>CM062817.1:1691319138-1691919138 GCA_031772625.1 Pinus tabuliformis
GCGTGGGGGATAATGCTGAATCTCTCCAGACTCTAAGCTGTCACCCGAGCCCTCTTCCTTCCGTTTGTTCTGATCTGCAGTCGGGTGAGCAAGTTCCAGTAGATTATCTTCGTTGCAGCAAGGTTCGGTCTGAACACGTGGTTCCTCAGTCCTGTTCTGATACCAGCGTGAATCCGACTTCCCGCGATAATGAATTCAGCTTCTGCGCAGGTGCTCAGGTCTCTGCCATCGACCGCTCTGGTGCTCAGGTCTCTGCCATCGACCGCTCAGGTTTGGTCTATGATTACGCTGTTCTCACCATTTCTGGCACCCACGGAGTCCATCCGAATCCGAATTCGCCTTCCCGCATTTTTTATCAGGTGAGTGGTGACTCTGCCATCGACCGCCTTGGTAAGTTAGGCGTTTTCGATTAGGTTTATGGTCAGAGTAATATAAGTGAAGCGTGTATTAACAATAAGGTGGGTTACGATAGTAATATTGCAAATTATATTGATGATAGTAATAAACATATGTTTAATATGGGTAATTTCAACATTAACGTGAACCATGATAATATTAACAATAAGGCTGGTTACGATGGTAATATTACAAATTATAATGAGGATAGTAATAAACATATGATTAATATGGGTAATATCAACAATAACGTGAACAATAATAATATTAATAATCATAGTACTAATAAAATTTTTAATAGAAATAATAATATAAATGATGACATTATTAATAATACTAATAACAATAATAGTAATTATATTATTAATATTGAAAATTATAACTATAATAGTATTTACAATAATAATAATACCATGAATAATGGTGATAATAATATTAATGATATTTGCGATGTAAATAATAGTAATAATGTTGACAATATTAATAATAATAGTCATAAGATCAATTTCATTGTTAATAATGAGGATAATAATAGTATAAGTATTAATAATAGTGATAAGAATAATATGAATATGGTAAATAATAATGAAAGAGTAAATAAATATTGCTCTAGGAATAGGAGGATAATGAGCTATGATAATAAGTTAACAAGTTTTATCTTACATAGAGATGTTAACTCTAAATCGAGGAAGAGTCATTTAAGTGATGTTAACCCTCCCTCTTCCTCTCATATTAATAATAAAGTTATCAATTTATCTAGTTTTTCTTTTCCCGCTTCTGTTTTTAACGTTTTAAGCAAAGGTCTAAACTTTGCCTTGGCCCCTAAAAAGATCCCTGTTGATGACATTATTTGTGACATAGAATATGGAATTCGGGGCTTACCTGATAGTATTAAGAATACTATTAGGTAGGATTGTGCTGTTATTCTTAGGAAGGCTAAGCCTCCTAGGAGCAACCTTAGCAGAGATGAGTTTGAAGCCCTAAAATCCTTAAATCAAAACAAAGATATTGTTGTTCTGAAGGCTGACAAGGGGGGGGGGCTTCTGTCATTCTTAACAAGGAAGACTACCGCAATAAAATGTTAGATCATCTACACAATAGTGGTAGTTATAAGAATCTTCCCAAAAACCCGCTAAAGAGGATCTCCAAGATTGTGGCCCTTGCTATTAAATCCTGTGACTCAGTGAGTTCCCTGCACCATAAACTCATTGAGAGCAATCCTATCACGCCTAGAATCTATGGGCTCCCTAAAATTCATAAGGAAGGAGCTCCCCTTAGGCCTATCGTCAACACCATTGGAGGTCCTACCTATCTTCTTGCTAAGTTTCTTGCCTTGAAGCTTAAGCCCTTAGTTGGCCATACAGCATCCTTCGTGAAAGACTCGGCCTCCTTTATTGAAGAGCTCAAGGACATCAAACTGGACCCTGGAGACATTCTAGTCAGTTTTGATGTTGTTTCCCTCTACACTTGCATCCCTATAAATGAGGCATTGGATGTGATCAACCGTCTTACTGATCCTGATACCGCTCGGTTAGTTGAGATCTGCCTCACCTCAACCTTTTTCAGTTTTGAAGGAGAGTTCTTTGAGCAAACCTGTGGGGTTGCCATGGGCTCACCCCTATCCCCTGTGGTTGCTAATCTGTTTATGGAGGATTTTGAGTCTAAGGCTCTGAACTCAGCCCGTCTCCTTCCCAAACTTTGGAAAAGGTTTGTAGGTGACACTAGTGTCATCTGGTCTCACGGCCAAGAGGAGTTAGATCTCTTCTTCGATCATCTCAATAATCAATCCTCAGCTATTAAGTTCACTATGGAACAAGAGGTTAACGGTTGCCTCCCGTTCCTTGATATTCTTATCTCTAAGAATGAGGATGGTTCCCTCTCCCACCAAGTGTTTCGCAAGAAAACTCATACGGAGCAGTATCTTCATGCTAGTTCCCACCATTTCCCGGCCCAGAAGTTGGGGGTTCTCAACACCCTTGCAACTCGTGCCTTAAGGATCTCTGATGATAAGAGCTTCGAGGAGGAGAAAACCCACCTCCTTAATGTCTTTGTTGAAAACGGTTATAGTAGACACTTGGGACAAAAGGCTTTCCTCAAAGTGGCTAAGAATTCGTTAACCAAAAGAGGGCCTAAAGAGCGGATTCCTAGTGTCCATCTTCCGTATGTTCAGGGGACCACGGATAAGATTGCGAGGGTTCTTAAGAAGCATAATGTCCCCGCATCTTTTAGACCTCTCAACACCATTCGTAAATCCCTCAGATCTGTAAAGGATCCCATCGACCCTAAGGACATGAAAGGGATTTATATTATTCCTTGTTCGTGTGGGACTCCCTATATTGGTGAGACTGGTCGCTCCATTAATCAAAGGATTAGTGAGCACGCAGCTGACCTCAGGCATATGAGAACTAAGTCGTCCGCTTTAGCAGAACATGTGGAGAAAACTAATCATCATGTCTACATCGAGGAGGCTAGAGTGTCGCAATTCCATCACCGGAAATTTAGGGAAGCGCTGGAGATTGAAAAAAGACCGAACAATCTCAATAGAGAGGATGGCTGGAAGATCAGTAGTTGTTGGATCCCAGCCCTCTCCTCCTAGTCGTTTTCTTTTTTCTTTCTTTTCCTCCCTTATTTCATCGATTAATTAATTTTTAATATAGTAATTTATTTTATTTATTTATTTATTTATTTATTATTATTATTATTATTATTATTATTATTTTAAACTTAATTTATCTAATAAAAAAAAAATTTAAATCGATTTTAATTATTAATTTAAACTATTATTTAATTTTAATAGGTTAAAATTAGTATTAATATTATTAATTTATTATTATTATTTATTGATTGACTTATATATATATATATATATATATATTTTTTTTATATATTTTTATTTATTTATTTATTTTTATTTTTATTTTATTTTATATTTTAATTTTTAATTTTTTTTTTATTTTTATTTTTAATCAATTTAAACTTAATTTGCATAAAGTTAATTTTAAAATACTATTTTAACCATTACATAGACCTTGAATTAAATTTTTACAAACTAATATTTTTATCTAACAATTTGAACTTAATTTTATTCTCATTAGTTAATATATTTGAAATTATTTATGTTTATTATTGCTTATTCTATTTTTCAAACAATATAAATTAATTTAAATTTATTAATATATTTGAAATTAATATATTTTATGATTTACCTATTATAATTTATTAATTCCATTTTTGAAATAAAATAAGTAAATAAATAAATAAATTCGCCTTATCAAACTAGCCCTTATCATGGTCAAACTAGCCGTTATAACTAACTAATATTTTATTTAACAATTCAAAATTAATATATTTGAAATTATTTATTTATTTTTAGTAATTTACTTATTATAATTTTACCTATTATAGTATACATTTCTAACAAATTTAAATTAATGTAAGTTTATTAATATATTTAAAATTAATTCATTTTATGATTAATTTATAACTAAAATTTCTGTTATATAAATAAATAATATAAATTAATATAATGGTCAAACTAGCCGTTATCAGGCCAAATCGAGCTGTTGTCTTTCTAGCTGTTACCTTATCAAGTAATCTGAGTCATTGGATATTCTGCCCGGTCTATTTAAAGTGCATATGCCAGATCTGCTCATTCAACTTGTCCTGACGATGAACCACACTGGTTGGTTCGAAATGCGTCGACAAAAATTTCTCCATGTGATTTTCGCCGAAGAATTCTTCAAAAACCTAAAACATAATTAAACTTTCAAATAAAGTTATATAATTGAATTTTAAAAATCTAGAATTAAGTAAGGAAATTCTAAATTGAAAATTCTAATTTGTAATGAATGATGACTTTCCATTGACATGGCATGAAGAGGGTCCTTTCCCTAATAGCATCATCGAAGCCAAATAGGCCAACACAATCCTGATAAAATTGTATCTCGCGATTGATTTTTCTACGAAGCTCAGGATCAAGTACCATCCTATGAATACAAGAATTGAGCCCTTCCATCACCTCGCCATCAAAATCAAAGCCTCATTTGTATGGAAATGCGGGGTTGAGGAAGAGTGTTGCTGTATGAATGGGTCGATGAAGCATCCCTGTCCACTGACTATCAATCACATCCCATAACATCATATGCCTATCAAGCCCAATAGAACCCTTGTCTGCATAATAAAAATGAATGGCCTCCTTGGCCCTATCCATGGCCTCATACAAATAAGCCATTGTAGGCTTCTTCCCATCTACCAATCTCAAAACATTTACTATAGGTTCACTAACTGAGTATTCTTCTTCTACTCTCTGCCAAAACGTGTCAGCGTACACCATTTTTGCAATGGCTCTCTCGTCCTGTCTCCTGTTGTATCTACAGTCACACCACTCATCAAAAACAAAGATTTGCTTCAATTCGAACTGGCATCAAAGCAAAGACTAAAGAGTAATAAAGTTTGTGGCAAAATGTGTGATTGTTGGACGCTGCAACTCCTTGTTTCTAGTGAACCTCCTCATGAGGCTAAGAACAAAAGCTTGGTTATAAATAAACTTGGGGACGCTCCTAGCCATATCAACCACCTCCTTGATGAAGGAGTTCCCCCATATCCTCAAGTAACAAATCAATACAATGTGTTGCACACAGAATCCAGAACAATGTGCGATGCCTCTCTATAAGCATCTTGCCGGCAGACACATAATTAGCTGCATTGTTTGTTATTACTTGCAGCACATTCTGCACACCAATCTCTTGAATGAACCCATCTAACAACTCACATATCGTTGCTGCATCTTTGATATGTGCTGATGCATCCATTGATTGATTTAATAAACATGGTACCTTTAGGAAAATGTACCAAGAAATTTAGAAGGGTTCTACCTTCCTGTCTG
This sequence comes from Pinus tabuliformis, assembly GCA_031772625.1. Classification (NCBI taxonomy): domain Eukaryota; kingdom Viridiplantae; phylum Streptophyta; class Pinopsida; order Pinales; family Pinaceae; genus Pinus; species Pinus tabuliformis. Next base: position 1,691,324,420 of record CM062817.1, read on the forward strand.
TCCAACCATCAGACATCACTATGCATCCAGTGTTGGAATTTCTAAGTCTGACACGTTAGAAACCCTTCATGCACTTTACTGATTTATTCCTACCTACTTGTTTTGTTAATTAACAAGTTATTTACCATGTAAATATTGGAAATAAATACAAGTACATGCTCAACACATTACAGATCATCAATTGAAGGAAATAGAAACAAGCACACAAGTGACACTGTTGTTTTTGGACTAATGTCCCTAGAAAAACCGATGCAGCTATCTGAGGGTTTGATTTATTAAGCAGTTTCAGAATACAACCTGGGTGCCAAATCCGGCTTAGCCAACAGAGAAAAATCTTGGCAATAGTACCTCTCTAATCGGAAGCAAATATTCTGGTTGAAACCCCGGATAAACACTCCGGCATCTTCACAACTCCAATCTTTCCCACGAAACCCCAATGTCAGCCTCTAGGGACTGTGTTAGCCTCTCTCTGGCCCAGCGTTAGCCCATCATCACCCTGGCTTGGCCTGCGTTAGCCTCTGGAGGCACTATGTTAGTCCTTTGGCCCTCTGTGTCACCCATGTTGGCCCTCTGAGGCACTACGCAGCTCCTGGCTAGTTCTGGGTGAGCCCTGGTTGGCTCTGCGTGAACCCTTTGCTGTTTCTGCATCCCTCTCTCCGGCTACTGCGTTGTTTCTCCCGGTGCTATCTATGCCTCTCTGCTTTTGTATTACTACCCCTCAACTGCAATGCTAATCACTCTCTCAACTTTCTCAGCAAACCCAGTCACAAAAAGTCGAAATCTTGATCTTTTGGTGTGTTCTCCAAGTGACCTTCAAGCCTCCTCTTATACTTTTTTTGTTGACAAATCAGTGGCCGAGATGAAGTCCCTAATCAACGGTTAAGATTAGATCTGGCTTGATCCATGACTTTTGGACCATTCTAACACAGTTTTATATTAATTCACATTAATATTTTATGTTCTCTAAGTTTAGACTTAGGGACTCTATTGAAAATATTAATTATTTTAATATCTCCCAAACTGTTTAGAATCTACCCAAACCCTTTATGGGAATTGGAGATCTCATGTGCCTTAGCCTCTCCACCAATTTTCATGGCTAGAGCACATCTGATGCTACCCCAAATCAACATCTAGAAACTTCCAATGTTTTTTTCAACTCCACCAATCTAAAGTTGATGTCCTACTTCTTTGCTTGAAGAATTGGACCCCGCAACTCCTCATATGTAGCACTTTTGTACCCTGGGCCCACAACAACAATAGCATCACACATTGGTTGCCAAAATGGATTGGTTTTGGTGATGTTGAAAGGTAAGTCGCTCCAGAAAAGACACCTCCCCATGACTCTATCTGCTTCTTGCTTCTCCTTTTTTTTAACAATTGATTTTATGCCAGGTTGTGCTCCATGTCCTGTTCGTGGAACAAAAAATGATGACTTCGTAATAGCAGTAGCAGGTGCTGCTGTGGAGCCCCTCCCACTACCCTCAGCATCAAAATCAGAAGAAGATATCCCGAAAGATCTACCTACATGTTCAACCTTGTTTCTTTCTGCCTCTTCCTTCTTTCTGTCTTTTTCATCAAATGCTTCAAGAGCTTTTTGTATAAGCTCCCGATTAGAAACTGTACAAATCCCAACATCATGTCCAATGAGTCTAGCTAGATGGTATTTCAATCGCGTAACCCCTCTTGTCATCCTGGTCCCACACAATTTGCATGATAGATATCCCTGATTTGCCCCACCATCAGGCTCCCCATACTCCCAAAATGGGTCCAAGGCTTTTGGCATATTTGAATTTTGTAGTGAGCTAACTCAAACTAGGGCACCAAAAAAAAAAATGGAATTAATAAGTAATAACCACCTCATTTTAAAAAATATTTGTCTGCTACATTATTTGGAATGTGAATTCAATGAAAAATCGTAAATGACAATAAGAGGGTGCATTTGAAAGTTAAAAAAAAAATGGAGTTTGCTGTCCAAATATGGAGAAAACTCTTGCATTTGCTCATGGGCATGAAAATCATAGCAAATGGAAAAAAAAAAAAAAATGTTTGTAGGCAAAGAGGCAAGCAAGAATAACCCTAAATCTACTAAAAAAATCATTAACATAGGGGTTTATTAGAACATACCTGTTAATGGAAGAAATGATGATTGTCTCACTATTCTTCAATCTTTGATCAACAAAATATTCGTTGTTGGTGGCAATAATGGCTATTCAACCCTCAATTCCTCCTTGACTGCAAGCACAATGCTCTCCACTTCCTTCTCCAACAACAAAAAAACAAGAGTGAAGAAAAAAACAAATTTGGCCTTTTCTAGCCGCGGTGGCATCACATTTTTTAACCTGCCCGACGATATATTAGGTCGTAGCGCAATATTTTCCCGAAATATCGGCGATATTTCAGAAATATCGTGATATTTTTGGGGAGACAAAATATTGCACTATTTCCTTGGCGATATTTCGTCTCCCCGAGAATATTACGATATTTGCGAATATCGGCAATATTGTCTTCACTGGTCAATACATCCTTCTAGTTCTGCAATCCGGGTTTCCAAGCTGATATATTCATATACCATTGAGCTGCCACAGTGATACTCCTGCCAGCTACAATCCGAGCTGCAATGCCTCATATATCTCTGCCAGTGGTATTTCCGAGTTACTACAGCTGTCATACTACCTCTGAAGTGCGAGCTGCTGTGTAGGGTCTGAACTATATATAGGGTGGCTGCCTTCACACAGTACTGTGCTTGTAAATAGGAGTTCTGAACAACAGATGACTGTCCATGCTCACACACCAGCCCTTAATTACTCCATGCTGCCACCTGTTCAAGGAGGTTAGGCCTGCGGCATACAGCAGTCCATAAAACAGCCTCTCAGCCCTGTCAAACATTCCCAACTGCTCCCTCTTATGCTGTCACTGTAATGTGCTCCAAACTGTGCTTTCTAACTGTGTCTTCTTACAGTAAGTTGTGCCCTCATGCCTAAGCTGTAATCCGAGCTACTTTCAATAGGACTTGACCCTTTAATTGCTGCACCAGCGTCACTTGCAATAGGACTGCACCAACGTCACTGTAATTACATTCACAGAATTACGCAAACAGGTATTCGATATCCTTATCTTCAAGAATACTCCTCATTGTCCTCTTCTTCGCTGTCCTCCTTACTGTCTACCACCGAATTATGAACTTCAGACCAAAAAATAATGGCTAAAGAATGAGCTCGAATCCCTAATAAAAAGTGGTTTTCACACAGCAAAACAAAAGGACACGTCTAAGGAGGTAGGCCGACTTGTTTCCTTGAGCATAGGAAGGCTCAATGTTAAAAATATATTTTTAACTTGAAAATTCAATATTTTACAAACTATTGGGAGTTTTGGGGCTAGTAAGGGCTCATTGGAACGAGGAAAAGATCCTCTTTCAGATGGTATAGAAATCATTATGCAAGAATGCCTCTAAGATGTTAAAAAATATTTTTCTTTGTGACTGTCCTTGAATTGTTTAGTGCAGAAGATGATTAGGACAGTATGGCTTCAATATTGTTTGGGACAGCATGGCTTTGTCATTGTTTCATCATTGGATCATAGTGTCATCATGTAGGACATCCATGTCATCATATCCAACAATATCATTATATACTAGTGCAGTGATATGTCATAGTGCAACAATTATTAATCTGTCATTAGGAGATTTCCAAGTCCTTCACGACATGTCTCCAATCATTGTCATATGTAGTCTCCGACCTTCATCAAGTGCCATCATCAATTGTGGTCATTTATTAAGTGTGTGACATCATCAAGTGTAGTCCTCCATATGCCATCAAGGATACTTCATTGGCACTTATGGTCTAGATCATCAATCAAAGCCCATGATTGACACATAGGATATTCCGACACATAGGAAATAGTTAAGTATAACTTGGTCTAGTGTAGAGTTAGGTAAAGTGTGTTTCTTTACTATGTACTTTTGTAACTTACAATCCGACGGTCACGATATGTAGTGATCCGACGGTTCATCCTCTCCTCGGTATTACCGACACTTGATCCGTGGCTTAACACCTGATTGGTCCATGATCTCTATTTAAAGAGCATGGAGGGTCATTTGTAGGTTAACTGTTAATGAGAGAAGCTTATGTAAAATTTCATTCTTTTATTAACAAATTCCCTGAAGTGGCCGCGTTGGCTCAGGCCGTGGATTGTTTCCCTCTTTGAGGGTTTTAACCACGTCAAAATACTGGTGTATTGATCTGTGATCTGTTTGTGAGCGGTGTCCTTTGGTGTTCTGTCTGAGGAACTTACCCTGTAAATTCCTACATGGTATCAGAGCTATTTGAGGGCCGTGTCCGTTGGTGATCCAAATCTGAAGCAGGTAGAACTGCATCCGACTGTCGTTTCCTAGATCTACTGTTTCTGACTACTTTCGGGCCGAGAGGACTGCTCTATTGTGTTAGGAGCATCTGTTCCAGTGAAGAACCCCTTTCGTTTCATGCGAAAAGGTTTCCGGTAGCCGTAGCTACGTCATTTTTAAGATCTGGAGGTATACAGTGTTTATTTGCAGTTTACAGTTACTTTCTCTCTGTTTATTTCGGTTTCGGTTTATTTAGCTTTTTGTTTTTTTCATTATCGGATCTATACCTTTCATTTCTGCGTATGCTCTTTCCCCGTGACTCTGTGCGATCTGGGCAAATCAGAAACAGAAAGGATGGATTTTTCTCATGCGTATGCTCTTTTCCGCCACGCCTTAGTGTGATCTCGGAAAATTGGAAACATTGAGGAAAATATATAGTTTCCGGCTAAAGCTAACTTCGAGCCGCAAGGTTTGTTTTTTTTGTATGTCCGTGTTGGGTTTTTGTGTTTTTGTTTTGTAGGGAAAAAGAGCTTTCTCAAGTAAGCACGCAACCCAAAGCTTCAGCGACTAAAAAAAAATCCCTTTTTTCCAAAAATTATTAAACTTTTAGTTTAGCTCACTTGGTCCAAAGCTACTTTATAAGAGTAGAGGTCTTGAGTTCAAGTCTTCTTTTTGTTGAGCTAATTAGATTAAGTTTGGAAAGGGGGCGGATTTTTTTTTAACAGCATCATTCATTTCCGCACATTCCCACACTTCGTCGGCATCTTCATCAAATTTTTTCTTCAAAAAGCCATAACTTCTTCATCTGGAAGCCGTTTTCAGAGCCGTTTTTTTGAACCAGCCTAATTATTCGAGATCTTTCCATTGGAACACTTAGTTTCAGCATCTATAGCTTCAGTTTATGTTAAAATGGAAAGTCCATGCCAAGTTATTTTTGACAGCACCAACTACTTCCAATGGTGGTCCTACATTGTGGATTTACTTAGAAGTAAAGTCTCTATAGAATAGCCTCAGGCCAAAAAACCAAACCGAAAGATGAAGATAAGGCAGCTAAATGGGAAAATAGGCAAGATCAAGCACGAGGGTTGATAGGGATGTCTATTTCTCCAGATCTTAGATTCCATATTGCAGAACTTGATACTCCTGATGAAGCAATGAAACAGATTACTAAAGTTTTTGGAATTAAAAATGAACTTAAAGCCCATCAACTCGAAAATGAGTTGCTTACATTAGACCCTAATAATTTTTCTTGCATTGAAGATCTTTTTGTCCAAGTTCAAGACCCTTAGACTTCTCTTGGAAGGTGTTAAGGTTAAGAAAGAAGATAGTAACCTTATCTATTCCATTCTTACTAAGTTGGGACCAACCTACTCTGTGTTTGTTTCCACCTTCCATTCTACAAGAGAAGCCTTCATTTCTCAAGGACAAGCCTACAAGTCCCCTTCCTTTGATTTCTTTTGTGATTGTTTAATAAGAGAACAAGAAAAACTCTTACACCTTGGTTTTCTTAATCTTGGAAACTCTTCGAAGAAAGCGTTAGCCACCCAGCAGCAACCAAATTCAAAGAATCTTAAGAAGTTGTATCCTAAAAGGAATGGTCCTAAACCAAACAAGGGTCCTAAGCAATTTCAACCTCAAAATGCAAAATCATTTCAACAAAATGATAAGACAAATAAAAACAAGGGGAAGAAGACTGATAGACATTGCAACTTTTGTAATCGAGATGGCCACTTAGAATCCAAATGCTTTAAGAAGATGGAAACCTTGGAAGCAGCAATGAAGAAGCATAACATCCATTTGGAGCACTCTTCAACTTCAACTTCATCTTCAGGAATAGCACTTTCTACATGTGGTTGTCAAGCATCTCGGTCTGGCTATGGACTAAATGTATCTTCTTCTCATTCTCATGAGTGGCTCATTGATTCTGAAGCTTCTTATCACATGGCCAAAAACAAAGCCATGTTTTTTTCTTTAAATGATTGTAACACCAAAAATATATATGTTGGTGATGATAGATCTCTTAGTGTTGTAGGGACTGGAACTGTTCATATAGACAATTGTCAATTTAATGATGTATTATGTGTTCCAACCTTATCTTGCAACCTTCTATTTGTATATCAGATAACTCATTCAGGTGAAGGTAAAATCGTTGAATTTTCACCTCACGATGTTGTAATTAAGGACTTAAGAGATCCTAGACAGATTTTAGCTACTGGCATTGCTGATGATTCTACAAGGTTGTATAAGTTTCACAACTTTGGGTCATCAAATCTTCCCTCGGTATTTGTTGCTCATAACGATGAAGTGAGCAAACTTTGGCATGAGCAATTTGGTCACTTAAACTATCGCTCCCTTAAGAATCTATGTAAAGAAAATATGGTTACAGGTCTTCCAATGGTATCTTGCAGATATGGTGTTTGTTCCGGATGTGTACTCGGAAAACATCATCGGGATAGTTTTGAAAAACGTGCCTCTTGGCACGCCTCAGCCCCTTTACAGCTTGTGCATAGTGATTTATGTGGTCCACTTCCAGTTGTTTCATTCTCTGGCTACAAGTATTTCTTAAATTTCATTGATGATTTCTCTAGACGCACTTGGGTATACTTCTTAAAACTCAAGAGTAAAGTATTTAACATGTTCTTGGCCTTTAAGGCCTTTGTTGAAAAACAGTCTAGACATCAAATTCTTAAGCTAAGATCTGATAATGGTGGAGAATATGTTAGCAAAAAATTCATCAACTTTTGCACTGAGAATGGAATTCAAATGCAACATATTGTTCCATATACTCCACAACAAAATGGTGTAGCTGAAAGGAAGAATCACACCTTAAAGGAAATGGTTAATTGTATGCTTCAATCTAAAGGACTTGGTCTTGATTTTTTGGCAGAAGCAATTAACTGTGCAAATCACATAATAAATCGCACTCCTACTAAGGTTTTAAAGAATATCACTCCAGAAGAAGCATGGAGCTCAATTAAACCAGATGTAAGTCACTTTCGTGTTTTTGGAAGTGAAGCATGGGCCCATATTCCAGATGAGAAACATAAAGCTTTAGAATCTAAGAGTGAAAAATGTATTTTTGTTGGATATTCTGAAGATGTCAAAGGATTTAGACTTATTCCACTTAAGTCCAAGAATGTTATCATTAGAAGAGATGTAAAGTTTGCTGAAAATATATCGGCCTACGAGCCTAGTTCAGCGGATGTGCCACCTCTCCCTATCTCTTCTACTTTTGAAAATATTTCTTCTTCAGATGGTGAAAGCGAGGATGAAAATCCTCCCCCACCTTCTCAGGATCCTCCTTCAGCTCCTCAGCTTCCAAAATGGGTACGTGCTACTCGAGATGCAGCAGGTGATCTTGCCGGTGATCCTACAGATCAGCGACGTACACGTTCTCAGTTTGATAGAGCATCTTCTTTACTGGCTCAAGCTTCAACAAATTATGATCCTGACACCTTTGCAGAAGCTTCAGGCCATCCAGATTGGGACACAGCTATGAATGAAGAATATCGTTCATTATTGGCAAATGATACATGGGATCTTGTTCCTCTACCAAAGGGACGAAAACTTGTTAAATGCAAATGGGTTTACAGAACCAAGTATGGACCAGATGGGAACATTGATAAACATAAAGCTCGTCTTGTTGCTAAGGGTTTTTCACAAGTTGAAGGCATTGACTATACTGAGACCTTCTCCCCTATTGCCAAAATGAACTCTATCCACCTTGTTCTTTCCCTTGCTGCCTCTTTCAAATGGGAAGTCCATCAGATGGATGTTAAATCTGCCTTCTTGCATGGGGACTTGCATGAAGAAATCTATATGGAACAACCTATTGGCTTTATACAAACAAACTCCAGCCTTGTATGTCAGCTTAAGAAATCCCTTTATGGTCTCAAGCAAGCTCCTCGAGCTTGGTATGCCAAAATGGATAACTTTCTTTTAGAAACTGGCTTTTCTAGGTGTCATTCTGACAATACTGTCTACACCAAGAAAGTGGGCAAGTCTCTTATCATTCTTGTTCTTTATGTTGATGATCTTATCCTGACTGGTAGTGATCCCAACCTTATAAACCATGTGAAGTCTAGCCTTAGAAGGAAGTTTGAAATGACAGACTTAGGACACTTACATTATTTTCTTGGTCTTCAAGTCTTACAATCCAAGGAAGGTATTTCCCTTTCCCAGTCCAATTATGCCTGTGATATTCTACGCCATTTTCACATGGAAGACTGTAAGCCAGCCCCTTCTCCCTTTCAGTCTAGAGTCAAACTTTCAGTCACTTGTACTTCTCCTGAAGTCGATGCTACCTTATACCGTCAACTTGTAGGAAAACTTTTGTATCTAATCCATACTCATCCTGACCTTTCCTTTGTTGTTGGCCTTGTTGCTCGGTTTATGCAAAACCCACATGAAAGTCATTGGAAAGTAGCTAAAAGAATACTTCGTTATGTTCGATGTACAGTTCAATTTGGGATTCATTACAGTGCCGAAGCAGCTCCTCTATTGGTTGGTTTCACTGATTCCGATTGGGCTGGTGACCCTGATGATCGAAAGTCTACTGCAGGTTATGTGTTCACTCTTGGTTCAGGACCTATTACATGGGCTTGCAAGAAACAAGGTGCCATTTCTCTTTCTTCAGCAAAAGCAGAGTATCGTGGTGCTGTAGAAGCTAGTAAGGAAGCCTTGTGGCTTCGTCAGATCCTATCAGAGTTTGGCTTTCAGCAGCAGCATCCGACTGTACTTTGGTGTGATAATCAAAGTGCCATTCAACTATGCAAAGATCCAGTCCAGCATCAGCGTAGCAAACACATTGAACTATACATGCACTTCATCAGAAAGCTCATTCACGACCATGTTCTTGACGTGCAATATTGTTCAACAGATGATCAAGTTGCAGACATCTTTACAAAGGCTCTCATAGAGGCGAAGTTTACGAAACTTCAATTTATGGTTGGAGTTCAGGAAGTTGTCACTAAGGGGGGATAGGCTCTAGTGCCTCCTTCCTTCTCCTATTGTGTCATATTTGTAAATCCTTCAATCCTATCCCAAGTTGTTCTTAAGGGGGGATGTTAGGATATTCCAACACATAGGAAATAGTTAAGTATAACTTGGTCTAGTGTAGAGTTAGGTAAAGTGTGTTTCTTTACTATGTACTTTTGTAACTTACAATCCGACGATCACGATATGTAGTGATCCAACGGTTCATTCTCTCCTCAGTATTACCGACACTTGATCCATGGCTGAACACCCGATTGGTCCATGATCTCTATTTAAAGAGCATGGAGGGTCATTTGTAGGTTAACTGTTCATGAGAGAAGCTTATGTTAAATTTCATTCTTTTATTAATAAATTGCCTAAAGTGGCCGCGTTGGCTTAGGCCGTGGACTGTTTCCCTCTTTGAGGGTTTTAACCACGTCAAAATACTGGTGTATTGATCTGTGATCTGTTTTTGAGCTGTGTCCTTTGGTGTTCTGTATGAGGAACTTACCCTGTAAATTCCTACAGGACATCCATGTCATCATATCCAACAATATCATTATATACTAGTGCAGTGATATGTCATAGTGCAACAATTATTAATTTGTCATTAGGAGATTTCCAAGTCCTTCATGACATGTCTCCAATCATTGTCATATGTAGTCTCTGACCTTCATCAAGTGCCATCATCAATTGTGGTCATTTATTAAGTGTGTGACATCATCAAGTGTAGTCCTCCATATGTCATCAAGGGCTTGTATATTAGATACTTCATTGGCACTTATGGTCTAGATCATCAATCAAAGCACATGATTGACACTTGGCAATATCATAGTTAGTTCCAGGACTTCTTAAGATTTCTTCATTGGTGGCTTGACATATTAATATCTTGACATCTTCATTGATGGCAACTTTATCAAACAAGAGTGTTCAACATGTACCTCATCATCATCTAGAACCAGGCATCCCAAGAATACTTGCCATCTCGGCCAATGCCATATTGACATCAATGACAACCTTGATTAACAGGCTGCAATAGAATTTATTTCAATTTTTGCCGTAGAAAGACTGTGAATAACTTATTTCTGAATTAATAAGTAGAAGAAATAATATCAGTCACTGCAGTTGGATTTCTGTTTTGAAATTTTCACAAGTACAAACAAGCATAAGCACCCGATTGCAAAATAAATCAAGTACCTTTTGATCAGAAGCCCACCTTCACTCGTGTTCCTACGAGATGGGTGAGAAGATATGACTAATGCAAGTGGTAGAGATATGAATGACACATCGTCTTCGACTAGTGGTGGATGCAGGGTCTACTAGTTAGCCAGTTGGAAGAGATGATGCCAGAAAAAATTTCTCCTATGGGGTTGCCCATTTTTGGTGGGTAACAAGGTCGTATTCATTAAATTTTCTCTAAAAGATTCCATTGCCCATTTTGTCTAGGAGGTTTTGATCAATCTCTTTCTTATAACTATTTTCCCCTCCTATCTAAAATTCTGCGTATCTGGAGTTAGGGTTAGAGTTTCCTTAAATTTTTCTAAAAAATAATTCAATTTGATGCGTTATTTCCCTTTAGGTATGGGTTGCTCTTAATAATTGAAGAAAAGCAAATTCTAGCATTGATTACATTGTAAAACCCTAATTCTAGGGATGATGTCATCATTTATATTGTTGTTTTATGCATGTTTCATCCATAACAACTCAATTGCAAACCCCTAACCTTGCATATCTAATTGATAGTCTTTCTCCTTTATTGATCAATCATTGTAAAGCAATTTCTTCTAGTTGTTATATGATATTGTGTGCCATATCATTGAAATTCTATCAAACCCTAACTTACAACAACTCTCTAGTTTACTTAAGTGGTCTAAGGATAGAGTTCTTGTACTCTTATAAAGAGTATCTTAGCCCTACTAGCTTCGCTAGTGACCCATCCCAATCATTACATCTCTCCATCACTGTAAACCTTCTTGTTGAATATCCTTTAGGTGATCTATACATAGAGAAGTCTCCCTTGTGGCACTAAATAGCTAGAAAAGGCCTGCTGAGGTGACAAAGGTGGCCAATCTCATGTTCCTATTGATTTGGGGTAGCATTGGATGTGCTCTAGCCACGAAATTTGGTGGAGAGGTTGGGGCACGTGAGATCTCCAATACCTAGAAAGGGTTTGGGCAGATTCTAAACAGATCAGGAGATATTAAAATAATTAATATTTTTAATGGAGTCCCTTAGTCCATAGTTGCGGGGGAGCGCCCCCCCCCCCCCCCGCACCCGGTCCTAATCCGCGCTCCGGGCGGGAGCGACTCGGGAGCGGGTCGGGAGCGCGCTCCCTAAAAAAAATTTCGCTCCCTGCCTTTTCGGGAGCGTTTTTCCTTTTTTGCATTTTTTTTTTTGTAGTAATGTTCGAAATGCAATTTTTTTTTAAAGAAACAAATAGTTTTTGAGTGGGGCAGCTTAATGATCAAGTCTAGGCCCTAGTGTTGATATGCTATTCATGGTAATGTTAAATTCTTAAAGTAAAAGTGACATGAAATGACTCAGGATGTTTGAGAGTGGTTTCGTCCTCATTGGATTTCATATGGAGAAAGTAGAATTTTAGATTTCATTTAAAATCCAACAGACTTATCAGTTTTTCAGGATTTCAAGATTGGGGAATTGCAATGTTTCCATTGAATTTTGTCATGTATTAGGGTATGGAACTCGTATTTAATCAAGAGTACCAATCCTCTATGTACCTTGATGTTGGTGACATTGGTTGTCGAACTACTCTATCATGACCCTTCTAAAAATGTACGCATCACTCAAACAAAATCTTGACTTGACATGCTATGCTTTTTCTATCTTATGTTAATGCTTAGAGGGTGATATTAATGACAAAGATCCCCATACAGATAAAAGGTAATGACAAAGATACCTCTGATATTAATGCTTGGAGGGTGATATTAATGACAAAGACCCTGATTTTGCAACAAGACTAAAAAATTAGACATTTCTCGTGGTGGCAAGAAGCCCAAGCATAAGAAATAGATAATAGATTTACTTCTCTTTTCTAGTTTCTAGTAGCTTTTATAACTATTGACTCTTTCATATTTATTATGATATTTTTTTAAACAATATATGACAATTTAAGTTTGAAGTTGGCAATTATAACTCATTAGTAATGAATTATGAATATGATGCTTCATGAAAGTTGAAAGTTGTTTCATTTCATTTCATTTTTATAACATTTCATTTCATGTTAGATATTATTTGTTGTAATGGTTACACTTAGCTTACAAGTACAACTTTGGTGATCAATGATGATAAATGCTATATATTGAATTTTGAAAGCTTGAAACTTTAAGATTGATGAATCATGAGACTCAATATGTTGTATGTTACAATGTTACTAACTTGCGGACGTGGTTGATGATTGTTGTTATATGGTTCAATCTATGCTTTTTTATGTTTTTTATATCTAATTCATCATTCTACATGTTTTTGTTGACATATATGTATCAAAAATTAAAAAATATAAAATATATATATATTTTTAAAAAATCGCTCCGGGATTCGCTCCCAAACCGGGAGCTTCTGAAAATGGTCGCTCGCGCTCCCCGCTCCCGCTCCCAAGTAACATGGCCTAAGTCTAAACTTAGGGAAAATAAAATATTAATGTGTATCAATATGAATCTGTGTTAGAATGGTCCAAAAGACATGGATCAAGCCAGATCTGATCTTAGCCGTTGATTAGGGACTTAATCTCGGCCGTTAAGATGTCAACAGGAAAAATATAAGAGGAGGCTTGAGGGTCACTCGGAGAACACACCAGATGATCAGTCATTTTATTCTCTAGAGCGGGGTTTGCTAAGAGAGGTGGAATTAGTGATTGGGAGAGCAGTTGAGGGGCGTCGAGTACAGAGAAACAAAGAACGCAGAGATTGTGCCGGGAGAGCAGCACAGCAGCTAAGGAGGGTGAGCAGAGCCAACAAGGGCTCACGCAAGGCCATGCAAAGGCAGCCAAGTGCTATGGAGAGCACCAGAGGGGCCAGCGCAGCTGACGCAGAGGCTCCCAGAGCTGACGCAGGGCCTCCTGGGGCTAATGCAGCCCTAGAAAGGTTGATGCAGGGCCAGTGCGAGACAGAGAGGGGCTGACGCAGTCTAGATTGGGCAAACGCTAGGGTTGCAGGAGCAGTTTTGTGTTGAAGAGTTGCCGGAAGGATTTTCCAGGATTTCAGCCAGGAGATTTCTCTCAAACTGTGAGGTAAAGTTGCTAAGGAAATTCTCTGTTGGGTAGGCCAGTTTCGGCACCCAGATTGTACTTTGATATTGCTTAATAAGAAAACCCTCAGATATCTGCACCGATTTTCCTGCATTGGGTTTTTCCAGGGACATTGGTCCAAAAATAATGGTGTCATGTGGTGTGTTTGTTCTAGTTTCTTTTAGTTGCTGATCTGTAATATGTTGAGCATGCGCTGGTGTTTATTTTTAGTATTTACATTGTAAATAACTTGTTAAAGAAAAATAACAAGTAGGTAGGAATAAATCAGAAAAAGTGCATGAAGGGTTTCTAAACTAAGCAGAGTTAGAAACTTCAACATGGTATCAGAGCGTGATTGCAGATCACAGGAGGACTAAAAGACATCAGCCGAGCGGAGCAATAACAGCAGAAAACAACTGTCCCGAGGTGACAGAAGCTGTTTCTAGCAGCGCAGAAGCCAAGGAAGTGTGATGCAAAGCTAGCTAGAGCCACGCAGAGGAAGCCGGGAATTGCGTAGAGCCTCAGAGAGGCCAGCGTTGCTGACGCAGAAGGCCAAAGGGTTGATGTAGGGCATCCCAGGGCTAACGCAGACCCATCTGGGGTGACGCAGAGCCAGCGTGGGGCAGAGAGGGGCTGATGCAATTCACAGAGAGGAAGTTGCTGGAGTCTAGAAGGTTGCAGAAATATTGCAGAGTGGAGCTAGTGAGGTACTGTAGTTAGAACAATACCTGACAGAGCAGGGCCAGAGGAGTTGTTACTGAGGGTTTCTATCCGAGGAACCTAGATCAACAGTGCAGTTGCACAAGACGATCAGAGTAGGGGACATCTCGACAAGCGGCAAAAGGATTTCCAGGAGGGAAATCAGGACTCAGAGGGAGTCCAGAAGAGAACTTCCAAACAGGAAGTAGAGACTCAGAGGAGTCGAGCCGAGAACTTCCAGGAGGGATGTAGAGGAGCATCATGGCACTACATGGGGTAAGAGACCAGGATAGACTAGACAGAGCATCGAACTTCGCAGTCTGGAAGGCCAAAATCTTATCAATGTTAGACAGGAATCGTGTCAAGAACTTCGCCTTGAAGGTTATAGCTATCCTAGTTGACCCCAATGATAACGACAAGTATGAAGAGGCGATGGCGAGGGCCAAGTGCATTATCTTTGATGGGCTCAAGGATCATGTGGTACCACATATAACCGATAAGGAAACGACAGTTGAGATGTGGGAGGCTCTCAAGAACCTGTACCAGCATATTTTTGTGCAGAGAAGAATGTTGCTCGAGAACCAGATGAGGTCGTATCAGATGAAGAAGGGTCAATCGATTGACACCTTCCTTGGAGGGCTGAATGAGATTCGAGACTAGTTGACTGCTATAGGAGTGACACCGGATCAGGATTTTATGGTGAGGAGAGCCCTGAATGCTGTCTCAGAAGATTGGGAAATGTTTGTTCAGAGTATCCTAGGCAGAGGAACTCTCCCACCTTGGGATGAGATGTGAGCAGCGCTTCGCCAGTAAGAGATCAGATGACAGTCAAAGACAAGCAGCAGCAGCAAAGGGATCAAAGTTCAACAGGAGGAGGAAGATGTGGCCTTAACATCTGAGGGAAAGCAGAAGAAGCGGAAGAAGAAAGATCTCTCCAAGATCAAGTGCTTCCACTGTGGGGAGATGGGTCATTATGTGACCCAGTTCCCAAGGAAGAAGAGTAATGGAGAGTCTTTCGAGACTAAGGCAGCGCCACCATGGGCAGAGAAGGAAGTTTTGGCAGACGATGATTGTGCCATGAGCAGGGTTGCAGGAATCGCCCCCCCCCCGGAGGATCCAAACCCGGAACCGCGGATCGGAGCGAACCGTCCCGGAATCCAATTTGGAAGCGCGATTCGGAGGAGGAGGTGGCGCGGTTCCGGAATTTAAATGCGATTCCTGCCTTTTGGGTTGCGGCCACCCCGGAACCGCGGATCGGAGGGCGGTTCGGGCACGGGGTGGCGCCACGCTTCCGGCCCGGAACCGCACGCCACCCGCACGCCACCCAGGCGATTCCGGAAGCAACCCCGCGGCCTCCTTTTTTTTAATTTATTTTTTTTAAATTTGTTTTAATATGTGACTTAACTAGCATGAGGGGGTGGGTTAGGTTAGTTTAGGGTGAGTCTAGGGTGACTTTAGAAAAGAATAAAGCCCCCATTCTCTTCTCATTTTCTCACTTTGAGTTTATGAGAGTTGGAGAAGAGAAGAGAGGAGAGGAGAAGAGAAGAGAGGAAAGGAGAGGAGAAGAGAGGAGAGCTTGGAGGAGTGAAGAAGGAGGAGCTAGGAGAAGGAGGAGGAGCTTGGAGCAAGAGCTTGGAGGACTTCATCTACAAGAGCTAAAGAGGTAAGTTCAAACCCCAAACTCCCTTGTTTTTTTGAAAAAAAAATTGTATTTTTCTCCTCCCTCTCCTACTCTTTCCCATTGTTTCTACTTGCTCCTTTATTTACAGGTTGTCCACCACCTATATCCATATTCCAAGATGGTGTTCTTTTGGCTTCTATGTATCATTCCACTCTTGGTTTTAATGATGGCAAGGGTGAGGAATAGAGGGGAAGAGGAAGGGGATGAACTTGGTCCTAATAGTAGTGACCCAATGTATGATGAGGAGGAAGGGTTTGAAGAGGAAGGGGATGAACTTGAAGAGGACACTGAAGCACAAGATGGGAAAGGTACATCAAATCCCTTGTGGAACTATGTGACCAAACTTGAAGGGGGAAAGGGTGGTGGATCTTACAAATGGATGTGCCCTCATGATTGTCATGGAGGAAAACCATATACGGGTTCATATACCCGTCTGAGGAGGCATTTTTGTGGGGTGCTAGAGAGTGATGAAAAAAAGGGTTCTGTGGGGGTAGCCATTTGCCCAAAAATTTCAAGTGAACAAAGACAAAAATACATCAAAATAGAGATGGCTGCACAACAAAAAAACAAGAAACAAAAAACTCATTCAGAATCAAGTGCAACCTCTAAATTTGGTAGTTGCCCATCTCCTTATGGTACTTCTGCAACCTCTGGAGGTAGAAAAACAATAGGGGATTTCCTTAATGTTACTGGGAGGGATGATGTGGATGGAAAGGTAGTCCGTTTTCTTTGTGCTTGCGGTGTACCATTCAATGTGCTTCGCTCTCCCTATTGGCATGACATGGTAAAGGCCATCAATGAAGCCCCAAAAGGATACAAGGCCCCCAACTATGAGAAAGCTAGAACAGTGTTATTAGAAAGAGAAAAAGCTAAGGTTCAAAGAGCTGTGACACGTTTTACACATGAGTGGGTGGATTATGGGGTATCCATTGTATCAGATGAGTGGACAAATATTAGAAACCAACATTTGATAAATGTTCTTGGTGTTTCTTCTAAGGGTGCAGTATTTATTGCATGTCATGACTCCTCCTCCATCAGTGCAACTGCACAAAACATTGCAGATCTCCTATTGAAATCAATCAAAGATGTTGGTCCGAATAATGTGGTTCAAGTGATCACAGATAATGCAGCAAATTGTAAGGCAGCAGGAAAAATTATTGAGCGTACTCATCCACACATCTTTTGGTCTGGGTGCCTGGTTCACACATTGAACCTTTTGATGCATGATATTGTGAAACACAAAGAATGTGGGTGGATTGCTGAGGTTTACAGGAAAGGGAAGCAGCTCATTAAATTCATCACAGGGCATACAAGGGTAAACTACTTCTATGGCACTTACTCCAAGTTGCAATTGCTTAAAATTGCAAAGACAAGATTTGCTAGTTATTACCTCACCTTTAGGCGGCTAGTGAAGGTGAGACAAGCTTTAACTAATCTGGTGTGTGCTGAAACATGGGATGAAATTAACCAGTGTACAGATGGTGCTACTGCTAATGTAGTCAAGGACACTGTTCTTGACACTTACTTTTGGTCACAGGTTAAATATGTTTTGCAATTCACCAAACCAATTTATTACATGATCAAGTTTGCAGATTCAGATCGACCAGTAATTGGGGAGGTGTATGAGCAAATGGATAGCATGTTGGGGCAGATTAAAGACATTGTTGAGCCTAGAGATACCACCTTGTACAATTATATTCGTGAAGAGGTGGAAAAGCGATGGGATATGCTAAATGTTCCATTGCATGCATTAGCATATGTTTTGACACCTAGGTACTATCATCCATCATGGCTTTCAAAACCAGCACCTGGGGGGGGAAGCAGGAAAAAACCACACCAAGATAAAGAGGTTCACGAAAAATATATGGCTGCATTGAGTAGATTAATCCCTGATAATGAGGAGGCTGCATTGGTACGGAGACAGGTGAGCAACTATACGCTCAACACTGGTCCATTTGGGAGCATGCATTCAATTGAAGATCGAGAGCATTTTTCTGCTCTTGAGTGGTGGAACATGCATGGAGGGCCTACTCCACTTCTACAGAGTTTGGCATTGCGGGTGCTATCACAGGTGGTAAACACTTCTTCTGCAGAGAGGTGTTGGAGCTCTTATTCTTTCATCCACAGTGTTAAAAGGAACAGGTTGAGTTTAGATCGGGCAGAGAGCTTGGTTTATGTTCATTACAACTTGCGATTGTTGTCCCATTACTGTGAAGATGCAAAGTCTAATAAAGACTTGTTGACTTGGGACAAGCATCCAGAGGAGCCCAATTTGGAGGATGGAGTGTTGCAACTAGAGCAATTAGAGGATGCTCTTATCCAGGTATGTCCATTGTGGTATGAATTTTCCAATTTTCCCTTATAAAGCATTTCTCTAATTCATGTTTTTAATTTTTTTGTTAACTAGTGTTTTTTTTTTTTTTGCATGAATTTTTTGAGCGATTCTAGGATGATGATGACCGTGTTGATATGCCACCACCCCCACCCCCATCTGGTCCTAGGTTCCATGGTTCAACACCAACAGCAGGGGGTTCTTCTTCATCAGTTCCAGTGCCACGACTTACACAGGGACCATCTTCTTCATTGCCACCACGTGGAGGCACGCCATCACGTTCTATTCGTGGTGGAAGGAGGAGAGATTAGTAGATATATTCACAATCTACTTCTTTTTGTCATAGTCTATAGATTACTCATTAGACTTGTAGACTTGTGAATTTGAATTTTGAACCTTTTTGGCTTGGCGGTGACCAAGTGACATATTTTGTAAACATTATTATTTGAATTTTGGACATGACAAATGTTGACAGTTGCTCACTTGCTAGATAAATCATAATATGCTCTATGTTTTATGTTTTATAATATGCTTAAATGTTTTATGTTTTATAATATGCTTAAAAATTTGATGTATGTTTGTAATAGCTAGAATATAGATGATTGCTGTACATACTAGTAACTACAATGGAATCATGGATGCCATATCTATCTTGATTTATGCAAAAATATGCATGTTTTCATGTCTTCTACAATTAATTTGGTATTTGGGATGTTTGTTTTGAGTATAAATGCAAAAAAATATATAAAAATATATATATATATAGCAGACGCTTCCGCGGACGCTTCGCTCCCTAGATTTTTGGAAAATGACGCTTCCGCGCTTCGCGCTTCCGCTTCGCTCCCGCTTCGTGCAACATTGGCCATGAGTGCACACGCGCCACTTGACCAGAAGTGGGGAGACATCAAGCTGTAGTCAGGCGGACTACAGACGATGAGGGGTAGGATCCTTGAGGTACTCAGCCTCTTGGATTAGACCTTGCTACTGGAGCCCCGACGAGGAGTAGCAGGACTAGTTGAGTAGGTAGAGACGGATGCAGATGGAGCAGTAGAGAGAGCTACAGTGCAGGAGTTCTAAGACAACACAGAGCTAGCAGGCTGCAGCAGTGTGAGAGGCACAGGAGTGTTGCACCAATGCACGAAGGCACAGAGAGGTGTGCAACGGTGCGAGATGCAAGGAGTTGCTACAACAGTGCAGAGGTCAGAGAGAGGGAGCACTTGTCAGTGGCAGGGGGAGCTTCAGCATCAGTGGGTGTTTCTAGCCTAACAGGGAGGTCAGTTGGGAGATCAGTTACTTACTTCTCAGTAACTAAGTCGCAAAGCAGCAGTGGGTAGCACGATGCAACATGATGAGAGGAGGTGCAATTCGGATGAAGTGTTGGAAGAAAGGACCAGTGGTAGCATGGATGCACAGGGAGTTGTCATACAGATGCAGCAGTGACAGTGGCAGAACCATGGGCATCAGTACAAGAGGCAGTAATGCTGAGGATGTTGGGCAGGAAGGCCTAGCATCACCACAGGTACCGATGTCAGACGATCAGGGTAATACTCAGTGAGGAGTTTTGCTAGAGCACAGTCCTCGCTAAGAGCGAGTGTTGATTTGGGGTAGCATCGGATGTGCTCTAGCCACAAAATTTAGTGGAGAGGTTGGGGCACATGAGATCTCCAATACCCAGAAAGGGTTTGGGTAGATTCTAAACAGTTCAGGAGATATTAAAATAATTAATATTTTTAATGGAGTCCCTAAGTCTAAACTTAGGGAAAATAAAATATTAATGTGTATTAATATGAATCTGTGTTAGAATGGTCGAAAAGACATCGATCAAGCCAGATCTAATATTAGTCGTTGATTAGAGACTTAATCTCGGCCGTTGAGATGTCAACAGGAAAAGTATAAGAGGAGGCTTGAGGGTCACTTGGAGAGCACACCAGATGATATGTCATTCTATTCTCTAGAGCGGGGTTTGCTAAGAGAGATAGAATCAGTGATCGGGAGAGCATCGGAGGGGCATTGAGTACAGAGAAACAGAGAAGGCAGAGATTGTGCCGGGAGAGCAGCGCAGCAGCCAAGGAGAG
The DNA here is from genome assembly GCA_031772625.1 of Pinus tabuliformis. Classification (NCBI taxonomy): domain Eukaryota; kingdom Viridiplantae; phylum Streptophyta; class Pinopsida; order Pinales; family Pinaceae; genus Pinus; species Pinus tabuliformis. The sequence goes on from CM062817.1 coordinate 1,691,344,763, forward strand.
TGACACAGAGCCATCAAGGGCTTACATAGGGCCACGCAGGGGCAACCAAGTGTTGCGCAGAGCGCCAGAGGGGCCAACGTAGCTGACGCAGAGGCTCCCAGAGCTGACGCAGGGCCTCCTAGGGTTGACGCAGACCAAGGAAGGCTGATATAGGGCCAACGTTGGGCTAGGAGAGGCTGACGCAGTCTAGATTGGGTAGATGTTGGGGTTGCGGAGCAGTTTTATGCTGAGGAACTGCCGAAAGAATCTTTTCTGGGGTTTCAGCCAGGAGATTTCTCTCAAATTGTGAGGTATAGTTGCTAAGGAAATTCACTGTTGGGTAGGCCAGTTTCAACACCCAGATTGTACTCTGATATTGCTTAATAGGAAAACCCTCAAATAGCTGCACCGGTTTTCCTGCATTGGGCTTTTCCGGGGACATTGGTCCAAAAATAATGGTGTCATGTTGTGTGTTTGTTCTTGTTTCTTTTTGTTGCGGATCTGTAATATGTTGAGCATGCACTGGTGTTTATTTTCAGTATTTGCATTGTAAATAACTTGTTAAAGAAAAATAACAACTAGATAGGAATAAATCAAAAAAAGTGCATGAAGGGTTTCTAAACTATGTAGAGTTAGAAACTTCAATAGTTCCCAGATGGTCTAGATTTGCCTAGTGAGGCTTTGCACTAGGCCTGCTAGATTTTGCGATAACAAGGTCCTGCTACCTAACTCCAAGTGTCAAGATGGAAGTCAAAACTCAACCTGCTTGTGATATTTTCTTCTATCTTCTTAGTTGGTGGCAGTTTTGATATGACTCCAAGGAATGGATGGACTGTAACTGTTATTGTTTCATAGCCAAACGGATTATCTTTGTCCCTTTCATATATGGTGGGATTCTTAAATGTCTAGTCCTTTTCTGTTTTGGCTTGGTTATTATTGCCAGTTACAATCACTAGTTCCTTGGACCTGGTTTTGTCTCTAGTGGATATCAATTTAAGTTCTTGCAATTTCTTTTTTTCTTTCAAAATGTTGCTTTTCACTTCTCGAAATTGATGAGACATGTATGATTCAGCTCAGGATTGATTGAGAAGTTATCTAGATTGTAAGCTCTCCTAATTTGTATCTTTAATTTGTGAAAGTCATTGTTGAGCTAGAAAGATTCCATATATTTTTACATCAAGGAGGGAAGGCCCTTGGAGCATTGTGGCCCCTTTATACTCAGCTCCAGAGCATTGTATTTCATCTTTGACATTATGATAGTTGTGCGTAGATATTTTAGGCTAGCAGTGATGCTTGCTTTTATAGGAGTGACCTTTGCATTCCCAATAGGTATTGCCACTTATTTACCAAGCAGTCCCATTGACCTATTCTTCATTTTCTGGTTAATAAACTTATCTTATCTCTACAGATTTTTGAAAAGGGATTTGATTAATTTAAGCATTAGATTCATCTATGTTTTCTGAATTTTCTGTGTTGAATTCTGTCTCTCTTTTCCCAGTGCTCTGACAATCTACTAAAGCAACTGACATCTCATTCAGCTTGGCATAGTTTAGAATTGGAAGGAAAAAATGTAAATTTGCCAACTATTAAATGAATAGTGATTTTTGGGATATCTAAACATGGGCTATTTTTAGCACCTGAATATTTGTCCTTTTCATTTTTGACAGGCATGGAATGCATTTATAGCTTTTTGGACAGGTTCAGCCATTCGTATGGGAGCGCCTGTGTTCTTCACTTTGTTTTCTCTGCCCTTTTGGTTTGTTGGTATAGGGTATTGTTTCCTTCCCTTTCCTGTAATGTTTAAGCAAACAAGAGGTTGAATAGGTTTATCTCCAAATGCAAATCCTTTTGGACAAACACATGTAATACAAGTGCAATATGATTGTATGGATTGGTGCAAGCAGAAATCTTCCTAGGTATGGACTTTGTTGGCCTATGGCTACTGTTAGCACAAATTCTTGCATTGAAGGAAGATGAATAGTTCTATAACTCTGCAGTGAGAAATCAGCATAACGCATAGGATAATTTGGGTAAGCTGTCACCGACAAATCTTCTCTCTGTTTGGGCTGGTGCTTGCCGACCTCCGGGGGTGTCCCTAAGTGTTTATGTGCTGAATTTAACCTGTAAATGTGCAAAATAAATTGATGTAGCAGCACATAAACATGACCTTTAGCATGGAATCAAGTTGCCAAAAGAGGTTATGAGAATGATATCAAATTATGTGGCAGAAATTTCCCCTTTAGCATAAAAATGGTGACAGGAAAAAGAGGAGAGCACTTATAAATGACAAATATTATCAAGATACAAGGCTAAATAGACATCGAAGACAATACATGAATAAACTACAAAGTACCAACAAACTTCAAGAGCCAGAAAGAAGCATAGTCAAGCTTTATTTTGTATTAGCCAAAGGTTGATTACACCATAGAGACAAATACAGAACTAGTCCGATGATGTTCCCTGTACAAAGTAATAGAAACTATAATAGGAGAGAGGAAACATGAGAAAGTTATGCTACTGCCAACATGAAAAATCGAACCTTGAAACAAAAGTGTTAATTTTAGGTATGTTCTATGCTAGAGCAATTTATTTCAATTTTCACAGTTAGCTCAATATCTTTTCCAGATTAGCAATCACATCAGCGTTAAAGTAAACTACATATAGAACATAAATATAAATCGCAGAAGACAAGCCAAGACAAGAGGACACAAGATGTGGCGCTACCCAGGGACAAACCCCAATGTGGAGAAACTCTTGATCAATTCTTTTTATATGTTCTTCAATAGTTCAGCAGAGAGAGAGAGATAGTACATATACATCAGAAGTCAACACTTTGACTTGACTAGATAAGAGCAGAGATCTTCACCATGAAGATGACACAATGCAGTTATACACCTGACACCAAGGACTGCAGCTCGGAGAGCAGCCTTCAATCTTCAACTGATTTGCAGCATAAGGTCCTTCAAGGTGAGACCCTTACATCATCATGCTGCTCCTTGTCAGTTGAACCAACCCATGACACTAGCTCTGTCCATCTTATATTACAGCAGCATTAAACAGTCCTCTAATGGCTTCAGCAGCATGACAGCTCCATATATATTATGCTAATGATCTGAGCACTTAAATACTCATATGAAATATTGACTGTGGTGTTATGGCCTGCGGCCTAACACACAGTCTTCCTCTGCTGCTCACTAGGAAGTCTGTACCTTCATACGGTCAGCTCTTCAATCTGCCTTCTATTAATGACGAAGTTCCACCAATGTCACTGAACATAGGCCTATATTAATCTGCCCTCTAACAGTCCCCTTTGCTGCTCCAAAGGTTTCCAACCAAGGTCTTCAACACAGTGATTTCTCTCATAGAATTTACTGTTCATAATCTTCATCAAGTTCACACCCCTTTCTCCATCCAAGTGACTGTACTATTATCAACACAGTTCTAACATATGCTGTCTTGCTGGACAGACTTCAACGCAGTGTTGATAATATCGGTATCGGGAAAATATCGGCGAGGGTCCAGAAAATATCTTATCGGCAATATCGGCGAAAATATCAGCAAATATCGGCAAGCATAAAAAATGCATAATATATTCATTTTTTTCAGATTTTTAAACATATAAAGCAATAACAACATGAAATAAACACATTGGCACATAAATATGAAGAAAACATTGATATATATGATGTCAAATAGAAATGATACATCAAAGGCGATACCAAACCCTGTTGATCCTTGATAATTGTCCATTCAAGGACTCAAATGTGGAGAACCAATACAAAATAACATCACATATATAAAAGTATCTCATCATCATGAGTTATATGTAGCATAACAAATAAAACTAGCAACTATCTATCTGAAATCACTGCCCTCTCCCCCTTTTATGGGAAAACATGATGGGCTGTTTGCCAGGCTTGCCCCTAGTAGTAGGAGGCCCTGACCCTGCCTCTGCACCTAATGTCAAATAATGAGTGCTAGGTATGGGGCTATGCTCTCCTATATCTATAGCAGATGGTGTTGATGCTGATGCTCCCGCAATGTCCTCCTCCTCCTCCTGCTCCTCCTCTGAGTGCTGCTGCTCCTCTGACTCCGAGTCCTCCTCTTGCTGCCCCTGCTCTAATGGATCATCTGCCACTGGCTCTAACCATGAAGGTGACTCCTCCAAGAGGGGCTCCTCAGACTCCACCCTCCACGGAGACAATACATCAATATTGTCTAAGCTAAGTCACATGACACGAGGACACGAGACACGGAGGACACGTAAATACAAGTATTCAATACGAAACGCAACGACCTGAAAACAAGACACGGGGGACACATTATATATATATATATATATATATATATATATACCGAAATATAGTTTTTTATCCATATTAAATTGCAGGTTGCAGCTTATCTAATCGAATTAAAATATAATTACTTCTCAAAGTTCATAGTTCACTTTAAAAAAATAAATAGAATCAAAATTTACTATTTAGAAATTAGAATGTGATATGCTTGGTCTTGATTCTTGAATATTCAATGTTCATTGTTCATGTACAACTTACAAGCACATAAGAAAATAACTAAAGTCTAATCCTATTGATTTCCTCTGCCCCTCTTGCGAGAAAATGCCACAGCTTTCCCTTTCCCTTTAGATGTAGATGCTGGTGCTGGTGGAGATGGCAGTGGAGTTTGCTATGCTCTAGAAGCTGAAGAACTAGAAGTAGGAGCTATAGGAGGTAACCACGTTCTCTACTGGTGGCAGGGGTAGCTTGGGCAGGTGGTGTCACCTGGAAACATTACAATCTCCCAATCCTGAAATCCTAAAAAACTGATAAGTCTGCTGCATTTTGAATGAAATCTAAAATTCTACTTTCTCCATATGAAATCCAATGAGGCCGGAACCACTCTCAAACATCCTGAGTCATTTCATGGTAATGTTAAAAATTTAAGTAAAAGGATGAAAATGAAGATTAAGGAGAATGTCACTTTTACTTTAAGAATTTAACATTACCATGAATAGCATATCAATACTAGGGCCTAGAACGCTCAAACCCTCCTTGGCAGCAACCACATAGCTCTCCCCTTCCTTCTCCAGCAATCAAAAATGAAAATGATATGAAAAAAAACCAAAATTGGATTTTTATAGGCCATGCGGAAAAATTTTACAGTCACTGGGCGATATTTTCGATCACTGCGCGATATTTTCGATCATCGCGCGATATTTTCGGAAATATCGGCGATATTTCGGAAATATCGCGATATAAAATATCGCCGAAAATATCGCGATATTTTGTCGGCGATATTTCGGCTCGCCAAAAATATCGCGATATTTCCGAATATCGCCGATATTTCGGCGATATTATCAACACTGCTTCAACGTATACCCCTCAACACTCTTCTCCATGTCATACAAGCCACTATCAGACCTTCCTCATCTGCCTGAAGCTTGACATTGTTGCTGTCCAAATCTGAGGTCATATTAGGCATCTTTTAGCTGAGAAAAGACTCCTCCATGGTTGTGGCTGGGGCATGCTTGAATAGTCTTCTTTTTTACTGTGTTAAGGGCTCCCCTTTCTAGTGTATATTTGTTGCATTGAACTCTCATTGACTGCCTTTGAGGACTGCGGTTAGGGCAGCATAGAGGCCTCTTGAGATAGCGTATTAGAGGACTGTGTCTAGGGAGATAATGCCTCCTATTTCCAGCATATAAGAGTCTTCTTAAATTGCGGATGTAGGGCAACATCTTAGTGCAGAATAAGGCCAGCAGTTAGGGCATATATTGTTAAATTGGCAACTAGGGCCAAACTCCATGTGGGTCATCTTATTCATGGCTGATAATATGTTTGTTAGATTCCTCTCGTCGAGAGGTGTAGGATTGATCTAAAGATCATCCAATCCCGATAAGTATTTATGGAGATATGAATTTACTTTGATTATGGAATTATTATCTAGCCGACCTACAACTCATGTAGGCTCAGAAGCCCAACAGTCGCATCTATTCAAACACCAACAGTTATGTATAAATACAGGAGGATTTTTCCTCATTTTCACTCACTCATCTCATCACATCTCTTTCTCTCTCTTGCATAGAAAAGAGGCTCTTCTTTACTGCATAAAAAAGAGACCTTTCTCACACATGTGGAGCAGTTGCAAATTTTAGGGCAGCAACTGCAGAAGTGAAGTTTGACCTGTGTGGACTAGAAGATCTCCTCATCATAACTGCGCTGTAGGTCCATCTGGATCTCCTCTGAAGGCCGCAACTTTTGGTGGTGGAATCAAGCCGATCCGACGGTCGGTTTGCGAGATATCGATTGCCCTAGTTTGAAGGAAGCTGCTGAAACTGAAGCTGCAACTGCAGATCCAAACTTTGACCAGCGTGGACCATCAAACCTCCTCTTCTGAACTGCGTTGTAGGTTCATCTGGACCTCCTCTGAAGGCCGTACATTTTGGTGGTGGAATCGAGCCGATCCGATGGTCGGTTTGTGAGATATTGTCTGCCCTAGTTTGGGACTGATCTAGGGTTTGCTGCTGCAAATGTAAATCTGATTTATGTACTATTTCTCTCTGCTGGATTATTGAAGATAAAGGAAGATTTGATCAAAGGGTTTACCCAATATTTATATTGGGGTTTATCCCTGGCTAGCCGCCAAATCTTGTGTCTCTTGTCTTGGCTTGTTTTCTGTCGATCGTTTAATGTTCTATCTACACTTTACTTTATGCATATGTGATTGCTAATCTGTGGATAATAATAATAAAAGAAGTAAACTGCTATATGCATAGAACATACCATAACTTAACATATATGGACTGTGACTAGGGCACGGACATAACTGTGGCTAGGGCTCTTTTGATCAGTGTATAGGTCTCTCTCCTTAGGGCTACGTATAGGTTCCTTTTAGGACAGCGGATAGGGTCTCTTCTAGACCAGCAATTAGATCTTTCCTTGCTGTGTTATGTAGGCTTCCTTCACCATTCTAGATCTCCCTTCATTTTTGCGTCTAGGGCTTCTTCATTAGGGCAGCGTAGATCTCTATTAGGGCAACGTAGATCCTTTCTCCATCAAGGCAGCATATCCCTTAGAATCTCTCCTCCTACTAAAACTCAAAGACAAGTAGAGAGGAAGAGAACCCAAGTGAGTGTGTAGAAATGACTTGAAGGCCACCTCTATTTATACTAAAACATTGATCACAAGTGGGGTTTGTTTGGTTGCTGGCTGACCCTGACAAATTGCCCCATAACACAAATAAATTCATGTCTCCATGAATACTTATCGGAATCGGATGATCTTTAGATCAATGTTACACCTCTCGATGAGAGGGATCCAAAAAAAATATCAGTTGCCATTAATAAGATGACCCACATGGAGTTTGGCCCTAGTTGCCAATTTTAACAAAAAGAGACCTCCTTTTATGAAAACTGGAGTCGAATTAGCAATGCAAGAGCCAGTGTGCATTGATTAGTTGAGTCTAGTTCCCGCCTCATGTGCTTTGTTAATCTGAAGATGTCTATGGTTAACTAGATTAAGTGCATGATCTAAGTGGAGATATCATTTGTCTGACTAATGATGGAATAAGGTGAAGTAGTAAGGTGTTGTGGTTAACTAGCCATGTACATAAGTGAATTGAGGATAGAGTGGAGAGAGAATAGCCATGTGCTCTGTTGGCTAGGTGAGAGGTTGAGTGAAGTAAAACATGCAAACTAGTTTCTCTCCTCACATGCACTTTAGTTAATTGGTGATGAAATAGGATAAGGCAGTCATGCACATGATTAAGTGAGAACTCTTCGAGTCCAACTGAGGTAGAACTTGAGGGAACAAGGCATGCACTCAATCTAGTGAAGATACTTTGGGTCTAAGTGATGTGAAATGGAGAGAGGTGTGAAAATTCCTTGAACTGTAGCAACTGGAAATTATTCTTCTAACTTTAACAGATTATTTGCCTTTTATTAAATTATTAATGGCAAATAGAAAATAATTCACACTGTAATTCTTCACCAATAAAAATACGTTGCGGAAATAAAAATAAGAACCAAGAAATAGATGCGCACACACAATGAAATGACATCGTTATTTTTGGACAATTGTCACTAGAAAAACCCGAAGGGAAAACTGGTGCAGTAGGTGAGGGTTTTATTATTATGCAACAATTTGAGAGAATAATTACAACTAGTTGCCTAATTGGCATGTAATACACTGGCTAAATATATTTGAGACACCCTAGTCTCCTCTGCAACTGATTCGGCCTCTCTCTGGGCAACTCACACCCTTATCTGGAATCCTCACTTCCTCCAGAAATGTGCATCGCTGCCCAGAATAATTTCACATAGCCTCAAAACTACCTCTAACTGAGATGTCCTACCTCCCTTTGCCTCTAGAAAGAATTCACTTTGCCTCCGGGACATTGATCCGACACTTGGCAACTGAAGCGCATGTCTTTCGGCAACTCGCACTGAGGTTTCTAGCTATTTGCACTAGCTATAGAGGCTCTCTCTGTAGATAATTCGACCTCCCTTCTCCTGTCTCTGCTATATTGGAAAAACACTGGGAATCTATTTGGAATCCTTCTCCTCCGAAATCTTTGTTTCTTCCTCTCTTTGATGCTCTTTCCCTGGCTCAAATTGCACCCTCATTGAATACTATGGACTGTGGAATTCGTTATGCCTTGCTCACAAACTGTAAACTATGCCCTTCTCCAACCCCATCGACTTGGTCTTAAAATCTCTCACTGGAGCATCAATGACCAAGATCTAATCATGATCGATAGCTCAGATCATCTTAGACTTTGTCAAGTAACTTTTCTGGAAGTCTCTAGAGAAAAATGAATTTCTTCAATTAAGGCCCATTAATTAATCAATTTTCCTAAGTTAGACTTAGGAACTTTTTAATTATTGATCAAGAAATTTAATTGAGAGCTTTCTATGTGTTTTCTCTCGAAACCTTTTATTGGTTTTGGATATCTCGTGTTCCTTATCCTCTCTAACACCTTAGAGACTATAACACTTTTTTGATGCTACCATATCTATCAAAAACTAACACCCCCTCTTAGAGTGGATGATGTTCTCCACACTCCACTATCCCTTCTGCTTATCTCTCCTAATGAACAACCTGTAGCTGGACTGTCACACGGTGTTGATATCCAACATCTATTGCACCTCCTTTCTTCACATCTAAGCTAATCTGACTCCTTGTCACTGGAAATCACTGTGAAGAATTCAATCTAGAAAACATTGTCCATCATGCTACTGCGCATACTCCGATTCACCTACAACTAACTATAGTTGAATTAATCTTTGATCTCAGACTATTGGTACCCCTATGTTGTTGCTACCACTACATCTATGTGTACTGACCACCTCAAAACCTAAATATATAAGCTTCCATAGGGTATCTCTCTCTGAAGCTAGACTCCCTCTCAGTCTCGATCTCCCACCAAAAACAACTGGGAAATCTCTCTGGCTAGAATTGAACCTGCTAACTATAACTGGCCAATTCACACTGCCTGTGTCATTGCAACTAGCTCCGCAATTGTCTCTTGACGTGTCTGACTGCTCTTAGCTGGCTCAACAACAGTCTCTCAAGTAACAAACTACATCTGGTTATGGCTTTGCAACTCTCTCAAGAATCTAGCTACGCCTCCTTGGATTTGCACTATCTCTCGAGTATCTGATTACGCCCTGCTAACATGGAGCTCGTGTACCTCCCATATCACGATTGTTGCTCTTGCTACTTTACTATTGTGGGCTCCCGTACCAAAGGTACGAATCCATGTGAAGAATATAGAGCAAAAAGATTTGATGTAGACTACTTGTCGCTCTTCCATGGATCCTGCCCATACTAGTCATCTGTTAGCATCATGTTCATCCTTCGTCTAGAGGTATTGTTGTTGTCAATGTGAATTCCTCCAATTTAGAGGTCAACTCATCGATCTATACCGAAGTTGTTGTCTACTTCCCTTGTCCTTCTTCCTCTTTGGACACTGTGTGACATACTGACCAAATTCAACACATTCAAAGCACTTGACCTTCGACAGGTCCTTCTTCTTCTTCTCTCCATTTGAGTCTTGTCCCTGACTAGGACACTTCTTCGTCTTTCCCTTTCCTGCAAGGGCAACGTGTTGGAAAATCGAGAGGCTTGTAGTTTAACCTGCTAAGGAATTTCCTCTTCGACTACTCTTATCTTGGATGCCCTACCTCATCCTCAAGAGTATCAGAATCAATCTCAGATGCTTACCCAATCCTCCATTCTTTCTTCACACTATGAAGAAACAAATGATGTGTCTATCTCTCCTCATGGCCTTCACTAAGACTTATTGTTGTTGTGCATGACACATTAATTAGAGAACCATATCTGTCACTCCCTCTTAACCAAGGAGGACCAACTCATTCCTATAAAAGGAATATACCAGCTCCTTCTTAACCAGGGACTTGCCCAAGTTCCCTCTCAACTAGGGACTTGTTTTCAACAACATCTCTTAGGTGGAGATCATGGTACTATCAGCTACAAGAAGAGCTCCTCCTTTCAATTTCATGAACTTCATCACCTTTATTATGTAGCCTTCATCTTCTAGGTTTTTCTTGTATGGCATCAACCATCCATCACTTTCCTTTAATGAATCAATAGTCATGTCATCCTTCTTTTCATCAAAAAGTGCTCTTCTAGTCCATATATGGCTTTCCTTCATACAACTACCTCTTCCAAGTCATGTTTCTTTTAGGATATTTCATTCAATCACATGAGTGCTAGTTATAGGTGACATCTACAACTCTCTTTCGGTAGCCATGTTTCAACCCAAACCAGATGTTGTTCAAAAATAAAAAATGAACATCAAATCAAAGTTACCTTTTATGACGGCCTTTCATCATGACATTTTCTTTATGCAACATCAACATCCTGCACATTCATAAACATGTCTCCAAGATTTCCAATGTCAAGGGTCTTCTTCTTTTTCAGACTTTATCAAGGTCTTCATACCTTCCCCATGGAGATGCCATACCAGATCCTTCGAGTCATCATATATTGATTCCTTATATTATGTGACCATAGTTGCAACTTTTCATGAATCCTTCTTCCTTTCCTCACATATTGCACCCCACGAACTTCTAGGCGTAGTTCCTTCATCTTGTCAACCACCTCATATCCCATATGAGAACATATTATGTTGGCATCATCTCATCAATATATGAACTAGGGCATATGCCTTCATGCATCTTTCTAAAGGAAGACATCCTTCTTCTTTATCATGCTTATGAGATAGAGCATTCAACCATACTATCTGCAACTATATGATGACATGACTTAATCTATCAAATACATGCATACATACCTCTTTTCTTCTTTTGGTCATCTAGACTTCCTTCGACAACTTCCTTTCCTTGCTTGAAAGTACTTCAACCATGTTGCACTCCTATGTCATCATACCATCATCCTTCTAAACAATGGATCCCACACAAGGTGGAATGATCAACGAGACACTTGCTTCTTCCAAGTAGAGGTGAACCTTCTAATGAAGATTCCAACAGAGGATCTTGATTATCCTCATCTTGCAAATGCTCCTTTCTATAGATGATGATGTATGATGAATTCCTTTTATCTTCTATCATGCTAGATTACTTTCTTTTAACCATATGCACTACTTATGCTTACAATGTGGTTACGAAGAGCTATTTCCTTTATACGATGACTGCTACATCCATGTAGACTTCTATTTCAGCTATTTTTTCAAGCTTCTCTAATGATTTCATGAGCTCTTGATTTTGCTTCAATCATATGCTTCTAATATGATGCCATCTTCTACTAAGATGCATCTTGTTATAATGCTTCTCATCTTCACTGCCATGGTAGAGGTCTTTTCACCTCCTACGTCTCCTTGCTATGCATCTGAGAAACCTTAATAGTGAAGATCTATCCCTTTGTATTTCTTCTCATCAGGTTCTTCCATTTCTTCAGTTATATGGGCTTCATTCCTATCTTTCCTTTTCTTGTTGTCCTTCTTGAATTTAGGACAATTTCTCTTGAAATGCCCATATTCCTGACATCCATAGCATTGGATTTTTGACTTATCAATCTTCTTCTTTTTCTGAGGACCAAACTTTCCAAACTTTCCTTTTCTCTTTGCCATGGCAGCAAATGCTTGAACTTGCTCGCTTGATCCTACATCGCTTTTTGCCTTCAACCTGGTTTCTTGAATCTTACACAATGACCAGAGCTCACTGAATAGGGTAGCTTCTTTCTTTCCATAGATGCTTGATACGAAGTCGCCCCATTCTTCCGGTAGTGCATTGCGCACAACTGTGGTCATTTCTTTATCGGAGATTATTTCCCCTAGCTCTTGTAGTTGGTCTCTTATTTGTGACACCCTCATAAAGTATGAGGATATTCCTTCTTCCTTTGATACCTTCATCTTGTATAGCTCAGTTCTGAGAGATATCACTTCTCCTGCAATGTTTATGGAAAACAGTTCTACTAGCTTATCATATATTTCTTTTGATGTCTCCAACTTTGCTACATAAGGAATGAGGGGATCCTTGATAGATTCTATAAGAATCCTTTGAGCCTGTATTTCCCCTTTCATATACTTTGATAATGCTTGAGCTTTCTCTTCAGATGGTTTGGATACTTTACCATTGACATGACTAATAACTTCATTCTCTATGAGGATCAATTTTGTCCTCTTTTTCCATGCAAGGAAGTTCGATGACCCAACTAGTGTGTTTCTCTCCTTGCCAATTGAAGTTGTTTTGATAGATTCAGACATAGAAATAAAGATACTTACTTGTCAAGTGAAGACACTCCTAGATGATGAAATCTTCAACTTGATGCCTTTCTTGATGATGATGATAATTAAAGATGTCTTCTTGATGAAGATGTCTTCCTTCAAGTATGCTTTGAAAAGTGATCCTTTCTTCAATGAGAGGGAGATCACCTTGATGTCTTTGATGATGATGGCAGCGCTTCTTCTTGCTTCCTTGAAGTGGAGATTTCAATATGCTTTAGATGTTTAGTCCCTTCTTTGAGTGGAGGTAGGGTCTTCAAAGTCTTCTTTGTGATGATGTGTGAGCTTCTCAAGAATGCTTCAAGAGTAAAAACCCTTATTTGAATGAGCTAGGGTTTTGAGGCCTTCTTAACTCTTTCCTTCAAGATGATGTGAAGAATAGACCTTCTTGATGATATGATGTCCTCTTTAATGTCTATTACTTTCTTGATACTCCTTTTGATGATCCTTCTTCAAGCTGCCTTTCCTTGATGTGGACACCTTGGCTCTGAAATCATGTTGAGAAATCTAGGGCAGTGAGATTAGGTGATTTCTCTTACTTTGATAATTGCTTGTGATGTATTACTCCTTAACTTGATTATCTTCTTTTTTCACTTGATTATAGTTAGTGTTCTTATCATCAAACAAGTACCAAACAATAAATAATAATGAGATAAGAGGACACAAGATATATGCGATCAGCCAGGGCCAAAACTTCTCCTCTTGAGAGGAAAACCCACAAGAACTCTTCTTTTCTTATAGAACTTCAATTGATGAATTCCATGACATATGACCCTTGACTAAAACCCCTCCAAGACCAAGTCAAACCTTTCCTCTTTCTTGCCAAGTCAAACCAAGTCAACCTTGCCTTGATGTTGCTGCAACTTCTTCTCCGTACTCAACTTCAGCCCTGCAACACTAGACCACAACTTTGGCCTCTCTTCCTGCAATTCTTGGCCTACCTACAACTTTTCTGCAACCTTCGCACGTGTGATAGGTATGGGGCAATTTGAGTCCTTTTACTCCTTCACTTGACTAGGCTTCTTCTCCTTAAGATCTCGGCCTGCAATTTAGACTATCTTGACACCAATTTTTGGCTCCTTGGTATGACTGCAATTTGGTCTTACTTCAGCAATGGATGCCCTAGTTTTTCGCACGTGTGGAAGGAGTTATAGCCCAGAAACAATCCTTGAAACTTTGCTTTCCCTTTCCTTTGTTTCTCCTTTCCTTTGCTGGTTATTCTTCTTTCTTCTTGTGCTTCCACGAGTTCCTTGGATGATCTTCTTTGCAAATGAGGTCGAGTCCTTTATATAGGCTTCTTGTCACATCTTGTAGGTCGACTTGTCATTGTCCCTAGGCCGACTTGTCACTTGATAAGGCCAACTTGTTGTTTGCACATTTGACAAGGTCTTAGAGGGTCTTTCACTCATAAAATTTTCTTTACAATATGTAACATGCCCAAATGGGTCTTCCATACATGAAAATGACTCAATTGACTTGTAGACTCAATGACAAGCCCTAGAAGTGCTCAATCGGTGCTTGACCTAAAAATAAATTTCCCATGAGCATGAAACCCATGCCTCAAAAATGACAATAATAAACTTATTTTTCTCTTTACATTAAATGCATAAATCATGATTACATATGTCATTATGAAGATCGAACCTAGTTACATATTTCAACACTCCCTCTTAACTAGGGAGGTATTCATATTCCATACAAGGTACATGCACATTCTCAAAGTGAAGAATTCTCATAAGGAGTCATATTGGCAAGCCATCTCATAAGCTATCAATTCAACTTATCTCTTTGCATCATACCAACCAACATTGTCACTTAGCAAGGCCTTGACTAAAAGCTCTATCTCTCCACATGATGAGAGCAGAATGCTAGCGAGACCAATCACTGATAGACACCATCATCATTGTCTCTCAAGGCACATACCCCACTAGGGTGTTCACAGAGTATGTCCTTTTAGGACAATTCCTATCTTGGAATAACACATCCTTAAGTAATTTCCTCTTCAACTACTCTTATCTTGGATGCCCTAACTCATCCTCAAAGAGTATCAGAATCAATCTCATATTCTTACCCAATCCTCCATTCTTTCTTTACACTATGAAGACAAGAATGATGTGTCTACCTCAGTCCTCTCCTCATGGCCTTCACTAAGACTTACGGTTGTTAGTCCTGGTCTAGTGCATGACACATGAATTAGAGAACCATATTTGTCATTCTCTCTTAACCAAGGAGGACCAACTCATTCCTATAAAAGGAATATACCAAGCTCCCTCTTAACCAGGGACTTACCCAAGTTCCCTCTCAACTAAGGACTTGTTTTCAACAACAACTCTTTGGTGGAGGTCATGGTACTATCAACTGTTAGAAGAGCTCCTCCTTTCGATGTCATGAACTTCATCTTCTTTATTATGGAGCCTTCATCTTCTAGGTTTTCTTTGTAGGGCATTGACCATCCATCACTTTCCTTCAATAAACCAATAGTCATGTCATCCTTCTTTTCATCGGAAAGTGATCTTCTAGTCCACATCTAGATTTCCTTCATACAAATACCTCTTCCAAGTCATGTTTCTTTTAGGATCTTTCATTTAATCACATGAGTGCTAGTTGTAGGTGACATCTACAACTCTCTTTTGGTAGCCCTATTTCAACCCAAACCATATGTTGTTCAAAAATAAAAAATGAGCATCAAATCAAAGTTACCTTTTATGATGGTCTTTCATCATGACATTTGCTTTGTGCAACAACAACATCTCGCACATTCATAAACATATCTCGAAGATTTCCAATGTCAAGGTTTTCTTCTTTTTCAGACTTTATCAAGGTCTTCATACCTTCCCCATGGAGATGCCCATATCCTTCTAGTCATTGAATGTTGATTCCTTATCTAATGTTACCATTGTGAAAATTTCAAAACTGAAATCCTATTGCAGCAACTGGGATTAATTTTCTAATTGTTAATTAAGTTAACAATTTATTTGCTACGACAGATTCCAAATTAATTACACCGCAACCTTCACAAATAAAACTATAGAAATAAATAGCGCTGGAAACTGAGAAAATACTAGCACACACACAATAAATATGACACCATTGTTTTTGGACAAAGGTCCCTGTAAAACCCCAACTTGGGAAAACTGGTGCAGCAGCATAAGGTTTTTATTATTATGCAACAGTGCAATTCCGAGTAAAATATGTGGATGCCGAATTGGAAATTCAAACAGCAAGAAAATTTGACCAAAATTATTTAAGGGAATTTCCCTTCTTCCACAAGAAACCCCGACACAATGTTCCTTCAGAAAATTCATCCTCTTGGACCCTTTGCGCGGTGCTTGCACAGACCCTTGGACGTCTAAGCCCAGAGCTGGCTCTTATGAAATTGTTCTTCTTGTCTCTGCTAAGAAAATTGATTCTCCAGCCCTCTAGAAGACTTTCCTAGCCTCTGGAAGCTTAATCAATTTTTCCTCTAGGCAAATCGAAAATCTGTTCTGAAGCAATTGCGTAGTCCTCTGCGCTGCCTCTCCAGATCTAGAAAACTTCCGCCGGATCATTATCTCTACCCCTCATTGTCTTTGCTTCCTCATTGAAGCTCGAACTCTCTAGCAACTAACTGTTGCTACTCTGGAAAATCGAATTCTCCAAGTGACTAGTGTATTCTCCATCACCACATTGATCCCTTCTTATATCTTCCTGTTGGGACTCCAACGACCAAGATTAAATCTTAATTGATGGCTCAACTCATTTTTGGATCAATCCCTGTGAGTTTCTAGACTATTCTCACCTTGACTTAATTAATTCTGATTAATTAACCAGTTTTCCTAAGTTTAGACTTACGAAACATTAAAAAATAGGGTAATAATCTAATTAAGTCATCTTGAGGTGGAATTTCTAGAAACGATTTATGGGCTTTGGAGATCTCATGCATTCTAGCCCCTTCACCAAATTTCGTAACTAAAACACATCTGATGCTACAGAAACTCACACTCCCTCTTAGCGAGGATTGTGTTCTCTCTAGTGTTGCACATCTTGCCACAACACCCTGTCTCTGTATTGACTCCTGTCACGCTGCTGATGTCTGGCCATACTGCCCACCAACCACTGTGCAACTTTGATGTTGCTTTTGTGTTGCTGCTGACACAGCCATATTGCTGCCAACACATCATCTGCACTACAACTCCCTCTCATCTGCTGTTGTTGCAACTACAACTACTGCAACTGAGAAGCATCCAAAATATTGAATCATATGTATTCAATATGATGCATTTGTCTCCTGAGTCATGATTGCTACTAGCCTTTGCACTGTCACTAAAGAATCTGTGTTGGTGCTAACTGTGCACTGAGCCACTTGTTGATCAGTGATTGTCACTGATGTCAACCCAAGCAGCACTAGGGGCTAGCCTAATCTTGCATGGGCATTTTGATTTGACAACTTACTCTATTCTGAGTCAAGGATCTTCTAGATGGATTCTACTCGTCGAGACGTTTCCGTTGATATATGGCACACTAAGTAATTCTTCACGGTTTGAGAGATATTCATGTTTAAAGTTAGTAACCCCAGTTAGTGGGCTAAAACCCTATGGGTTTGTGGCATGACACTCATAATTGGTTGTGGGTTATTGAATATTCAATAATTAATAAAAAGAATTTGCTCCTAAAATCCCTCCAACGTTCACTTGTTGAGGACCCTCTCAACTCAAGACATTCATATAAATAATGACCCTCATATCCTCCTCTAGTAGGGATTTTGTGGCTTCAAACAGGCCATCGTGGCATTTTCGCTATAAATTTTATTCTGCGAAGCTTCAAAAGCTGAATTTAAAACCCATTTGAGCCGAAATCTTGATGAACCTCATGATCGAATTTCAGATCTTCGTTCGCTATATTTTCAGAGATATGATCTGAGGAAGTTAGGATTTTTGCAGGCTCCCGAATTCCATGTCAAATAGGGGACGTTGGGAAAATCGTCATAACTTTCTCTCTGAGCATTGGATTCAAATTTTGTAAATTGTCACAGAAAGAGGACGGGCTGTAGTTTTTTAGTAGTGTTTTCAAGGCCGAAGGTCGCAACAGTGACACATGGCACTTTGTACAAGTTCTCTCTATTGAACCAATCTATAATCAGGTCATTGTGGGATATTGGGCATAACTCTTTCTTGAAGAATCCAATCTTGATCAAACCTGTGGGGTTGGAAAGAGGACTCAAAGGGCTACCACAGAACGAAATTTTAGTCCTTGGAGATCCGAAATTACATAGATACAACAGATTCAATATCGAGTTCCTAGAATGCAAGGAAAAGCATGCATTCAAGGATCACTGCAGTAAGGACCCCACATCAATAGTCAAGGGTAAGTCTCCTACAACAAGGTATGTATGATTAGTGTTAACATTTGAAATATGAGTATCATCTCTGACATATGTTTTTGCAGGACAACGTAAGTACATACAGGGTCTCGATTATATCTCTGTCTCTATATGTCACTATTAGTTTTTGTGGATGTCCTATTCTTGATACTACACATTTGATGCTACATATTCTTGATGCTACAACAAGTCTGCTAAATGTATATGATGTTGCAAGTTCATGTTATGTATTTGATAGAATGGTCTTTGTTGTTGTACTTAGAACTTGGTCCATCACAAGTCTAGGGTCTATCATCATTTTTTATTGTATATATCTTTAGGTCAGTTTGGATATAGTCTTGCATAGAGTCCAGGTCTATATCAAGAGTGGGAGTCTTTGTCTACTGCTGCAACAAGTCAAAAACAAAAGTGACAAGCACACTTCAGGTACGCATTGTAATTTTTAATTTGTATTTATTCATTATTATGCACTTACATGTGTTTTGCAGACAGCGGTAAGTTGAAGGGTATTCTGTTTTGTTTTGGATTGGTTTCGCAAGGCAAATTTTGCATGCAGGTAGAAGAAGATTCAAGTACAACTTCAAGCAAGAATTCAAGAGCAGAAGTATCAAATCAAAGGAAGCATTGCAGCAGGACATCCTTTGAAGACATGACAACCATCCATATATTGTGAAGAAGTGTCAAGGCCAAGAGTCATCATTGTAAAGTTGTAAAAGAGTCATTTGTAAAAGTGTCATCATTGGAAGAGTCATTATTGTAAAAGAGTCAATTTGCCTAGAGTCGAAAAGGCATTATTGGGAGGTATAGGAGTCTCTGTTTGGATGATGTCATGGTTGGGTTGCAAGTCATAGTGTGATTGGGTGTTCAGTCAAAATCATTGTAAATCATATTGTATCGTGGATCATTGTCCCTGGTACGGGAGTCCACACTTTTGTATTTAATTTTTGTCTTTATAGGGTGGTAGGGTGGTGCTAGGCAGGTGAATGAAGTCGCCTACAGGTTGGGGCTTGTGAGCACTTCAGGGTGCTAGGGTGGTGTTAGGGCGAGCTGTGGCTCGCTAGGGTATTGGGGCATCCATTCAGTTTATTACTGAAGAAACTAGGGCGTTGGGGCGTCCTTCCAGTGGGAGCTGGAGAAGAATGCTTTTCTAGAATTCCAGAGAGTTGTTGCTTTCATTTTAGTTGGGGCTGAAGATTAAAGAATTTACTAGGAAAGCGTTCAGTGATTTTTGACCTGGAGGGGGGTTTCCACCTAAAATTCGTGTGCCTACTGTGTTCTTTTATTTATTGTTATCACTTCATAAACATTAATACTAATTGAAGATTAACTAATGCTCTGAAAAGATTTAAAAGTGCTAATTGCTAAGAAATATTGATTCACCCCCCTCTCAGTATTTCCAACAATTGGTATGAGAGCTTGTTTCCTTCAGTAACAGCTTAACCGCTAGAAGTTAGTTTTCAGAGCATAGAGATGGGAAAGTCAAAGAAGCAGGTTACAAGGATTTCAAAGGAAGGTACAGGTACAACAAAATCTGAAGAAAGTGAGTATTGTGTACCAACCCATGATTTTGTTGCAGATAATTACTGGATATGGGAATCCAGGATGGAAGTACATTTGCAGGCACATGGAGTAGGGAATCAATAGTTTATGGAGACACATCTATCGACGAAGCTAAAAGGTACAATTCAAAGTCCATGAATGTAATTTGAATGTTTTGCCAAATTCTGTTAAAACAAAAGTTAGTCAATGTTCAACAGCTAAAGCTCTTTGGGAAAAGCTTCATAATCTCTATTCAACAAAGCAATTAGGTCAAGATGTTATTGAAAATTCGGACCCTTCTGATTATGATGAAGAAATGGAAAAGACAAGACTTCATCATTTGTTCTCCCTTTTGCATCTAGTATGACCGCCACTGATTTTCTAGTAACATCCTTCTCTGCACAGAAGTATGTTGGTACAATTTCTTTAGGGCCTCCCACATCTCATTTGCCATGTCCTTTTCGGCAATATGTGGTACTACATGGTCCTTGACCCCATCAGGAATGATGCTCTTGGCCCTCGCCATTGTCTCCTCGTACTTGTCATTATCAGCTGGGTCAACTGAGATCGCTATCGTCCTCAAGGTGAAGTGCTTGACACAATTCCTGTCTAGAACGGATAAGATTTTGACCTTCCAGACTATAAAGTTTGAGGCTCCGTCTAGCCTATCCTAGTCTCTTACCTCGTTCACTGCCATCTCGCTGCTCCTCTACTTCCCTCCTGGAAGTTCTTGGTATGACTCTCTCTGAGGTCTAGATTTCCCTCCTGGAAACCCTTCTGCCTAAGTCACAGGACACGTCCCCTAGGGTCCCGTGTCTCGTATTTCACGTATTGGACACGAAAACGGCCCAAATACGTGTCCAATACAATTTTTGACGTGTCCTAAAAATAGCATACGTATTCTACGTTTTCCCTTCGTGTCATGAATTTAGAATACGCGTATTCGGTACAGAGAATACGTTGCCATAACGTATTTCGATTTTTGAATACGTATTGCAAAAAAACTCGGTTTATAACGTCAGCGTCAGGGTTTTTTTCGTTTGTTTGGAGCTGTTCGTGTGTCGTGTGTAGCTGCGGGAGCTGTGTGTGTCGTGTGGAGCTGCTGTTCGTTCAAGACCAGCGTAACCAGGACCAGCGTTAAAGTTTTAAACCAGTAAGCAATAGCATTCACGTTACATTTGCTCGTTGTATATTTTGAGCCCACCGGCAGGGTTTTTATACTTACATTATTCTGTAAGACTGTAACCAGTAACAGTAACAAGCATTAACGCTGCACGCAGTACTTCTGGAGTTTTTGATTTCTAGTAACTAGAAATGATCCTTAGGTAGCAGCAATGGTGAACTGAGAGTTCGTAATGAACTGGCCGAAATAATTGTAATTTGTATCCGATATACAGTGTTAACCACAATTCTCTTAAGCAACCGAGAACCAGTCTTGGCATTCCCAATACGAACATCCGTGTAACCATACATCGCGATTCGCAACACATCGATACATTTTGTATTCTTTTGGATCAACCCGTCGGAATCGAAAGCGTTCTTCAGCCGGGACTGTGTTCACTGGCAAATACTTTACACAAACAAATACAACAACAGAATGTACAGCAGGGAGATTGGTTATAAAATGTGAAAATATGAGTGGAATTCCCTGTGCCAGTTCCGAGAACAGAAGCCCAATTCCAGGAACTCTGGCCACGCTTAAGCTTGAGAATAGGCTGCCAATTTGTTCTTTGGACACCTTGTGCTCCATCTCATAAGCATATCTCCTTATGTACACGTAATGCCAAACGTACATTGTGCATAACAAAACTGCTGCAATCACAAGCAGTTAATTTTTTTATTGTTCTCAGATTTTTGTGCAATAAAAGCAGAGACAGATATAGACAGAAATATACAAGTTTATGCCAAATAGTCATCCTCTTACCTGTGTAGAGTGTCAAATTCATAATTAATAAACAGACAGATTGACAATTTGAATTTACAGACAGTAAGAAACAGCAAGACTTTAATTGTGACTTTAATTGTTTTTTTTGTAGGTTTGTGACAAATTGACAATTTACAGACAGTAAGAAACAGCAAGACTTTAATTGTGACTTTAATTGTTTTTTTTGTAGGTGAAGGTGTGTGGAATTTATAACAGTTCTCACATTAATGGCTCAATCATCCAAGGCAGCCGGCAGAGGTCAAAGGAAGGGCAGTGCTTTTCGTGGTCCCCGCCCTCCAACTCCAAGTGTTTCACCTTCTGTTGGTCATAGTGCCCCAAGTGCTTCAAGTGAAGCTGTAGGTGTTTCTCAGCCAACATTAAAATATGATGCTGCTGCAGCAAGACAACAAGCACAGCTAAAAAAATACCCTCTCTGGAAGTATGTAACCAAGAAGCAAGTGCCAAAGACTG
Organism: Pinus tabuliformis; assembly: GCA_031772625.1. Lineage (NCBI taxonomy): Eukaryota > Viridiplantae > Streptophyta > Pinopsida > Pinales > Pinaceae > Pinus > Pinus tabuliformis. The sequence continues at coordinate 1,691,366,797 of CM062817.1, forward strand.
GTCTGGGAGGGAATGTGCAATGGTCTTGTAATTTCTGCAAGCTTGAATATAAGAGCACTTACAATCGAGTTAGGGGCCATTTGTTGGACCTGCCTTGTGGAATTGCATCATGCAAAACTATCAGTCAGGACGAAAGAATGGATTTGGTAAGGGAGGATGCAGCTGGCTCTGTGAATGTGGTGGCAGCAAGCAGGAAAGCTAGTAAAAATGAAGATCCTCTTCCATTCTTGAGGAATTCTAATATTAGTAGATTTGGGAGAAAAGAAATTCAGCCAACAAAAAAGAGGGCAGCCCAAACTTATAGTGGTCCAATGGACAAGATTTTTCAGCGTGAGCAGCGAGATGAGGTTGATCTTACATTGGCATTCTTTTTCTATCTCAACTTCATTTCTTTTAATGTTGCATGGTCTCCTATGTTTATTGAGATGTTTCGAGCTCTAGTTGATAGGGCTCCAATTGGGTATGTGCCTCCAAGTTCAGAAAAACTTAGAACCACATTGTTGGTGAAGGCAAGGAAGGAGGTGGATAAAATTCTACAACCTATTAAATCATCATGGATCTCATCTGGTGTCAGTATTGTCTCTGATGGATGGACAGATACAGCACGCCATCCTCTCATCAATTTCATGGTATATTCTCAAAATGGACCGGTTTTCTTGAAAGCAGTTGATGCTCTTGGACAATACAAAGATGCACAATATATGGGTGAGCTGTTTATTAAAGTTATTGAAGAAGTAGGCATTGAAAGTTGTGTGCAAATTATCACAGATAATGCACCTGTTTGCAAAGCAGCTGGCTTGATTGTGGAAACTAAATATCCACAAATATTTTGGACACCATGCATTGTTCACTCTTTGAATTTGGCACTCAAATCTATTGCTTCAGATGTGACATGGATTGGCAATCTTATTGAGGATGCACGCCATATCTGAAATTTTGTGCAAAACCATACCAATGCCCTCACAATATATAAGAGTACACACATCTATCCTTGTTGAAGATTGCAGATACTCGGTTTGCTTCCTCATTCATCATGCTTAAGAGGTTGAAGGAGGTGAAGGCCGCTCTTGGGGCCATGGTTATTTCAGATCTTTGGTCTTTTTGGAGAAAGACGGATCAAACAGCTTCAAAAAAGGTAAAGGACATAGTGTTAGATGATGGTTGGTGGGAAAGGGTGGATCTTACCATAAAGATCATGAACCCTATCATTTCTTTCTTGCGGTTTGCAAACACGGACCAGCCCATCTTAGGAGAGGTTTATGAGGGTTGGGATTCCATGATTGAGTTTGTGAAGACTATTGTTATGGAGAATGAGTGCCCTGCATATGAGACATCAGCAGAGAGCTTATGGTCCACCATACAGGATATTCTTATCTCTAGGTGGGATAAGAATTACACACCTTTGCATTGCTTAGCTCACTCTTTGAATCCCAAGTACTACAGTCAAGAGTGGCTCCATGGTGGGACCTCACACAGATACCCTCCTCTCACATGGATGGAGAGATTTCACAGGGGAGGAAGATAGCATTCAGAAGGATGTTTCAGGATAACACATCTTTTCTTGAGGTGGAGGAAGGCTTTGTAGAGTTCTCCACTGGCACCAGGAGATTTGGGGCATATGATGTACTTGGAGATAGGGGGGTCAAAAGTGCCTATGCATGGTGGGCAACTCATGGGGCAGCATGCCCTATTCTACAACAGTTAGCCTTGAGGGTCCTCTCTCAAATTACTTCATCTTCTTGTTGTGAGAGGAATTGGAGCACTTACGGGAATCTATATAGTTTGAAAAAGAGCAGGCTTGAGCAATCCAGGGCGGAGACAATGGTGTATGTGCACACCAACCTTCGTCTTATTTACAGGCAGAGACAGGAGTGGTTGAAGGGAAAAACAAAGATGTGGGATGTGTTTCCTAATGATATGGGCTTGGACGACAGTATTGAGTTGGCATTAGCCAACATGGATCTTAATGACCCAGTGCTAGAGCTAGTGACTTTTGATGATGAGACACAGCATCTTGAGGGGTCATCCTCCACAGCAGCAGATCCTGGATTGGGCATAGAGGAGGAGGATGGAGTACAGTCAGATGGCAGTGGCAGTGATGGTGACTATGACATAGAGGACATGGACTATTGATAGAGTGATGAGTCATGACTCATGGACCAGTACCGAGCTATGATATTCCTACTTATTTTGTATCTAGTATCTAGTATCTACTCTTTTGTATTTTCCATTGGCATTCTCTCAGGAGTCAGTATCTACTGTAGTCTATGATCTATCTATGTACATTGCAAGCACTGAACAGTGATACATTTTGATTTTGATGACTTAATGGAAAATCTGCATTTTATGGTTTTAATATCTATTCTTATGTGCTTGTAAGTTGTAAATTTTGATTCTATTTATTTTTTTAAAGTGAACTATGAACTTTGAGAAGTAGTTATATTTTAATTTGATTAGATAAGCTGCAAGCCTGCAACCTGCAATTTAATATGGATAAAAAACTATATTTTGGTATATATATATATATATTATTAAATATATATAAAACGTGTCCCCCGTGTCCTGTTTCCAGGTCGCTGCGTTTCGTATTGAATACCACGTATTTACGTGTCCTCCGTGTCTCGTGTCCTCGTGTCATGTGACTTAGCCTTCTGCCAATGTCAAGATTCCCCCACTTCGATCGATAGTGTAGCTGCACCACTGATCCGGATTTCTCAGCTAGAAATCCTCAGTAGCACCTCCCCCCTCCTTGGCCTTGCCCTGTTAGGTACTGATCTGACTACAGTAACCCACCAGCTCCACACTGAAACTTACCCACAGCCTCCTAAACCCTAGCAAACTGAAGGTTAGAGCTCCTAGGCTTTGTGCAATCAGGCACTGGCTGAAGTGCTCCCCTAGCCAACTGCGTCAACCCTCCTGGTCTCTGCGTGAGCCTTTTCTGCCCTCCTCAGTCTCTGCACTGGCCTCTTCCTGGTTCAATCCTCATGACATACGCACTGCGTCACCCCTTCCTTGCTGCTACTCTGCTAGGAACAACTTCTGTCACTTGGGACAACTGTTTTCTGTTGTTGCTGCTCTGCTCGACTGATGTCCTCAATTCTCCTGTGATATGCAACCACGCTCTGATACCATGTTGAAGTTTCTAAGTCTAACAATTAGAAACCCTTCATGTACTTTCTGATTTATTTCTGCCTACTTGTTCTGATTAATTAGCAAGTTATTTACCATGTCAATACTGAAAGTAAATACAAGTACATGCTCAACACATTACAGATCATCAATTGAAGGAAACAAAACAAGCACACAAGTGACACCGTTATTTTTGGACTAATGTCCCCGAAAAAACCCAATGCGGGAAAACCGGTGCAGCTATCTGAGGGTTTGATTTATTAAGCAGTTTCAGAATACAATCTGGGTGCCAAAACCGGCTCACCCAACAAAGAAAAAATCTCAGCAGTAGTACCTCTCAGTCGGAGACAGATATTCCGGCTGAAACCCCTGATAATCACTCCGGCAGCTTCACAGCTCCAACCTGCCCCACAAAACCCCAGCGTCAGCCCTTTCTAGCGCACCGTATGCCCAATGTCACTCTGGCTTGGTCTGCCAGCCTCTTGAGGCACTGTGTTAGCCCTCTGGCCCTCTGCATCACCCATGCTGGCCCCTTTGAGGCAATGCGCAACTCCTCGCTGACTCTGTGTGAGCCTTGGCTGGCTCTGCGTGAACCCCTGGCTAGTTCTGCGTCCCTCACTCTCGGCTATTGCGTTGATCCTCTTGGTGCTATCTCTGCTTTACTACCCCTCAGCTGCAACTCTGATCACTCTCTCAACTTCGTCAGCAAACCCAACCCTAGAAAGTCGAAATCTTGATCAACTCGGTGTATTCTCCAAGTGACCCTCAAGCCTCCTCTTATACTTTTCTCGTTGACAATTCAACGGCCGATATTAAGTCCCTAATCAATGACTAAGATTAGATTTGGCTTTGATCCATGACTTTTGGACCATTCTAACTCAGTTTTATATTAATTCACATTAATATTTTATTTTCCCTAAGTTTAGACTTAGGGACTCTATTAAAAATATTAATTATTTTAATATCTCCCAAACTGTTTAGAATCTACCCAAACCATTTCTGGGTATTGGAGATCTCATGTGCCTTAGCCTCTCCACCGATTTTCATGGCTAGAGCACATTTGATGCTACCCCAAATCAACAGTAAATTTATTGACAGGTGTTGAAGTTTCTAAGTCTAACTGTTAGAAACCCTTCATGTACTTTACTAATTTATTCCTACCTACTTGTTCTGTTAATTAACAAGTTATTTGCCATGTAAATACTGGAAATAAATACAAGTACATGTTCAACACATTACAGATCATCAATTGAAGGAAACAAAACAAGCACACAAGTGACACTATTGTTTTTAGACCAATGTCCCCGGAAAAACCCAATGCAGGAAAACCGGTGCAGCGATCTGAGGGTTTTATTATTATGCAGTTCTTAAATACAATCTGGGTGCCAAAACCAGCTCACCCAACATAGAATAATTTTGGCAGTAGTACCTCTCAGTCAGAGACAGATGTTCCGGCTAAAACCCCGGATAATCACTCCGGCAGCTTCACAACTCCAATCTACCCCACGAAAACCACAACATCAGCCTCTGGGACAGCATCAGCCCTTTCTGGCCCAGCATCACTCTGGCTTGGTCTACGTCAGCCTCTAGAGGCACTGCATCATCCCTTTGGCCCTCTGCGTCACCCACACTAGCCCTCTAAGGCACTGTGCAGCTCCTGGCTACTTCTGCGTGAGCCCTGACTGGCTCTATGTCAAACCATGGCTAGTTCTGCATCCCTCATTCTCGGCTACTACGCTGATCCTCCTGGTGCTATCTCTGCCTCTCTACTTCTGTATTCACTGCCCCTCAGCTGCAACTCTGATCACTCTCTCGACTTCCTCAGCAAACCCAGCCCCAGAAAGTCGAAATCTTGATCAACTCGGTGTGTTCTCCAAGTGACCCTCAAGCCTCCTCTTATACTTTTCTCGTTGACAAATTAACGACCTAGATTAACTCCCTAATCAATGGCTAAGATTAGATTTGGCTTGATCCATGACTTTTGGACCATTCTAACACAATTTTATATTAATTCACATTAATATTTTATTTTCCCTAAGTTTAGACTTAGGGACTCCATTAAAAATATTAATTATTTTAATATCTCCCAAACTATTTAGAATCTGCATAAACCCTTTCTGAGTATTGGAGATCTCATGTGCCTTAGCCTCTCCACCAATTTTCGTGGCTAGAGCACATTCGATGCTACCCCAAATCAACACTCCTTTGTAGCGATGACTGTGCTCTAGCAATACTCCTCACTGAGTATCACCCTGATCATCCGGCATCAGTCCCTGTGCTGATGTTAGGCCTGCTACCCATCATCTGCACTATTGCAACCTGTATTGCTACCCATGGCCCTGCCACTGTCACTGTTGCATCTGTACTGCAACTCCCTCTCATCTTGTTGCATTGTGCTGCCCATAGCATTGTCACTGCTAACTGTTGCGTTGCAACCCAGTTACTGAGAAGTAAGTAATTGATCTCCCAACTCTGACATCTCCGTCAGGCTAGAGACACCCATGATGCTGAAGCTCCCTCTGTCACTGACAAGTGCTCCCTCTCTGACCTCTTCACTGTTGCAACTATTCCATGCATCTCGCACCATTGCACACCTCTCTGTGCCATCTTGCACTAATGCAACACTCCCGTGCTTCTCGCACTGTTGCCTCACGCGGTTCTGGAAATCCTGCACTGTAGCTCCCTCTGTCGCTCCATTTGCATCCGTCTCTACTAACATCCGCCAATACTTCTACTCCTCTTCGGGGCTCCCATAGCAAGGTCTAATCCAAGAGGCTATGTACCTCGAGGATCCTGCCCCTCATCGCTTGTAGTTTCTCTGACCATAGCTCGATGTCTCCCCACTTCCGCTCAAGTGGTGTGTGTGCACTCATGGCACAGTCATCGTATGTCTCCACTTCCTTCTCTGCCCTTGTTGGCACAGCCTTGGTCTCGGCGGCCTCTCCCTTGCTCTTCTTCCTTGGACACTGGGTCGCATAATGACCTAGCACCCCACAGTGGAAGCATTTGACCTTGGAGAAGTCCTTCTTCTGTTTCTCCTGCTTTCCCTCAGATGCTAGGGCAGCATCCACCTCCTCCTCCTTCTTGATTTTGATTATGGATTTGGGGTAGCATCGAGATTCGAATGTGCTCTAGCCACGAAATTTGGTGGACAGGTTGGGGCACATGAGATCTCCAGAACCCAGAAAGGGTTCGGGCAGATTCTAAATAGTTCAGGAGATATTAAAATAATTAATATTTTTAATGGAGTCCCTAAGTCTAAACTTGGGGAAAATAAAATATTAATGTGTATTAATATGAAACTGTGTTAGAATGGTCTAAAAGACATGGATGAAGTCAGATCCAATCTTAGCCATTGATTAGGGACTTAATCTCGACCGTTGATATGTGTTGTCGCATAGATTGTCCAGGCAGCGCGACAATGCTCAGACCAGGGGCTGTCACCCAGATCCCCGATCTCTCCGTTTAAGCCGTCTCCCTGATGCAAACTAAGGGGGGTAGACCCTATGGGAAAAAGGAAGACCAACTAGGAACCAACTGGCTTGGGAGACACAACAGGGGGAAACAAGCACTTGATCGATGTTAGAATTTGATTAGATTTTTAAATGCTTAAGACCAGTGCCTTATGGAGTTAATGAAAACCAAGTAATTAATTAGTTGTTGCTGCTTATGAAGTAATTTAATGATTGCTTGAAAACATTTACAAAATATCAAATATGTAACGATCATTATATAATCCAAGCAATGATTAATTTCACCAGATGCAAAATATTCAATAGATGTGCAAAGTTCTAGCAATTAAACTTCAAAAGATCAAAATTCATTACTCAACCATGAAATTCAAATGCTAACCAGTTTCAAATAGTTAATCTCCAGATATAAACATTTAAGCACATTTAACTATACCACAATAGAAAAAAGAATTTAAAAGGAATTTCCAATTTTTAATTAGTCTTTTTTTTTAATTTAATTTTTAAATATTTTTATTATATATATAATTTTTTATATTTTTTGATATAAAGTTCCAAATTTAAAACTAAAAGCAAATAAATCTAAAACTAAAACCTAGCTTGATAAAATCAAAATTTAATCTAATCTGAAACAGATTTTTAACAAAATTTATAAAGTTCTAAACTATAACAAAAATAATATCAATACCCTAAGATTGCCTCTTTTTTTAGGATTTTTATATTTTTATAAAATTCCAAGATTAAAATAAAACAAAACTAAAATCTAAATAAATAAAATTTAAATCTAAATGAAAATAAAAATCTAAACTATAAAACAAAATTCTAAATAAAAGCCTAAGGATAAACATTTTATGCTTTTGGGATTTTTATTTTTTTTACTTTTTTATATATATATTTTTATTATTTTATCTTTTATGAGATTTTTTGATTTATTTTAAAATAAAAAAAATAAAATAAAATAAAACTAAACTAAACTAAAACATATCTAATTCTAAGACCTAAGCTACATGAAACTAAAAATAAAAATCTTAACACCTAACTAAAAATAATCTAAATCTAAATTTAAAACCTAAATTAAATAAACTCAAAGTCTAATTCTAAAGCCAGAACCTAACTAAAAAAAAAAAAACTTAAAAAGGAACTTTTTCATGCCTTTTTTATATTTTTTATATTTTTGAGTTATTTTTAAATAAAACAAAACTAAACTTGAAAAAAAGTCTAACTCTAAACTAAATGAAAATGAAACTTAAAATAAACAATAAATATATACAAATAAAATGAAATCTAAAACTAAAAAAAATTTATTAAAAAATCTAATTCTAAAATCTAAATTAAAAGCTAAACTATGAAATCTAACTATGCTGACTCTAACCCTAATCTAAATAGAAGCCTCACCAAATATATGACAACGAAAATCAAATGCATTGAGGCGTTTGCAGGTTTTGACGGCGGTATGGAGCAAAAGAGTTTCGTTGATGAGGAGGGGCGCGGGGATGCGAGGTTTCGATGTGTTTTGCAGGTGGACGAAGAAGGGTAGGAATGGCAACTCGATGGTGGAGCGATGGGATGGGGTTTGGCTTGCAGCTCGAAATGGCAGCATGGAGCTGGAAAATTTTTGACAATTTCGCTTGCAGGGAGATAGTATGTGCAGCTCGATGGTGGACAGAGGCTACGTAGGAGAGATGGATGGCAGCGTGGACGACATGGAGAAAACGATTTGTTGCTGACTGCTCACTTGCAAGTTTGCGTGGTTTGAACAACAAATCGATGGATGGAGTAGCGGAGCAAGTTGAAGCTTGGACGGATGATGAGGAGCTGAAGGAGGGGTAAGGGAGCAGAGGACAGCTTTTGAAGAAGAAGGAATACCATGGTAGAGGGAATTGTTTACCAGTGAAGAGGAGTTAATGCGTGGAAAGGGAGCAGTTATAGCAGCGTACAAGAATGCAAAGAGCAGAGGATTGCAGGCTTTACATGGATCATGAGAATGGCCAGCGGAAAAGCTTGGATTGGAAGCGGATTGAAGATGTAGATCGAGCTGATGATGATAGTCAAATGGTATGGACACGTCGATCAAGCGCTATCCCTTTTGCGAAAAAAGGGGGTGTACTGCTATGGGTAGTTGACACATAGTGGTCAACATTTGGCTCTACTTGGGGACACGTTGCTACATTGTAGGAATGTGAGAATCCAGAATCTGCATCCACGCAACACACAACAAAACATAAGTAGCATCCATCCAAAAATCATCATATAACATTAAGCACAGCAAAGATATAAGCTCTTTATTCATTAACTATCTTGTAACATGAAAAGTAAATCTAATCCTAAAACAGAAATGAAAATGCTGAAAAAACAAGGAGTAGGGTTAGAAATACAGAGGATGCCCCATGGCATTAGATGTGTTAAATATAGTGTATACTGAGCATTTGCCTGCTTTTAGGCAAATTTGTCGGCTGCTTCTCAGATGTGCCATGTCCAATTGTGCATACGGCAAGACTTTTTCCTATCCGAAAATCAAGTTGCTCGCGGCCATCTAATGCATCAAATCACCTTCTCGTTCTCTTTCTTTTGCGTTTTTCCTTTGTGGCAGGCTGTATCAATGATGACATGGAACTTTCTGCTTCAAAATTCTCATATGAAGTATGTAAGATATGCATGACATGTCTTTCTTCATTCTGCATTTGCCCTGTCAAGGATGATGGATCAATCTCACAGGTGCCATGAGTTATAACTTGATCTTCTGTCACTGGTGGATTAACCGTGTGAGCATCAACCTGATTATTAATTTCCCTTTTATCCAGGTCACCTTCAATTAGCCACTTTTCAATGGAACAAAGGACCTCATAATAAGATGGAGCTTGTTGCAGCAGATAAGGAGGCTCCTGATCTATTGGCGTTCCCTAGTTTCTTTCATCCTCTGACCGCTGTTGAAATTTCTGAACCTGTATTGTATTGGCATCCATCTGACTAGAGTGTTCAACCTTCATAGCATTTATTTTACTGGCATGGTCTTCTTCCATGGTCAATAACTTATTCTGAAGACATATCTAATTAGCTTCCATATCTTTTATTACTTTGTCGTCCTTTGCCTTTATGGTCATCTAGCAATGTTGCATAAAGTTTATCTCTTTCTTATGATTTGCTTGCAGGGTAGCCAACTGATTATTATAATTGAATCTCATGATGGTCATTTCATCATCCATAGTTGACAACTTGTTCTGAATAGCACTTATTTCTTCCTGAGAACTTTCTTCCCTGGCAGTCACTTGATTTGAACGATTGAGTTCCATGATCGTCATATTTTCCTCTAAGCCTGATAACTTGCTTTGCATAAAATTAATTTCCCTGTCATGATTAGCTTTCGTGGTCTCAATTTCCTTAGCATGTTGACTTTGCATGTCGGTTACGTGATCAAAGTGTTTAATTTTCATGATTTCCATCTCCTTATCACGCTTTTCCATGTGGGTGCATAAAGTTCTCACATCACTAGTGTAATTAGTTTGATTGATCTCCATATTTTTTACCAGCCGCATTAGTTCTTCTATAATTTGCTTCTGATTTTCCTTTTCACTGTCGACGTTGATTTTACAATTTGTCCCTGCTTTTCCACTATCATGGATTTGATCTGCAATGGTACAGGTGGATGGCACATTCTGATATGAAGAATTGTCTTGAAATCTTTCATCGACAGCTAGACCTTTCATAAGATTACTTTCATTCTGTTGCACAATTTTAGGGGCACAAGGCGAGCTATCTGGATAACCATATCTATCTTTAAAAGCATTGACAATGTCTTGTAAAGAAGTGAAAGAATCTTCAGGATAATTATTAAACCAATTCAAAGCATCACCCTCTAAAGAAAGGACTAATAGACGCATTTTGACATCTTCATGATTATACTGAGGAGATCTACAGTGTATGATCATTATATGAGTAAACTTGCCTAGATGCTTTCTAATAGCGACTGAATCACCACCCGAGAACAAAGGTAATTTAGAAATGGCCACTTCTGAAACATCATGGAGAACATCAGTAAAATGACACAGGGTAAACAAATAATCCATGATGAATAATGAGGGACCAAATGGATGATAGAAAGAGATCTCTACTCAAGAAAATCAAGAGATGAAAGAAGTGGAGTCGCCACTTGAACAATGAATCTAATTCTAGGATCCAAAAAGCAACAAACAAGCAGATATGAGGGAGGCTTCTTGTCTGGGAAAAATAAATAAAAAGAAATGGAGTCGCCACCCAAATAAGAAACAGAGTGAATAGTAGTTGCTGATATGACAAAAGATAAGGTGAAGAAAAGATCAAATGACGCCAAAGAATGTTGGTCGTTTGATAGGCTAATGAATGGCGTAAAAGATGAGAAGATGCCAAAAATGTTGACCTTGTCGGCTCAAATGAGAGATGAGAAAGATGAAAGATGATTGGAAATGTCGTTGAAACATCGAGAATAAAATATCCCCGACAACGGCGCCAAAAAATGTTGTCGCACAGATTGTCCAAGCAACGTGACAACGCTCAAACCGGGGGCTATCACCTTGATCCCCGATCTCTCCGTTTAAGTCGTCTCCCTGAAGCAGACTAAGGGGGGTAGACCCTATGGGAAAAAGGAAGACCAACTGGGAACCAACTGGCTTGGGAGACACAGCAGGGGGAAACAAGCACTTGATCGATGTTAGAATTTGATTAGATTTTTAAATGCTTAAGACCAGTGCCTTATGGAGTTAATGAAAACCAAGTAATTAATTAGTTGTTGTTGCTTATGAAGTAATTAAATGATTGCTTGAAAACATTTACAAAATATCAAATATGTAACGATCATTATATAATCCAAGCAATGATTAATTTCACCAGATGCAAAATATTCAATAGATACGCAAAGTTCTAACAATTAAACTTCAAAAGATCAAAATTCATTTCTCAACCATGAAATTCAAATGCTAACCAGTGTCAAATAGTTAATCTCCAGATATAAACATTTAAGCACATTTAACTATACCACAACAGAAAAAAGACTTTAAAAGGAATTTCCAATTTTTAAGTAGTCTTTTTTTTTTAATATATATATATATATATATATTGATATAAAGTTCCAAATTTGAAACTAAAAGCAAATAAATCTAAAACTAAAACCTAGCTTAATAAAATTAAAATTTAATCTATTCTAAAACGGATTTTTTAACAAAATTTATAAAGTTCTAAACTATAACAAAAATAAAATCAATACCCTAAGATTGCCCCCTTTTTTAGGATTTTTATACTTTTATAAAATTCTAAGATTAAAATAAAACAAAACTAAAATCTAAATAAATAAAATTTAAATCTAAATGAAAATAAAAATCTAAACTATAAAACAAATTTCTAAATAAAAGCCTAAGGATTAAACAATTTATGCTTTTGGGATTTCTTTTTTTTACTTTTTATATTTTTTTTATGAGATTTTTTAATTTATTTAAAAAAAAAACATATCTAATTCTAAGACCTAAGCTACATGAAACTAAAAATAAAAATCTTAACACCTAACTAAAAAAAATCTAAATCTAAATCTAAATTTAAAACCTAAATAAAATAAACTCAAAGTCTAATTCTAAAGCCAAAACCTAACTAAAAAAAACTTAAAAGGAACTTTTTCATGCCTTTTTAATATTTTTTATATTTTTATATTTTTGAGTTATTTTTAAATAAAACAAATCTAAACTTAAAAAAGTCTAACGCTAAACTAAATGAAAATGAAACTTAAAATAAACAATAAATATATATAAATAAAACGAAATCTAAAACTAAAAAACTTATTAAAAACTCTAATTCTAAAATCTAAATTAAAAGCTAAACTATGAAATCTAACTATGCTGACTCTAACCCTAATCTAAATAGAAGCCTCACCAAATATATGACAACAAAAATCAAATGCGTTGAGGCGTTTGCAGGTTCTGATGGCGGTATGGAGCAAAAGAGTTTCGTTGATGAGGAGGGGCACAGGGATGCGAGGTTTCGATGTGTTTTGCAAGTGGACGGGGAAGGGTAGGAATGGCAGCTCAATGGTGGAGCGATGGGATGGGGTTTGGCTGCAACTTGAAATGGCAGCATGGAGCTGGAAAATTTTTGACAATTTCGCTTGCAGGGAGACAGTATGTGCAGCTCGATGGTGGACAGAGGCTGCGTATGAGAGATGGATGGCAGCATGGATGGCATGGAGAAAACGATTTTGCTGCTGACTGCTCACTTGCAGGTTTGCGTGGTTTGAACAACAAATCGATGGATGGAGCAGCGGAGCAGGTTGAAGCTTGGATGGATGATGAGGAGCTGAAGGAGGGGTAAGGGAGCAGAGGATAGCGTTTGAAGAAGAAGGAATACGATGGCAAAGGGAATTGTTTACCAGTGAAGAGGAGTTAATGCGTGGAAAGGGAGCAGTTATAGCAGCGTACAAGAATGCAAAGAGCAGAGGATTGCAGGCTTTACGTGGATCGTGAGAATGGCCAGCGGAAAAGCTTGGATTGGAAGCGGATTGAAGATGCAGATCGAGCTGATGATGATAGTCGAATGGTATGGACACGTCAATCAAGCACTATCCCTTTTGCGAAAAAAGGGGGTGTACTGCTATGGTAGTTGACACGTAGTGGTCAACAATATGTCAACAAGAAAAGTATAAGAGGAGGCTTGAGGGTCACTTGGAGAATACACCAAATGATCAGTCATTCTATTCTCTAGAGCGGGATTTGCTAAGAGAGATAGAATCAGTGATCGGGAGAGCAGTCGAGGGGGATTTAGTACAGAGAAGGTAGAGATTGTGCTAGGAGAGCAGCGTAGCAGCCTAGGAGAGTGACGTGGAGCCAGCGCAGAGGCAACCAAGTGTTGCGCAGAGCACCAGAGAGGCCAGCATGTCTGAAGCAGAGGCCCAAAAAGCTGACGCAGGGCCTCCTGGGGCTGACGTAGGCCAAGAAAGGCTGACGCAGGGCCAACGTGAGACAGAGAGGGGCTGGCGCAGTCCACATTGGGCAAACGCTGGGGTTGCAGAGTAGTTTTGTGCTAAGGAGCTGCCGGAAGGATTTTCCAGGGTTTTAGCCAGGAGATTTCTCTCAAACTGTGAGGTATAGCTGCTAAGGAAATTCTCTGTTGGGTAGACCAGTTTCGACACCCAGATTGTACTCTGATATTGCTTAATAAGAAGACCTTCAGATAGCTGCACCAGTTTTCCCGCATTGGATTTTCCGGGGACATTGGTCCAAAAATAATGGTGTCATGTGGTGTGTTTGTTCTTGTTTCTTTTAGTTGCTGATCTGTAATATGTTGAGCATGCACTAGTGTTTATTTTCAGTATTTACTTGTAAATAACTTGTTAAAGAAAAAATAACATGTAGGTAGGAATAAATCAGGAAAAGTGCATGAAGGGTTTCTAAACTAAGTAAATTTAGAAACTTCAACATGGTATTAGAGCGTGATTGCAGATCACAGGAGGACTAAAAGACATCAGCCGAGTGGAGCAATAGCAGCAGAAAACAGTTGTCCGGAGGTGACAAAAGTTGTTTCTAGCAGCGTAAAAGCCAAGAAGTGTGACGCAGAGCGAGCTAGAGCCACACAGAAGAAGTCGGGAGCTACACAGAGCCTCAGAGAGGCCAGCACTGCTGACGCAGAGGGCTAGAGGGTTGACGCAGGGCATCCCAAGTCTGACGCAAACCCATCTGGGGTGACGCAAAGCCAGCGTGAGTTAGAGAGGTGCTGATGCAGTTCACAGAGAGGCAGTTGTTGGGGTCTAGAAGGTTGCAGGAGTATTGCAGAGTGGAGCTAGTGAGGTACTGTAGTCATTACAGTACCTGACAGAGCAGGGCCAGAGGAGTTGTTACCGAGGGTTTCTAGCCGAGGAACCTAGATCAGTAGTGCAGTTGCACAAGACGATCAGAGTAGGGGGCATCTCGACAAGCGGCAGAAGGATTTCCAGAAGGGAAATCGAGACTCAGAGGGAGTCTAGAAGAGAACTTCCAGACGAGAAGTAAAGACTCAGAGGAGTCGAACAGAGAACTTCCAGGAGGGAAGTAGAGGAGCGTCATGGCACTACACGGGGTAAGAGACCATGATAGACTGGACGGAGCATCGAACTTCGCAGTCTGGAAGGCCGGAATCTTATCAATGCTTGACAGGAATCGTGTCAAGAACTTCGCCTTGAAGGTTATAGCTATCCCATTCGACCCCAATGATAACGACAAGTATGAAGAGGCGATGGCGAGGGCCAAGTTCATTATCCTTGACGAGGTCAAAGATCATGTGGTACCACATATAGCTACGAAGGAAACGACAGTTGAGATGTGGGAGGCTCTCAAGAGCCTGTACCAGCATATTTCTGTGCAGAGAAGAATGTTGCTCGAGAACCAGATGAAGAAGGGTCAATCGATTGACACCTTCCTCGGAGGACTAAATGAGATCCAAGACTAGTTGACTACTATAAGATCGACATCGGATCAAGAACTTATGGTGAGGACAGCGCTGAATGCTGTCTCAGAAGATTGGGAAGTGTTTGTCCAGAGTATCTTGGGCAGAGGAACTCTCCTACCTTGGGAAAAGATGTGGGCAGCTCTTTGCCAGGAAGAGATTAGACGGCAATCGAAGACAGGTTACAGCAGCAAAGGGATCAAGGTCAAGCAGGAGGAGGAGGATGTGGCCCTAGCATTTGAGGGAAAGCAGGAGAAGCAGAAGAAGAAAGATCTTTCCAATATCAAGTGCTTCCACTATGGGGAGATGGGTCATTATGCGACCCAGTGCCCAAAGAAGAAGAGTAAGGGAGAGTCTTTCGGGACTAAGGCAGCGCCAGCACAGGCAGAGAAGGAAGTTTTGACAAACGATGACTATGCCATGAGTGCACACACATCTCTTGAGCGGAAGTGGGAAGACATCGAGCTGTAGTCAGGCAGACTACAGGCGATGAGGGGCAGGATCCTCGAGGTACCTAGCTTCTTGGATTAGACCTTGCTACGGGGTCCCGACAAGGAGTAGCAAGACTGGCTGAGTGGGTAGAAACGGATGCGAATGGAGCGGCAGAGAGAGATAGTGTAGGAGTCCCATGACAGCACAGAGCTAATAGGCTGCAACAGTGCGAGAGGCACGGGAGTGTTGCACCAGTGCAGGATGGCACAGAGAGGTGTGCAACGGTGCAAGATGCAAGGAGTTGTTGCAGCAGCGCAGAGGTCAGAGAGAGGGAGCACCTGTCAATGACAGAGGGAGCTTCAACATTAGTGGGTGTTTCTAGCCCAACAGGGAGTTCAGTTGGGAGATCAGTTATTTACTTCTCAGTAACTGAGTTGCAGTGCAGCAGTGGGCAGCACGATGCAACATGATGAGAGGAGGTGCAGTGCAAATGTAGTGCTGGGAGGAAGGACCAACAACAACACGGATGCAAAGGGAGCTGTCGTACAGATGCAGCAGTGGAAGTGGCAGAACCATGGGCAGCACTACAGGAGGCAGCAGTGTAAAGGATGTTGGGCAGGAAGGCCTAGCATCAGCACAAGTACCGATGCCAGATGATCAAAGTAATACTTAGTGAGGAGTATTGCTAGAGCACAGTCCTCGCTAAGAGGGAGTGTTGATTTGGGGTAGCATCGGATGTGTTCTAGCCACGAAATTTGGTGGAGAGGTTGGGGCACATGAGATCTCCAATACCCAGAAAGGGTTTGGGCAGATTCTAGACAGTTCAGGAGATAAGTCTAAACTTAGGGAAAATAAAATATTAATGTGTATTAATATGAAATTGTGTTAGAATGGTCCAAAAGACATGGATGAAGCCAGATCTAATCTTAGCCATTGATTAGGGACTTAATTTCGGCCATTGATATGTCAACAAGAAAAGTATAAGAGGAGGCTTGAGGGTCTCTTGGAGAATACACCAGATGATCAGTCATTCTATTCTCTAGAGCGGGGTTTGCTAAGAGAGATAAAATCAGTGATCAGAAGAGCCATTGAGGGGCATTGAGTACAAAGAAACAAAGAAGGTAAAGATTGTGTTGGGAGAGCAGTGCAACAACCAAGGAGAGTGACACAGAGCTAGCAGGGGCTCACGCAGGGCCACGTAGAGGCATCCAAGTACTGCGGAGAGCACCAGAGAGGCCAGCGTGTCTGACGCAGAGGCCCAGAAAGGCTGACGCAGGGCCAGCGTGAGACAGAGAGGGGCTGACACAGTCCAGATTGGGCAAACACTGGGGTTGCAGAGAAGTTTTGTGCTAAGGAGTTGCCGCAAGGATTTTCCGAAGTTTCAACCTTGAGATTTCTCTCAAACTGTGAGGTATAGCTGCTAAGGAAATTCTTTGTTAAGTAGGCTAGTTTCAGCACCCAGATTATACTTTGATATTGCTTAATAAGAAAACCCTCAGATAGCTGCACCGGTTTTCCCGCATTGGGTTATTCCGGGGACATTGTTCCAAAAATAATGGTGTCATGTGGTGTGTTTGTTCTTGTTTCTTTTATTTGTTGATTTGTAATATGTTGAGCATGCACTGGTGTTTATTTTCAGTATTTTCTTTGTAAATAACTTGTTAAAGAAAAAATAACAACTAGGTAGGAATAAATGAGGAAAAGTGCATGAAGGGTTTCTAAACTAAATAAATTTAGAAACTTCAACATTGATCCCCTTGCCACTGCTCCCCGCCTTGCTTAGCCTTCTTATTTCTTCTTGGCGAAGAGTCGACCACATTTCTTCCCATTCTGAAAGGGTTGCCCTACCCAGTATGCTCTGGACAAACACCTCCCAGTCTTCTGAGATTGTGTTCAGGGTTGTTCTCACCATCAATTCTTTATCCGGCGTGGCTCCTATGGAAGTCAGTTGATCCCGGATCTCCTTCATTCGACCAAAGAAGGGGTCGATCTGTTCCCCCCTTCTGCATCTGGTATGACCGCAATTGATTTTCTAGTAACATCCTTAACTGCACAGAAGTATGCTGGTACAATTTCTTTAGGGCCTCCCACATCTCATTTGTTGTGTCCTTTTCGGCAAGATGTGGTACTACATGGTCCTTGACCTCGTCAAGAATGATGCTCTTGGCCCTTGCCATTGCCTCCTCGTACTTGTCGTTATCAGCTAGGTCAATTGGGATTGCTATCGTCCTCAAGGCGAGGTGCTTGACACGATTCCTGTCTAGAACGAATAAGATTCTGACCTTCCAAACTACAAAGTGTGAGGCTCCGTCTAGTCTGTCCTGGTCTCTTACCCCGTTCACTACCATCTCGCTGCTCCTCTACTTCCCTCCTAGAATTTCTTGGTGTGACTCCCTCTGAGCCTCGATTTCCCTCCTAGAAACCCTTCTGCCAATGTCGAGATGCCACCACTTTGATCGTTAGTGCAGCTGCACCACTAATCCGGATTTCTCGGCTAGAAATCCTTGGTAGCAACTCCCTCCTCCTTGGCCTTGCCCTGTTAGGTATTGTTCTGACTATAGCACCCCACCAGTTCCAGTCTGCAACTTACTCACAACCTCCTAAACCCCAGCAAACTGAAGGTTAGACCTCCTAGGCTTTGTGCAATCAAGCACTGGCTGAAATGCTCCCCTAGCCATTGGCGTCAACCCTTCTAGTCTCTGCATGAGCCTTTTCTTCCCTCCTCAGTCTCTGTGCTGGCCTCTTCATGGCTCAATCTTGATGGCGCAGGCACTGCGTCACCCCTTCCTTGCTGCTACTCTGCTAGGAACATCTTCTGTCACTCGAGACAGTTGTTTTCTATTGCTGCTGCTTTGCTCGACTGATGTCCTCAGTTCTCCTGTGATCTGCAACCACACTCTAATACCATGTTGAAGTTTCTAAGTCTAACTGTTAGAAACCCTTCATGTACTTTATGTAGAACCTCTATTCTACACCTATTTGTCTACCATTTTCCTCAATTTTTCCTTATCTTTCCTTCACTTTTGCCTCATTTTCACCATAAAACCTCTCAGATCATTACATTAGGTGTTAATAAGCATGATCAAGCAAGTTTTGCTAATGGATGACTATTTGTTTAGATTTTGACTTACTTGCAGGAATCCCGCAGCTATCTGACGATCCCGCAGCTGTCTGAAGATCCTGCAGCCATTTTGTTAAACACAATGATCCACGTGTCGGTTTGCTAGATGAGCCACATGGGCACTCAGGTATCAACGTGCTCGAGGTTCCTGTCCTATGTTTCCAGCCATCCACGTCATCTTCACCCATGGTCAAAGCTGGTTAAGCTACGGTCAACTCAAGGTTGTTTAAACGGTGATTGTGAGCTGCTTGGTCACGTCATCTTAAACGATGATTTGTCCATGTTCTACAGGTGGCAGGGGACATGATCCAACATGGGATTCATTACCCATGACGACAGAACCACTAAACTCGTCCACGCAGCCGTGATGTGTCAAAGGACCATTAATACGCATGATTGTTATTGTTTTTCTGTTAATTAGCTGCACGAGTAGGTTATCTTAGGAACCTCTATAAATTGCTGCGTCTGCGTACGCTCAAAGAACTTTTGATTAGTTGTAATTTTCTGCACTTGTGTTGAATTTAGAAGCATTGTGAACTCTGTTTTCTAGTGCTATTCCAGCACTCTGTTTTGTATACTTTTTGCAAATGAAGGAATAGATATAGCACTGTTTTGAAGTTTCCAGATCTCTGAGTTCTCTTGTGGCTGAATGAACAGAGGGCCCCTGCTCATCTCAGCCTTTGTAAAGTATTTCATGTGCAGCATTTCATTATTTTCTTATTTATTTCCTTAAGCATGTATAGTTTCATTTACTTGTTTTCCTTTCTTTCAAGCTGATCAGTGTTATTTCTTTGCAGGTTTCTTTTAGCCCGGGATTTATTTTTATATGTGTGTGTTTGCTTTATAAGCTAATGGTATTTGAAGTTGACAAATTCAAGTGCTGCCTTTGTCTTTATAGTTGATTTTTAATCTTATTTCTCAAAGAGCTGTTAACATATATGAATGATCTTCATCATAAACTATTATCTTTTAAGATCAAAATATCACTAATTTGCAGCTAGCTTGGGTGCTTTTTGGACTGTTCTTTCACTACTTTCTATCCGTGCTTTACACAGTACATGTGCTTTGAAGCATTGAGTTAGAAAGAGCAAATCATTACCACTAGTCTTTAAAGTAGAAGTTTTGATTTTAAAGTGCTTCCTAGACTATTTCCTCACTACTTTCTAATCATGCTTTCCATAGTACATATGGCTGAAGTAGAGAATTAGAAATAGCAAATCATTATCATTAGTCTTTCAAGCATATTTTTCTCACTTTTCTAATTCCACTTAAGCTACTTTCTTTCCGTGCTTTACACAGTATATGTGCTTTGAAGCATCGAGTTAGAGAGAGATAATCTTTATTTTTGGGTTTTAAAAGTGACTCTCTTTTCTTTTATTAGCAGCAACTTGGACGGTGTCTAATGCCATTGGTAGTGGTCATTTGCTTTCAAGTTTATTTCAAGTTATTTCAATTCACTTATTCTTTTCAAGCATTTCCTTTCAAGCAAATAGTTAGAGATCACTCAACACACACTTTCACTCATTTAGGATTCACTCTACACACACACCATCACTCACTTGTTTATAAATTCTCACTCCATCTTAGGAACATAATTAACCACAACAACACCCCCAACGATAAGAAAAACTCTAAGAGGTTACTTAAGTACATATAGTACACCTTCACTTCATCAGCTTACGAGCCCCGGGTTGACAATAAATACTAGCAATTTAGATAACACTAAATTGACTAAACACTTTACTGATTTATTCCTACCTACTTGTTATGTTAATTAACAAGTTATTTACCATGTAAATACTAGAAATAAATACAAGTACATGCTCAACACATTACAAATCATCATCTGAAGGAAACAAAACAAGCACACAAGTGACACCGTTGTTTTTGGACCAATGTCCCTGGAAAAACCCAATGCGGGAAAATCGGTGTAGCTATCTGAGGGTTTTATTATTATGCAGTTTTTGAATACAATCTGGGTGCCAAAACCGGCTCACCCAACAGAGAATAATCTCGGCAGTAGTACCTCTTAGTCGAAGACAGCTGTTCTGGTTGAAACCCCAGATATTCACTTCGACAGCTTCATAGCTCCAATCTGCCCCACGAAAACCCCAGTGTCAGCCTCTAGGGACAGCGTCAATCCTTTTTGGCCTAGCGTTTGCCCAATGTCACTCTGGCTTGGCCTACGTCAGCCTCTGGAGGCACTGTGTCATCCCTCTAGCCCTCTGCGTCACCCATGTTGGCCCTCTGAGGCCCTGCACAACTCCTGGCTGCCTCTGCGTGAGCCCTGGCTGGCTCTCCATGAACCCCTGGCTGGTTTCGCGTCCCTCACTCTTGGCTATTGTGTTGATCCTCTTGGTGCTATCTTTGCCTCTCTGCTTCTGTATTCACTACCCCTCAAGTGCAACTCTGATCACTCTCTCGACTTCCTCAGCAAACCCAGCGCTAGAAAGTCGAAATCTTGATCAACTCGGTGTGTTCTCCAAGTGACCCTCAAGCCTCCTCTTATACTTTTCTCATTGACAAATCAATGGCCGAGATTAAGTCCATAATCAACAGCTAAGATTAGATCTGGCATGATCCATGACTTTTGGACCATTTTAACACAATTTTATATTAATTCACATTAATATTTTATTTTCCTTAAGTTTAGACTTAGGGACTCCATTAAAAATACTAATTATTTTAATATCTCCCAAACTGTTTAGAATCTGCCCAAACCTTTTCTGGGTATTGGAGATCTCATGTGCCTTAGCCTTTCCACCAATTTCAGCACATTCGATGCTACCCCAAATCAACAACAAGTACAACTATCAAGGACCATCGCATCCAAATGAACCATTCAGGTACACACATTTATTTAATGGTTATTGCTTTTTATGTGCTAACTATAGACATATTGCTAGGGATTCAGAAGTTTTTGACAGGTACAATCATTATTTGTAAAACCCTAGAAGCAAGTTTGTAGGATCACGAGACAAGTTGCGTGATGATTTTGTTAGAAGAGAATATGTGCTAGATGGGCCAAACATTGAATGTTTCAAATGACATAACTATGGCCATAGCGCTCGCGGTTGCAGATATAAGATGGAATCACCTATGGTCAATATTGAATGCTTCAAGTATCATAACTATGGGCACATGGCTCGAGATTGCAGGAATAAGAAGGTTTGGAAAAGGAAACAGGTATAGGAAGACAAAGAAGATAACAAGGTTTCAGCAGTTATGCTTTCAGGATTTGTAAAGGAAAAACGTCATGAGAAATTAGCAGTTGCTTCAGATAATGACTCAAGTCAAGATGGCTTGTTAGGTGTTTCACTATTTTGAACAATCTGGCTCGTTAGGTGACTCACTATTTTGAACAATCTGGCTTGTTGACTCCTTAATGTTTGTAGAGGAGGAGTCTATGCAGCAGTATATGGCACAAGTCTACGATTGACAGGAAAGTAGTTTGAACAAGATGGCAGTGTCATTACAGGTTTAGGGGGAGCAAAACAGTTGAAGGATTACAGATTACCAGGAACAAGGCAAGATTAGTCTGCAAAGGATATGCACAGGTTGAAGGAATTGATTTTGAAGAAACGTTTGCTCCCATTGCCAGAATGGAAGCTATCCGGATGTTTCTCGCTTATGCTTGCTCGAGAAAAATCAAGGTCTACCAAATGGGTGTTAAGTTAGCTTGAATTGGAGGAAGAAGTTTACATTGAACAACTCAAAGGTTTTCTGGTCTCTGACAAAGAAGACTACGTCTGCAGATTAGAGAAGGCTCTATATGGTCTCAAGCAAGCTCCTAGGGCTTGGTATGTTCGTCTTGACAGATATTTACATCAACAGGGATTCGAGAAAGGAAGTGATGACAACAATCTTTATGTGAAAGTGGATGGAGATAACCTAACAATTATCGAAGTATATGTGGATGATATAATCTTTGGAAGCAATGATGACAGATTAATTAAAGACGTTGCCACAAAAATGCAAAGTGAGTTTGAAATGTCTATGATTGGCGAACTGACATACTTTTTAGGGCTTTAGATTTCTCAGCAGGATAAAGGAATATTCATATATCAAACCAAGTACATCAAAGGATGCTCAAGAAATTCCAGATGGAAGATTGCAAGCCAGTCCTTACCCCCATGGTAACATGTTGCAAGTTAAGCTAAGAAAATTCGTCAAAGGATGTGGACCAAAGGTTGTATAGATCCATGATTGGTAGTCTCTTATATGTGACAGCTTCCCGGCCTGATGTGATGTAGGCAGTTGGACAAGTAGAAAGATTCCAAGCAGCACCAAAAGAATCTCATATTATTGCCGATATCTTAAGGGCACAACGGAATATGGTCTATGGTATCCTAAAGGAAAGGATCTGGTCATCCAAGCTTATACAGATGCAGATTGGGCAGGGAGTGTTGATGATCATAAGAGTACTAGTGGAGCAACTTTCTATCTAGGTGGTTGTCTTGTTTCATGGTTAAGTAAAAAGCAGTCTTCAATCTTGTTATCCACAACAAAAGCAGAATATGTCGCGGCTGCAACGTCTTGTACTCAAGTTCTTTGGATGAAGAAAACTTTGCAAGATCTTCAAGTCAAGTTCGATGAGCCTATTCCCATCTTTTGCGATAACGCCAGCGCCATCAGTATCTCCAAGAATCTTGTGATGCATTCCAAAACGAAGCACATTCCGATTAAATATCATTTTGTTAGAGAGTAGGTCGCCGAAAAGAATATCAAGCTTGAATATGTTGGCACAAAGGAACAAATTGCTAAGATCTTTACCAAACCATTACCTCATGAAGCATTTGAGTATCTTCGCCAAAAGCTTGGGATTCTCCCAAGTTCTCATTAGAATTTCTCTCTTATCTAACTAAGTAGAAAGGGGGAGTGGAGGTGTGTGCAGGTCCACAGGATGACATTTTGTCAGGGGGAGTTACTGTTTGCCATTGATGATAAAGGGGGAGAGAAGGTAGTAGGAAGAGGTGTCATGATCGCAGGAGGAGTACTTGTGTTGCCATCAATGCCAAAGGGGGAGATTGTTGATCAATGGTTGTCATTGATGTCAACCAAAGCAGCACCAGGGGCTACCCCGATCTTGCATGGGAACTTTGACTTGACAACTTACTCTATTCTGAGTCAAGGATCTTCTAGATGGATTCTACTTGTCGAGATGTTTCCGTTGATATATGTCACACCAAGTAATTCTTCACAGTTTGAGAGATATTCATGTTTGAAGTTAATAACCCTAGTTAGTGGGCTAAAACGCTATGGGGTTGTCGCATGGCACTCATAATTGGTTGTGGTCATTGAATAGTCAATAATTAATAAAAAAAAAAAAAATCTCCTAAAATCTCTCCAACGTTCACTTGTTGGGGACCCTCTCAACTCAAGACATTCATATAAATAACGACCCTCATATCCTCCTCTAGTAGGGATTTTGTGGCTTCAAACAGGTCATCGTGGCATTTTTTCTATAACTTTTTTCCTGTGAAGCTTTAAAAGCTAAAATTAAAACCCATTTGAGCCGAAATCTTGATGAACCTTGTGACCGAATTTCAGATCTTGGTTCGCTATATTTTCGGAGATATGATCTGAGGAAGTTAGGGTTTTTGTAGGCTCCTGAATTCCATGTCAAAAAAGTGACGTTGGGAAAATCGTCATAACTTTCTCTCTGAGAATTGGATTCAATTTTCGTAAATAGTCACAGAAAGAGGACAGACTGTAGTTTTTTGAGTAGCGTTTTCAGGGCCGAAGGTCGCAACAGTGACACGTGGCACTTCGTACAAGTTCGCTCTACTGAACCAGTCTATAATCAGGTCATCATGGGATATTGGACATAACTCTTTCTTGAAGAATCCAATCTTGATCAGACCTATGGTGTTGGAAAGAGGACTCATAGGGCTACCACAGGACGAAATTTCAAACATTGGAGATCCGAAATTACATAGATACAACAGAATCAATATCGAGCTCCTAGAAGGCAATAAAAAGCATGCATTCAAGGATCATTGCAGTAAGGACCACACATCAATAGTCAAGGGTAAGTCTCCTACAACAAGCTATGTATGATTAGTTTTTACATTTGAAATATGAGTATCATCTCTGACATATGTTTTTGCAGGACAACGTAAGTACATACAAGGTCTCAGTTATATCTCTATGTCTCTATATATCATAGATAGTTTTTCTGGATGTCCTATTCTTGATATTACACATTTGATGTTACATATTCTTGATGCTACACCAAGTCTGCTAAATGTGTATGCTGTTGTAAGTTCATGTTATGTATTTAATAGAATGGTCTCTGTTGTTGTATTTAGAACTTGGTCCATCACAAGTCTAGGGTCTATCATTAGTTTTTATTGTATATATCTTTAGGTCAATTTTGGATATAGTCTTGCATAGAGTCCGGGTGTATATCAAGAGTGGGAGTCTTTGTCTACTGCCGCAACAAGTCAACAACAAAAGTGACAAGCACACTTTAGGTATGCATTGTAATTTTTAATTTGTATTTATTCATTATTATGCACTTACATGTGTTTCGTAGGCAGAGGTAAGTTGAAGGGTATTTTGTTTTGTTTTCGGATTGGTTTCGCCTGGCAAATTTTGTATGCAGGTAGAAGAAGATTCAAGTACAAATTCAAGCAAGAATTCAAGAGCAGAAGTATCAAATCAAAGGAAGCATTGCAACGGGACATCCTTTGAAGACATGACAGTCATTCGTATATTGTGAAGAAGTGTCAAGGCCAAGAGTCATCATTGTAAAGTTGTAAAAGAGTCATTTGTAAAAGTGTCATCATTGGAAGATTCATTATTTTAAAAGAGTCAATCTGCCTAGAGTCGAAAGGCATTATTGGGAGGTATAAGGGTCTCTGTTGGGATGATGTCATGGTTGGGTTGCAGGGCATAGTGTGATTGGGTGTTCGGTCAAAATCATTGTAAGTCATATTGCATCGTGGATCATTGTCCTTGGTACGGGAGTCCACACTTTTGTATTTATTTTTGTCTTTATCGAGTGGTAGGGTGGTGCTAGGCAGGTGAATGAAGTCACCTACAAGTTGGGGCCTATGAACACTTCAGGGTGGTAGGGTGGTGCTAGGGTGAGTTGTGGCTCACTAGGGTATTGGGGCATCCATTCAGTTAATTACTGAAGAAACCAAGGCATTGGGGCGTCCTTCCAGTGGGAGCTGGAGAGGAATGCTTTTCTAGAATTCTAGAGAGTTGTTGCTTTCATTTCAGTTGGAGTTGAATATTAAGGAATTTATTAGAAAAGCGTTCGGTGGTTTTTGACCCGAAGGGGGTTTTCCACCTAAAATTCTTGTGCCTATTGTGTTCTTTTATTTATTGTTATCACTGCATAAACATTAATAATAATTGAAGATTAACTAATGCTCTGAAAAGATTTAAAAGTGCTAATTGCTAAGAAATATTGATTCACCCCCCTCTCAATATTTCCAACACCACCTTCTCTGCTGTCAACACTGCATGTGCTACCCAACATCTGACTACTACTAGTTTGCAACTATCAATTTGTTACACACTGTATCAACTACCACGGATCCATCCTGTTACTAAATATTGTGGGCCCCCATAGCCAGGTAATAATCCATGAGGTGGACTCCTCAAAGGACCCTGCCCACTGTCTGTAGCTCTCTGGGGCTACAACACCAAATCACCCCACGTCACTCCTAGATGTATATCTATGAACATCGCAAAATCTTCCTCCAACTTGGAGGACAACCTATCTATTTAAGCATGTGTTGCTGCTTGGTCCTACTTCTCTTGCTTGTCCTTCTTCCTGAGAGGAAATTGGGTACTGTAGTGGCCAAACTCGCCACACTTGAAGTACTTGACCTTAGATATGTCCTTCGTCTTCTTGTTTTGCTCCCCTTGCCCCTGACTAGGACCCTTCGGTGTAAGGGCCAGATTCTCCTCCTTCACACTCTTCGATCCGCTACTGCTGCTACCACTAATGGAGCTCTTTAACAGAGCTCGCCTCAACTCTTCCTGCTGCAAATTGGCCCACATCCTGTCCCATCTTAGCAAAGTGTCTTTGCCCAATATACTTTGGACAAACACTTGCCAATCCTCTGAGACACTGTTTAGTGTCAATTGCGCTAACTCTAATGGTTGAGGCGCTGCCGCAATAGCTACAAGTTGATCTCAGACCTCCTGAATCCTAGTGAGGAAGGGATCTATGCCTTCTCCGTTTTACATCCTTATGCATCTCATCTTTTCTTCTAGAAATATCTTTCGTTACTCGGAAGTACCTTGATATAGTGTGGAGAGAGCTACCCACATCTCTCTGGCTGTACCTTTATCTGCCAAATGTGAGACTATAAGGTCTCAGACTCCATCCAAGATCAACCACTTCGTCGTTGCCATCTCCTTCCTGTATTCTTTGAGCTGATCTGCATCCTCGAGAATTGCCACCACATTATCTATATAGTCTTTCAGGCCATATTCATCTAGAAAGAAGGACATCCTTGTTGACATAGTTGGAAGCTTCATCCAACCTATCTCGATCTCTAAGCCCTGTTGTGGCCATCTCTGATCAAGTCGAAAACCCCCTCTTTCTGTGTGTTTGGCTGTTGGTTCTGCTATAGGCACTCCTTTCTAGAGTGAGAGAATCTTCACTCAACTACTGCCAATCTATTGTTGAAGTTCCCTGAGAGGATTTTTCCCTCTGTTGTGTGTGCTTTTCTCTTCCCTCTCGACATTGATTTTGTTGTTGTAGAAACCTCTGCGTCCAACTGGCAATCTGCTCAGCAAAAATCTG
Organism: Pinus tabuliformis; assembly: GCA_031772625.1. NCBI lineage: Eukaryota > Viridiplantae > Streptophyta > Pinopsida > Pinales > Pinaceae > Pinus > Pinus tabuliformis. The sequence goes on from CM062817.1 coordinate 1,691,394,152, forward strand.
AGCTGTTGCTGCTCCCTTTCCCTGTTGGAGTCACTCAATCTGGAAAGTTGAATTTTTCTCCTGCTCTGCACTGAAAAATTGAACTTCCCCAAGCAACTCAGCCTGCTTGGCAGTGACTGCACTGCCTCTAAGAACTTTGGCTTACTGCTCCTTCTGAGCAGCAAAATTCTTTCCTTCGCTTCTGAACTTTCCGACTGATCACTCACGCTCTGATACCATGTGAAAATTTCAAAACTAAAATCCTATTGCAGCATCTGGAATTAATTCTTCTAATTGTTAATTAATTTAACAATCTACAACAAATACCAAATTAATCACACTGCAACCTTCACAAATAAAACTGCAAAAATAAATAGCACTGGAAACTAAGAAAATACTAGCACACAAAAAATAAAAATGAGACCGTTATTTTTGGACAATAGTCCCAAAAAAATCCAACTTGGAAAAACTGGTGTAGCAGCTGAGGGTTTTTATTATTTTGCAGCAGTGAAATTCTAAGTACAATCTATGGATGCCCAACTGGCAATCCAAACAGCAAGAAAATCTAGCCAAAATTATTTAAGGGGATTTCCCTTCTCCCACAAGCAACCCCAACACAACTACCCTTCAGAAAATTCATCCTCCTGGACCCTCTACGTCAGCCACGTCTAAGCCCGGAACTGCGTCTGATGAAGTTGTTCTGCCTGTCTTTGCTGAGAAAATTGATTCTACGGCCCTCTAGAAGACTTTCCTAGCCTCTAGAAGCTGAATCGATTTTTCCTCCGCCCAAATCGAATTGCTTTTATGAAGCAATTGCGCAATCCTCTGCACTACCTTACTGGGTATAACTCGACCTCCTTGTTGCTGCTTCTCTGGATCTGGAAAACTTCCTCTGGATCACTGTCTCTGCCCCTCACTATCTCTACTTCCTCACTAAATCTTGAACTCTCCGGCATCTAACTGCTGCTACTCTGGAAAATTGAATTCTCCAAGTGATTGGTGTATTCTCGATCACAACATCGATCCCTTCTTATATCTTCCTGTTGCGACTCCAGCGCCCAAGATGAAATCTTAATTGATAGCTCAGATCGTTTCTGGATCGATCCGTGTGAGTTTCTAGACTATTATCACCTTGACTTAATTAATTATGATTAACTAATTCTAGATTATTCTAATTAATTAACCAGATTTCCTAAGTTTAGACTTATGAAACATTAAAAAATAGGTTAATAATCTAATTAAGTCATTTCTAAGTGGAATTTCCATAATCGATTTCTTGGTTTTGGAGATCTCATGCATTTAAGCCTCTCCACTAAATTTCATGGTTAGAACACATTCGATGCTACAGAAACTAACAACCATAGTTGCATCTTTTCATGAATCCTTCTTCCTTTCCTCACATATTGTACCCCAGGAACTTCTATGCATAGTTCCTTCATCTTGCCAACCACCTCATATTCCATATGAGGACATATTATGTTGACTTCATCTCATCAATATATGAACTCAAGCATATGCCTTCATGCATCTTTCTAAACCTGGAAGAGATCCTTCTTTTTCGATCATGCTTATGAGACAGAGCATTCAACCATACTATCTGCAACTATATGATGACATGACTCAATCTATCAAATACATGCATGCATACCTCTTCTCTTCTTTTGTTCATCTAGACTTCCTTCGGCAGCTTCCTTTCCTTGTTTAAAAGTACTTCAACCATGATGCACTCCTATGTCATCATACCATCATCCTTCTAAACAATGGATCCCACACAAGATGGAATGATCAATGAGACACTTACTTCAACCAAGTAGAGGTGAACCTTGTAATGAAGATTCCAACGGAGGATCTTGATTATCCTCATCTTGCAAATGTTCCTTTCTATAGATGATGTTGTATGATGAATTCCTTTTATCTTCTATCATGCTAGATTACTTTCGTTTAACCATATGTACCACTTATGCTTTCAATGTGGTTACCAAGAGCTACTTCCTATATACGATGACTTCTACATCCATGTAGACTTCTACTTCAGCTATTTTTTCAAGCTTCTCTAATGATGTCATGAGCTCTTGCTTTGCTTCAATCGTATGCTTCTAATATGATGTCATCTTCTACTAAGTTGCATCTTGTCATAATGCTTCTCATCTTGACTGCCATGGTAGACGTCTTTTCACCTCCTACGTCTCCTTGCTATGCATCTGAGAAACCTTAATAGTGAAGATATATCCCTTTGGATTTCTTCTGATTAGGTTCTTCCATTTCTTTGATGATATGGGCTTCATTCCTTTCTTTCCTTTTCTTGTTGTCTGTCTTGAGTTTAGGACAATTTCCCTTGAAATGCCCATATTCTTAACAGCCATAGCATTGGATTTTTGACTTATCAATCTTCTTCTCTTTTCAAGGACCAAACTTTCTAAACTTTCCTTTTCTCTTGGCCATGGCAGCAAATGCTTGAACTTTCTTGTTTGATCCAACATCGCTTTTTGCCTTCAACCTAGTTTCTTCAATCTTACACAATGACCAGAGCTCACTGAATGGGGTAGCTTCCTTTAAGAAGTTGTCGTATTCGTCTAGTAGTGCATTGAGAAAAACTATGGTCATTTCTTTATTGGACATTATTTGTCCCAACTCTTGTAGTTGGTCTCTTATTTGTGACACCCTCATAAAGTACGAGGCTATTCCTTCTTCCTTTGATATCTTCATCTTGTATAGCTCAATTCTCAAAGATATCACTTATCCTGCAATGTTTACGGAAAACAAAGTTACTAGCTTATCATAAATTTCTTTTGATGTCTCAAACTTTGCTACATAAGGAATGAGGGAATCCTTGATGGATTCTATAAGAATCCTTTGAGCCCTTATTTTCCCTTTCATATACTTTGATAATGCGTGAGCTTGCTCTTCAAATGGTTGGGAGACTTTACCATTGACATGACTAATAACTTCATTCTCTATGAGGATCAAGGATATCCTCTTTTTCCATGCAAGGAAGTTCGATAACCTAACCAATTTGTTGCTCTCCTTGCAAAATGAAGTCATTTTGATAGACTCAGACATAGAAATAAATATACTTACTTGTCAAGTGAAAATACTCCTAGATGATGATGATAATTGAAGATGTGTTCCTTCAAGTATGCTTTGAAAGTGATCCATTCTTCAATGAGAGGGAGATCACCTTGATGTCTTTGATGATAATGGCAACGCTTCTTCTTGCTTCCTTAAAGTGGAGATTTCAATATGCTTCAGATGTGTAGTCCCTTCTTTGAGTGGAGGTAGGGTCTTCAAGGTCTTCTTTGTGATGATGTGTGAGCTTCTCAAGAATGCTTCAAGAGTAAAAACCCTTCTTTGAATGAGCTACGGTTTTGAGGCCTTCTTAGTTCCTTCCTTCAAGATGATGTGTAGACTAGACCTTTTTGATGATTGGATGCATGCATGCAATTTAGTTAACTCGAAGAAGGTGCCAACTCACTCCTAAATCAATGCATGCATCTCAATGGTCTTTAGTTTACTCATCTAAGTGCTCCAATTAACTCCAAGACACTATCAATCTTATCCATGTACCCTTAACTCCATGATGGTGCCAACTCACTCCTAAATGAATGCATGTGTCCCAATGGTCTTTAGTTTACTCATCTAAGTGCTCCAATTAACTCGAAGACACTATCAGTGTTATCCATGTACGCTAATCCACATGCATGCATCCTGAACTTGCCATTTGCCAGACCCTTTGGAGTTGGAACATGTCACCTTGCATGCATTCCACATGTCACTCCCAAGGGAGATCTTATATTGTTGATGAGATGATGCGATGGTTGCATTGGCTCTTTGATTTTACTTAGCATTTGTATCTTCCTATTGTAGAGTAGGGTAGGAAGATTAAGCTTGAATGTCCACAAGCAATAGGTTTCATTTGTATGTTTCCTTTGACATCTTGGCTCATGCTTATAGAACTTCTTGAGGGTGAGTAATTAGATGTGTACAATCTTGAGTTTCTTTTTAATAAAATTGATTTAAAGACTTATAGTACTAGGGGTGATAGAGATGTGAATGTTTTGATCCATCATGCCACCTATTTCCAACCGTTCCTTTTTCTTGACATGCACATCATTCATATTAGGAACTCTCAAAGATTTCATATTTCTCTTGCAGCCTACAATACTCTGTGAGTCCCGATATGGAGCTAGTTGTTACTATCCAAAATGGTTAGTAGATCGTGATATCATGGAGTTAATGAGGGAGGGTTTATTTCTACATATTTTGATATGTGTTTTTTTGTCAAGAAGCACTTTTTGAGGCATTTCATCTTCCTAAGGAAAAGTGATGTATTTCGAGGGATTTCTCACCACTTGGGATCATCTCACATTACACTAGCCATTTCTATAGATGTTAAGGCATGACTCATCATTTTTTTTTGCTTTAGGCATCATCTACAAGGAAATAAGGAGGTTTCTAGAGAGCACATGTTGCCGCTCAAACTAGCAGGGGTCCTAAAAAGGGATCCTTGAAGAACTACCACTAAGCTAAGGGCAACAATGGAGCAATAGGCCATTGTCATCTCGGTTAAGGCTCCCTTCTCTTTACAGTCTTTCACCGATGAGAGGAGACCTGTTATGATAAGGATCACGAAATGGATGGACCAATAATAGGGTGAGGGGTGATCTTAGAAGCCTATTCACAAGAGGCTCAGATATGTGGCTTGCTTTCTTTGGAAGGCAAGGTTGTAGGATATTAAGGAAGGGCTTAAAGTGAATTTCAAGGTTTAGGTTTACGGTATGTATCTTATAATGGAGGTACCTAGGCCTTAAAATTTTTGTGAAAGCTTGGATTCCAAATGATCCTTGAAGGATTATCCTTAATAGTGTATGGGACCACACGAGACCAAGTGGACCCGGGGTTAGGTCAAGGGGATAGGGTTTAGCAACCAAGGATATGCTTGACCTATTCTGGAGGGAGAAAGGGATCAAAGGAAGAATTTTTAGTGCAAGACAATATGAGGATCCCAATGAGGTCTTTTGCCTAAGGAAACCAAGGGCAAGATTGATCTTGAGGCTAGGGCTTGAGGTATCTCACAATCCCACCATCAAAATTGCTTCAAAATTGGAGGGTGCCTAGGAGAAACCCCAACGCAGAGGATGCCAAGAGATCAAATTTTTTCAGTGGGTGGTTTGCAAGATAAATGATGCCCTAGGAGACCTAAAGGACTAGACCTAGAGAAGAGGAGAGGGGAGAAGGAAAATAGGTTTAAGGTGATTACCTTGTGGTGGACCAGTGCCTAATCCTTTGGGGAGATTTGGAGTCGAGAGTAATTATGACTATGGACATTGAATTTTCTATGTCAAGGAGGCCTCAAAGACAACTTCGCATAGCATTAGGGCAGCAGCAAAAGCAACTTCAAGAAATTTGTACTTCGTTTTGAAAAATGATGGCTTATCAAGATGAATTTCAATGAAGAAGCATTTCTAGGAACATTCATTCATAATACATGGCCCATACATGAAGCATCACTATCTAGAAACTGAATTTCCACAACTGCGCATAAATGGATGCAGTAAATTATCCCTAGTATAGAGAAAACCTAGCAACAATGTATGGGACAAAAATAGAAAAAAAAATAACATTAAATTGCACTTACATCTATTAAGAGTATATCCAACCATCAATAATTTGCCAATAAAGAAGCTCAAAGACGAGAAAATAATCCAAACATCAAAATTCATTCCATGCTCCAAAATTCGTCCTCCAAGAAGGATAGCGAAATTTTCAAGAGAGATACAAGTCCAGTCCAAGTGATGATGCTAAAATGAATCCTCATCACTTCTATTTATACACTTTTAATGAGTTTGATTTAGCTAATTAGGCCTACATTGGCCCCTAAAATAAAAAAAAATATGCCAAATAACTAACATTTGGTGATAAGCCTACCAAACTAGCTCATAAACAAAAAAATAAGCCTTTTAAGAGGTCGAATGATCAATAATACATGACATTGGGCCTTCTATGAAGCCTGATGAAGTCCATAAGTGCCATAATGATGAATAGGACTCCCAAAAGTAGTGGACAAGCAGTTGGCCCCTTGTTCTCCAAATAAAAAACCTGTGGTGCTCCTAATGGTTGTGGGGGTCCACAAGTAACCTCATGGGTCTCCAAGTAGGTCAAAGATGTCTGTAGACCATCTGTAAGGGCTCAGATGATAATATAAGTGTTGTCGCATCAGCATACACACCATGGGTCATTTGCCAAGTGCATGATACAACTGTGGGGTTGGCTGGGCATGGTGAATCAAGTGTATCTTCCTCATTCAATAGATGAAACTCGAGCAATCTATGAACTTCTTTGGGGATCCATGGAATGTTTTCTACTGTTGTGGAGGCCCATGGCTCTCTACACACACCCTACATGTGCCAATGTAGCCCTCTGGAGGGCTAGGACCTTGTATAGGAAGACCAAACCCAAAATGAAAACCATTTGCAATCCTACATAAGATCCAATGTGTCCCCTATCCTTCCAGCACAACAAGTCATTTAAAGTAATCGAGTTAAAGAGCTTACAAACCATGGACAACAAGTGGGTATTTCATGTTGAAGTTTCTAAGTTTACTTAGTTTAGAAACCTTTCATGCACCTTTTTTAATTTATTCCTACCTACTTGTTATTTTTCTTTAACAAGTTATTTACAAAGTAAATACTAAAAATAAACACCAATGCATACTCAACATATTACAGATTAGCAATTAAAAGAAACAAGAACAAAAACACCACATGACACCATTATTTTTGGACCAATGTCCTCGGAAAAACCCAATGCGGGAAAACCAGTGCAACTATCTGAGGGTTTTCTTATTAAGCAATATTAGAGTACAATCTTGGTGCCGAAACTGGCCTACCCAACAGAGAATTTCCTTAGCAGCTATACCTCACAGTTTGAGAGAAATCTATTCGCTGAAACCATGGAAAAAAATCCTTCTAGTAGTTCCTCAGCACAAAATTGCTCCCAGTGTCTGCCCAATCTGGACTGCTTCAACCTCTCCTAGGCTCTAGCCCAGCACTGGCCCTATGTCAGCCTTCCTAGGAGCCTCTGCGTCAGCCCCAGGAGGCCCTGCGTTAGCTCTAGGAGCCTCTGCGTCAGCTACGCTGGCCCCTCTGGTGCTCTGCACAGTACTTGGCTGTGTGAGTTGTGTGAGCCCTTGCTGGCTCTACATCACTCTCCTTGGTTGTTGCGCTGTGCTTCTGGCACAATCTCTGCCTTCTCTGTTTCTCTGTACCCAATGCCCCTCAGTTGCTCTCCCGATCACTGATTTTATCTCTCTTAGCAAACTCCGCTCTAGAGAATAGAATGACTAATCATCTGGTGTACTCTCCAAGTGACCCTCAAGCCTCCTCTTATACTTTTCCTGTTGACATCTCAACAGCCGAGATTAAGTCCCTAATCAACGGCTAAGATTAGATCTGGCTTGATCCATGTCTTTTGAACCATTCTAACACAAATTCATATTAATACACATTAATATTTTATTTTCCCTAAGTTTAGACTTAGGGACTCCATTAAAAATATTAATTATTTTAATATCTCCTTATCTGTTTAGAATTTGCCCAAACCCTTTTTGGGTATTGGAGGTCTCATGTGCCCCAACCTCTCCACCAAATTTCGTGGCTAGAGCACATTCGATGCTACCCGAAATCAACATTTCATAATAGCATGCCCTTCCATAGTGGGCTTTGGCATTTGCTAATGTCTCCAAGCTCCAAAGGGGGTTAACCAAGCTCCCTATTAGGTTGTTTCTACTTTTAAAGGGGATGATATGTCCAAGGTACATCCTTCAAATGGTGGTGGCATATGATAAAGGGATGATACAAAGTAGGTGATGGATGGGGCAATCTTGGGTCACATGCCAAGGTACTAGGGTAGCTAATAAATGGGAAGCCCACACTTGCGTATATAATGTATAGGAGGGAGCAATTGTGGTACATGAGTCACCCTGGCCTTGATTTTTCCACCCTTCTTCATTTTCCTTTTGCCTTTTATGATTTTTCTTTGGTTAACTGCTCGGGGCTCAAGGAGTAAGAGCATGATATGTAAGGTATAGCAGTGGATACCCCCTTTGAGGTGGGGCGGTTCATTGCCCACCAGGGGTTGGGACGATCATGGGTTCCTGAATGATAAAAGGGGTTCATCTAGGGCCTATGGGAACTAAGGTGATGGCCATGAGAATGTGGTAGAGCTCATGCATTGGCTTTTGCGCACGTGCTAAATGTGTTTGTCTCGGCCATCTTTTTCATTTTGTGGTACATTTTCCTATTGAATGTGGCCAATTATGCTTTTACTTTTCTTTTCAGCTACATCAACCTCCGGGGCATCATCCAGGCCCGACCTAAGGTGTGGGCAAGGGGAAGGGGAGGGCTAACCCTATGTGGACCCAATGGAGGAATGTGGACCCAGGTGGGAGGAATGATGAATGGGGTTATAATGAGTGGAAGGGGAGTGATATATGTAGATGAGGGAGTGAGACTATGCAACCAAAATTAGGGTTTCCCATGAAGTACCATCCCAAAAGCCCAATGGTCAATAAAAGAGATCTCACAGGACTAGGGTCCAAGGGTAACATCCAAAAGAGTTCTCTGTCTAGGGGATAAGAGCACAGACCTACGTTAGTTTTTGTAGCATTAGATATGTTCTAGCCTTGAAATTTTGTGGAGAGGCTAGATTACATGACATCTCCAAAACCCGAAAATCGTTTCTAGAAATTCTGCCTAGAAATGACTTAATTAGATTATTAACCAGTTTTTAAATATTTCCTAAGTCTAAACTTAGGGAATATGGTTAATTAATTAGTATTAATTAAGTCAAGGTGTGAATGATCTAGAAACTCACATGGATCGACTTGAAGATGATCCTAGCCATCGATTAAGTTTTAATCTTGGTCGTTGGTGCTCCAACAGAGGACTATAAGAGGAGGTCGATGTGGTGATGGAGAACACACTTGAGAAGTTCGATTTCTAGAGTAGCAATAGTCAGTTGCCGGAGAGAGAGCCAGTGAGATTGAAGCAATGAGAGAGGGGCAGCGACGGTGCAGCCGGAAGAAGGTTTCCAAATCCAGTGAGTGCATTTGTAGAGAGGCAGAAGAGCCACAGAGAGGTTGACGTTGGGGCAGCGCAGTAACCTCTCGAGGCAGTTTTGATTCTTCTAGGGAAAGATGAGTTTCAGTGCTAGAAGCTGGACAGAGGTTTTGGAGGCCAGGAGAGACATTTTCCCAGACAGCAACAAACCAAACGGCTTGAGGAGAAGTTGGTTCGAACTGCAAAAGGGACTATGCTAGTGTGACACAGTAGTTGCATATGCCATAGAGCCAGTTTGGATGGCTAACCTGGAGCTGAGGTCAGAGCCCGAATTTGCCTGTGGAGAGGAAATTTCCTCACTAGATTTTTCTTTCCAGTATTTCTCTGTAGGATTGCTAGTTTCGGCATTCAGTTGTACTCACATTATTTCACCAATGTTTAATATTAAAACCCTCAGCTGCTGCATCAGTTTTCCCAAGTTGGGTTTTTCTGGGGACATTGGTCCAAAAATAACTGTGTTATTTTATTTGTGCGTGCTAGCATTTCTTCCAACGTTTATTCTTCCGCAGTTTTATTTGTGTAGGTTGCAATGTGATTTATTCAGTATTTGTTGTAGCAAACAATAAATAAATTGTTAAATTAAATTAACAATTAGGAGAATAATTTCTAGTTGCTGCAATAGGATTCTGATTGTGGAATTTTCACATGGTATCGAAGTGCAGCTCATCAGCCGGAGAGCTCAGAGGCGAAGAGAGGAGTTTCGTTGTTCAATGTGGGTAGCAGATCGAAATTCCCAGGGGCAGCGCAGTCACTTTGCCAAGAGGCTGAGTTACTTGAGGAGATTCGATTTTTCTGAGTGAGGGACAAAAAAAATCGATCTCTCCAGATCCAGTGATTCTAGAGGCAGAGGGAGCAGCTCATTGTTTTTGCAGAGCATATCTCTAGTTGGATGTAGTAGTTTTGCAACAGTTTGCTAGAGCAGAGCTAGCATTGAGTGGATGGAAGAAGAGCACACACTAAAGGAAAATTTTCCTCATAGAACTTCTAGTCTCAAGAAGTTAAATTTGTCCTTGCAGGTCAGTAGTCGTTGTGAGCATATTTTCACTCTAGAAGGGAGCGCGAATCGCTGAGTAGAAGGAAGCAGAATATTTTTGACATTTATTGAGATGGCCATTGTTGGGCTTCTTGATCAGGACAGGTTGGATGGAGCTTCCAACTATGTCATCTGGAAGGCAAGGATGTCCTTCCTTCTAGATGAGTTTGGCCTGAAGATGTATATTGATGCAGTGGTAGCAGTACCCCAGGATGCAAATTAGCTGAAGGAGTATAGAAAGGAGATGGCGCGGGCAAAGACGCTGATTCTAGATGGAGTCTGGGATCACATTGTATCACATATAGCGGCCAAGGGAATGACCAAAGAGATGTGAGATACCCTCTCCACACTATGCCAGGGGACTTTCAAACAGCGAAAGATGTACTTAGAGGAGAAGTTGAGGCTCATTTGGATGCAAAAGGGGGAAGGCATAGACCCCTTCCTCACCAGGATTCAGGAGGTCCAAGACCAATTGTTAGTTGTTGGGGCAATGCCTCAACCCACAGAGCTAGTGCGATTGGCACTAAACAGTGTCTCTGAAGAGTGGCAGGTATTCATCCAAAGTATCTTGGGCAAAGATACCTTGCCAAGGTGGGACAGGATGTGGGCTGATTTGCAGTAGGAGGAGTTGAGACGAGCTCTATTGAAGAGCTCCATCAGTGGCAGCAACAGCGGATCGAAGCAGGTGAAGGAGGAGGAGAATGTGGCCCTTGCATCGAAGGGTCCCAGTCAGGGACAAGGGGAGCATAAGAAGAAGAAGAAGGACCTGTCAAAGGTCATGTGTTTCAGATGTTGTGAGCTTGGTCACCATAGTATCCAGTGTCCACTCAGGAAGAAGGACAAGGAGGAGAAGCAGGACCGACAGGCAGCTTCAGCCGATATCAATAGGCCATTCTCCAGGCTAAAGTAAGACTTCGCCGTGTTTGCTGACATACCTCCAGGAGTGAGGTGGGGAGATTTGGTGTTGTAGCCTCAGAGCACTGCAAATGGGCAGGATCCTTGAGGAGTCCACCTCATGGATCAAAACCTTACTACTGGGGCCCGCAGTTTTTAGTAGCAGGATGAATCAGTGATAGTTGATGCAGTCAGATGCCAAAGTGAGAGTTGCAAAGATTAGTAGCAGGCAGATGTTGGGGAGCGCATTGCAGAATTGGCAGCAATCCAGATTCCTTAGTGACAGTGCAGATGCTAGCAGCAGTCAGAGACTCAAGTGAAAAATGCATTATACTGATCACAATTGATTCAGTATTTTGGATGATTTTCAATTGCAGATGTTGCAGTTGCAGCAGCAACAAATGAGAGGGAGTTGCAGTGCAGATGCAGTGTTGGCAGTAGTTCAGTAGGGTAAGTGGCTACACAGATGCAACATGTATCCGAGTTGCGTAGTGCTTGGTGGGCAGCATGGCCAGACATCAACAACGTGATAGGAGATGACGCAGAGACAGGGTGCTGCTACAAGGTATGCAGTAGCACTAGAACACATTCCCCTCGAAGAGGGAGTGTTAATATTTGTAGCATCGAATGTGTTCTAGCCTTGAAATTTTGTGGAGAGCCTAGAATACATGACATCTCCAAAACCCAGAAATCGTTTATGGAAATTCCGCCTAAAAACGACTTAATTAGATTATTAACCAGTTTTTAAATATTTCTTAAGTCCAAACTTATGGAATATGGTTAATTAATCAGTATTAATTAAGTCAAGGCATGAATGATAGTTGAAGGATTAGCTTCTAGGGTTCCCACTTGGTGTGAAGGCTAGGGCATCAAATTTTTGAAGATTCCACCGTAGGAAATCCACCAAAACTTGAGGATCACTAGAGGAGACACTAAGGAAGAGATCTATTGAAACGAAATTCAAAACACACTCCTCTAATGGATTTCGCACTAGGCCCTAGAGAGGCCTCCTTATCCTTAAAGGGGTGAGGAAAAGGGGTGAGGAAAAGAGGTGAAAGGAAGTGAAAAGAAATATGATTTGGCAACCAGTGCCTAACAATTGGGAGAATTGGAGTCAAGCATAATCTTGATATGGCAACTCGCTCTTCAAGGAGACCTAGACGAAATTTCGCTACCCTTAATTGATGCAGCAACAAAACAACTTCTAGATATTTACACTTTGATGACAGTTGTTGATGGAGTTTCAAGGATGCAAAATACAACAAATCCTCTAGGAACATTCATTCATTCATTATCCATTATTACATGCAAAATTTCCCAATAGTTTCAATGTTTAGACACAATTTCATCAATTAGGGCACATTAAAAACCATGAGACAACATTCCATGCATTAAACATTAAACAAAAATCAGAAATATAACATTAAATAGCACGTACAAGACAATGAAGAATATACCCATCCATCACAATGCCAAAAAGAAGCTCCAAGAGAGAGCGAAAATTTCCAAACATCAAAATGCATCCAATTCGTCCAAATTCATCCTCTAATTGCAGGTCTGAAATTCTCAATAAGAGAGATAGAAAATCCAAAGTGTGATGCTAGGGAGAGACTAGCTCTCTCCTATTTATACAAGTACTAAGAGTTCAAAATCTGAAAGACAAAGCCCCCTTTTTCCCTAAATGTGCTAAGAAACCCACCCATGGTTACAAGCCAACCACAAAGTAAATTGAATGAGCCCTCTTAATGCCACGGAAGGTTGACGTGGAGGCCTAGAGGCGAAGCGTTGAGACCTCATGTGCTAAGAATGAGAGTGGGGGCCTAAAACATGATGATAGAGAAGGGGATGTCCTCCATATGCCACAAAACATCTCCAAACCCATATTTGGGCTCTGTGGGCTCCAAATGGGTCTCCAAGTGGCTCAAGATCAAGTCGATGGTCCATCAATGACGGCTAGAAGATGAAACATACCCTGCTATGTCTCCCTAGGAAAGAAAAAACCTCCCTCTATGTTAGTTTTTGGTAGCATCGGATGTGCTCTAGCCATGAAAATTGGTGGAGAGGCTAAGGCACATGAGTTCTAAAGAACTCAAAAACTGTTTGGTGAAATTCCACCAGCATTGTATTTTATTAAACTAATTATTATTTTTAATGAGGTTCCTAAGTCTAAACTTAGGAAAATTAAAATATTAATGAGTATTAATCAAAATATGGGTGCGAATGTTCTAGAAGACGGATCCAGTCAAGTTTTAATCTTAGCCATTGATTGGAGACTTAATCTCAATCATTGAAGTCTCAATGAGAAAAGTATAAGAAGGAGGCTTGGGGTTCATTTGAAAACACACAGAGGGTTGATCAGTCAGTTCGATATTCCTAGGGCAGGGTTAGCTAAGGAATTCGAACAAGTGATCAAGCAGTGAGGATCAGAGGCAGTACTAGAAGGAAGTGATTTCCAATTCCAGTGAATATACTTCAGAGAAGAGAGTGAAGGATTAGAGAGAGCGCAGTGCCAAGGAGGGTGACTCGGTCAGAGGGAGTTTCCACACAGAAGACACACAGTGACTGCGGAGGCTCACGCAGAGACTGCGCAGTGGGTCATCCTGGAGCTGGGGCCAGTGAAAAATCTCCAGATTCAATGTGAGAAAATTCTCACTATTTTTCTATCAGTTATCTTCTCTGAGTGGATTGCCATTTCTCTGGGGCATCCAGATTGTATTTAGAAATTTACTGCCAATAATAGAAACCCTCAAATCTGTTGCACGGGTTTTCCTGCATTAGGTTTTTCCAGGGACTATTGTCCAAAAACAAGTGTGTCAATGTGACTGTTCATGTGCTGGTGTTTCTCTTGCTTTTCTCAATTCATAATTTGTGAAGTTTGCAGCTGAATTTATTTTGACATTTACTGAAGCATTGGTAAATAAATTATTATTGTAAATAAGTAGGAGAAATAAATCAATCACTACAGCATAATTTTTTCACATGGTATCAAAGTGAAGATCGGGCAAGATGGCAGTGATTTCTGCAATATAGGGTGGTGGTGCCATATTGGATGCAAATCAATCTCCAAAAGATTCACGCAGTCCCTTGCAGAAATTACCAATAGAGAAAAATAGCATGGAGAACAGTAGGGATCATAATATTTCCAAATTAGCTTCCAGGTTGGAAGAGCAATTTGCTTGCTTATCGAGTTCTGCATCAATCGAGGATTGGTACATTGATAACGGGACTTCAACTCATATGAATGGAGAACGAGGATATTTCTCAAGCTATCAGGAGGAACAGATGAACTTCCAAATCACAATGGGTAACAAGATGAAATGCACCCCAGTAGGAAAGGGAACCATTACATTCTAGACAGTAGCAGGAGATAGTCTTCGGGCCACTAACGTACTGCATGTGCCAGGTATGGGAATGAATTTGATTTCAGTATCTCAATTACAAGATAAAGGATATGATGTATACTTCATTGGTAACAGAGTATATGTCAAGCATCCTAAGTGGAAAAAGAGGGCCCAGATTGGAACTCGAAGCAATAGGTTATATAAGTTGCAGCTCGAGTCTCCTATGGCACTGATAAGAAATAATGTCAGTGGAGAGAAAGACTTGAATGAACTGTGGCATAGAAGGATGGGACACTTACATCATGGGGCATTAAGGATTCTCAAGGAAACTGTTATGGGGGTTCCAGTGCTTACTACCAAGCATGATGATACATGCAGAAGCTGCGTACTAGGCAAGTATGCCAAAGCGGCTTATTCCAGAAGCAACAATAGAGCTCAGAGTGTATTGGGTTTAATACACTCAGACATCTGCGGTCCAATGTCTACAAGAGCTATCAGTGGTGTTGAGTATTTTGTCACCTTCATAGATGACCATTCCAGGAAAACTTGGATTTATTTCTTAAAAACCAAGGATGAGGTCTTTGATCAATTTAAGGAGTCTAAGGCTTTAGTGGAAAACCTGATAGGAAGGAAGATCAAAATATTGTGCTCGGATAATGGTGGAAAATACATAGATAAAAACTTCACAGATTTATGTGCAAGAGAAGGGATTAGAAGAGAACGGACAACACCTTATAATCTAGAACATAATGGAGTCACAGAAAGGAAGAACAAAACTATTGTTGGAGCGGCAAAGGCAATGTTATATGATCAGAATCTACCCAAGTTTTTATGGGCAGAAGCGTGCAGCACGACTGTATACATTCAAAACAGGACCCCTCACAGGGCTTTAGGAAAGAAGACGTCGGAGGGTGTTTTCACGGAAAAGAAGCTAGAAGTGAGTCACCTCAAGGTATTTGGAAGTGTGGTTTATTGTCATATTCCAGATGAGAAGCGGAGCAAGTTAGAGCAGACTGCTGAAGTTGGATATCTCGTGGGTTACAGCGAGACTTCAAAGGCATACCGAATCTACATTCCGAGCAATAGGAAGATTGTAGTAAGGCGGGATGTAAAGTTCATGGAAGATAGAGCTTTCAGGAAATCTCGAGAGATGCCTTTTGAAGAACAAGCTGAGGATGTTCCCCTAGTCCAGCAACAGGGAACAGATCTAGTAGGAAGACAGGTATATGGTTTGAGAACTGTAACCAGTACTAGCATTTCCTCAAGAGAAGAGGAGCCAGGAGTGTCACAACAGGTACAACAACAGGAAGAAGAACAGATGGAACCTCCCACCACCAGTGGAAGGACTAGATGAGAGGTACGACAGACTTTGAGGGACGTAGAGGAATTTGTTGGAGCTCCTATAGCCGAGAAAAGGCAACGTAGACAACTTGACAGGTACCAAGCATTGGTAGCTCAGGTCAAAGAACCGTCTAGTTTTTGTGAAGTCGTACAGCACCAAGTGTGGGTGGATGCCATGGTAGAAGAGTATAGTTCCATTATGACAAATGATGTTTGGGAAATTGTACCAAGACCAGAGAACAGATCAGTTGTGGGTTCGAGATGGATCTACAAGATCAAGTATGCTGCAGATGGTAGCGTAGACAAGTATAAGGTTAGGTTCGTCGCGAAAGGGTATGCTCAAAAGGAAGGAATAAACTATGAAGAGACCTTTGCCCTAGTAGCTCGGTATACCTCTATCAGATCCATTATATCCCTTGTAGCACAAATGGGATGGGAGATTCACCAAATGGATGTCAAGACAACGTTCTTGAATGGGGTGATAGAAGAGGAGGTATATATCGAACAACCAGAAGGTTTCGAAATACATGAAAAGAGAACTCATGTGTATAGATTGAAGAAAGCCTTGTATGTGCTAAAACAAGCACCTAAAGCTTGGTATGGTCGAATGGCAGCTACTTACAGCAACTGGGATTCATCAAGAGCGATGTCGATCCCAATCTTTATTATTTGTTAGTAGAAGATGAGCCGTTAATTCTGGTATTATATGTGGATGATCTATTTTTTACGGGATCATCCAGACTCATAGAGGATTGCAAGAACCTGGAAACAAAATTTGACATGAAGGAAGTGGACCCCACCTTATACAGATAACTCATTGGGTCACTTATGTATCAACACCGTTAGTTAGTTCATGGTGGAACCAAAAAGGGCACACTAGGCAGTAGCAAAGCACATTCTGAGGTATGTGTGGGGAACAGTCAATTTTGGATTAAGATACACCAAGGGCGATGATATCGAATTGAGTGGATTCACTAATGCAGATTGGGCAGGAAGTTCAGTAGATAGGAAAAGTACAATTGGGTGTTGCTTCGATACTGGATCTAGGATGACCTCCTAGTGCAGTAACAAGTAGAAGTCTGTAGCACTGAGCTCGGCTGAAGTTGAGTATATGGCAGCTAGCACAGCAACATGTGAAGCTATATGGCTCAGGAAACTGCTTGTAAATCTATTCGGGAAGAGGATGGAAGCGACAAAAATCTTTTGTGATAATTAGAGTTGTATCAAGCTCTCTGAAAATCTAGTGTTTCATGATCGCTCCAAACACATTGATATTTAGTGTCACTTTATCAGGGACTGTGTTCAGCGTGGGTCGGTATAGTTGGAATATACTCCCACAAGAAATGAAGTAGCAGATGTACTCACCAACGCTCTAGGAAGAACAAAGTTTGTTCAATTCTGAGAACATATGGGTATGCTAGAAAATCCCTTTCAATAGCGTGATGCAGCATTTGAGAGGGAGTTGTAGTACAAATGCAGCAATGGCAGTGGTAATGTCATGGGCAGCAACAACACAGTGTTGGTGGCAGCAATGGTGCAGAAAAGAGATACTTCAGAGACATAGTAGCATGTAGTTGGACATTGTTGCTAGAGCACATTCCTCACTAAGAGGGAGTGTTAGTTTTTGGTAGCATCAGATGTGCTCTAGCCACAAAAATTAGCGGAGAGGCTAAAGCACATGAGTTCTAAAGAACCCAGAAACCGTTTGGTGCAATTCCTCCTGGATTGTATTTTATTAAAATAAATAATATTTTTAATGGGGTTCCTAAGTCTAAACTTAGGAAAATTAAAATAATAATGAGTATTAATCAAAATATGGGTGAGAATGTTCTAGAAGACGAATCAAGTCAAGTTTTAATCTTAGCCGTTGATTAGAGACTTAATCTCAACTGTTGAAGTCTCAACGAGAAAAGTATAAGAAGAAGGCTTGGGGTTCATTTGTAAACACACGGAGGGTTGATCAGTCAGTTCGATATTCCTAGGGCAGGGTTGGCTAAGGAATTCGAACAAGTGATCAAGCAATGAGCATCAAAGGCAGTACTGGAAGGAAGTGATTTCTAGTTCCAGTGAATATACTTTAGAGAAGACAGTGAAGGATCAGAGAGGCAGCGCAGTGCCAAGGAGGGACAGCGCAACAACTGAAGGAGGTTGACGCAAAACTGTTGGGGGATAGCAAAGATCAGTGTCAGGAATCATTGTGGGTGATTGACAAATGAAATCTCGATTTCTCAGCAACAAACGTAGCAGCAGCAAGGGTGACGCAGTCAGAGGGAGTCTCCACACAGTGACTGCATAGGCTCACGCAAAGACTGCGCAGTGGGTCATCCAGGAGCTGGGGCCAGTGCAAAATCTCCAGATTTAGTGTGAGAAAATTCTCACTATTTTTCTATCAGTTATCTTCTCTGAGTGGATTGCCATTTCTCTGGGGCATCTAGATTGTATTCAGAAATTTACTGCCAATAATAGAAACCCTCAAATCTGCTGCACCGGTTTTCCCACATTGGGTTTTTCCAGGGACTATTGTCCAAAAACAAGTGTGTCAATGTGATTGTTCATGTGCTAGTGTTTCTCTTTCTTTTCTCAGTTCATAATTTGTGAGGTCTGTAGCTAAATTTATTTTGATATTTACTGAAGCATTGGTAAATAACTTATTATTGTAAATAAGTAGGAGAAATAAATCAATCACTACAGCATAATTTTTTCACACTCTAGGCCTTGGATCAACTACTGAGAGTCGGATGCAATGTGTAGTTGATTGGGCGATGTGGTCCAAGTGCATCGTCATCTCTGAATAAATGGGGCACAAGCAAGCAAATGGTGGTGTTGAAGAAGCCCATGGCGTGGCAATCAATTTTCTAGATGGATGGAGGTCCATGGCTCTCAACGATCACCCTACAAATGCCATAGTGATCCTCTGGAGGGCTTGGATCCCATATAGGGAGGCCAAGTCCAAGATGAAGACCCGCCTAAATCAAGTATAAGATCCAATGCATCTCCTCACCTTCCAATACAATAATTCGTTATTGTAATTGAGTAAATAAGCTTGTTAATCAAGGGCAAAAGTGGACACTTCATAGTGGGTTTCCCTTTCGAATTTGGGGCTTTAAACATGTATTGGTGTTACCTCCCTTGACTAGAGAGGTTAATGAAGGACCCTATTACATGGTTTCAACCTCTAAGGGAATGACAGGTCCAAGATACACCTTTGAAGTGGCAGGTGTCATGTGAAATAATGATGGGACGAAGTGGGGACAAAGGGAAGGCTCCAAGCTACATGCCATGGTACAAGGGTAGCTATGATGAGGAAATCCCATACCTTCAGTATATGAATGCGGGAGGCTCCAAGCTACATGCCATGGTACAAGGGTAGCTATGATGAGGAAATCCCATACCTTCAGTATATGAATGTGGGAGGGAGCAATCATGGTACATGAGTTATCCCGACCTTTGTTTTTCCACCCTTCTTCATTTGCCTTTTTCCTTTTATTGATTTTTCTTCATTTTACCGCTCAGGGCTCAAGGGGATGAGAGAATGATGTGTAAGATATAACAGTGATTACCCCCTTAAATTGGGGCAATTCATAGCCGACCAGGGGTTGGTACATTCATGGGTTCCTTAATGATTCAAGGAGCACTCGTAGGGGCCCTAGGAACCAAGGTGATGGCCATAACGATATAGAGTAGAGCTCATGTTCGACTTTTGCCTGCGTGCTAAATTTTATTGTCCCAGCCATCTTTTGCATTTTTTGGTACATTTCCTGTTGTATGTGGCCATATTATGCATTTATCTTTCTTTTTAGCTGCATCAGCCTCTAGGGCATTGTTCTAGGCCCAACCGAAGGTGTAAGCAAGGGGAAGGGGAGGCTAACACCTTTATGGACCCAATGGACAAATGTGGACCCAGCTGGGGAAAATGTGAAAAGGGCTTGTAATGAGCAAAGGGGAGTGAGATATATGGTATTGGGAAGTGGGACCATCCAACCAAAATCAGGGTTTCCCATGTAGTGCCACTCCTAAAGCTAATAGTCAATAAAGGAGATCCCATGGGACTAGGAAACAAGATTAACCCCCCCAGTTGAGGGAAGGAAACAAGAGTTTAGTCGAAGCCCCTCCTTCTTCCAAGTTGCTCAATAATCCATGCCCAGGTGTGCCCAAGAAAAGCAAGCATAAACACCCAATTACATAGTGAAAAATCATACCTTTGGGGTTGGATGGCCCACCTTCAAACATATGATCATTACAGATGAGTGAGGGTACACAATCGCTGGCTTAGGTGGCGGAGGATGGTAGCACATCATAGCTATTAGGCGGTCGCAAGAGGCTACTAGCTACCGACTGAAGACAAATCTAGGAGAAAATTTCTCCCATAGGGGCCACCCATTGGTGATGGGTAAGAGAGCCTATACACCTTGTAAAGCACACTTGCATTAGGAACCTTGCTTGTGGATGGCATCACTTTGGAGCTTGACATGTGGATTTTGGAGTGTAGTGCTCCACATATATGAGCCTACATGTGATTATTGTAAATTGCTTGCAAGTGATAGTACCCACATCTTTTTGTTGGCCTCCCTTTCCTCTTATATATATAGAGGAAGGACAGAGTCCCTCACACACTTGCCATTCTTGTTCATATTTGTGAAGAGATGTGACCAAGAGGAACAAACTTGTCTCTCTATCTGTCTCTTGGATCTTCTATGGTATATAATCCCTCTCTCTCTTTGAGTTGCTAGAGTTCTTTGATCTTGTTGGAGCATCTTGAAGTCTAGGGTTAGGGTTTCATCCCATGGAGATTTAAAGATTAGAGTTTTGAGTTGAACCCCTTGGTTGTACTGGTTGAAATGAAGAAAAAGAGAAGATTTCTTGCCTTGCAAGACATGCTTAAGTGGTTCATGCTTGTTGAATCTGCTTGGTTGAGCTAGGGTTTTCTTGGGTTTTTGTACCCAAGGTTTTGGAGAGCTAGTGGATTTTACTATCATTGTACTAAGGTTATGAATCATGATATGTACTTGAACTTCATCTTTCTATATAATGAAGCTTTTAATTGTTCGGTACTTTTGTAAATAGTAGATTTGATTTTCAGCCATACATATTCTTCGTGGTATAATTTTCAGCCCTATATGTTTTGCTAATTTGACATAAGTCAAGGGTGAATTGTTAAGTGATTTAACATTTAATTGAAGAATACAAGGGCATATTTGGTTTTTTTACAGTTGTAATAAGTGGCTTTCGGATATTTTATATGCATGGTAATATTTCTATTGAGGGATGAAACTTGTTGGTATCTTTCCCCTTGAATTGCCTAGTGGATTGGGGTTGTTAAGAGTTGATATAATATCTGCCACTGTTGTTGTTTTATTTGTATTTCATTACAGCCCTAAGGCTGAAAATTCACATGGTTAAGATCCAAGAAACCTCTAGGATAAAGGTGAAATTTATATTTTGCATTAAAGTCAAATTGTGCCTGAAAGTTGCACATCCATAGCACTTTATTGGAAATATGCCAACCTAGAAGGTATCAATGGAAATATGCATTGATCTCTTAAGGAGATGGTGGTATCGATGGATTGGCAAAGGTGGAAGGTTTCTCATAGTGGGGATGGCCCACAAGTTGAAGGCATTATTATTGTCCATTTTTTGAAGAATTTTTGGAAGAGTGTGAAGGAATCACACCTATTGTTTTCAGCCTTAGCATATCTATCAGCAATCAACCTTGCTTAAGGAACACTTGAGAGCATGGATCAAATAAGAGAGAAGGTTTGCGACATAATGGAAGGAAAAATTCCTGAAAATCAATGGGGAAAACAAGAATGGGGCATGGGATCTTAGTTCTACTTGTCAGCAAATGTGTCACGACTCACAACCCTCTTCATTTGATTTCATTCCTACTTAATCCCAAATGGTTTCACGAGAAACCAACTTTAGATGCAAAGGTCATGCATAATTGGAAGACCTTTATCAATAAATGTTATGATTGTGACAACCGCACTTCCTTATGGCTTGACTTGGGGAAGTCTTTGACATTCAAGGAATACTTTGCAGCTAAGCATTGTGCATATAGCTGAAAATAACTTGGACCCATAGGCTTTTGGATGCAATATGATATAGGAACTCCCTTGCTTTGTCAAACAATAATTCTATAATCAATATTTATTGTATTATATCGTTTAAAAATAATTAATTTATTTATGTTTTGCATTTTTTCAAGTTTTTTTATTAAATTCAATTGTGTGATGTTAATTTTACTTCATAAGGGACTAGTTCATTTGCGTATGAGCAAAATTGGAGTGAATATACCTTTATCCATTTGGTAAAGAGGAATGACTTAGGCACAAAAAATGCACAAGATTTGGTGTTCATAGACTCAAATCTACACCTACTATCTCAACAACAACTAGAGTACCAAATAGGACCCACTAGGATGTGGGATTGTGGCGTTTCACAAAATGATGTAGATGATAAGATTCCACTTGATTTGTTGCAAGACAATGTTGACACATGCTAAAAAACATTGGCCAGACTATTGGTGAAAGTAGTGGCTCAATAATGGGCTCAAGCTCAGTGGCCATTCCAACAAATGAGCCCAATGATCTAGATGTAGATTAGGTTTATTTGCACTTTGAAATAAGCTTTGTCACTTGTCAAATCATAGATGAACATTACCATTTGTTTTATGTAATTATAGATGGTTATTTTTTTTTAGCAAAATTCATTATCTAAAATTTATTGTGGCAATAATTATAAGAAACAAGCATGTTAGATATTATTAATTATTTATATTTCTGTATTGTGGGTAAGCCTAAAATTGTATTTTATTTGATTTTTAAATTATATCTTTCTATATTTTTATATACAGTCTATGGGTATATAACATTTCTTATATGTGAAACCCTCTGAACTCAATTTCAATACTGGTCTTGTTACTCATTTTGGTGCTCCTTTCCCGTTTTTGTTAGCTAAGGTTCTAATTCTTACTAATAACATCTATAACCATGGCTACGAATTCTGTAGGTTGGCAGGGAGGGCCTTTTCTAGTTTGGCTATAAGTGTTGACTTGAACTTTGGAGTAAAAGAATTTTTCATAACATGGAAGCTTGGTAACTTATGGAGTTACAAAGTAGGCGGGCAAACAAAGGACATTTTATCAGTTGGGGTGATTATCGAAGCTGTAAGTTGTCTGCGATTCTCTTTTAGGATAAATGGACTTAGGTTAAACTCTCATTTTTGAAAGAGCACAAGCTTTCTTGATTTGTTAGTTCCCTTAGTTTATAGTTTGATTCAATGAGTAATGAAGTCTTTTCACTAGCATATATTCATGTTAACCCCGGATCTATTGAGAAGGATCAAGAACTTTGAGGTGCAAACGTCTCAATGCTTAGTAAAATTGGGGTTGATATTGATATATGCTAATTATTATTTTACATTATGGTTGGTTCTTTCTTTTTCTCCTATGTTTTAATTAGCATTACGCACATGACATGTAGATTTATTGCATCTTGGGTTGTGAGAGTACGTAGCTTGTCTCAATGGATTAAGCACAACATGTGTGAAATTGAATGATTGAATGTATTATATGATACGTCTGAATTATCTTTGTTTTGAAAATTTGTTGGAAAGTCATTTGTGGGCACCATCTTCTCAAATTTCAAGTTTGTATATGGAAGTTAATCAAAGGTCAGGAATTTTATCAGGAACAAAATGGTCGACCAATTACAACATGTTGCATAAAGGAAGGGATAAAGAAGCACACATTTGGGGCTGGCTTGGAACTTGTTGAAAAAGAGTGGCTTGTCCACGAAATAAATGACTTTCTAGGCTTGGAATTTCCACAAGCAGAGAGCATTCTTATAAGATGAAAGCAAAAGAAACAACTATTTTTGTTTTCATTTACATTCTTGTCATGTATGTTTAGCACCAAGTGGAATTTGAAATACACAATACCTACATGTTAGAGTTTTTAGTCAATTAATAATATAATCATTGTTGAAATGGTTGTTCATCATTTCATATCGAGGAGTGTTAAGAGTTACAGATGAAAAAGTTACTCATTTCAATCTAAAGCCATAAAACTTTGTTGGAGATCCCACAAATTTTCATGACTCATATTTCATATAAACATTGTATGTTGTTGAGATGTTCCATTGACAATGAAATCAAAGTTCATGTTATCTATTTTTATCATCTAGTGATTAGTAGGTGACAATGAATCATTATTACCAAAACCACCTACATAAGTTATACACGGTAGACAGTTGAGCATTAGCTAATTTTATAAATAATATTTGAAAAGAAAAGTGGTTCCTTGGAGCAATGATATCCCTTACCTTAAGATTCTCAGTTTTTTTTTCTATTAAATTTGGAAAAACCAATTGAAGTTTTTTGAGCTTTATATAGTTTTTCTATTAAATTTGGAAAAACCGATTAAAGTTTTTGGAGCTTCATATAGCATATGTCCAGGTGCTTGTAATTTGGGATGCATTATTTATGCTTTTTTTCTATTTCGCTGAATTGATAAATTGACTGGACCTTTTTGTTTCTGGACTGCCGTATTTTACTAATATTAAAATTTACTTCATGGATAGGTCATTTTTTTGGCATTTTTGATAGCCATTTGAACCTTAAATTTCCTGTTAGTGTGAAAATTTCATGCAGTTGAGCAATTAATGAAAAACTGAAATTTCACCATCATAGAAGGTTTTCTAAATCTTAGTCCTAGATTTTTCAGTCTTTATGACTATTGTAAATTAGACTGTAAAACAATAGTGGAAATGTCACAATAATTTATTTCAAACAGCCCCAAACTTTTCGGCAATTCAAGGAGAAAAAAATACCAAACAAAAAGATGAGATGTTGTCCTTCTAGTGGAAGTTATCAGCCAATAATTAGATGTGAAAATGCAGTTTTATAGCAGTATAACAGTAAAATCATCCCCTTATATTCTTCAGTAGATCTCAAAATCATTTAACAATTTCCCTTTTTACTTGTGCCCAATCTGCAATACATAAATGTTTGCAAACAACAAAGCATAAAGAACATATATAGCTGAAATTCAAATCTGAAAGTGACACAAGATGTGGACAGCTGGAATCTTCATATTATTATCTCAAGATGTAGTGTAGGTACATACCATAGTGTTCTGTCAAGGCTAGTAGAAAAACTCAAATTATCTAGAAAGCTGTAGCTAGGGTAAATCATCTCTAACTCAACCAAAAGGATCCAAGTGCAACAATCTCTTTGACATAACCACCAAGGCAAGATTACCACCTCCTTTCTTCTTCGCAAATCCACTCTAGGGTTTTCTCTCAAAATCCTAATCTCTAATCTCTAAGGGATAAACCCTATACCTAGAACTCCAAAGATACTCCATGAAGACCAAAAAACCCTAGCATCTTGTTAGAGAGAAAGAGAGAATACAAGTACAAGTGAAGAGTTAACATGGGGTGGGGGGTAGTGAATGAATGTGTTGGGGACTCTGTCATTCCTTTATTTATATGGGAGTTAAGTGAGGCAAACAATACTATGTGTTGGGCCTAAACCCTTACAAGCAACCTACATGAGCCTGTGTAAACCATAAAAGTGAGAAATACACTCTACAGTACAAGTGTCATGTGCCACTAGTGATATTGGCACAATAATGACTCCAAAGTGATGTAGCTACACAAGGCAAGTCCACACCATTCCATTATGAACCTCCATAAACTCTACCTATCCTCCAAAGAAATATACTCCACTAGATCAGCTAACCCCTACAAGAATGCTATTGAAGTCTCTAATGTCCTCGAACCATCTCCAATTTTTCAAACAAGAAACCAAGTTGCTACATGTTGGTTAGAGCTTGAATTCCTCCTCCATGATCCACAATGCTCCACATCCACCATGGGGTGCTCCCTTAGGGCCTCAATGAGGGTGTCTACAAAACTACATGGAGATGTTCAACATTGAAGGGAAGAACATTTAGCTTGTAATCAATTAATGTCAAGCATTTTTCTCAACTATGCAAATCCATTATGGACCATCTCTCATGTAACAATCCATCTTGGATCATCAAGAAGATGAGCATACACCATATACCCCAAATTACATGAAGCACCCTCAAACATGTTGTAAATAATTTCAAAGTAAATATAAAAATTCATCATGGACCATCTCTCATGTAACAATCCATCTTGGATCATCAAGGAGATGAGCATTCACTATATACCCCAAATTACATGAAGCACCCTCAAACATGTTGGGAATACTTTCAAAGTAAATATAAAATCTAATAGTTATCCAAGAGCATAAACCACTCTAATTTTCATATATTATTAATACATTAATTTTCAACTATATATAATTTCATTACAATAAAAAAAAACACAAGTCCAATATATTATATGATTTGTAGCATGGATGTATGGATGAGTGATTCCATCATACAAGATCTTTTCCATCTAGCTAAACAAGTATATCCATTTAAGTTATTTTGTAGTTGGCTTGAAATAAATCTTGCATTAAAGTTAAAGTGATAATATAGTTGCCTTGAAATACGATAAACAATTTATATTTAAATAATATAAATGATACTAAAATTTAAAAACATTTCAATATAATAAAAAATAAATTAAAAACCAAAAATATTTATAACAAAATTTAATAAAAATTAAAATAAATTGTTTTTAAAATATGAGAAAACAATTAAATATAAAAATAATTTATAAAGATATCATATAATAATAATTTAAAAAAACATATCTTTTGAAAACAGCATAACACATCCTAATATTATATTAGATAACATATAACTTAAAACTTAATAATGCATAATTTAAATATTGTGTGGAATATTCTTTAACATTTTAATGTAAAAATTGAATTCATATGAAACTTAAATTTAATTTGTTTTATCATAAACGAAATGCATCATTTTCATAAATCAAATATACTTTCTATTAAAATTTAATAAACCGAAAATTTGTTGAAATGATACAATAAAATAATATTTTATTTAATATGATCATTAAATTGATATGTATATTAAATTTGTAAATGTAAATATTTTATAATTTATTTATATGATATGTAATTTAATTTTAGATTAGAAAATTTACTGTTATAGTTTACACTTGTTTTCTTAGTATTATTATAATCACATTACTATAAAATTTATCATTAAATATATATATAAAAAGTAGATATATTTTATAATTGATTATAAATTATTTTAAATAAAGTATAATATAAATTTAAGATTTTAGCATTTGTTTGTTGTTTGTGTATAACAAATTAAAATTTTCATTATTATTTTAATACTAAACTTTTATCTTTACATTAATTTAATTGGTTTCTCAATTATCCTAAATGAAAATATGGTATATATATTGGACTTTTATAACAAGTAGTTTCACACTTTTACTAATTAGTTTCTATTTAAAACTTGTTTTGGTTATTTGTCAACTTCACTTTTAGATATTGCATATGGGCAGCAAGGAGTGAAGGAAGATCTCATTAGGAATGTTTTAAGGGGAGTGAAATTTGTTGAGAAGATCAAGTACATACATTTGCAAGTATAAGAGACATTGAAGAAGTCACATGAAATGTACAAGGCCAAGCATGATCAGAATAAATAAGTTATATAGGGTGGGAGACATAGTATGGTTACAATTGAATAAGGAGAGACTACAAGGTTTTGGTAAGAAAATCAAGGTTTTTCCATATGGTCCTTTCAAGGCATTGGAAAAGGTGGGAGATAGTGCCTATCGAGTCTACTCCCATACTTGCACATTTACTCTGTGGTGAATGTGGAAAATCTTAAAGTTTCTAAGCCTTCCATGTTGGATCAAGACAGTAGCTCCTACCTTCCATAGAATATTTAGCACTAGATGCTCAAGTAGGTTGACAGAGGATATAGTTTTGCAGATGAAGTCTAGAACTATAAGACAGGGGCAGCATGATCTTTGGTAGATTGGGTTGAAATGACAACTTATAGGCAAGGCTAAATGGTACCCCAAAGAGAAGGTAGAGGAAAATTTTCCCCAACTCTTAAATAAAAAAAAATTAGGGATGAAAAGCCTCTCGAAATGGAGTGGTATGATCTACATTGGATCATTATATTGTTTTTTATTCATCTCAATGCTTTTCGTGTGGGAAAATTGAAGGAAACAATGTGTATGGTCATTTTTACCAACTGTCTGAATTTGGAAAATTCAGGGTGAAAAACTCTAGGAGTCATTTTGAGGTCTTAAATGACCACCTTTTATGGTCCTAAACTTACTATGGAACTAGATTCACTAATCTACGCATTGATACATTTCCAATGGCCTAAGAATCGCCTCAATTGAAGCTTGTATAAGAATGTTATGCCTCTCATAAGTTGATCTATCGTGATTGACCACCATAATTTAAGAGGATGACATGTCAGCCCTCTTTACTCATGGAAAATGGGCTAACCACGTAAACACTATGAGGAAGACTCTAGAAGGGTCAAGTTGTAACTCATGTTGAGAGTTGAATGGGTTAAATTTAATGCTTAGTTGGCTATCGAGCTATATTATAATTGGACCACTTGGAGGAAAGGGGTCCCATTTATTCTATTGTATTTGGTTGCATAGTGAAGAAAAACAACTTGGGAGTGGGAGTGAGAGAACATAAAAAATGGGGGTTGTCTCAATGGCAGTCTGAGCCACAGGTCTTGGGTGTTTCCATAGAGAGTGCCTTGTCCTTTGTATAACTTGCATTATTTCCACTCCAAATAAAGAAAGTGCAGAGTAGTCTCAACTTCTAGCTATGCTTTCTCTTGAAAGGATTTCCTAGTTCATATCTTGTGAATGGTGTGTGTTTGTATTTGACAATTATCTAATTTCCACATTTTATCTATTGCATTCAAAAGTAAAAAATCGTAATTGATAAAACCATAAATCTAAGGAAACTTAACCATCATAGTATGAATTTTAGATTTTAGTCTATTTTTCATCATATTTATTGTGACAAATTATCCATTGGAATAACCATGGCATTTTACGAATCAATTTTTCCTATCAGAAATAAAATCAATCCCTTTCCTTATTTTCTCATTTTTTATGCACAAATAATAAAATGTGATTGTGTTCTAGCATTTTCTCTTGCTTAAGACATAAATATTATTTTTGTTGTGAGTCATTAGAAGAGGATAGACCCTACATTATTTGTGCATAGTATTAGGGCCATATAAGCAAAATTTATAAATTTGGTGAAGCATATCCTTGATTTTGAAGCCTAAGAGTATATCTATTTCAATATTCTAAGCCCTTGAAAAAATAATAAACCCTAATTAATAATGCATGCCATAGCTAAGTTATCCGATGATTTGTTTGGATGCAAACATCTAATCAAGATTAAATTCTCAATTGTAAGATCAAGGTTTTTATAATCTCAAATTAGGATCGAGGAGATTAGAACTAGTCAATAACAATGCTTAGACATGTTGGGGGCTTTTGTAACTTTGCAATGCAACGCACAAGTGCTAACTTGTAGGAAATTTAAATTGGGACACGAGTTAGCTATAAGATATTATTTGGTTAAATCAATTTAAAAATGTTAATGTATTATTTGTTATTTTGTTTGCACTCGTTAGCGAAAACATTTAATCGATGGAAAAGTAATAGCATAGTATTGAAAATAGAAATGTTTAATCCAAAATTACAGATTGGGTGATGCATATCCTTTATTGTAAATCCATGAGTACATCTAGTTCAATCTTGAGAACCTTCCAGAAAATAATAGAACCTTCATTGATAATGCATAGCATAGTTAAATTATATAATCATTAGTTTCGATGTGAACTTGTCAATGCATCGAAATTCAACTCTTAAACATGTTAAGGGACCTCTGATGTTAAATAATTTGTATCTAAGGTAATATTTGTTACTACATATATACTTGCTAAATAAAACATCCAGTACACAATAAAGCAATAAGATAGTATCAAGAATAGAAAAGTCTAATAAAATTTCACAAATTGCATGGAACATATCCTTCATTTTCAAACCAAAAGCGCATCTAGTTCAATATTAAAATCCTTAAAGAAAATAATGAATAACAAAACATTGATTGATAGCACATGGTATCACTAAATTATACAATGATTTGTTTGGATGCAAACAATTCATAGTGAAACTTTAAAAAATGAGATCAAGGCATTTCTAATCCCAAATTAGGATTATGAAGATTGCAAGTTTGTCGATGAATCAAATTGTATTATCATGTCTTGAAGGTCATTTATAACTTAACCACACAACATACAAGTGCTAATTAGTAGCACAAATCAGTTGGAACACATTTTTGCATTAACGAATTGTCTAACTCAATCATGTTTAAAAATGTTAAGTATAATGTGCAAGTCATTCTTTTGGTAAGCCTTGAGGGTTAGCTCAGGGGCTCATGAGCTCAACATGAGTTATCTCCTCTTAGTTGTGGAGGTCACAAGTTCAACTCTTTTGATCCCATCCAAGTTAGGTGCTTTGAATTTAGAAACTTATAGTTTACCCTAGAGGTTTGGATAGATTACTCATGGTGTCATTGGTTGAAAACATGTACATATTAAATACTACTTCTTGTTGACACATTCTTTGAGGAAAATTTATACAATGGAAGTTTACAATGAATTCTCCCTTCTTGCATCAACAACACAAAATTATTATTTAAAAGTACATCTACAATCAACCAATGAAATATAAAATAAGCTATTGAAATATCAAATTAAATCATTGAATTTGTATCGTCCATGAGTCCAAAAGGTTTGAATTTCCACATAATTTAAGTTGTCATTATCTTGTAAATTCTTTGTCTCCATATATTGGGCTTATTCCTTGTTCAATTTTGCAATGTTTAGAGTAACTTCACTATCTTTTAGATCTTATTCATTGTGGAGCATTACTCTACACTAAGACTCTTTCTTCACAAATAAGTAACTTTTCTCATTTTTATGACAATCCATTTGGGAGTTTCTTCCAATGTATAAAGAAATAATAACATTAATGGATTCACTTCCTATAGCTTATCTAGCAATTCCAATCAGAATTCAAGATTTCTTTCAACAACAAAAGGATCAAGAGACACTTCGCCATTGTGATCGTATAAAAAAGGGCTTCATTTTTATCTTTTGTGATCATCTTTATTATTCTAAATATTTCTCTTGACATCAAAAGGATAAAGAGACACTTTTACAATATGATTGGAATTGAAAGGGGCTTTCATTTTTACTTCTTGATTTACTTTTGTAAATTGTATAGTATATACCACATGAAATGAAATATTAAATGCCAAGAAATGTTGTGCATCAACTCTCCAAAAAATGATATTAAGAGCAATTGTTATAGAATCATTCAACACTCCTGTAGTTATCATGCTCTGATATGGCCTTGGGCAACCCTTTCCCATTCAGACTTGATCATTTATTAAAAAACAATACTTTCAATTCCATACGTGACTCTTCCCTTTCAAAAGTGCATACACACGCGGGAAACATAATACGGAACCCACGTATATGATTTTAAAAATGAAAAAATAAAAATATATCCTATTTTTCGGGCAAGGTTTACAGGTTTCACTGAAAGGCCACCTATAGGAGCCCGTGGCTTAACTGAATGAACTAATTTTTGGTGGTATTTATACACCTCATGGGAAGGCCTAATCATAGAAAGAGATAAGATATTGACATTATAGTCCTTTTTTTCCCCAGATCAAGTCTGATTTTCCCTGTGCCTCCTGCACTCCCAGTCATAGGAAACCCTTGTTTCCTTGCATAGATGCTCATCCTTCATTATATGGCATCCTTTTGCACATGCTTGAGAGGTGATCTTTGAGGCTTGGGCTGGACGGATCTAGAGGAAGGTTTCGTTGGTGCCATGGTTGGATCAAGTTGTATCTATCCACTATTATTTGTTGATATTAATAAAGAAGCTCTGTCTTGTTCTTGATATGTTATGATCTCATGTATTTTTATGATTCATGTGTAATATATCATGATTTATATGTTTATGCTTGATGATCTAACATGTTTATTATGCATGCACTTTGAACTACTTTCTATGTATATACTTCTCTGAACTGTGTTGCAAGTCTGATCACTTTGGAGGAAGCCGAGGGTTTGGACTCTACGGGATTGACATCAAGTGTAGGACCTATGGTTACTCCTCTCAAACCCAACTTTGGTAGTTTATATAGTTTTCTTTCTTGAATATATGCTTCTTGTTGATAGTATGCTTTTAATCTGTTGAGGTTATCAACCCTTACCTTAGGAACGTTTTTCCCGCCAACAGAACTGACGACTCTGCTAGGGAATACAATCATGTATTTCCTAGAAGGGTTGTTTTTTTCCTTGATTTGGGCTTTTATTTTTGTTTCTTGATTGTTCCAGTATTGTTGATTGATTTGCAGTCAAGGAAATTAGTCTGATCTTCTGGACTAGGTCTGTATTTTTTATTTTTCCTTGTTTTTTTGCATATATGCACTTTTTCTTGTATATGGAGTCGTACACATGCAGTTTCTGCCAAAGAAACTCGCTTGTACACTAGTTTCTTTGGAAACAATCGCATATCCACACAGATTTGTTATTACACAGTCACATATATTTGGAAATTTTTTATTTTTTCAAATTTTCCTTCAGTCAAGGGTATAGCCTTTTTTTTTTGCTTTCTTAAGGTCATTTACAGTCTAGAATGGTCTTGTTTCTTATTGGTGTCAATTTATTTGTCTCTTTTTGCAAAAATATTTTGTCAACCTAGGGTTTGCAATTTTTTTAAGTTTTTGCATTTTAAGTTTGGGTTTCAGACCTTCTTTGTGAAGTGTCTGACTATTCTATGCTTCTGGAACAGTGAGTTGATTCTCAACTTGCTTATAATCCAATATTTTCATTACTTCACTTTGCATTCTTGAAGTTGACTCATTTGGTTTCTTTTTTATTATTTGAGAAAGGTCTTTGCAATTTTGGTTCAGTGAAGAATTTTGGTTCTCTGAAATGTTTCTATTTTTCTTAATCTTTTATATATCATTTATGTCAACTTGTAGGTGTTTTGGTCTCTTAGTCACTATAGTCTTATCATCTTGGTGATTGTTTATGGCTTGTGAAGTTGGAGTATTTTCGCTTGATTTTGATCTTAAGGTGATTGATTGCTTTGCCTTCTTGAAACTTTTGTGTCAAGTCCTTAAAAAAAAAATTATTTTTGCTTTCCTTTCTTTGGTCTTTGGTTTTTGATCTTTTTGGCTTATCAACAAGTGTGCGAATATTTGTTTGAAGTTAAAATTTGCTTCATTTAGGAGATATTTTCTTGGATATTTGTTTCTCCTTGTTGGTCAAATTTTGGCTTTTGGTCTTTGAAAGAACACATTTGTTTGTTGAGAGCATTCCATAGAATCTTGCATTTAGGTATTCTAGTATGCATTAAGGTAGTTTGCATTTTAGTCTCTTTCGATAGATGTTGAATGTGTGAATGTGTTTAAAAGAAAAAAAGAAAGAGATTTGCTTTCATAGATTTCTCGTAGAACCTTGTAAAGATCAATTTTCATTGAAGAAAAAGAAGTTACATTTGCATGTAGCCGAGTTTTCTATTAGTTTCTTTTTGTGTCAGAACATCACAAGTTGCACTTCCGCTACTTGTGACCTAAATAACAACCAATAAAAACAAAATGTAGATTTTCTTTTTTTCATAGATATATCAATTAGTCTAGGGAATTTGGGGCCTTGGAATAGGTGTGTGGAGAGTAAACTCTCTAAGGCCACTCTAAACTAAAACATAGAAGTTGATTAAAGAGTGAAAATCTAGTGTCGTTAAGTTGTTCGGGTAAGCTCTTCTAACGCATGAGTTAAGCACAAGGACGAGTGAAGACAGGGAAAGAGAGATACCCCCTCTCCTACTTGTTGCATCCCACACCCATGACCGTTCCGCTTGGCTACTGATTACGAACTAGTGACCTTAGTTTCCTATCCTAGGGACCACACAAGTGACTACGGGGGGGAATACCCACGGTACCTGAGATAGACGTTGCATCACTTTCATAGTACTTATGAAGGGTTCCCTTGCAAAGCTCGGGTACTTGCACCAAAAAAGGCTATTGTCTAGAGGTCAACGTAAATATTTCTAATACCTTCGCTAGTAGGCTTGGGTCATAATTATCCCAAACTATCTTCAGAAGGTCCTTATCTTTGCTTTCTTGTATTTTGGTGTTTGGTCCTAATCACCCGGTGGAGAAATACTTGGAAGATGCTTGTTTGGTTGTATCTTTAGGGACTTTTTAGTGAGTTATCTTTGCTCCTAGATTTCCATAGTTTTTCATTTTTTGAGTCTTTAAAAGTTCTCTTAATATTTAAAAGTGGTTGATCGACAAGTTCGTCAGTCTAGGAGGCTTCGTGGGCTTTCACCTGTGAGTGTCGAGCCTTCATCTAGAAGGCGTAGGAGTAGTTATGTTGGTGATTTTCAACCAGTAGCAATTGATGCATCAGAGATTAATCTTGCTTTAGGGGCTCTCATTTCACAGGGTGAACCTAGTTCAATTCATAATTTGGACAGAAACGCTCTGGTCCTTGCTAGGGTTCTCTTCCAATCGAAAGACGAGATTGATATTGAAGACGTACCTGAGTCCCTTGTGACTCCTTCGACACCTCTTCCTTCCCATCTTCCTTATGTTGTATCATACGTGGGTATCCCGACTCACAGGCCAACAAGCCCTGTTCACTCTCCTTTTTTTTAGATGACCAATGTTAGTGGCGCAATTATGGCTGCTAATACTTCTGGTGTGCCGACCCATCCTTCAGTTGTAGGAGGGGGTACTATTCCTATCTCTATTGTTACACCTAGTACATTAGTTGTTGGTTCTACCTTCATTTCAGGTCGGAGTGGGGGCACCCAACCTTTCGCTCCTTTCACAGGTGCCTATCCTTTCAAGATGCCATCCAGTGGGATTCCTTCAACCTTCCCATCTGTTGTTTCCACATCTATGACTTTTATGCCGAGTATTTCAACATATTTTCAAGGTTTTTCTTTTGGAAGTGGTCATATTCCTCCTTCCAATCCATCTTTGAACTTAAGACAGGTTGAGAATGTTAATCCTTTCCAAGGAAGTAAAGGATGGTCAAATGCTTCTGTTAGTGGTTTAGGGGTTGGGAACTTATCCCATCTATTTAGTCAACAGGGGAGTATGCCCTTCCCTTCTGTCGGGACCTCACAGGTAATTCCTCTGCTAGCTAGTGCATGGAATCCTTATCATGGAATTTCCCCTTCTTTCAATGTTCCACTAGGAGTAAATTACCCTAGGCATGATTACCCTACAGCAGGGGGTGGATACCCTCCGAATACTTATGGGCCAGAAGGATTTTCTTATGGTTCAGGTCCTTCTGTGAGTAACCTGTCACAACATGGTGCCTCTCCAAATCCAAGATATTCTTTTTCTAATGTCGGAAATTCTTCTCTTGGTGGGCGGAATTCTCATGTTCCTTCGCACTTACCATTCCTGGCAACTTTGAACTTGCCATATCCTTCAAAATTGACAAATGATCTGATCTGATACAATCTGGCTTGGCCTCTGGTCCCCACCAAAATTCCATCTGATATTCCAAAATTCGAAGGGAAGTCTAGAGAGGATTCGACTGATCATATGACCACGTTCCATTTATGGTGCTCATTTAACTCCTTAATCGATGATTCGATCAAGTTGAGATTATTCCAACGTACCCTAACTAGAAACACTGCAAAATGGTATGTTGATCTTAGAGGGGGTACCTTTGCTACGTTTGGTGAATTGGATACTATGTTTCTAAATCATTTTCAATTTCCTGTCCAATATGATGTTGGAACTGAGCTTCTAGCAAGTTTTGAACAAGACGAAGCAACTCATATTTCTGACCATATCCAAGAGTGGCACAGAAGAAAGAGGCTAATCAAGGCATAAATCCCTGATGAGTCCCTTCTGGAATGGTTTTTGAAATCTTTGCAGCCGGATATTTCTAAGGATGTGTCACTCTTTGGAGTGTTCACTAAAGAACAGGCCATCTTTAGAGCCCAACAATTAGAACTCATCTATTCTTAGTCTAGAGTCCTTTACAAGATTTTTCCTAATGATCCTTGATCGAAGATCGGTCTAGCCAAACCTAAGCAAGGACGCAATGCCAGCGGAATTTTAGGGTCAATCGATAGTAGTACGACTAACCTATTGAATCAATTGCAGCAGTTGTCTTTACAATCTGCTTCTTTGGCACAAGCTATGTCATCAGTGTCTATTCCTTCCCAACCTTTAGCAGTTAATGTTGTCCAATATTCAAATCCCAAAGGAAACCAACAATCTGATGGGAAGAAGAAGGGACGTGGTAGGAAGAAAGATAAAGTTGGGAAGGGGAATGCGAACAAGCCCAATAATGATACTAGAAAGGGAAAAAAGGAATCAAAAAAGAAAGTAAAATTTCCATGCAAGTTATGCAATGGGGATCATCTTACCCATCTTTGCCCTAAGATTCAGGATGCTCAGCGCTTGTTAGCTCAGCAGGGTTCTTCAAGTTCCCAAGCTGTAGTGACTAACCTTTTTCCCCAAAGGAAGTAAATGCTTGTTGGAGCTAATGCTAGTACTGGAACCCACACAAGGGGCGACCAGGATGGGGAATTCACATCGAATGTATATATGGTAAGGTTTCATGTTGATGTTGCTACAATATCACATGATTATGGTGTGCTGGAACTTTCTAAGGTTAAGGTTGCTTTTGATATCCTAGATTCACTCCATATTAAGAGTCCTGCAGTTGAGTCTATACCTCAGATGCCAAAAGGCTCTACAAAAAGTTCGACTGTCAATCCCAATGCTAGGGCTACTAGGAACTATTCTATTGTCGAAGATCTGGCTCAGAGCCCCTATGCAATGTCAACGTGAGAGGTACTCCAATCATGTCCTGCACAAAGGAGTGCATTACTCATTGCAATCAGAGCAGTAGATCCGAAGAACTCTCATGTCATTACATTTCATATGTCAAGTGTTAAGAGGAGACTCCCTCATCACATGGCTTTCCAAATTAAATCTACATATCGGAAAATGAATATCTTTCGAACTATAGTTGATGAAAGGGTTACCGCGTGCGTCATGTTGATTTCATTTTGGAAATCTATCGGGTCTTTGGAAGTTGTTCCTTCCACTACTCTTCTTACTACATTCGATGGTCATTCTCATAGGCCTCATGGAATTCTTCCAGCCTTTCCCGTTTGTGTTGGGGGCAAGGTTATCAATGTCAAGGCAAAGATAGTTGATGCCAACCTTGATTATAATATTTTATTGGGTCAAAATTGGGTTTATGCAATGGATGCCATTGTTTCATCATTGTTTCACATCCTATGCTTCCCTCATGAAGGGAGAATTGTTACAATTGATCAAATGGCTTATTCTCCTAACGATCCCAATGCATCTTTTGACTCTACCATCCCCTTGGTGAAGAATACCAAGCAGCTTGCTGAGAATTTGGGAGTTATAATCTATTCCTTGTTGATGGGTATTTTTTTATCTTTCTCCTCCTACCACTCATATTAATGCCATTTCATCCTCCAGGATCACTCCTCGAAAAGGTTTGTTCAGAACTCATTATTTTTTCTGATCCTTGGCCCTTACCCCCCTCTACTGCCACATTAGAAGAGGGGAAAGTAGGTGGAATGGCATATCCTATATCTACAGCAGAAATCACGTACCAATCTATTATGAATTTTGCATATTCTGACCCCATTCCTCCCCCATCAGAGGATTTGGATGGTGATGTGGCTTCGGTTTGGACTGTTGACTCTACTTTAGCTATGGATTGCATTGACATTGTCTTACCATCTAAGGAGGCACTATTAGAAGCAATGGCTGGTGCAAAAAGACCATGGGATGATTTGCATCATCGATCATATTTTCTCCTTGATTTGCATGAAGTTGAATCAAATTTGTCCGATCCTTCTTCAACTGGAAGTGTTCATAAAATTCTAAATCCTTTGGCCCCATCACATATTTTTTCCAAAGGTAATATGTCTAATATCTCGGAAACCATTCCGGTGAACACTTCCAAAAATGCCAATATCATCGAGAATATCTTCATCGGAGTTTCGTGTTCCCCTGAAGAAATCAAGATTTATACTGACATCTATAAGGAATTTCGATATTTGTTTGCTTAGTCTTATGAAGAAATGCATGGAATCAATCCATTGATAGTTTAACATGAGATCAAGACATACGGAAAAAGATTCAACGGTAAATCCTAGGAAAGTTGCAGCTATTAAAGTTGAGATTGAAAAGTTGCTTAAGGCGGGTTTCATAAACCTCGTTCCTCTCACTGAATGGGTCTCCAATCCAATCCCTGTTCATAAAAAGCAAGGAATGATTCGGGTATGCATTGACTTTAAGGATTTGAATAAGGTTTGTCCTAATGATAATTTCCCCACTCCATTTATTGATCAGATCGATGAGTCTGCTGGAAATGAGGTGTTTTCCTTCATGGGTGTTTTTTCGGGATATAATCAAATAACTATGTGTCCTGAAGATCAACACAAGACAACATTTATTTTCTTGTGGGGTACATTTGTGTATAAGAAGATGCATTTTGGCCTAAAAAATGTTAGAGCTACTTTTCAGAGGGCTAGGTCTTATGCTTTCCACGACACCAAGCACATAATAGAAGCATATTTGGATGACCTAACTACTCGTTCTCAAAAGAGAATTGATCATCCAAAACACCTTCATTTATTTTTAAAAGCTGTCACTATAAAATCCAGTTGAACCCTAATAAATGTGTTTTCGTTGTCACACTTGGTCGATTATTGGGATTCATTGTGTCCAATGAAGGGATTCGTGTTGATCCCTTCAAGGTTGAGGAAATACTTCAGTTACCTCCCCTGTCGATGGTTCATCAACTTCAAAGTCTCCAAGGAAAACCCAATTTCATAAGGAGATTTATTGTAAATTACGCCGAGATTACGAAAGGATTTATGCAATTACTGAAGAAAGGATATCCATTTCTTTGGGATGATTTCACTCAGTGCTCCTTTGATGCTTTGAAAAATGCATTGACATCTGCTCCTCTTTTGAGTCCACCTGATTATAGTAGGGATTTCCTCTTATATCTCGTTGCGGCATAATCAACCATTGGTATGGTCCTATTTCAAGAAGACGATGCTCTTAGTGAGCATGTCATTTATTATCTGAGTTGAGGCTTAGTCGGTCCTGAACTTTGGTATTCTCATATAGATAAATTGGCTTTGGCAACAGTTCATGTTGTCCAATGGCTCTGTCATTATATTCTTCTTAGACAAACTTTTGTGTTGGTTGACTTCAACCAATTTCAGTTTTTCCTTAGTAGGCGAGTGATTGGGGGCAAGTATCATAAATGGATTGTCATCTTACAGGAATTCAATCTCAAATTTATGTTATCCAAGTCTAAGAAATCTTTAGTATTTGCTGAATTGATTTCAGAGTTGCCTTGTGAATAGGATGTTTTTTATGAAGAGTCCTTTCCTGATGAAAATCTCTTCCTAATCTCTTCACAGGATCCTTGGTATGGAGATATCATAGTATATCTCTAGACTTCAAAGTTCCCTCAAACTTTTTCGAAGGATGAACGTAGAAAATTGCATCACCTAGCTAAAAAATATACTATTATTGGTGACACTTTGTATCCTTGTAGGATTGACTCAATCCTTAGGCGTTGTTTAACCCTAGAAGAAGTCAAGTTTGTTCTTAATGATTGCCATAGTGGAGCTTGTGGAGGTCATCTATCTGGGCTTGATACAACCCAAAGAATCTTGCGTGCAGACTATTTTGGCCCTCGATTTTTAAATATTGCATGGAAGCGGTCAAGAACTGTCATCCTTGTAAGGTATATACTTGGAAAATGCACCCTCATCCAGCGTCGCTTTTCCTCGTCATCATTGTCGGTCCTTTCACTAAGTCGGGTATTTATTTTACGACTTCTAACCTGTCCTCAGCTAAGGGCCACAAGTACATTATCATAGTCGTAGACTACTTTACGAAGTGGGTCAAAGCTATGCCTACTTTCAATAACGATGGTGAGACAACAAATCTTTTCCTATTCAACCAAATCATTTCACATTTTGGTATTCCAAGGGAGATTTTCACTGATCATGGCAGTCATTTTTAGAATAATATGATGTCTAAGTTTGCTTTTTAATTGGTATTTCGAGAGGAGCATTAGTCTCCATACTATCCTCAAGCTAATGAACAGGTTGAATCCGTAAACAAATCCCTCAAAACTATCCTATAAAGGACAATAAATAAAGCTAAATCCAACTAGCAAATCATGCTATATCCTGTGCTTTGAGCATACTGAATGTCTATCAAGACCGCCATGGTTTTTACTACTTTTAAACTAGTTTATGGTTTGGAATCAATCTTGCCTCTGGAATGTGAGATCCCATCTCTTAAATTAGTTGTTGAACTTCTTCCAAATACATCTAGTATTGAAGAACGACTTATTCATTTAGAACATCTTTACAAGCAACGTTGGGATCCAACCACAATGAATGAAGCTCATAAAAAGAGAGTAAAGGCCCAATATGACAAGATTGTGCGTCCTAGGGTTTTCTATGAAGGTGACCTTGTCTTGGTCTATGACCAAGATAAGGACACCTTGGGGGCAGGCAAGTTCAAACCCATGTGGTACGGTCCTTTTATCATCAAAAAGGTCTTGAAGAAAGGTGCATATGAGTTGGTTGAATTTGATGGAAACGTGTTGTCGGAGCCTAGAAATGGGATCTATCTTAAGAAGTATTATGCCTAGGTTGTTTCCTAGCATTTTCTTTGTTTTGTAAATATTGTACATAGTTGTTTGTTTCTATCTATGGGTCTCATGGTGATGTTGGTATTTTTTATCTTCTTTGGCAGGTTTCGATGGGTGATCTGGTGTATCTAGGATTCGTCGATGGTGCTAGTAGACATACTCAGAACTTAGCTTTCGTCACTTGCATAATGTATTATCCATTTGGTTAGTCGTTAGTCTCAAGAGGCATATGTATCGGTCCTGCATCCAACAATATGGTTGAATACAATGTTGTCATTAATTTACTATATGACTCAATATATTTTGGTATTGAATCTTTAGTGGTTTATTTGGATTTGTAGCTGGTGGTGTCTTAATTAAATAACATATATCGTGTGAGAGATCCTTTATTACATCGCCAATTTCTGAGAGTGATATTATTACAAAGATCATTTAATTTTATTACTTTTATTCATATTCCACGATCAGAAAATTCATTTGTTGATTCTATAGCTAATCAAGCATTAGATTGGCACATTAATCATTCATCATGTTAAAATCATAAAATATCATAAAATCATCTGTATATATGATCAAATCATCACAAAACCATTTGTATATAGATAGGAATAATATTTCCAAAATATTACAAAATGTGGAAATGTCCTACAAAATTAGGGCTTAAGCTTGATCATGTCCATTAAAAAAATCAGTCATCTAATCTAAGTCTATGGGCCCTACCCTGGATGAGCGTCGCGGAAAAATATGATGGCATTTGCCACCCATCGGAAGAGTCACACCCACTCTCGTAGTACTCCTACCACTTGTCTCTGTATGGCCTCAAGGAGATCCTCTACAACTACCATGGGAACCTAGCGAGTCAAACTCGAAAATTTTGTCTGAACTGCATGAAGGACTCTCTCGGGATCTTTTGTTTCCCTTGATGAGCGTCACGAAAAAATACGATGGCATTCGCCACCCATCGGAAGGTTCACACCACTCTCGTTTACTCCTACCACTCATCTCTGAATGGCCTTAGGGAGATCCTCTACAACTCCCATGGGAACCTTGTGAGTCAAACTCTCCAAGTTCCTTTGAACTACATGAAGGACTCTCTCGGCCTCTATTGCTGCTCTCTCTGCGTCTCTGCCATGACGCATATGCCTAGGTAGACCCTCAAGTCTCACTAGTCCAACATCTTCATCATGATCAAATAATCTTGTAATATTTTTATTTCATGGAAAAATAATTTTAACTTCATAAGGTCGTATTTAAAATCCAAAAAAAATCAAACAAAATAAAAATTTAATTTTTTTTTACCAATTTCTCCCCATGCAGCGCCTTCAGGAAGTGCCAAATCTGGGTCCTCTCAATAATCTATACCTATATAAGGAAAGTCATATATAGTTACGACTTGTTATTCCCACCAAAGGAATAACTCGTCCTCAAATGTTGCTCGAATGACTTCGCCTCTGCCAAGTCGCTTGATCAAGTCTGCCCATCCAACAATCCTTGGATCCCTGGGACTGCTAATGGTTGTAGACACTCTGGGTCAAATTGTTGGTACTCTCTCAAAGAAAAAGGAACAAAGTATGCTCCCATAGCAAAAATTCTTCGTTTTCCCTCGTCTCACTAAAGACAGTTGCTTCTTCATACAAGCCAAGATCCATGTGCACCAATCAAAGACTTTCAGACGAAGGCACTCTACTGCCAAGAACATGGCAGGTTAAGAGACATGATGTATTGATGTCGAACCTGCTACTGTAACAATGGTAAAGATGATAATTTTAATTGGAAAGGTCCTTATATTTTTTATTGGAATTTGTGATCTGACCTTGTTTTTCCTTGGTGTGCAGTAGACATCTATGTAATCTAAAACAACCAAGCCTCCTCAAACCCTCTCTTTCAAGTCAACTGTGTCCCCTCTTCAGGAAATTCCTATGATAAAGTAAATATCTTCCACATCAATCTATAAGGGCATTTGACCAATCATAAAGAGCTCTTGCTCTGGATCCCAGTAATGAACAAGCATTTCTAACAATCAAGTTTGGGTTTTCATATTTGACATCTTAAAAAATGTGAGCAATCCACATCCTCTCATTGCATCCAATGAAATTGGATCATTTAAAACCTCATTATCAACATCACTATGCTCCCTCTCTTTCCAAACAATCACCATCCTGCAAACTTAAGAGAATTCATCCATTAGAAATCGGATTTTCAAACTTCTTTGCGCATACGTGACTTTCTTAAACGATAGTAGTGTATACATGTGGCTTTTCCTTTGGAAACCCACATGTAGGGCTTTCTATATGGTTTCCAAAGAGCCGACCCATGTACCCGCAGAAGAAATTTAAAAAAAATAAAATCCTATAGTGAAAATCGACTAAATTCATTCAAAATGAAATAAAATGGATGAGATTACAGATTTAGAATTACATGGAAGCCTTTGGTTGAGGAAATCATGAAATGGAGTTGCCCAAGTTTTCTCCCAAGCTCTCAAGATCTCAACACTTACAAGTTAAAATGAATTTTTGGTGAGTCAAAATGTCTTTTTATATTAAAACTTGAAAACCCACTTTTATAAAGTTCGTTATTTGTAATTTTATTATTTCATGAACTTTTCAACTTTTGGCTTGAAGTATTGGGGGAGGTTGTTTTCTAGGGTAAATGAAGACTTTGTGACATTTTTCAACATTTCAACTCCTCGATTGTAGACTTATCGCGACAGGTATTGTTTTCGTCACTCGCATATAGGTTAGGACATATCACTTTTTCCGCTACATTATGCATCTTAACCTCATACTGTGATATTTTTCCATAGGGTCGACCCCATTATGTTGTAGTTTTCAAACCACTTTCACTCACAATCTTATAAAATCATAACATAATGGTAGAGTCATTCCTTCCATGGGCTTCCTAGTTAGATCCTCTCTAGCATATGTTTCCCATGCTACAAGAATTGTTTAAGCTCATGAGTCCTCTTTAGTCCTGCCATGACTTTGCGATGAAGCCTCATTGCTCTTCTTCTTCGCTACCATTCTGGCTTTATACCCTATAGGATCCCATGTGTTAACTTGTAATGTTGCATTACATATTAACTACTTGTGCCCTTTTGGCCTTAAGACGAATTCACTTGGACTTGTGTATAAGCCACTTTTGACCATGATCTTTCTAAGTTCAAACCATGCATTCATTAGCCTTTGTGACTTGACACCTCTTATCCATGGAAAGAACATTCCTTTTAGTGTTGACAACTAGTATTCGCCACCTTTCATTGAGCATAGGAATGTTTCAGTCCCAGGAACTAATGCATCTGCCTTTAACGCTTGTTCTTTCCACTGTACTATAGGCATTCTTTTATTCTTATTTCTTCTTTGTACACTTATGTATACATGTTGGATCCTCTTTATACTTGATCAACGAATATGCTTTACTATCTCTGAGCATGGGTATGCCCGCCTCAGACATGAGTCTTCTTTCTGATTCCTTCTACAGGTATTCAGGGGGTTGGAATTGGGTGATCTCCTCTCAGGTACTCAAATGATCTCTATTTTTACTTAATACATTTCGGCCATCATGTACCCCTTCTGACCTTAAATATTAGGAGGCATCTGTTATAGAATCATTCAACACTCCTGTAGTTATGATGCTCTGATATGGCCTTGGGCAGCACTTTCCCAT
The DNA here is from genome assembly GCA_031772625.1 of Pinus tabuliformis. Classification (NCBI taxonomy): domain Eukaryota; kingdom Viridiplantae; phylum Streptophyta; class Pinopsida; order Pinales; family Pinaceae; genus Pinus; species Pinus tabuliformis. The sequence continues at coordinate 1,691,438,270 of CM062817.1, forward strand.
TTAGAGTTGAGCATTTATTAAAATGAAAAAAAAATTCAATTCCATACACGACTCTACCCTTTCAAAATCGCGTACACAGGTGGGTACCATAATACAAAACCCGCGTATATGATTTAAAATATGAAAAAATAAAAATACATCTTATTTTTGGGTGGGTTTTATGGGTTTCACCGAAATCCCACCTACAGGAGCCTGTGGCCTAACTAAATCAACTAATTTTTGGTGGTATTTATACACCTCATTGGAAGGCCTAATCATAGAAGGAGATAGGATATCGACATTATAGTCCTTTTTGTCCCCAGATCAAGTCTGATTTTCCTTGTGCCTCCTGCACTCCCAGTCATAGGAAACTCTTGTTTCCTTGCATAGATGCTCGTCCTTCATTATATGGCATCCTTTTGCACCTTCTTGAAAGGTGACCTTTGAGGCTTGGGTTGGATGGATCTAGAGGAAGGTTTCGTTGGTGTCATGGTTGGATCATTTTGTATTTGTCCACTATTATTTTCTAATATCAATAAAGAACCTTTTCCTTGTTCCTGATATGTTATGATCTCATGTTTTTTATGATTCATGTTTAATATATCATGCTTTATATGTTTATGCTTGATGATCTAGCATGTTTATTATGCACACACTTTGAACTATTTTCTATGTATATGCTTCTATGAAATGTGTTGTATTTCTGATCACTTTGGAGGAAGCAGAGGCTTTGGACCCTACGAGATTGACATCAAATGTAGGACCTATGGGTACTCCAGTCAAAGCCAAATTTTGTATTTTATATAGTTTTCTTTCTTGAATGTATGCTTCTTGTTGATAGTCTGCCTTGGATATGTTGAGGTTGTCAACCCTTATCCTAGGGAAGTTTTTCCCACCAATAGCAATGAGATCCATTTCATATTTTATAATTGCATTCACACTAGTAGATTTAGGTGCAAATTCCAATGTTGGACCAACTTAAAAATAAGTATATTCCTTCATAAACTCTATTATGTCATTTTTTAGGCATCAATTCAAAGGCGTTCAAAAAATGTTAGTTATCCAATGCCTTATCAAGAAATGAAGGCACCATGTGATAGCTTCTCCATGGCCATCATTGACCTATGATGTCCTCAATTCTTGCCATAACCAATGTAATTGTTGCATGCTTCTTTATGAGCACACTTATTGATGGTTCAACAGTATCATTGAATGGGTCTACAACTCTACACTATCATCTTGTCTATGTTAATAGCTTGATAACCACATTCAATTAATTGAAATACATTGTCAAGAAAAAATATGATGTAATTTGTTTACTTTAGAGAGAATGTAAGGAACATGGTTATAATAGGAAGGACAAAACAAAAGAAAGATGATTCATATAATAATGCAAGTTAAAGACATAATGGTACCATTATAACTTAGGTGCCTCTTTTGATTGCTACCTTGTGAGATTTGTTACACCTCATATTGTATAAAGTCCCACTTTGTTTCATCAGACTAATAGAAATTTTCAATTGTTAGGGGGGATTCATCTTTATGGATCCCCATATCTTCTTGATATCAAATCATTTAATTGAAGTCTTCGGTTTGTGGGAGTCTTGCTTCTCTTTGGTTGAATGATTGTGCTTGTTGATTTGGTGGTCTTCTCACATGTGCTTGCCTTGTTGATTGCCACTTGCTTACATATTTTTTGGTATCTTGGAGGATGTTATCTCATTATGATGTGGTTTTGGTATATATATGCATATTATGAATGTGCTAAATCTTGTTCATGGATGATAGTTCTATCCCCCCAAGGGTTTAGATGATGATGGTGTTAGGAGGTAGATATTTCATGATATTATTATAGTTTGGTATTGAATTTTACATTTTGATATTGTGTTATTTGTGTCAATGCAAGGGGATGTTTGACATGGTCTTCTTATGCTTTATGTGTGGTGGGGACACACTTGATGATTTGATGGGTTAGCATTTCTATTGTCCCCTTCTCCTATGATATTGATGTGGCTAGATGATGAATGTCTTTCAGTTTTTCACTTTGTCTTGGTGTCATTTCCTTATGTGATATGACTCAACATTCGTAATATTTGTTGGATATCACCTAGGTGGAATATGTTTGACGATATCAATACCCTTGTGGCTATACTTTTTCTTAAGTTTGAGTTTGATTGGGGTTATATTGCATATTTGACGATAAATCATTTTTCTAATATTTGATAAGGTATATGATGTCGCTGTCATTTGGTGATATTCCCTAGGTTCAAACCTATGTGGAGCTCTTATTTTGTCTTATCATGGTAGTTTTTGCTAGAAGATACATCTCATTTCCATGGTAAAACACTTTTTGGAGTGCGCCCCCTTCATTGACACGCACTTCCATGTTGATTTAATCAGTTGCTAACTATTTGGGGGTTGGACCATAATTTTATTTGAGCTTTAATCTTTGTGCACACATGTTGAGTTTTATTTCACTATTTAATGGTTAAATTAATCTATTCATATACCTTTGAGGTTAATAGCCTAAGTACCCTACTACACTTGGTGATTTTTCACACTTTGGAGGAGACTTAGAGTCTTTGATGGAGTTCTCCCCTCTTGGACAAAGATTACAAGGTTGACATGGTTATTTTATATTGTTGGATATGTAGGCACACTTTCTCTTGCACACATGGTTTGAGGAAATCAATGGATGGTATTGGGAAACGACACATGGTTTTGGAAAGATATTGATGATTTCTAACCACCTTCGGCTCTTATCTTTAGGGTATGCTTTACATGGAGATATCATATTATTTGTTGGGTTGTTAAGATAGTTACATGGCATAGTTTTTGGGACTGCACCTCTCCTTGGTTCGCTCTCATGATTATTGCATGGATATTTTAGCTACACTTGTCATTATTTTGACATTCATTAGAGAGCGCCCTCACCTCTTTGGCTTGGCACATATAATATTTTATTTGAGGTGGTTATGGAGGGATTTTATTGGGAGGCATGTGCCATATATGGAGGACCACATCTGACACATTTCATGCATTTACTTGGTCATATTACTATATTTGAGCATATTCTTAGAGAGTTCACTTGTGGATACACTTCTTCCTACGTAGAGGTACACTTTTATTATTTGATGGAGTTTTGGCATTGTAAAAACCCTAAAAATCTTCCTTATCTCAACGCTTTCTTGTTGGATATGATCCACTTACTATTTTGGGGTTTGACTACTTAATTTTTTGTGGAGAAACTCATCTACTTGGCACCTTTCACGTACATCCATAGATTTGGTTTCCTTGAGATTAACACATGGATAGGTTGCATGCATTATGTGGATCACTAGAAACTTTTTAGAGGTTGGTTAAGGAGAATTCTCCTAGGGGATTAGTTTACATGCACTTTGGAGGGAACACTTTGTGAGATTCCCTAAGTGGATCCTTGAGCACATCCTCCTAGGTTGAACATTATTTTATTATATTTGCATACATCCATTCTTACAAGGAAAAATCTTGTGGACACATTACATGTTAACCTAGTTATCATGTCTACTCTTAATAGCATGTGTTCTCTTCGAGGCACATGCAGTAATCTTCTTGTTCTAGGATGCAAGTTCTCCTTGAGAGGCTTGTGCTCATATTTTATCACATGGTCAACCATGAATTAAGAAAGGATCTAAACAATCCATTATTATATTTTATATTCTTTGATTTGTCATGGATTTAGTTAATAAATAATGTTTTTTAATTATATAAGAGAAAAAAACTCATCCAATGAAGAGGAGCTTTCTCTCCACTGTAATGGTTGGGAGTTTGGGGGATTGAGGGCCTCTCCCCTTCGACTTCTTGTACAAAAAGTTGATGAATCCTTATGGGATGTTGGAGGTATATTTCAATTGTGTGAGGATCTCATTGTACACTTATTCTTTCATATGTTTACTTCTATTGTAAGAAGCCCTTATTTTGTTGTTGTGATTGCCTTATTGGTCATTTGGATAGACTAATGTGAGGATTTTATTCCTCTTATTTCAATTTTTGTATGTTAGCCTTGCATCTAAGAAACATAATTGTTGGTGTATTAAGAAGGCATCACCTTCATAGAAACTTTTTGAATAGAAAAACCATATTTTGAAGGACAATTTTTTGTAATATATTTTAGCAAGATAGGGCTCATTTGTGGCATGCATAGTAGCCCCTATTTCTCAACATCTTCATGCTTTTGTGCTATTTGTTTTATGCTTCCTTCAATACATATTTTTAGGGTGTCATTAGGCACATGGTATCGGGGTTTCTACCTTCATATTTCCTTATCACAACACTCATTATTCCATTATTGCTACAACCACTTATTTGTTAAATATGACTCTTCATAAATCACATTTTTTCTTCACTCTATAGCCTTAGAGATCCTACCTTTTACAGAAGCACCCCTTGAATTGGAGAAGATCCAACCAAAGGATAGATGAATAACTACTATGGTGAAAATGGATAGGATAAGATCTAACCAAAAGTGAGATAAAGAGCTACCATGGTGATAGCGGGTAGCCTTCTTAACTTGCACAAGACTAGCCCCTTAATTATTTGGAGTTTACATCATTTTAAGGTGTTATATTTTTTGTAGAAAGCATCACTTCGTTTTCCACCAAGAGCACCTCTAGCAATATTTTCATAAATATTGCCATGAGAATACCAAATATCATTGCAAATGTTGGGATTGAAGCAACATCTCTAATGCCAAGAAAATTTTGATTTGTATACTATCTCAAAATTTTAGCCAATACGCCTATAAAGATGAATGTGAAATAAGGAAGCAAATAAATTATTTGAATGCAGAGTTTGGAAAAATGGGAAAAGGAAATTTTGAACTAGAACTTGTAAAGCAGATCACTTCATAGATAAATAAACTTTAAGACTAATATCAATTTTTTTTTCCCTAACATGGATTATAATGTTTTAGAAAGTATGCTTCTTGTGTTATCCAAGCTAAAGAAATAGGTAAATGATTCTAAGAAGGATTAAAATGGTAATATTGTAGCAATGGATTAACTTATAATATAAACTAGTTTTGCATACACTAAAACTTTAAGTTTGAAACCCATAAGTTATTATTAATACACATTGAGGAAATGTTTAAGAACCAAATCATGGATTGGAAATTAGAGACAGTGATAAAATGGATTTATAATATCTACCAAGGGTATGGTGAGGTGCATATGTTTATTGGGAATTTTCACCTTGCAACAAATGGGTTGTGGATTCTTTCATCTTACAATATATGTTTATCTAATAGTTCACTTGATTAATTCTAGTGGCACATGGATCACATGCCTCTGAATTAGAGTCATTCATATTAAATGGGTGTAAATTCACCTTGAGAATTTATGTGCATCGTGAGGGGTACAAGAAGAGAACAAGGGAAGAAATATCAACTCCGACTATTATCAGGTTTTTAATTTTTAATGTTTTTTTATGGCTTAGGAATTAATGTCTTTGACATTGGCTATTATAAGTAAAGGGTCATGGCTATTAAAATTCATTTTTTTCCTTCTTACCATGGGTATCATTACCCTTCTTATTGATGTGAGTGGTAAAGATAAATTATAGGGGATAACATACCTTATTTTTATTAGGTTGAGGATGGTTGAGCACAGTGGTGCCCCTTGAGGGATCAAGTGGTGCTTGTTGAAACATGTGTAACTAGGTTCAAACTTCATCTATATGAAATGTACTTTTGATTCTTGTATATTATAAAATGAAAGAAAATTATTATTATTATTATTATTATTATTATTATTATTATTATTATTATTATTATTATTATTATTATTATTGGAGCAAGGGTTTCATGCTCAAGTTCTTTTATTTTATATGTCAAGCACCCATTGAGTGGTTCTAGGGTTTGTCCTAGGTCAAAAAGTCAAAAGAGTCATTGTCATAAGTTGAAGACCCCATCGAGCACATTGCAACTTGTAAAGAAAAATATTTTTGTCATTAAAAGTGTTAAAATACCCTTCAAGTCCAAGTCAGCGTGGCAGTTAGGAAGTCAGCATATTTTGAGGAGCCACGTCCACCTTGAGAAACCTATATGAAGGAGAGAACTCGACCTCCTTGAGACACATCCATCACTCACTCATCCAAGGGAAGGAAAAGAGAAAAAGGCAAGTGAAAAAGGAAGAGTACGAAGAAATATTTTTTTTTGGCTAATTATCTCACTTGTGCAAAGAAGATAAGCTAAGGTCTGCAACTTCAAGGTCAAAATTCCCTATCTGCTAGAAGAATATCAAATTTGTTGGAAGAAGGGTATACTACTAGCCCTAGACAAGGAAGCAAGGCAAGCAAAGTTGTTGGGAGGCCTTCGAAGCCTAATGTTTCTCACACATGTGGATGCAGTAGCAGTTGCAGGGGGCTAAGAATTTCAAACCTGCAGTAGAGGCTGAAATTTTGAAGTTGAGGGTCGAAGTTATGCTACTGGAAGAGATTTGAATGGGTTTGACTTGGACAAGGGAAGCACATCATTCAGAAAGATTGTACTTGGTCTTGTAGGGTATTGTTCTTGGTTTAGAAGTCTTGGAATTCGTCAATTGAAGTATCTATAAGGACATAAGAGATTTTGGTGGTTTCCTCTCAAGTGGAGAGGTTTTGGCCCTGGCTTGCAGCCTACATTTTGTGTTCTTGTGTACTATTATGCTTCTTGTTTTGGTATTTGTTTGATGATATTCAAACATAATAATAAGTGAAGAAGCTAATAAGTAAGAAAAAATAAAAAGAGATCACAAGAAATTATAATAAAAAGAGAAATCATATTAACTATTTCCCTTTAGATTTCTCAACATGGTTTCAGAGCTAAGGTTAGAAAAGGGCATTATGAAGATCTCTACTACATTGAAGAAGTTTCTAAAGAAGTGTTCAAAGGTGGCAAGTCATCCCAAGAAAGGAATCAAAGAAGTATGGAATATCCTATTTACTCCAGATAATGAAGTGACTAAGACAAAGGACAAAGGACTCTTCTCAGGACTCATTGGCACATTTCAAGATGAGAGCATTCAGGTGATCGATAGTGGAGCATCAAGATACATGACCTGTCATCATAAGCAACTACAAACATTGTCAAATAGAAAGTCTTCTTACTACATAGAGCTTGGTGATAATAAGAGCTATCATGTGAGAGGAATTCGATCAACCTCAATAGAGATGGAGAATGGAGGCAATATTCATCTCAACAACACCCTATTTATTCTAGGTTTGCATAAGGACTTACTCTCCATTTCAAGTCTAGAAGTTAAAGGTGATATAGTGGCTTTCATTGCTGGAAACATTATAGTATGGGGTAAAAACTCAAGCATAGAAAATGTTATAGTGATTGGGAATCGTGAAGGAAGACTATATAGGTTGTTATCTCCTCTTTCTCAAGCTTTAGTTCACATTGAAATCAGCCCATGCGAACTTTGACATAGAAGATCCGATCATCTCCATTTCAAAATCCTTTCAACTCTAAATTCAATAGTAGATGGAATCCCTGAACTGATGTAGAATTTCCTGCAAATTCTCTACAAATCTACCTCTGAGATCTATGTAGAAAATCTGAATGTAAATTAACTCGATAATGCAATATACCAAAGCAAAATACTATAATATACTTCTACTATCAAACTTGCAGAAGCTTAAAGATCGAGCTGAATCAGTGCTAAACACATATAACCAGAAGAAGAAGAATCAATGCACATGAAACACAGAAAATACTTAGGGGAAAGCCTTAGCTAAAAACCCCATATCTATATTATCATACAAGGTGGAAATACATCAGAATTATACAAATCCTTAGCTCTCACAGCTAACCAGCTCTCAGTACAATCCTCTTGGATGCTCATAGGCAAACAAAGCTTCTCACAAGCCTTCTCCTCTACCCTCCAAGCTCCTATTTCCTTGCACAGTTTCTCTTGGGTGATCCACCTATTACCGAGTGGAATACTGATCACTCACATTGATCCTACACCCTGTCAGAACTACAAAATCATCAAGGAACCTTCCTTTACTGCATGGATGAGTTTCCTTTATAGGAAAACACATGCAACTGATATTAACATTTCCTTGACATTTAGCTCAACTGGGTCTTTCTCAGAATACACATGCATGAGTTTCTAATGAGGGAATGTTCAGTTATCTAGAGTACACTTGTTGAGTGCATGCATGCATCAACTGACTAATAACTCACAATTAGTTCCTCAAACAGTTTGGAACTAATTTAACTGGACTTAACTCAGTAAACTGAGCTAACTAATTACAACTCAAATATAACTCAATCTTATCTCCTTAATTAAGGGATAATCTCCTTAATTTAAGGGATAACTGTTGCATGACTTCAGAAATACTTCTAACTTGAATTTTTGCAACTAATTAATCCATAATGAATTAATTAATTAATTCCAAGTAGCTGGTGAGACTAAATTCAAATTTAATTCACAATTTTAATTCAAGGAAAAATTAAAATTGCAATATCTGGATTCTATTTTTATCATTTCTTGTTGTTATTTTCAACACTCCCTCTCAACAAGAAAGGAATTCAACTCGATCCCGATCCTGAACCTTTGGAATGTTCTACATGCAACACTTCTCTCTAGTGTTGTTGCTCCAGCAACTCCAGAAACAAAATAAAATATCCAACCTGAATCAGTATGATGCATCTGTCTTCAAAGTCTCTGACTGCTATTGCCTCTGTCAACTGAAAAACTTTGCACTTATGCTGACTCAACCTTTCTGCACTGTTGTCAATCCTTCTCTGTGCTCTTCAGTTTCTAATTTCTCTAGCCTCTGTCACTTTGATCTCTGACTGCATCAATCCCACTAATTCATCCCACTACTATGTACTTTGGGCTCTCATAGCAAGGTACGATCCATGAGATAAAACCTCTCAATGGACCCTCCCCGATTTCAGCCTTCATGGGACTATCACTTCACATCACCCCACCTCACACCTAGAGGCATGGCTGCATGTGATCCCTCTGCTGACTCTAATTGTGGCTCCTCCACAATTGTCTGAGACTTCTTCTGGAACTGCATGTTGAGAGGTAATTTACTCTCCCTCTCAACCACCAAGTCTCTAACATTTGCCTTACTCCTCAAGGCTTTGCATGCATCTTGAACCTCAAGAGCATACAGGTTCTTGACTCGTGAACCAATCTGATTCACCTGTCTCATGGTGATGTGTCTAAGAAACACCTTTCCTTTACTGAAGACAACATTGTAGCCTTTGTCCTCCAACATCACAACCGATACCAAGTTCTTCTTCAGTGCAGGCACATACTTCACATGTGTCAAGGTGATAGAAGCTCCATGTTCCCTCTAAAAATCAATTGTGCCCACTCCTGAAACACTAAACCTTTCGTCGTCACCCATCTCTATGCGAATCTTGAGGTATTTCTCCTCCAAGGTACTAAATAAACTTTTATCGCCAATCATGTGGAATGAGGCTCCACTATCAAGAAACCAACCAAAACCCATCATCGATGACACCATGCATGCAATGAGGGTGAAGTCCATTCGAACTAAGAGGCTAATGCCTTACCTTCCGATCCTTCCGAGGATCCCTTCTTGGACTTCTTCGACGTGCAATTAGTTGCATAATGACCCATCTTGTGACAATTAAAGCATCTCACTTTAGACTTGTCACCCTTCTTCCCTCCATGAGAAGAATTCGATTCAGAATGGGACACATTGCCCTTCCCTTTCCTTTCCTTACTTGCTAAGACCAGATTTTCTTCATCATCATCCTTGGATGAAGAACCATCTCGTGTGCTCCTCCTGATCTCCTCCTACATGAGATCTGACCATAGTCGTTCCCAATCCGGCAGTTTCTCCCTTCCATTCACAGAGCCCTGGTAGCTATTCCAGCTCTTTAGAAGGCCAAGGAGAGCGAGGCTCACCATATCATCATCGGCAGTATTTATTCCCACACTTCCAAGCTCATCTCTGCAAGTGGTGAGCTTGTTCAGATATGTGGAAATAGTATCGTCGTTCTCCATCTTGATTCTTCGAATCTTATCCTTCAGCGCCAATTTCCTCTGGTCACTACTGTTCTAGTAGAGGTCCTTCAATGTCTTCTACATTGAATATGGAGTATCCTTCCCATGGAGACTCGAGACAATATGGTTTCAAACTCCCTCAAGGATGATCCGTCTCGCCCTCACCATACACTTCTTCCACTCAACCAATTCTTGTGCATTAGTTGAACCTGGCTTTGGGATTTCTTAATCAATGAAATCCTTGAAGCCATTTTCTTCTAATACAGCCTCCATGTGATCTTTCCATGCTATGTAATTCGAGCTGCCTTCCAAGGCATACTCGAGTCTCAAGCCATAGAACGCCATTGGCCAACCTTGAAGTATGATAAGAATTCGATTTGCACCTGCAACCCTGAACTTCAAACCTCGAATTCTCTTCTTCGTATATTGTTCACAGCTCCAATAAACTTGGCTCCGATACCATGTAGAAATTCTGGCAAATTCTCTACAAATCTACCTCTAAGATCTATGTAGAAAATCTGATTGTAGATTAACTCAATAATGCAATATACCAAAGCAAAATACTATAATCTACTTCTACTATCAAACTTGTAGAAGCTTAAATATCGAGCTGAAACAGAGCTGAACACATATAACCAGAAGAAGAAGAATCAATGCACATGAAACACAGAAAATACTCAGAGGAAAGCCTCAGCTAAAAACCCCACTATCTGTATTATCCTACAAGGTGGAAATACATTAGAATTATACAAATCCTTAGCTCTCACAGCTTGCCAACTCTCAGTAAAATCCTCTTGGATGCTCACAGGCAAACAAAGCTTCTCAAAAGCCTTCTCCTCTGCCCTCCAAGCTCCTATTTCCTTGTGCAGTTTCTCCTGGGTGATCCTCCTGTTACCAAGTGGAAGACTAATCACTCACACTGATCCTACACCCTGTCAGAACTGCGCAATCCTCAAGGAACCTTCCTTGACAGCATGGATGAGTTTCCTAGAAAACACATGCAACTGATAGTAACTTGTCCTTGACATTTAGCTCAACTGGGTCTTCTCATAATAGACATGCATGAGTTTCTGATGAGGGAATCTTCAGTTATCTGGAGTACACTTGTTGAGTACATGCATGCATCAACTGACTGATAACTCACAATTAGTTCCTCAAACAATTTGGAACTAATTTAACTGGACTTAACTCAGTAAACTGAGCTAACTAATTACAACTCAAATATAACTCAATCTTATCTCCTTAATTTAAGGGATAACTGTTGCATGACTTCAAAAAGACTTCTAACTTGAATTTCTCCAACTAATTAATACATAACGAATTAATTAATTAATTCCAAGTAGCTGGTGAGACTAAATTTGAATTTAATTCACAATTTTAATTCAAGGGCAAATTAAAATTGGAATATTTGGATTCTATTTTTATCATTTCTTGTTTCTATTTTCAACAACTGAAACAATATCACAAAGGAGTATTCAAGGGATGTGCATTGAGTAAGAACACCAAGAGACCATTTGGAAGCGATGCTTCATGGTCAAAAGAAATCTTGAATCTTATTCATTCCGATGTGTGTGGTCGTATGACTCCTAAATCACTTGGAGGTCATCTATATTATTGTCACATTTATAGATGATCATTCAAGGAAAACTTGGGTTTACCTAATGAAATCCAAGGATGAAGTATTTACCAAATTTCCAAAATTTAAAGTTGAAGTAGAGAACCTTACAGAAAGAAAAATCAAGATATTAAGATCTGATAATGGAGGAGAATACACATATAAGGAAATCATAGCTTTCTATAAGGAATCTGGGATTAAGAGGGAGCTAATAGTCCCATATAATCCCGAACAAAATGGAGTTACAGAACGAAAGAATTGATCTATTGAAGAAAGTGTAAAATTAATGTTACATGATCAAGATTTACCGAATTTTTTGTGGGGTGAAGCTACAAAGACAATTGTACACATACAAAATTGAAGTCCTCGTCGATCACTAGATAAAAAGACTCCTGAGGAAGTGTTCACTGGAAAGAAACCAATTTTAGATCATCTCTAAATTTTGGTTGTCTTATCTATAAGCATATACCTAAGGACAAAAGGAAGAAGTTTGGTCCATCTGGCATGATGGGAACGTTTGTGGGCTAAAGTAACTCTTCTAAGGCCTATAGGATCTACATAAAGGAAGGACACCAAATAGAAGTCAATCGAGATGTGATATTTGACGAAAATATTACATTCAAGAAATCAAAGGATCTCCTTATGGACTCTGATGATGAAGAAATTCTAATATTTAAAGAATAATTTACTAGGGAAGAAGAATCAAACCATGAAGATGAAGGTCCTTATGAACTTATACAACCTACGATAATCCTCGAAACTAGAAAAATACCTAACTAGTTGAAGTATACACTTCGAGATGCAGGAGATCATGGAGCAACTCAAAGTACATTCAGGGAAAGCAAGAAGCCCAAACGATATTTTGGGTATGCATCCTTGTTACGTTTAGGTATGTTCTATGCTAGAGAAATTTATCTAAATTTTCACAGTTAGCAATCACATCAGCATTAAAGTAAACTGCAGATAGAACATGAACATAAATCACAGAAGACGAGCCAAGACAAGTGGACACAAGATGTGGCGCTAGCCAGGGACAAACCCCACAATGTGGGGAAACCCATCATCAATTCTTCTTTTATGTTCTTCAAAGTTCAGCAGAGAAAGTGAGAGAGATAGTACATTTAGAACAGAAGTCAACCCTTTGACTTATCTAGATCAGAGCATAGATCATCTCCTATAACGATGATACATGAGATCAGTTGAAGACATTCTGCTTCAACTGATTCTCCAAGGTGACAACTTCACCTATCCATTTCATCCATTTGCTACACCTTACCATGGAGCACCATCTCATCTGCTTTCATCATCATGCTGCCCATTATTTTTCATCTTCCATTATTATGTAGCCCTATTCATCATCATGTTGCTCATGCATCAACATGTTGCCTCATACATCAGCATGCAATCTCATTGCCGATCATGCTGCCCTTTACATCATCATGATCATGTTGTCCTTCATAGTCCCATTACTGATCATACTCATATACATATATATTTATTGATCACCAAGTATAAGTCATACCCTTACAGATCTGACTGGGAGAATGTCGAGATATATTATGAAATCATAGTGATCTTCTATACTATAATAGTTCTGCAGAGAACATAGCCATTATGATTCAAACCCTAACCACTACTGACCATTATGCTAAGACTGCTACAGGAATACCACCTACATCTACTTCATCAATGGTAAGCTGTAACAACATATAAGGTTTCCATGAATAGAGAAGTCTCCATGACTGCATATAGACCTGAGTATAAGATTCCAGACCAGTGTATGAAAATTCCCCATGACTGCGTATGGTCTTCCAGAATTATATAGACTACTCTTCATTCAACCAAGATCCTTACAAGTGTGTCATTGGTTATTCTATGCCTATATGGATCTGCGACTACCATACTTGACTGCAACTCTTACGTGCTTGACTGCGGCCTTCCATGCTTGACTGCGGCCTTACGTGTGGCTACGGCCTTCCATGCTTGACTACAGCCTTTAACTGCAGCCTTCTCTTTATCACTGCGGCTTCCATCTACCGTAGCTCCCTTCTACTACGGCTACCATCTATGCCTGCGTATAAAATGTCTTCAAGAACAGTGTTAGAGGACTGCGTTTTGGCTGCTACAGGCAGCGTATAGACTGTGCGTATATAGTCTCCATGCATATATCATGACAGCGTATAGAGTGTTGTGTATATAGTTTCCATAGCCAACGGATTAGGGCATCACATAACTGTTTCCATTGTTGTGCGTATAGTTGCTCCATTGCCAACGGATTAGGGCATCGTACTGCAGCTAGGGCATCATACTCTTTAGTATCTCTCCTTCTCCAAAAACCCAAGACGTGGAGAGGAGATCACATGAAGAGTGTATCTTCCATGACTTCAAATCCTCTTCTATTTATACTAAAACGTAGATGATGAATAGGCATGTCTATTGGGCTTCTAAGCCTACTCAAGTTGTTGGGCGGCTTGATAATAATTCCATAATCAAAATAAATTCATATCTCCATAAATACTTATCAGAATCGGATGATCTTTAGATCAATCCTACACCTCTCAATGAGAGGAATCCAATAAAAATATCATTTGCCATAAATAAGCTGACCCACATGGAGTTTGGCCCTAGTTTCCAATTTCAACACTCCCTCTCAACTAGGGAGAACTCCATCTGTTGATCCATATGTCTGACTATATTGTCTCTGCCATCAGTGCCTTGCACTACTCTACTCAGCTCTGCTCAGCTCTGTTGGCTCTGCTCTTCTCTACTCAACTCTGTTGGCTCTGCTCTACTCTCCTCAGCTTTGCTGGCTCTGCTCAACTTAGATCTGCTGAACCATGAAGAAGAAGAATTGATCAAGAATGTTTCATACCATTCTCCACTGACCTGAAGTCAGTCTCAGAGTGCGTACCACTAGTCCTAGACCAGTCTCAATCGACCCAAAGTCAGCGTCATAGGGGGTACCACTCCTACCACTGGTCCCAGACTAGTATTATCAGTCTCAAAGTGTGTACCACTAGTCCCAGACCAGTCTCAACCAACCCGAAGTCAGCATCATAGTATGTACCACTCTCACTGGTCCCAGACCAGTCCTACACTGACCCAAAGTCAGTCTTAGAGTATGTACCACTGGTCCCAGACCAGTCTCAACCGACCCGAAGTCAGCGTCATAGTAGGTACAACTCCTACAACTGGTCCCAGACCAGTCCTCCACTGACCTGAAGTCAGTCTCAGAGTATCTACCACTGGTCCCAAACCAATCTCAACCGACCCAAAGATAGCGTCATAGTAGGTACAACTCTCACTGATCCCAGACCAGTATCATTGATCTTAGATCAATGAAGGTCATCCTAGCATAGGGAGTACAGTAGATACAGTGATGCATCCATCAGTACTACTATGGTCCCTATCCTCATTTCCCTGCTCATTGATCAGATGAGAGGTACTTCCCATGATTCCCAGATTGCATGGGTAGGATGCCTCGACAGGAGAACTAATCAATCATGTCCTCACAGGAGAACTTATCATCCTGCTACACAATCGCCATGGAGAACACATCATCCAGGCCTCACAGGAGAGCTAATCATCCTGCTACATAATCATCATAGAGAACACATCATCCAGACCTCACAGGAGAACTAATCATTTTACTACATAGTGGTATTCAAACAGCTCACTGAAGAGCTTTTGTAACCAGACTGCCTCTCAGGTAGCCATGCTAGCAGCAATATACTCTGCCTCAACAGTGCTCAAAGCCACCAAATTTTGCTTCCTGCTCAGCCAGGATATTGATGCAGATCCCAAGGAGAACCAGCACTGAGAAGTGCTCTAGTGATCCTTCACACTGCCTGCCTACTCAGCATTTGAAATATTCCAGGTAGTGTATCTCAATCCATGAGAGATCATGCCTTGAAGATATCTCAGAATATTATAGGCACCAATCCAGTGAAGCTCAACCAAATATGAGCTCGCCATGATAACTGCAACACATTTGTCCGGATGGAGGTTCTCCAAGAACATCAACGTGAATGAGTTTATGAAACTTAGAGGCATTTCCCAAATCTGGTCCGACATCACTACCATATAACTTCTTGAAAGTTAAGATCCTTGAGGTAGTCACAGGCTTGCAGTTTATCTTTCCACATTCGGAATCCAACTTCCTCTGTCTCCTACAAATGAGAGGATCTACACCTATCAGACATAGGTGCCAGTATGAGAGGTCTATCATCCACAACCTTCGAGTAATGGTTTGGATCGATTTCACTCCCAGTGAATCTCAACTTCATCAGACCACAGTTAATCCTCTCATACTATGCCTGGGGTGATTTGCTTCAAGCCATAGAGGGCTTTCTACCACCTATATACATGATATTCCTGATCATGAATCTCAAACTCCTTGAGTTGTTCCAAACCTGTGGACCTGTGGCATGAGGGGAATGGTCCCCTTATACGATTTCCCTTTGGTACATCTCAGACATGTACCTTCATGCTCCTTTTGAATTCAGGCATCCCTGTCACCATCTGACTCACATACCTTCGGTGTTGTGTCAATGGACATGGTTCCCAGTGGACTTCCTGCAACTTGATACAAACCTGAACTCAAAAACATCTTTGAAAAATCTATTTTCAATCACATACCTTTCCATCGATGAGTGCCACCCTATAACCTTTGACTTCCATTGCTGACATGGACACCAGGTTCTTCTTGCGATTTGGTACATAAAAGAGATTCTGTAAATGAATTGAGTTACCCTCATTCAATTGAGGGGTAGCATTTCCTGCACCCTTTTCGAGATAGGGGGTATCGGCCCCAAGTATAATCCCACGATTATCTATCCGATGAAGTGCCTGGGGTTCCTTGCTTTCTTTGAAGAGTCGACCATTTTTCCTTGATGAACTGTATTACCTGTCATTCCCTTGACCCTGGAATGATTTGATTATCTTAATCAAGAGAAGTACCTCTGTCATTCAAACACTCCTTCGCATAATGGTTGAACTTATTGTAACCAAGGCATCTGTCTTTCCTTCCACCCTTAGATCCGAACTTTCCAATGAAGTGATCTTTAGGTAGGCCATCAGAACCTTCCGTTGTGCCATTCTGATAATATTCTCTGCTTCGACTTCACCCAGGGTGAATTTGAAGAGGGATGAGGAACCCTATTGATCCTTTTACCTTGTCCCAACTGTCTTTGGTGATTGCTCTTTCACTCTTGCTTGGGCATTGTCTTCACCTCAACTCTGATACCATGTCAAGTTTAGGTATGTTCTATGCTAGAGCAATTTATTTATATTTTCACAATTAGCAATCACATCAGCATTAAAGTAAACTACAGATAGAACATGAACATAAATCGCATAAGACAAGCCAAGACAAGAGGACACAAGATGTGGCGCTAGCCAGGGACAAACCCCATAATGTGGGGACACCCTTGATCAATTCTTCTTTTATGTTCTTCAAAGTTCAGCAGAGAAAGTGAGAGAGATAGTACATTTACAACAAAAGTCAACCCTTTGACTTATCTAGATCAAAACATAGATCATCTCCTATAACGATGATACATGAGATCAGTTGAAGACATTATGCTTCAATTGATTCTCCAAGGTGACGACTTCACCTATCCATTTTGTCCATTTGCTACACCTTACCATGGAGCACCATCTCATTTTCTTTCATCATCATGATGCCCATTATTCTACATCTTCCATTATTATACAACCCTATTCATCATCATGTTTCTCATGCATCAGAGTGTTGCCTGATACATCAGCATGCAATCTCCTTGCTGATCATGCTGCCCTTTACATCATCATGATCATGTTGTCCTTCATAGTCCCATTACTGATCATACTCATATACATATATATTTATTGATCACCAAGTATAAGTCATACCCTTATAGATCTGACTGGGAGAATGTCGAGATATATTATGAAATCATAGTGATCTTCTATACTATAATAGTTCTGCAGAGAACGTAGCCCTTCTGATTCAAACCCTAACCACTGCTGACCATTATGCTGAGACTGCTACAGGAATACCACCTGGATCTACTTCATCAATGGTAAGGTGTAACAGCGTATAAGGTTTCCATGAACAGCGTTGAGAAGTCTCCATGACTGCGTATAGACCTGCGTATAAGAGTCTTCCAGACCAGCGTATGAGAAGTCTCCATGACTGCGTATGGTCTTCTAGAATTATATAGACTACTCTTCATTCAACCGAGATCCTTACAAGTGTGCCATTGGTTATTCTATGCCTATACGGATCTGCGACTACCATACTTGACTGCAGCTCTTACGTGCTTGACTGCGGCCTTCCATGCTTGACTGCAGCCTTACGTGTGACTGCGGCCTTCCATCCTTGACTGCGGACTTTAACTACAACCTTCCATGTTTGACTGCAGCCTTCTCTTTATCACTGCGGCTTCCATCTACCGTGGATCCCTTCTACTGCAGCTACCATCTATGCCTACATATAAAATGTCTTCAAGAACAGCATTAGAGGACTGCATTTTGGTTGCTACAGGGAGCATATAGACTGTGTGTATATAGTCTCCATGCATATATCATGACAACGTATAGAGTGTTGCATATATAGTTTCCATATCCAACGGATTAGGGCAACACATAATTGTTTCCATTGTTGTGCATATAGTTGCTCCATTGCTAATGGACTATGGCATCGTACTGTAGCTAGGGCATCATACTTTTTAATATCTCTCCTTCTCCAAAAACCCAAGACATGGAGAGGAGATCACATGAAGAGTGTATCTTCCATGACTTCAAATCCTCTTCTATTTATACTAAAACATAGATGATGAATAGGCATGTCTATTGGGCTTCTGAGGCTACTCAAGTTGCTGGTCGGCTTGATAATAATTCTATAATCAAAATAAATTCATATCTCCATAAATACCTATCGGAATCGGATGATATTTAGATCAATCCTACACCTCTCGACGAGAGGGATCCAATAAAAATATCAGCTGCCATAAATACGCTGACCCACATGGAGTTTGGCCCTAGTTGCCAATTTTAACAATCCAACACAACAAGACTAATAGAAGCAAAGCCATCCACTTTTGAATAAGTTGTCAATCACCAAGAATGGAAGGATTTCATGAATGAATAATATTAATCTATAATGAAGAATGGAGTTTAGGAGAGCATACCTAGGCCTGAAGACACATCAATGGTAACTTCCAAATGGCTCTACAAGGTCAAACATGCAGTAGATGGAAGTATTGATAAATATAAGGCAAGATTTATGGCTAGGGGCTTCTATCAACAAGAATGCATCGACTATGAGGATAAATTTGCTCCAACAACAAGGTATACAACTATTCATTCATTGGTCTCTTTGGAAACATTGATGGAATGGAACGTCCACCAAATGGATGTCAAGACTACATTCTTGAATGGCACAATTGATGAGGACGTCTATATAGAACAAACCTGTGGATTTGAATTTAAATAAATAAAGGCATATGTCTAAAGATTGAAGAAGGCATTATATGGCCTCAAGCACACACCAAGGGCATGGTATGCTAGGATGGATGCATACCTGTAGAGATTAGGCTTCAAAAAATGTTATGTTGATCTGAACCTTTATATTAAGGTTGCGAAGGGAGAGACAGTAATCATTCTTTTGTAAGTGGATGATCTTCTCTTAACAGGTGTGGAAGGTTGAATTGAAGAATGTAAAAAGAAACTAGCAATAAAATTTGACATGAAGGATCTAGGGTTGATGCACTACTATTTGGGACTAGAAGTTTGGCAAGGACCTGATGAAATCTATCTAGGTTAAGGAAAGTATGTGATCGAGATGTTGAAGAGGTTCGACATGATGGATTGCAAACCAATGCCAACCCTGATGATCACAAAGTTAAAAAGATTAAGGAGTTATAAATTAAGCCATGTGTATCCTTCCAAGTATAGACAATTGATTGGCTCACTGATGTACTTGGTGAATACTCGACCATACATATGTTTTTTTAGTAAATATTCTCAGCCAATTCCAAGTGGAGCCAAGGCATGATCATTGGATAGCAACAAAACATATACTAAGATATCTGCAAGGAACCATCCACTACTGCCTAAAATATGATAGAAGGAATGATGTCCACTTGATTTGATATACAGATTCTGACTAGAGAGGAAGTGAGCAGGATGGAAGGAGAACTATAGGAGGATGTTTTAGTTTAGGGTCCTCCATGATCTCATGGATAAAAAGAAATGATCTGGAGATCAAAAATAGGCTCAAAATTAAAGTTCTTAAAATCCCCCAAAACTGGTGTCAAGTCGTAGTGTTCATCGTCTTGATTCCAACGACGCTTGAATCGCCTCAATCTAACATTGTATGAAGAAGTTATGGCGTTCTGAAGTTTTTGACCAACAACTAAAAAGTCAACAACAAGGTTGACTTGGTTGTTGACTCGGAAGTTCGTACATCTGACGTCATCAGTTGACTATGTAGGGTACGGTTGGTAGAGGACCAATCAGGTCTTCACATATGGCATCTTCATATAGATGCAAGTGGCGCAATTTGGTTGGGTTTTTAGTTTGAGGTGGCCCAATCAGAAGTCGCCATGTGTCCCAATGAAAGGGTGCCATGTGGCACCCTATGGTTGGCCTAAATTTTTATATAGGTCCCAAAGGCCTCAGCGAGGTTTGACCCCTAGACCTCCAGCATACAAACTTCCAACCTTACCATCACACCACACGGTTAGTTCCTAACTATCAGAGGTCACCACATATATTCAAATTTTAAGAGTTATGCATTTGGGAGTGTTTGGGAGCATATATACGAGGTCGGGTGCTGACCCCTGGACCCTGGTCATGCCACCACTATGTGTCAACAAGCACAAGTAGAAGGGAGTGGGGCTAGGCACTTGGCCTTGACCTCTAGCCACGTTAACCACCATACGATTGAGTGAAGGAGCTAGCAAAGAGGGTGGGGGAACTTAGCCCTAGCGTTGGTCACCTAGGCACCCATACAATCGTGAGCAAAAGGCTATGGTGGAGGGTGCGGGCAGATAAGTCCCGACCCTTAGTTCTTGATGACTATTGTGACCATTACCCAGGAGCTCTGGCGATGATGGTTGTTATGTAACCAGCTCACAAAATAGAAGAAAAGATAGATAAATGACTTCAAAATCAACCTCTTCGAGGGGGAAACCTCCTTTACATTACATATATGAACAATTCTTGGATGATACAAATGACAAAACCTCCTTTCTATATATAGGAGTCTAAGGGGTCACAATATAATCAAAGTCGACATAACAATAATAATATAAGGGCACAATAATAACAATAGTGGGCTTTTATTAGGCACAATAATAACAATAGTGGGCTTCTATGGGGCACAATAATAACAATAAGGGCTACAATGACAATAGTAATGGGGGAATCACTAGTATTATAGGGACCTAACATGCCCCTCTCCTTCAAAACAGTGTTTTCCTCAATGCTTGAGTAGTTCTGGATGCTTTTATATAAAATTCTCATCCTCCCATGTGGAATCTTCAGTAGGTAAGTTCTTCCACTTGATGAGATACTCTGAAATTGATCGATTTCATAGTTGTCGAGTTATTGTTTTTGTGACTTCTTCAGGTTCCAATATGATTTTTCCTTCCTCGTCAAGTTCTGGCAATATTGTTTGAACTGGGAGCTTGTCACCAATAACCTTCTTTAAGCATGAAACATGGAAAATTAGGTGCACTCGGGAAGCTGAAGGAAGATCCAATTTGTATGCCATAGTACCAATCTTTTGTAACACCTTGTAAGGACCATAATATTTTGGTGATAATTTATTATCCTTCTTAACTTGATTGAGGGACATTTTTTTATATGGTTGTAGCCGTAGGAATACCCATTCACCTATGTCAAAACTTCTTTCGCTGCGATGTTGATATACCTGTTGTTTCATTCTATTATGTGCCAAAGTGAGGTTATCCCTTAAGAGTTGGAGAACTTGTTGTTGATGCTCAATGTGATCTTCCATTGCTTGAACCTTAGAATTTTCTCTTAAATATGATGTGATGGGTGGTGGATGATATCCATAAAGTGCCATAAATAGGGCCATTTTTGCTGCAGTATGGAAGGAAGTGTTATACCACCATTCAACCAGAGGCAACCATTTGACCCATTATGTATGTTTATCAGATACAAAGCAGTGAATATATCTTTCCAAACATTTGTTTACTATCTCAGTTTTCACATCAGATTGAGGATGATAAGATGAGCTATGAGCTAACTAAGTACCAAGACAAGAAAATAATTATGTCCAAAAATTTCTAGTGAAAACAGGATCTCTTTTGCTTACAATAATCTTTGGGTTTCCATGTAGCTTTTGAACTGTTTCCATAAATGCAGTAGAAACTGTACTGGCTTTAAATGGATGAGATAATGCACAAAAATGTGCATACTTGGTAATTCTATCAACTACCACCATGATGACACTCTTTCCTTCGAACTTGGGTAAACTTGTGATAAAATCCATTGAAACCTCCCAGTAGTTTGAGCACCCTGTCAACATGTTGAACATGATCCTTCCAAGACTTGTTGTAGATTAGTATATCATCAAAAAATAATCGCACAAATTTTCTAAGGAAGGGTTTTAAAATGGAATTCATCAAACCTTGAAATGTAGAATGTGCATTGGTAAGGCCAAAAGGCATGACCAAAAATTCATAATGACCCTCATGAGTTCTAAATGTTGTTTTCGAAATGTCTTTAGTCTTCATTATGATTTGATGATATCCTGAATGAAGATCCAACTTGGTAATGTAAATTGATCCATGTAATTCATCCAATAATTCATCAATGACATGAATGGGAAATTTATCTTTAATAGTGAGCTTGTTGGGCTCCCTATAATCGGGACACATGTGCCATGATTCATCCTTCGTGTGCACCAATACTACTGGAGTAGAGAAAGAACTTTGACTAGGTTGAATTATACCAAACTCTAGCATTTCTACAAACATGCGTTCAATTTCACTCTTTTGGGCATAGGGATATATGTAAAGCCTGATGTTTGGAGGAACACTTCCTGGAATCAAATGAATAGCATGATCATGATCACAAATAGGTGGGAGGCCTTTGGGAGTCTCAAATACCTTGGAATGATTGTCCAAGACTTTTTGGAGATATGGATAAATAGATGATTTCGATGTGGGAACCTCTAGCGAGTACAATTGTGAAATTACGCCTGGTTGTTCTTTATTTAGAATATTTGGCATTCCGTTAGAACTAATTATATTTCCCAGCTTCCCTGCGGTACCCCTTAATTCAACATCCTTTCCTTCCAAAAAAACATTTCATGAAAATTTCTTGAAAATTAAAAGCTATTGTATGCAAGGATTGTAGGCATAGGACACCTAGTATAACATCAACTCCACCCATTGGAATTGAAAGCATTGGCCTATTCAATACATATTCTTGCATGGATAGCTTGATATTATGGTACTTTCCAGAGCAATTTATGGTTCCTCCACTTGTAGCCATCACTTGATACTCTGGTGCTAGATATATGAAGCAATTCAATTCCTTGGCTATCTTACAATGAATAAAATTATGGGTATTGCCCGAATCAATCATCACTATTACCTTTTTCTTCTTGATATGTCCTTCTATCTTGATAGTTTGAGTGGTAATTCTGGCCAATGCATTATAAGATATGGTCGGATTCATTTCTTCTTTCTCTAGGGTTTGTTCCTGGTGTTTATCCTCTTCTTTTGACTTTCTTATTCCTTTTTTTCCTCCTCTTCACAATCTATGTAAAATAATTTCTTCTCAGCACACTTACGACCTTTAGTGTATTTTCTATCACAACTGTAACAAAGCCCTTTTGCTCTTTTTTCTTCCAATTGTTGTAGTGTCAACCTTGTAGGTTGTGGAAGGCTAGGGGCAACAACACTTCCATCTTTATAGTTGTGAGTGGTAGGCTTCCTTGTGTTGGCATTGTGATGCATGTGTTGTACTGGATGGCAACCCTCTCATAGACGAACATCTCACTTATATATGCCACAGAAGCAGTTATCAGGAACCATTAATCCATAGGGAGCTTATCTCATACATAAAGAGCTTATCGGGAGGAATCGGGCCTATATAACCCTTGGATGCATGCTTAATCATTATCAGGAGTTGTTCGGGCGATCAAATCCCATATATGCATTCATTAATACTATCGGGAGGTGTTTGGGCACTTAAAACCCATATATAGCATGTATGCATTCCCCCTTTCGGCGGATAAACACAGTTATATGAGTTAATACATGTATTTCGGCATATATGCGCATCGGTGGTTCAGGTATGTAACACCGTTGAAACCTCTGATTGCATTGGACCCGACGGCATATCGCTATTGGTTTATAATAATATCGCATCCGCAGTGTATCGCAATGCATAAAGGGTTACCCACCCCAATCCTCCGATTGCGATAAGTGGTGGCAGACCCGATGGAAGCTTTAAAGGGAGTTTATAATAACATCGCATCTGCGGTAATCACACAGTTTATAAAAGCCTTCCACTTCAAATTGCCGATAGCGATGAAAAGAGCGGACCCGATATATATATAAAGGCTGGTTAATGGGCATGTCGCATCCGATCCATCGGATCGGATGTCGGGAATAGGCCATGATATGGGCATGCGCTGGTAGCAATAAGAAGCGGACCCGATATAGTATTATTATGGGTTCATTCAGTTTAAAGTCTGCCTTTTGTTGTTTGGACCGTTTTCATCGTTTTCCCACTTAAGCCTTTTTCTTAAGAGATCGGTCAAAACAGTTGCGCCACAGGATTTCGGATCCTCTGGTTTCGACTCATGGTTTTATCAAAAGCATGACTATATAAGAAGAAAAGAGATCCTTTGGCAGGGCATCAATTATGAATTGAAGATCTTAAGGGAGAATTGATTGGCATTCTTGTGATTGGTTAAGGAGCAATTATTGATCAAGGAGAATGTGCATAGAACAGAGCAAAGGATCGCAGGCTTGAAGTTCAGACAGTTCATCGAGAGAAATCGCATTGCTTCGGGTGTATTGCAGTTCAGGTTCTAGGTGCACATATTGGGTTTGTCTTGTGCCTAACCTCCGGGTGCACTATTATATGTATATCTCCTGCATTGTGTTCTAATTTCAGCATAAACAACCTCTGTTTTAATGGGTGACCAAATCGAGCATTTATGTATATTTTGATCTAGTGCTTGGGTTGGCGCTTGGATGATTTTGAAAGATCTGCTCTGATGCTTAGGTAATTCTGAAGATTTGTTTGTACTTGATGACCATTTGATCTTCTTGGATTCAGTCTGAAAATTAATGAAACGTGGTCCTTGAACGAAGTAGGGGGTTGTAGCTCCCTTCCAGGAGAGACTGGAAAATGAGAGAGGGTTGTAGCTCTCTGCAGGTTGCAGCCTGCGTACTGGTAAAGGACTGCACCATTACAAATTCATTGTAAAAGAAATTCTATTTGAAAGAATATAGAGACATATTGTAGCAGGTGGTTTTCACCCACATTGGGTTTCCACCTTATATCTGGTGTTCCGTTGTGTGACAATCTGTTTTTAACTGTTCTTGTTCATCATTTTATGGTACTAACATATAAGTTAATTATCAATTTCGAAAGAATAATTTAAAGCATAAATATGGATAATTTATTGAAAAGAAATTAATAACACTGATTCACCCCCCCCCCCTCTCAGTATTATTTCCAAAAATTGGTATCAGAGCCAGGTCCTTCTGAAGAAGCTTGATCGCTTGAAGGAGATCATTCATCATGAGCAACTATGAGAGGGAAGCATTAATTAGGCCACCAATTTTTTATGGGACAAACTTCGTATATTGGAAGGTAAGAGTTACTGCCTATCTTCAATCTCTGGGTACAGAAGTCTGGGACATCATAGAAACAGGGTATACTTTTCCATCTGCTACTCCTACAGATCCAACTGAGAAGAAGAAATATGAAACAAATACAAAGGCAATCAATACTCTTCTAGGATGTCTATCTCAATCAGAATTCGTGAAAGTTATGCAGTTAAAATTAGCAAAAGAAATATGGGACAAGATTGTCCTAAGCTATGAAGGAGATGATCAGGTAAAACGAGCAAAATTTCAAACCCTTAGGATTCAGTATGAAAATCTCAAGATGTATAATGATGAAAGTGTGGCTAACTACTTTCTTCGTGTAGATGAGATTGTTAATTGTATGAAAAACTTGGGAGAAGAAATAAAATAGGTTGTTGTGGTTGAAAAAGTTCTAAGATCTTTGTCACCTAGGTTTGAATCTAAAGTTTCTACAATAGAAGAAAAGGAGAATCTACAAAGTCTTAAAATGTCACAGCTACACGAAATTCTTACTGCTTATGAAATGAGGAAAGGAGGTCCATCAGACAGGAAAGAAGATTCCTTCAAGGCTTCAGGCAAAGGAGAATACTATGTATCAGGACACGTGTCAGAAGAAGAAGAACAATCAAATTTTGTCAAAAATCTCCAACGGGGCGCTGGACGATTCCGAGGTAAGTTACCTTTCAAATGCTTTTCATGTGGAAGAGTGGGTCAGTATGCTGCCAAATGTCCTCATAAAGAAAAGAATGACAAGGGAAAGGAACCTGTTAGATGGAACAAGAAACAGAATGCTAACAGGAAAAGCTATTACACTCATGAAGATAGTGATGGACTTTCAAATAGTGACGAAGATGAACGAGGTAATGATTATAAACTTTTAATGGCTTTTGAAGATGATGACTACATGGATGCTATAGATGTAGAAGGTTTTTATGAAGAGATGTCTAATCTCAAAATTTGCTTAGAAGAGAAAAAGGCGATTATTGATTCTCTGCAATGTCAACTGGCTGAAAGGGAAAAACATCTTGAAAAATTGGAATGTGAGATTGTTGGTCTTAGAAAGGAGATTGAGAAAACAAAAGTTATTAATCTTAAATTTGTTAAAGGATCTGAAACTCTGGATGATATTATCAATGTACAGCGTTCTCCACTAATCAAGACAGGTCTGGGATATAATGGAGAAACATCTCAAGCATCCACCTCCAAAATTTATCTTGATGCAACAAGGAGGAGCGAGTAAAGGCCTAATAGAAATCATCAGGTAAATCAGGGACAGTTTACATCAAGAACGAACAAATATTATCAAGAAAATCGGGGGCAGGCTACCTTAAGGACAAATAGAAGCTACAATCAGCCACAGGTAAAATCTTCCCAGATTGCCTCAAGAATGAATGTCAGTAGAAACTACAATTGGATGGATGATAGATTTGATAATCGCAGGAGTTCCTTCAATGGCCAATGTTTCTCTTGCCATAACTTTGGGCACAAAGTAGCTCAATGTGTTGCCTATAAGACAATCATGACTAGAGAAGCTCAAAAAAAAAGGAATATGACTGGATTCACGAAAAGGGCTTATAACAATTTTTCGGCCCTTGAAAATGAAGTTGAATGTTCTATTTGTAATAACTTCGGTCATGAAGATTCTGAATGCAGGAGCAAGTTTTGGAAGACCACTTAGAAGGAATAAACCTCAAAGGCCAGAACATGGAGAATAAAGGAACCACAACCAGAAAGATGTGGGATAGATTTTTATGCAGAAGGACAGGAAAATCTATGGTATATCGACAACGGATGCTCGAAGCATATGACAGGGGATAAAGAAAAACTTGAATCATATACTGCATTAGAAAAGGGAGAGAAGGTTTCTTTTGGAAACGATACCCCTGTAGCCATAAAAGGAAAAGGCACTGCTCAGTTGAAAGAAAAGGTCAAAGCTGGAAATGTTTTGTATATTGATGGCCTGAAGCATAATCTATTGAGTGTTAGTCAGATGTGCGATCAAATGAATGTAGTGTTCGTGATCTTGATACAGGAAAAACAGTGATCAAAGGCAGAAGAACTCCAAATAATCTATACATATTTGAAGAAGGACAACAACAATGCTATTTGAGCAAGGATGATGAACACTGGTTATGGCATTGGAGGTTGGGGCATCTAAGCTTTTCACAAATAAGGAAAGCATGCAAATACCAAGCAGTTCGTGGTCTTCCAGATATCAAAATTCCAGACAACACCATATGCAAATCATGTCAGTTTGGTAAGCAAACCAGAACTAACTTTCCTGAGAAGGAAGGATCAGCTAGCAAGCCTCTTGAGCTAGTCCATATAGATGTATGTGGTCCATTTAGGACAAGGACACCTCGAGGAGAAGAATACTTGATATTATTCATTGACGACTTCTCCAGGTTTGTTTGGTTAGGACTTATGAAGCACAAAGAAGAAGCAATCGAAAAATTCAAATCCTTCAAAGCCTTGGCTGAAAATGAATCAGATTACAAAATTAAGTGCCTCAGGTCCGACAGAGGTGGGGAGTTTACCTCAAACGAATTTTTTGATTTCTGTGAAGAACATGGAATAAGAAGGGAATTCTCTACAGCTAGGACTCCTCAGCAAAATGGAGTAGTGGAAAGGATGAATAGAACAGTCCAACAAATGGCTCGTGCTATGCTTGATGAGTCTGGAACTCCCGCAACCTTCTGGGGTGAAGCTGCATATGCTGCGTTTGTTATTCTCAACAAAACAAATGTCCGAGTAAACATCACTCAAACTCCTCATGAGCTCTGGTATGGTGAAACTCCTTCGGTGAAGCACTTCAAAAATTTTGGGAGCAAATGCTATATTAAGAATACTGATGAACAGCTTGGCAAACTTGAGCCTAGAGCAGACGAAGGCATTCTCCTTGGTTATTCTCCTCACAGCAAAGCATATAAGTGTTACAATAAAAGACTTGCAATAATTGTTGACAGCATTGATGTAGTGGTTGATGAAAAGGGATACATTCCTAGGGAAGTAAGGTATGAAAATATCGAAGAAGATGAAGACTACCCTCCAAATTAGACCAATGATGAAGAAAAAGAACCTCAAGAGGCACCCGAAGAAAAGATAATGATAGAGAAGACTCCATCCAGGTATGTACAGAAGAATCATCCAGAATCTCAAATTTTGGGACAAAAAGAGGCAGGCGTACAAACAAGAAGATCAACTACAAAAGCTTCAAGCTATTTGGCATTACTCTCCTCCACTGAACCACAAAATGTAAGAGAGGCATGCAAGGATGAATGTTGGGTCAAGGCACTTGAACAGATCGAAAAGAACAACACTTGGGAGTTGGTTCCTAGACCAAGGGATAAGAATGTCATAGGAACAAAATGGATTTTCAAAAATAAGTTGAACAAAAATGGGTAGGTAATTAGAAACAAGGCAAGACTGGTGTGTAAAGGGTATGCCCAACAAGAAGGAATAGATTTTGAAGAAACTTTTGCTCCTGTTGCAAGACTTGAGGCCATCCGAATGTTCCTTTCTCTCTCAAGCTTTCAAAAGTTCAAAGTATTTCAAATGGATGTGAAATTAGCTTTTCTAAATGGAGACTTAGAAGAAGAAGTATACATTGAGCAGCCAGATGGTTTCATTCTTGGGAATGATCCAAATCTTGTATGCAGATTGAAAAAGGCTCTCTATGGTCTTAAACAGGCTCCAAGGGCTTGGTACTACCATTTGGAAAAATATCTTCATCAACAAGGTTTTTCAAAAGGATCAGCAGATAGCAATCTTTATATAAAAATTGAAAATGACAAGTTGCTAATACTTGTTGTGTATGTAGATGATATTATCTTTGGCAGCAATGAAGAAGCTATGAGTCAAAGCTTTGCCTTGGTAATGCAGAAAGAATTCGAAATGTCCCCGCTAGGAGAACTGACATACTTCCTTGGATTACAAATCCAACAAAATGAAGACGGTAACTTCTTGTCTCAAACAAAGTACCTCAAGCAGATTTTGAAGAAGTATGGCATGGAAGATTCAAAACCAGTATGTACCCCCATGGTTACAGGATGCAGTCTTAGTGCGAATGATGAATCAGCAGCAGTTCATCAACCAACCTACAGATCTATGATTGGAAGTCTACTTTATTTGACAGGTACCCGACCAGACATCATGCATGCAGCAGGAATAGTTGGAAGATTTCAGGCCAATCCTAAGGAAACTCATTTTCAGGCAGTTAAGAGAAACACAGATCTCACACTCCATGCTTACACAGATTCAGATTGGGCCGGAAGTGTGGACGACAGGAAGAGCACAAGTGGTGGTGCTTTCTTTATGGGTTCCAGACTAGTATCATGGTTCAGCAAGAAACAGAGTTCAATTGCCTTATCTACAGCTGAAGCAGAATATGTGGCTGTTGCATCTTGTTGCACTCAACTTCTTTGGATGATGCGGACCTTGCAGGATTTTCAAATCACTTGTACTCCACATATCTCCATCTTATGCAATAATACAAGTGCAATCAACATTTCAAAGAACCCAGTCATGCATTCAAAAACCAAGCACATACCGATCAAGTATAGGGAACAAGTGCTTGAACAAAAGGTCAAGTTGGAATATGTTTCTTCTAAGGAACAAGCGGCTGATATATTTACCAAACCATTGCCCATGGAGACTTTTGAATACCTCAGGCAAAAGCTGGGGGTTTTCGACACATCATCCTGTTGTTAATTCTCATATTGGTGCTTGTACGCGAGGTTCTTATGGGGTATACGCATACAAGGCTCAGGGGGAGCATATCTAGTCCATTGTTGGCATTATAGTATTGCACCATAGCGGATGGAGGTCCTCGGTAAGTTCTTGGTTTTAAAGGTGTCGAGTTCAATTAGCGGCACGAGTAGAAGGGAAAACAGGGCGGTCTCTGTATTATAAGAAGCCAGTAGCTAGAATAGTTGTGGAGTGGAATGGTTACCTAAAAAATCTGAAGTTGATATTGCTTTTATGATCCGGTTCATAATCAGGAGGAGCAGATTCTCAGGGGGAGATATAGTTAGGAGGCGCAAGTCTGGGCAGCCAAATATATATATCAGGGACAAAGTATGTCTTTATCCGCCCTTTGCCCTTGACGTCAAAGGGGGAGAGTGATTTTGGTGTTGTTGCCATCAAGTCCAAAGGGGGAGATTGTTGGCATTGTGATGCATGCGTTGTACTTGATGGCAACCCTCTCATAGACGAACATCTCACTTATATATGCCACAGAAGCAGTTATCGAGATCCATTGAGCCATAGGGAGCTTATCTCATACATAAAGAGCTTATCGGGAGGAATCGGGCCTATATAACCCATGGATGCATGCTTAATCATTATCAGGAGTTGTTCGGGCAATCAAATCCCATATATGCATTCATTAATACTATCGAGGGGTGTTTGGGTGCTTAAAACCCATATATAGCATGTATGTGTTTCCCCCTTTCGACGGATAAACACAGTTATATGAGTTAATACATGTATTTCGGCATATATGCGCATCGGTGGTTCGGGTCTGTAACACCGTTGAAACCTCCGATTGCATTGGACCCGACGGCATATCGCTTTTGGTTTATAATAATATCGCATCCGCAGTATATCGCAATGCATAAAGGGTTGCCCACCCCAATCCTCCGATTGCGATAAGTGGTGGCGGACCCGATGGAAGCTTTAAAGGGAGTTTATAATAACATCGCATCCACGGTAATCGCACAGTTTATAAAAGCCTTCCACTTCAAATTGTCGATAGCGATGAAAAGAGCGGACACGATATATATATAAAGGTTGGTTAATGGGCATGTCGCATCCGATCCATCTGATCGGACGTCAGGAATAGGCCATGATATGGGCATGCGCTGGTAGCGATAAGAAGCGGACCCGATATAGTATTATTATGGGTTCTGTTAGCCTCCTGCTGCAGCAGGTATTCATTTTTCATGATTGACATTTTTACATGCCAAATATGTCATACTTTGCAAGCTACAGTGTTCCATATTTCCACAAGAGCCATGAAGTGTGCTGGTCCAAATGCCACTGCTATATTCCATTTTTGATGAGTTTTTCAGTTAAGGGAGAGCCAAATAGCTTAATCTTGGTCTCCCTAGGTTTCAATTTCCTGTTTTAGAATATAGAGAATGTATCTGTCCAAACAGTTTAATCTTGGCAAATTTGCAGATAGGTAGAAAATCAAAGGGACCCAACTGTTTAATCTGGGCCCTGGCAGAAATAAGTGTAGATCTAGATAGGAGGAATTCAAAAGAAAATTGTAAATCTGGGTCTGCAAGTCTAAGTGCACCCAAAGAAAAAGGAAAAAATGTTAGGTGAGTAGGCTGGGTAGGTAGTTTTGGTTGCAGAATGATGATTGATAATCAATTTTGTGTTTCGAAGTGCTTTATCTTAACAGATCATAGTGCAGGCAGTTTTCATTCAAGAGAGCTCAAAGCTGGACATAACTAACTTTCCCCTTCTTCTAATTCCCCAAGTCCCTTACTAACTTCCCAAAGAGGTCAAGATCTGCTTGATTCCTCTTAGATTCATCATCATCCATATCAGTTGCCTTAGTGAAGATTTGCTTCACTCAAGGATCTCAGTTCTTTACAAGTTCTTTTCCCCAGAATTAGCCTAAGGTCCCTGACCTTGGCGCCTGCTTATCACCTTCATATTAACTACTAACAGTATTATAAACTCCCTATCAGTTTTCCCCTTTCCCCTATTAAAACTTTGTATATAAAAATCCCCTATATAAATATTCCCCCCTAGCAATGTAGCCATATTTTTGTAAGTCCGGGAAAAAACGATCCATCCGGGGCTGTTTTTAGCCCATCCGAGTCATCACAGGGGTTAGATGACACCTAGTCATGCTAACAGCCTCTTCCCTAGCCCTAAAAACCCTCAAAACCCCGCGCACTTTCAAACCCCATAACCCCCATTCCCTAAGTCTAAAACCCCGTCGCGCGCATATTAACTTCGAAATATTCCTTGAATATTCCCCACCCTAACTTCCCGCCGCTTCACATTCACCGCCAGCCGTCCGATCGTCCTGTGCCCTGATCGACGGTTGGCAGGCCGTCCCATCTCCAAAGCGCCCGCGCTTTAGCGTCTGGAAGATGGGCAGTATTGCCGCCGTACCTCCCGCCACGCGTCAAGTGTTGGGCAGTGGCGGAGCCCCCTCTGACAAAACCGCTCCCCCCCCCCAAAGGTGGTGCGCCACAAAACTACTTACCACCTCCTACCCAGTGACATCGCCGCTTACGTCACCCCCCTGCACAGTCACCCCCCCTCTGCCCAGTCACATGACGAGTCATCTGCCTGTGTGGCCCCTTGCCATGTGTCATGCCACGTCACTGTCCGTACATGATGATGTCATGCTGACGTCATCCCACCACATCATCATGCTAACGTCATCGCTGACGTCACCCGCCGTACAACGTGACGTCATCAGCACTTTTCTGGCGCGAAGGGAAAAAATCGCACTTTGGGGCCCCGGAATCAGATTCTAAGGCAGTTTTTGATGAGCAATTTGCGCCTAGATTTTTTGGGCCTGAATGGGGAATCTTCAGGGAATCTTTTTGTTATGTGGCCCCCAGCAAGCCCGAAAGGCGCCAAAAGAGCCGTTTTTCTTTACGAGGCACTCAGGAAGGAGCAGAAAACAGTTTTGAAGGAAACAGAGGCTTAACAGTGGCCATTAAATGATGATTTAACCCACAGCATGTCAGAACAGCATCAATTGATTGCCAAAGAGTATCAGAGGAAGAAGGAGAGCCAAAGAGTATCAGCCGAAGATTTTTTGGAGGCTCGAAGCACCTGAACATTAATGAGCCCCCCAGAAAGTCAAATCAAGAAGGAGTAAGCACATCCTAGCTCTCAAATCACAGTCAAAGCATTCAATGCCGCCGAACAACAAGGGTGCAAAGACCAATGCACAGTTATGACATATGAACAGCACAAAGCCACTAGGACAGACATTAACTCATTTTGATACAACTGCCCCCAGCATAGCCCAAAGATATTTTCTTGCATTTATTTCTGGATAAGATTAGGTTAAAAGTAATCAGTTTTCTTCCAGACCTGTTAGGTCGGCCGTAATAGATAATTTTGGATAAATCTTCCCTATATATACCACCCTCTGTATTGTTAAAGGGTCGGTTGGTTGATAGCCTTCAGTAGAGACTCGCACTGTATACCTGCTATGTTTTCTGTAATCAAAGACTGCTGAAAGGCTTGGAGGAAAGACTGTCTGCTCTGTGTCTAATGGTTTTGAAGAAGTGAATTTGGAATTCTTGTGCTGCAGCCTGAAACAATAAGTTTTCCTACCTCTGTTTTTCCATTTGATACACCATCTAAAATAGTAGAAAGAAAGAATAGTCTAGAATTGGTTTAACTGCCCTCTGTGCTCATTTTCTGCTATTTCTTTATGTTTTCATCTGGGTTAGAAATGAATATGAATTCCTTATGGCTCATGTTTCCCCCTAATCCATTCATCTTTGACAGTTGTCTAGGGATTCTTAATTGCTCCTAGACAGAGCTCATTCACCTTCCCCCTTTTAAGCCGAGTGAGAGATTCTTTGTTGCCTCTCATTCCTTATCCCTCATTCCATCCTTTTAAGCTTTAAGTGTTGTTTCATGAGCAGCTACCTTGCTCCTTATTTCTCTTGTGACCAAGAAAACGCACCAGCAGTCCCAATCCTTGACTCCACGCCCAATGGTTTGAAACTTACTAGACTATGTTTTGCCTCTTTACTTGAGACATCTTCCTTCCCACCAAAAACAAAACAAAAACCCTCTGAACTCAAGACCTAGCCTAAAATCCTTTCCAAACAAAGCTAAACCTAAAAGAGAGAGCCCTCTCTGATTGCAGGTTGGCTAGAACCTGCAGTCCAAAGTTGGTCTGTGGTTACCTCGGCCGTATCCTTTTCCAGAGCTTAAGGACAACCTGAGTGATAACATAATGGCGACTCCACTGGGGAAACTTCCTCAGATAGTTTCACAAAGAAGGTAAGAAAGCTCCACTGAGAGAACCAGACCTTCAGAACTACTTTTTCAAGACTAGTTCTGATCTTTGATGGTGAACAGAGATCAGACACTCAAAGTTAATATATTCACCTGGCGACTCCACATCATCCTCATAATAAAGACTCCACTGGAGAAATGAACCCAAAAGAAATTTATGAGCAGATCAGGCTTTTCACCGGGATTATTATCCAAGAGGTCATGTTCTTTCTCCTCCGTGAAATCTTACTGTACATATTGTTTGAACTTCACTTTTATGTTTTTCCCGTAGAAAATGTTGAAGAAAGCCCTCCTTGCACACCCGAACAGCATCCTTTAAATGCTGCTAATGCTCACCTTATAGTCAAGGAGGACACTACTGTCAAAGCAAATCATCCTATCCCTGTTCATACCCAACCCAGTCATTTAGTCCCTGTACACAATCACGCACCTCGTAAGGTTCCTGATACATATAAGCCCCTCATTCTGCCTCCCGTGCTTAATCCTTTGCCCAAAAATCATCCCATGCATCTCCCAAGATTTGATGGAGAGAATGGAGTTACTGCCTAAAAGCATATTCAGGCATTTGAATATTATTTGAACATTTTTGAAGTGGAGGATGAAGATGTTAGTGTTAGGCTGTTTGCCCTTTCTTTGCAAAGTGAAGTTAGGACTTGGTTTAAAGCATTTCCTGAGGCAAGCATCTTGAATCTCCAGCAGTTATTCAAACTTTTCCTTGATAGATGGATGATCAAAGTAAATTTCCTCGTGCTCATAGAAGAATACAATTAGTTAAAAAGAATTCCAAATGAATCTGTTCAGCAATTTTCTGACTGATTCAATCAAGTTTATCATTCCATACCATTGAATATAAGGCCTCCCCCTGATTTGGCCCTATTACATTATCCAGCAGCATTTGATCCAGAAATGGAATTTCATCTGAGAGAAAGGAGCCCCTCTACTATGAAACAGATGCAGAACATGGCAGTAGATGTAGAGGTTAATCTGAAAGTTAGGGAGGAGAAGTTGAAAGCAAAAAAAGAGGATGAACTTGACATCTTTTTAGAGAAAGCAGAGGAATTGAAGCAGATGTGCACAATGGAAGTTGAATGTTTAGAGCGCCAGAACAGATCTGTTTTGCAAAAGGAAGGTAATGATATTCATAAACAAACCAGCTACAAAACAGATGACATATTCATACCGCCATACATGATGGAGCACTCTCCTGATATAATGTATGAATATAATAGCTTCTCTTCTTTCAACTGTCTGCCCAAATATGATCAGTATGATGATGACTGTGAGCCTAACGACCAAATCAGTCTTGCAGAAGAGTTACATCTTATTTTTGCAGAGAGCACAGTTCAGGATCAGCTACCTGAAAACAATGATCAGCACGCCCAGCTCAGTTATGAAGAAAAGGAAGAAAATGCAGAATGTGTTGATTTCAGTGAAGGAGATTTACCATTTTGTTTCAAGTCTTTTCAGTTTATTAGGGAAAAATATCATGCCGTTAATAATCAAGTGTCACCATGTTCTGTTACTGATCAGCTAGAGGAAAGTCCAGGCCCTGCTCCTAAAGCATTAACACTAGATTTGCAGCCTCAAAGTGCCAGTGAATGTCAGATTGAGGAAGACTCAGAAGCGGCAGCATGTGACCAAAAAATTCAATTGGATTCCCTGCCTGTTGATTTTCAGCCATCTCGGATATTTGAAGAAGAAAAAGAACAGTCAGCACAAATCTGTCAAGTGTCATCTGAGCCAGCTTTCAAAGAATCACAGGTACTATCCCATGTTTTGCAGAATTCATCTGATGGCAAGCTGTGTGATGAGGTAAATCACTGCTCTTCTCTGCTAGCAGGCTGCGAAGCACAGTATCAAGTGGTTGATGATCCCCCAATTTTAAAGCATGATAGCTATCCCAAACTTTTGTACAGTTCTTTAGTTCAGTCCAGCAATAATGTATATATGCTACAGGACCCTTTTGTACAATTTCTTATTTCAGCAAAGAAGGTCAGCAGTTACCTGATCTTCTCAAAAATTAACAAAGCCAAATCAGATTGCAAGATCTCCATTTCAGGTAACAGCAAGCACAAGCAGCAAAGGCCATTCATGTTTGTAATGCTTAAATGGCTACATTGGTTGTTTCATTTTACCTAACGGCAAACTAAGTGCTGGTTAGGGTAGGTAGGTAGGATTAATAAGGCAGCCGGCCAAGCAAAAATTTTGCACAATACAGCAGCAATTGAATACAAGGCAGTCTGACCTGTTGTTCTTGGCTTTTCATAAGGAAAAGCCATCCCCAAGTGGAGCCACTGTTAGCCTCCTGCTGCAGCAGGTATTCATTTTTCATGATTGACATTTTTACATGCCAAATATGTCAAATATGTCATACTTTGCAAGCCACAGTGTTCCATATTTCCACAAGAGCCATGAAGTGTGCTGGTCCAAATGCCACTGCTGTATTCCATTTTTTATGAGTTTTTCAGTTAAGGGAGAGCCAAACAGCTTAATCTTGGTCTCCCTAGGTTTCAATTTCCTGTTTTAGAATATAGAGAATGTATCTATCCAAACAGTTTAATCTTGGCAGATTTGCAGATAGGTAGAAAAGCAAAGGGACCCAACTGTTTAATCTGGGCCCTGGCAGAAATAAGTGTAGATCTAGATAGGAGGAATTCAAAAGAAAATTGTAAATCTGGGTCTGCAAGTCTAAGTGAACCTAAAGAAAAAGAAAGAAATATTAGGTGAGTAGGCTGGGTAGGTAGCTGTGGTTGCAGAATGATGATTGATAATCAATTTTGTGTTTCGAAGTGCTTTATCTTAACAGATCACAGTGCAGGCAGTTTTCATTCAAGAGAGCTCAAAGATGGACATAACTAACTTTCCCCTTCTTCTAATTCCCCAAGTCCCTTACTAACTTCCCAAAGAGGTCAAGATCTGCTTGATTCCTCTTAGATTCATCATCATCCATATCAGTTTCCTTGGTGAAGATCTGCTTCACTCAAGGATCTCAGTTCTTTACAAGTTCTTTTCCCCAGAATTAGCATAAGGTCCCTGACCTTGGCACCTGCTTATCACCTTCATATTAACTACTAACAGTATTATAAACTCCCTATTAGTTTTCCCCTTTCCCCTATTAAAACTTTGTATATAAAAATCCCCTATATAAATATTCCCCCCTGGCAATGTAGCCATATTTTTGTAAGTCCGGGAAAAAACGGTCCATCCAGGGCTGTTTTTAGCCCATCCGAGTCATCACAAGGGTTAGATGACACCTGGTCATGCTAACAGCCTCTTCCCTAGCCCTAAAAACCCTCAAAACCTCGCGCATTTTCAAACCCCATAACCCCCATTCCCTTAGTCTAAAACCCCACCGCGCGCATATTAACTTCGGAATATTCCTGTAATATTCCCCGCCCTAACTTCCCGCCGCTTCACATTCGCCGCCAGCCGTCCGATCGTCCTGCGCCTAGATCGACGGTTGGCGGGCCGTCCCATCTCCAAAGCGCCCAGGCTTTAGCGTCCGGGAGATGGGCGGTATTGCCGCCGTACCTCCCGCCACGCGTCAAGTACTGGGCAATGGCGGAGCCCCCTCTGAAAAAACCGCTCCCCCCCAAAAGTGGTGCGCCACAAAACCACTTACCGCCTCCTACCCGGTGACGTCGCCGCTTACGTCACCCCCCTGCATAGTCACCCCCCTACGTCACCCCCCCTCTGCCCAGTCACATGTCGAGTCATCTGCCTGCGTGGCCCCTTGCCACGTGTCATGCCACGTCACCGTCCGTACATGATGACGTCATGCTGACGTCATCCCGCCACGTCATCATGCTGACGTCATCGCTGACGTCACCCGCCGTATAACGTCACGTCATGCTGATGTCATCAGCACTTTTCTAGCGTGAAGGGAAAAAATCGCACTTCGGGGCCTCGGAATCAGATTCTGAGGCAGTTTTTGATGAGCGATTTGCGCCTAGATTTTTTGGGCCTGAATGGGGAATCTTCAGGGAATATTTTTATTCTGCGGCCCCCAGCAAGCCCGAAAGGCACCGAAAGAGCCGTTTTTCTTTACGAGGCACTCAGGAAGGAGCAGAAAATAGTTTTGAAGGAAACAGAGGCTGAACAGCGGCAATTAAATGATTATTTAACCCACAGCATGTCAGAACAGCATCAATTGATTGCCAAAGAGTATCAGAGGAAGAAGGAGAGCCAAAGAGTATCAGCCGAAGAGTTTTTGGAGGCTTGAAGCACCTGAACATTAATGAGCCCCCTAGAAAGTCAAATCAAGAAAGAGTAAGCACATCCTAACTCTCAAATCAGAGTCAAAGCATTCAATTCCGCCGAACACAAGGGTGCAAAGACCAATGCACAGTTATGACATATGAATAGCACAAAGCCACCAGGACAGACATTAACTCATTTTGATACAGCTGCCCCCAGCATAGCCCAAAGATATTTTCTTGCATTTATTTCTGGATAAAATTAGGTTAAAAGTAATCAGTTTTCTGCCAGACCTGTTAGGTCGGCTGTAATAGATAATTTTGGATAAATCTTCCCTATATATACCACCCTCTGTATTGTTAAAGGGTCGGTTGGTTGATAGCCTTCAGTAGAGCCTCGCACTGTATACCTGATATGTTTTCTGTAATCAAAGACTGCTGAAAGGCTTGGAGGAAAGACTGTCTGCTCTGTGTCTAATGGTTTTGAAGAAGTGAATTTGGAATTCTTGTGCTGCAGCCTAAAACAATAAGTTTTCCTACCTCTGTTTTTCCATTTGATACACCGTCTAAAATAGTAGAAAGAAAGAATAGTCTAGAGTTGGTTTAACCACCCTCTATGCTCATTTTCTGCTATTTCTTTATGTTTTCATCTAGGTTAGAAATGAATATGAATTCCTTATGGCTCATGTTTTCCCCTAATCCATTCATCTTTGACAGTTGT
Source organism: Pinus tabuliformis (assembly GCA_031772625.1). NCBI lineage: Eukaryota > Viridiplantae > Streptophyta > Pinopsida > Pinales > Pinaceae > Pinus > Pinus tabuliformis. Next base: position 1,691,477,656 of record CM062817.1, read on the forward strand.
CTAGGAATTCTTAATTTCTCCTAGACAGAGCTCATTCACCGTCCCCCTTTTAAGCCGAGTGAGAGATTCTTTGTTGCCTCTCATTCCTTATCCCTCATTCCATCCTTTTAAGCTTTAAGTGTTGTTTCATGAGCAGCTACCTTGCTCCTTATTTCTCTTGTGACCAAGAAAACGCACCAGCAGTCCCACTCCTTGACTCCACGCCCAATGGTTTGAAACTTACCAGACTATGTTTTGCCTCTTTACTTGAGAAATCTTCCTTCCCACCAAAAACAAAACAAAAACCCTCTGAACTCAAGACCTAGCCTAAAATCCTTTCCAAACAAAGCTAAACCTAAAAGAGAGAGCCCTCTCTGATTGCAGGTTGGCTAGAACCTGCAGTCCAAAGTTGGTTTGTGGTTACCTCGACCGTATCCTTTTCCGGAGCTTAAGGACAACCTGAGTGATAACAGGTTCATTCAGTTTAAAGTCCGCCTTTTGTTGTTTAGACCGTTTTTATCGTTTTCCCGCTTAAGCCTTTTTCTTAAGAGTTCGGTCAAAACAGTTACGCCACAGGATTTCGGATCCTCTGGTTTCGACTCATGGTTTTATCAAAAGCATGACTATATAAGAAGAAAAGAGATCCTTTGGCAGGGCATCGATTATGAATTGAAGATCTTAAGGGAGAATTGATTGGCATTCTTGTGATCGGTTAAGGAGCAATTATTGATTAAGGAGAATGTGCGTAGAACATAGCAAAGGATCGCAAGCTTGAAGTTCAGACAGTTCATCGAGAGAAATCGCATTGCTTCGGATGTATTGTAGTTCAGGTTCTGGGTGCGCATATTGGGTTTGTCTTGTGCCTAACCTCCGGGTGCACTGTTATATGTATCTTCTGCATTGTGTTCTGATTTCGGTATAAACAACCTCTGTTTTAACGGGTGACCAGATCAAGCATTTATGTATATTTTTATCTAGTGCTTGGGTTGGCGCTTAGGTGATTTTGAAAGATCTGCTCTGATGCTTGGGTAATTCTGAAGATTTGTTTGTACTTGATGACCAATTGATCTTCTTGGATCCAGTCTGAAAACTAATGAAACGTGGTCCTTGAACGAAGTAGGGGGTTGTAGCTCCCTTCCAGGAGAGACTGGAAAACGAGAGAGGGTTGTAGCTCTCTGCAGGTTGCAGCCTGCGTACTGGTAAAGGACTGCACCAGTACAAATTCATTGTAAAAGAAATTCTATGAAAGAAGATAGAGACATATTGCAGCAGGTGGTTTTCACCCACATTGGGTTTCCACCTTATATCTGGTGTTCTGTTGTGTGACAATCTGTTTTAACTATTCTTGTTCATCATTTTATGGTACTGACATATAAGTTAATTATCAATTTCGGAAGAATAATTTAAAGCATAAATCTGGATAATTTATTGAAAAGAAATTAATAATACTGATTCACCCCCCCCCCCCTCTCAGTCTTATTTCCAACACCTTGTTGCCAAAATTTTACTTTCCATTTTTCTTACCAAACTAAATGCCTTCTTCAATGAATCAGGTTCCCAAAGGCAAACCTCATGTTAGGATATTCCGACACATAGGAAATATTTAAGTATAATTTGGTCTAGTGTAGAGTTATGTAAAGTGTGTTTCTTTACTACTTTTGTAAGTTACAATCCAACGGTCGTGATATGTAGTGATCCGGCGGTTCATTCTCTCCTCGGTATTATCGACACTTGATCCGTGGCTTAACACCCGATTGGTCCATGATCTCTATTTAAAGAGCATGGAGGGTCATTTGTAGGGTAACTGTTCATGAGATAAGCTTATGTAAATTTTCTTTCTTTTATTAATAAATTTTCTGAAGTGGCTGTGTTGGCTCAGGTCGTGGATTATTTCCCTCTTTGAGGGTTTTAACCACGTCAACAATACTGGTGTATTGATCTATGATCTGTTTGTGAGCGGTGTCCTTTGGTGTTATGTTTGAGGAACTTAGCCTGTAAATTCTTACATGGTATCAGAGCCAAGTTGAGGGCCGCATCCGTTGGCAATCCAAATCTGAAGCTAGTAGAACTGCATCTGATTGTCGTTTCCTAGATCTATTGTTTCTGACTGCTTTCGGGTTGAGAGGACTGCTATATTGTGTTAGGAGCATCTGTTTCAGTGAGGAACCCCTTTTGTTTCATGCAAAAAGGTTTCCAATAGCCCTAGCTACGTCATTTTTAAGATCTGTAGGTATACAGTGTTTATTTGCAGTTTTTAGTTATTTTCTCTCTGTTTATTTCAGTTTATTTAGATCTTTTTTTTATTACCGGATCTAAACCTTTCATTTCTGTGTATGCTCTTTTCCCTGCGACTCTATGCAATATGCGCAAATCAAAAATAGAAAGAAAGGATTTTTCTCATGTGTATGCTCTTTTCCGTCGCGCCTTAGTGTGATCTTGGAAAACCAGAAACATTGAGGAAAATATTTAGTTTCCAGCTAAAGCTAACTTCAAGCCGTAAGGTTTGTTTTTTTTTGTATGTCTGTGTTGGGTTTTGTGTTTTTTGTTTTGTAGGAAAAAAAGAGCTTTCTCAAGTAAGCATGCACCCCAAAGCTTCAATGATTAAAACAAAAAACAACGCCCTTCCTCTTTTCCAAAAATTACTAACCTTTTAATCTAGCTCACTTGGTCCAAAGCTACTTTATGAGAATAGAGGTCTTGAGTTCAAGTCTTTCTTTTTGTTGAGCTAATTAGATTAAGTTTGGAAAGGGGGCAGATTTTATATATATATAACATTATCATTCATTTCCGCACATTCCCGCACTTCATTGGCATATTCAACAACTTTTCTTCAAAAATCCATAGCTTCTTCATCCGAAAGCCGTTTTTTTTAATCAACCTATTTTTTCGAGATCTTTCCATTGGAACACTTATTTTCAGCATCTACAGCTTCAATTAAAATGGAAAGTCCATGCCAAGTTATTCTTGACAGCACCAAATACTTCCAATGATGGTCCTAAATTGTGGATTTACTTAGAAGTAAAGGTCTTTACAGAATAGCTTCAGGCCAAGAAACCAAACCGAAAGATGAAGATAAGGCAACCAAATTGGAAAATAGGAAGGATCAAGCACATGTGTTGATAGGGATGTCTATTTCTCCAAACCTTAGATTCCATATCGCAGAACTTGATACTCCTAATGAAGCAATGAAACAGATCACTAAAGTTTTTGGAATTAAAAATGAACTTAGAGTCCATCAACTCGAAAATGAGTTGCTTACATTAGACCCCAATAATTTTTCTTCCATTGAAGATTTTTTGTCCAAGTTCAAGACCCTTAGACTTCTCTTGGAAGGTGTTAAGGTTAAGAAAGAAGATGGTAACCTTATCTATTCCATTCTTACGAAGTTGGGACCAGCCTACTCTGTGTTTGTTTCCACCTTCCATTCTATAAGAGAAGCCTTCATTTCTCAAGGACAAGACTACAAGTCCCCTTCCTTTGATTCCTTTTGTGATTCTTTAATAAGAGAACAAGAAAAACTCTTACACCTTGGTCTTCCTAATCTTGGAAACTCCTCTAAAAAGCCTTAGCCACCCAGCAGCAACCAAATTCAAAGAATCCTAAGAAGCAGTATCCTAAAAAGAATGGTCCTAAACCAAACAAGGGTCCTAAGCAATTTTAGCCTCAAAATGAAAAATCATTTCAACGAAATGATAAGGAAAATAAAAACAAAGGGAAGAATACTGATAGACATTGCCACTTTTGCAATCGAGATGGCCACTTAGAATCCAAATGCTTTAAGAAGATGGAAGCCTTAGAAGCAGCAATGAAGAAGCATAACATCCATTTAGAGCACTCTTCAACTTCAACTTCATCTTCAGGAATAACACTTTTTGCATGTGGTTGTCAAACGTCTCAGTCTGGATATGCACTAAATGTATCTTCTTCTTCTAATTCTCATGAGTGGCTCATTGATTCTGGAGCTTCTTATCACATGGCCAAAAACAAATCCATGTTTTCTTCTTTAAATGATTGTAACACCAAAAATATATATGTTGGTGATGATAGATCTCTTAGTGTTGTAGGGATTGGAACTGTTCATATAGACAATGGTCAATTTAATGATGTATTATGTGTTCCAACCTTATCCTGCAACCTTCTATCTGTATATCAGATAACTCATTCAGGTGAAGGTAAAATCATTGAATTTTCATCTCATGATGTTGTAATTAAGGACCTAAGAGATCCTAGATAGATTTTAGCTACTGGCATTGCTGATGATTCTACAAGGTTGTGTAAGTTTAACAAATCTCGGTCATCAAATCTTCCCTCGGTATTTGTTGCTCGTAATGATGAAGTGAGAAAAATTTGGCATGAGCGATTTGGTCACTTAAACTATCACTCCCTTAAGAATATATGTAAAGAAAATATGGTGACAGGTCTTCCAATGGTATCCTGCAGAGATGGTGTTTGTTCCGGATGTGTACTCAGAAAACATCATCGGGATAGTTTTTAAAAACGTGCCTCTTGGCACGCCTCAGCCCCTTTACGGCTTGTGCATAGTCATTTATGTGTCCACTTCCAGTTGTTTCATTCTCTGGCTACAAGTATTTCTTAACTTTCATTGATTATTTCTCCAGACGAACTTGGGTATACTTCTTAAAACTCAAGAGTGAAGTATTTAACATGTTATTGGCCTTTAAGGCCTTTGTTGAAAAACAATCTGGACATCAAATTCTTAAGCTAAGATCTGATAATGGCAGAGAATATGTTAATAACAAATTCATCAACTTTTGCACTGAGAATGGAATTCAAATGAAACATACTGTTCCATATACTCCACAACAAAATGGTGTAGCTGAAAGGAAGAATCGCACCATAAAGGAAATGGATAATTGTATGCTTCAATCTAAAGGACTTAGTCTTAATTTTTGGGCGGAAGCAAGTAACTATGAAAATTACATAATAAATCGCACTCCTACTAAGGTTTTAAAGAATATCACTCCAGAAGAAGCATGGAGCTCAATTAAACCAGATGTAAGTCACTTTCGTGTTTTTGGTTGTGAAGCGTGGGCCCATATTCCAGATAAGAAACATAAATATTTAGAACCTAAGAGTGAAAAATGTATTTTTGTTGGATATTCTGAAGATGTCAAAGGATATAGACTTATTCCACTTAATTCCAAAAATGTTATCATTAGAAGAGATTTAAAGTTTGTTGAAAATATATCGGCCTACGAGCCTAGTTCGGCAGATGTTCCACCTCTCTCTATCTCTTCTACTTTTGAAAATATTTCTTCTTAAGATGATGAAAGCGAGGATGACAATCCTCCCCCACCTTCTCAGGATCCTCCTTCAGCTCCTCAGCTTCCAAAATAGGTCTGCGCTACTCGGGATGCAGCAAGCGCTCTTGTTGGTGATCCTACAGATCAACGACGTACACGTTCTCAGTTTGATAGAGCCTCTTCTTTACTGGCTCAAGCTTCAACGAATTATGATCCTGACACCTTTGTAGAAGCTTCAGGCCATCCAGATTGGGATGCAGCTACAAATGAAGAATATCTTTCATTATTGGCAAATGATACATGGGATCTTGTTCCTCTACCAAAGGGACAAAAACTTGTTAGATGCAAATGGGTTTACAGAACCAAGTATGGACCAGATGGAAAAGTTGATAAACATAAAGCTTGTCTTGTTGCTAAGGGTTTTTCACAAGTTGAAGGCATTGACTATACTGAAACCTTCTCCCCTGTTGCCAAAATGAACTCTATCCGCCTTGTTCTTTCCCTTGCTGTGTCTTTCAAATGGGAATTCCATCAAATGGATGTTAAATCTGCCTTCTTGCATGGGGACTTGCATGAACAAATCTATATGGAACAACCTACTGGCTTTATACAAAAAAACTCCAACCTTGTATGTCGGCTTAATAAATCCCTTTATGGTCTCAAGCAAGCTCCTCGGGCTTGGTATGCCAAAATGGATAGCTATCTTTTAGAAACTAGATTTTCTAGGTGTCATTTTGACAATATTGTCTACACCAAGAAAGTGGGAAGTCTCTTATCATTCTTGTTCTTTAGGTTGATGATCTTATCCTTACTGGTAGTGATCCCAACATTATAAACCATGTGAAGTCCAGCCTTAAAAAGAAGTTTGAAACGACAGACATAGGACACTTGCATTATTTTCTTGGTCTTCAAGTCTTACAATCCAAAGAAGGTATTTCCCTTTCCCAATCCAAGTATGCTTGTGATCTTCTACGCCATTTTCACATGGAAGGTTGTAACCCAGCCACTTCTCCCTTTCAATCTGGAGCCAAACTTTCAGTCACTTGTACTTCCCCTGAAGTTGATGCTACCTAATACCACCAACTTGTAGGAAAACTTTTTTATCTGACCCATACTCGTCCTGACCTTTCCTTTGTTGTTGGCCTTATTGCTCAATTTATGCAAAACCCACATGAAAGTCATTGGAAAGCAGCTAAAATAATACTTTGTTATGTTCAAGGTATAGTTCAGTTTGGGATTCATTACAATGCAGAAGCATCTCCTCTATTGGTTGGTTTCACTGATTCTGATTTGGCTGGTGACCCTGATGAGCGAAAGTCTACTGCAGGTTATGTGTTCACTCTTGTTTGAGGACCTATTACATGGGCTTGCAAGAAACAAAGTTCCATTTCTCTTTCTTCAGTAGAAGCAAAGTATCATGGTACCATAGAAGCTAGTAAGGAAGCCCTGTGGCTTCGTCAGATCTTGTCAGAGTTTGGCTTTCAGCAGCAGCATCCGACTACACTTTGGTGCGATAATCAAATTTCCATTCAATTATGCAGAGATCCAGTCCAACATCAGCGCAGTAAACACATTGAACTGCACATGCACTTCATCAGAAATCTCATTCACGACCATGTTCTTGAAGTACAATATTGTTCAACAGATGATCAAGTTGTAGACATCTTTACAAAGGCTCTCACAGAGGCGAAGTTTACTAAACTTCAATTTATGGTTGGAGTTCAGGAAGTTGTCACTAAGGGGGTATAGGCTCTAATGCCTCCTTCCTTCTCCTATTGTGTCATATTTGTACATCCTTCAATCCTATCCCAAGTTGTTCTTAAGGGGGGATGTTAAGATATTCTGACACATAGGAAATAGTTAAGTATAACTTGGTCTAGTGTAGAGTTAGATAAAGTGTGTTTCTTTACTACTTTTGTAACTTACAATCCAACGGTCACGATATGTAGTGATCCAACTGTTCATTCTCTCCTCGATATTACCGACACTTAATTCATGGCTTGACACCCGATTGGTCCGTGATCTCTATTTAAATAGCATGGAGGGTCATTTGTATGGTAATCGTTCATGAGAGAAGCTTATGTAAATTTTCATTCTTTTATTGATAAATTGCCTAAAGTGGCCGCATTGGCTCAGGCCATGGACTATTTACCTCTTTGAGGGATTTAACTACGTCAAAAATACTGGTGTATTGATCTATGATCTGTTTGTGAGTGGTGTCCTTTGGTGTTCTCTCTGAGGAACTTACCCTGTAAATTCCTACACCTCATGTTGGATGTTATCCTTTAAAGTCCCTATGAACACATCAATCTTATGCTCCTCTGGAATATCTTTTACGTTGATATTCAATTTTTGGAAGTCCTCAATGTGCTCCATCATTGAACCCTTTTGTTTTAGATTTATCAATTGGCTAAAAAAGGTATTTCTTTTTGTATCTTCATAATGTGCTATCATTTCTTCCGTAAAAATTGCCCAAGTGACAATTTGTTTACGAGAGCAAAGCCATCGATACCATACAAACTAATTTGGTTCCAAATATAAAGTTGCAATGTGTACTTTTTGTGTGTTTTGCACATTATGGAGATCAAATATTACTCCATCTGTAGTATCCATGTTACAGGATCCTTGCCATAAAACTTCCTCATATCAATATTTGGAACATGGTGGGTCTTCAATTCAACGTTAGAGTCTATGAAATCATGATTAACATTTCTTTTGTTCTCATCATGAGTTTCCTTTACTACTCTTTCGCCATTAGTAAGCATTTCTTGTAGCAACTTTTTTAAATTTGTCTTTAAATCTTCCATGTTTCCTTTAAGTTTTTCTTCTATACCATCCATGTTAGCTTCCACGTCATTCATTTTAGCTTCCAAGCCTTTATTTAAACCATCCATCTTAGCTTCCACACCTTTCTTTAAACCATCCATCTTAGCTTCTGTTACTTTTTGTGAGAGTGAATTTTGTTGCACTTGGTCTCGTAATTTTGATATATAATGTTGCATTTCTTCCTCTTCTTCATGAGCCATGCTAAAGCTTTCAGGCTGCTTACTAGGTGTTTCCATTTTCTTTCTTCGGGGCATCAATTAATGATAATTATACTTCACTATGCCTTTTGAATTCCTTCAAACTAATTTTTCAAACCAAACTTATGAAAAATTTTAAAAAAACTACACACCTTTTTTCACTTTGTAGGAGCTTGATATTAAATCTATTGTATCTATTATCACTCAGAATTTTCTCAAGGTTAAAGAAAGAAATTTCCGAGGTAACCACAAACCAACCTTTTAAGTATAGGTTCTAGCCAACCTACACTCAGAGAGGGCTTTCTCTTTATAATTTAGCTTTGTTTTATGCGATATTAGGCTAGTTATGAATGATTTTAAGGGATTTTTGGTTGGGTGGTGGGATTCTGGGAAAAAATGGGCAGAGCAAGGCCTTCAAGCCATTAGGCTATGGAGTCAATCAAATAAATGGCTTAACTAGATCAAATCAATTACTTAAGGGAAAACTCACAGGGCAAGGTAGCAAAACAAAATGCAAATGCCAGGTTCAGATGGATGGATGAAATGGTATTAAACAGGGAGAAGGGCAATGAAGAATCCTTTAACCGGGTTTAACATGCAGAATAGAGGGTGCTCATTAACAAGGAGCAATTACGAATTCTTTGTTAAATGGGTCACTGTGATGAACTATGAAAGAAAGGCAGCATTTAAGAATTCCCTAACTATGATAGTCTAGAAGAAAACATTAAGAAGTTAAACCATTTAAAATAGATTGCAGTAAAGCAACTTCTGAAATATCATTATTCATTTATCATTCAGATTTCATGAAAACACATATGATCATTAATAAACAGGAGGGAAAACAGTGATAAACAAGAGATATAGAATACTTATTTGATTTTTGTTTGACACAAGTATCTTGTAAACTGCCTTAGCTTTATTCCTTGATCCAGCAAGCCATACAAATGTTGGTACAATAGCACTTCAATTCCAAAAGAAAATTTCTATAGAAATGTTGTAGAATCCACACCAAATACTTCAAATGAAGAAGTATTTATACTTATTCTAAACTGAAATATCTTGAAAAAATATCAAGATTGATTTACAAATATCTCAAATTGTTTTACCATAATAGAACTTAAATAAAGGACATTCAAAATTAATGAATCTATTTGGCACTAATTTTATGGATTTATGGTGACAAAGAAGAGGAAATCGAATTTGATAGCAACTCTTAGTTGATGATGAGGCATCCCAGTCACTAATTGCATCCTTTCTTTATGCATTCTGCCCCAGAAATTCTGCAAACTTAGGGTCCAATGATACGCTTGTATATCTCAATCTGTGATAGATATGTAAAAAGTCAAAGATTTTTTTGTAGATAAGAATGTTTTTGAGATAAACCTCTCTTAGTTTCCCAAAATTCAGCTCCAACTGTTCACAATATTCTCTGCAACAAGATGTCAAAACAGGACTTTGCAAAAAACTGATAAATAGGTTGTAAAGGCATGCACTTATCTCCCTTTTGGTAATACATGTGTAAAAAGTGAGATAGATTTTTTTATATTGGCATGTTAGGAATAAAAGCCTCCTTCAGTTTCTCGAAATAATTCTTGGATTGGCCACAGTAGTTTCTGCAATACTATGACTTAAACAGGAAATTTCTGAAGAATGTACCATTTCCACTCTGATTTCATCTTTTAACCTTAAATTCCTTTTAATTGTTTTTCACTTTTACTTTGGATAAAATTCATTTTTCTGGTGAAATTGTTTTCATCTTTGTTTAACCCTTAATGCCTCCGTGTTTACTTTTACCTTTTACTGTTTACTTTTTACTTTTATTGCTCTGTTTTTTCATATGTTTTCACTTTGACATGACTTTGTATGCTATGTAATTGTCTTCCCTGTTGTTTATCTTCATGCTAGCTGACTTACTTGATTTGTTCTTCAATCTGATACTCTTTAATCCTAATACACTTTGATGGTTTATTTACTGTGTCCTTTTACCTTCACTGTATATTTTAGGTGTTCACTGTCTATTTCAACAGTAAATCCTTTTAATTCCATGTTTCCCTCTGCTTGTCTTTTAACTGTATGTTTTATTTTCCATCTCTATTTGAATAGGTTTGATAACAATCTTGGAGTAAACAAGTCTTATGACTAGTATTAAGACTGTTTATCCAAGTTTGTGGTCTTCTAATCACCTGTAAAACAAAACAAACTGTTAAGAAAGCATTGGTTTGTAGGGGAGGTCGGAAAGGTTTCATTTGAGCTTGAGAGGTCTGTGGAGTGAGTCCAGAATGCTTGGGAGGTAAACCATGCTTGAATCGGTTAACAGAGGCTTCAGGTAGCGCAGTTGGGTTACATAGGGTTTTACTACACAATCAGGTGAAAATGAGCAAAATTGGGGTTTTTGTGTTTAAATGGGTAAATGGTTGATATTGGCGGGTAAGCTTTGAATGAATAGTGGAAAATTTGTCATATGCAGAGAGTGGGAAGCGGGGGTGGTAAGTGGATTTCATCACACTGCTTTTGGGAGGCGATTGGTTTTGAGGGAGGGTCGCGCGATTCCACTAGTCATTGGACACGTAGCATTGGCACTATTTTGGAAACCGCTCATATTGTGCGTTATCATCCGACCAAAAGGCCCATGCGATATGCACGATGGCCGTCGGATCTGAGGGATCCGATTGAACGGTGGTTGGGGTGCTGAGGTGACTGTTGTATAACAAGGGCGGGCCCGATATTAATTAAAAGACTTAATCATATCGGGGGCGATTTGATTTGGTTGCTAAGTTATTAATTTAGTCCTGATGACTTAATTAATTCTCATTAGCATGGCGGGGAGGTCGAGTTCTTAATTAACTACAGATTAGCTAATTAATCCCATTTATTATTTGAGTTACGGTTATATTTAACCATCGGGGTGAGATATGTAAAAATTTGGGGTTTTTGTATAATATAATAATACGGGCATGGGTAATGTCATTTTTTTTGAGAATTACATAATAATAACATTAGAGGTTAATATGACCAAATGAATGGGAAAGCGCTAAGCCTAATATTTTCCGAAAGTATTTCACCATACAACATTTATAACTTAGGCTAAACAAATATGAGGGTTTTGAGATATGGAAATGTTTTTAATTTGCCCAAGTAAAATAGGATTTTACTTAGGAAAAGCTTTATCAAGGGAATGAATGATCTTATGGAGGGGTAAATGTTGATGAAGGGGATTTAAGTACTTTAGTCCTTTCAAATTACTGGGCCGAAGGTCCGGTCCCTCCAAAAGTCAGAGAAATGCTCTGAGCCCCTCTAATTTGTATAGGTACCTTTAGTACTTAGGGGAAATTAGTGAATTTTTAGGGAAAAATGGAGTAAGAAAGTTAATCAATTTGACTTTGTTTCCTTGATGTGTTGTTTCCAATGTGAATTGTGCTTTTTCCAAGTGATGAAAGAAAAATATCTAAGCATAAAACTTAACCATTCACCACACATTTATTCTACAACCATCATCTACTTACCATACCTACTTTATCCTAGCATTTTCACTTCTTTATTAGGGTGCACTTAAACTAGAAAACCCTTATCAAACTTTCTTTCTTTTACATAGTGATATCTATCTAAATCTACACTTATTACATCCAAGGGCTCAAATTAAATTGTTGAACTCCTTTTATTCACTCTACCTATCTACTTATCTACCAAGATTAAACAGTTTGGTCAGATTTTATTCTCTATCTCTATAAACATGAAATTGAAACATGGATTAACCATGATTAAACTATTTGGCTACTATGGATTGTGGCATAAGTGACAAGTTTCACACAATCTTTATTATACAAAAAGTGAAAAAGCAGTGGCATTCGAACTTGCACACTTTCATGGTCTTTTTCTTTTTGTTGGGGTTCATTTTCTTTCATTTTTTCTGACCTTTTTCATTCTTTTTGCCCTTTGATTTTTCTTTTAGGGCATACCCTCTTTATATTTTTTAATTTTTTATTTTTCACAAATATGGAAAAAATTTGCAATAAGCAAAGATATGAACATATTTCAGAGCTAAAATTAGCCAATCATAAATTATGACACCTATTGGTATAGGAACCTAACAGTGGCTCCACTTGGGGATGGCATTTCCTTGTGAAATGTCAAGAACGTCGTCGACTAGTAGCTTGATCCATTGTGCCAATCCCACAGATGTGTATGCTCTGTTGTATAATCTTTGTGATTGAAAATCTTGAACTGAAATTGTAGCCTTTTCTACAAACTGAAATCTAATCTAACATAAAGTTGCTGCTGAAAACTAAATTTATTCAAACTGAAATCCTACCTACTTACTCTAATCAGCTATCTGGTTGCTGGTTAGGTAAAATGAAACAACCAATGCAACCAATCAAGCATCATATACATTGGTGACTTTTGTTGCTTCTGCTTGTTGGTGGCTAAAATTGAAATCTTGAAATCAAATATAGCTTTGTTAACTTTGAGAAGATAAGGAAATTCCTTATCTCCTTTGTTGAATCTAGAAACTATACAAAAGGATCTTGTAAAATATATACACTTTTCTAGAACTGATTCAAACAACTGCACATCTGTTGTGTATAGTCTGCATGCCATGAAACTGAAATATCACTCTTATCTTTATGACCTTGCATGTTTTCAACTGATCTTTGTGATGATATTTCTACTGATTGTAGTGTCTGTCTGGTGAAACCATTATCATCTTGATTTTGACTCTCATAGTTTGTTAATGGAGAGAAATTTTGATTGCATTCATCATTCAACCTATCAGTTATTGGATCATAAAGAACTTGGAAGGATTGTTGCAACTTATTACATATAGGTTCAAATGGAACTTCATAGATTTCTACAAGTTGCTCCTCCTTTTTTTTCAAATTTTATACCACATTCCCTTTAAAAAATGAAATGATTCAAAACAAAGAGGCAGGGAATCATCTTGGATCATTTGATCATATGTTCCGGCTTCCAAGTCTTCTTCTACAACCTGAAATTCAATGGCATTTTGGGGCAACAAATCTAGTTATGAGAAGTCTTGAACAAAGAATTTATTGTCCTCTAGATAGTTAATATCAATACTTGTTGACATTTGATTTCTAATTGCATGATAGTTATCTCTGATAAACTGAAACGAAGCAAAACAAAATGGTAAATTTCCTTCACTGATTTCAAAATTTTCTGCACTTTCCTCCTCATTCTCATAGCTGAAATGAACAAGTTGATCATTATTTTCAAGCTGCTGAACCTGAACTTCCTTATTCCTCAAATTAGCTTCTGATTCCTCTGCAAGCTTAATTTGGATTTGAGAAACATAATCATTATTATAGTGATCAATCTTAGGCACAACATCATAAGAATTAATGTCACCAAATGTACATATTAGATCAGCAAATTGCCTCTCCACATATGGTTCTATAAGTCTATCTTTAGATTTATGGTAGTTGGAATTAAAAAGGATTTGTTCATGGATGTCAACCTCTTCTTTTTGTGAAACAAATGTGTCATGGTTATTTTGAACAAAAAATTCAACTTTCATTGTGATCTTATGAATCATTTCCTCTGTTTTCTTTATCAAAATGTCAAGTTTTTCCTCTTTTTCTACTTTCAACTTTTCTCTTCTAATTTGCATATTAACTTCTACATCTACTGCCATGTTCTGCATCTGTTCCATTGTTGAGGGGTTTCTTTCTCTTAGATGAAATTCTATCTCTGAATCAAATGCTCTTGGGTAATGCAAAAGAGCTAAATCAGGGGGAGGTCTTATATTTAATGGTATTGAATAATAGGCTTGATTAAATCTGTCTGAAAATTGTTGTATTGTTTCATCTGGTTGTCTTTTTAACTGATTATATTCTTCTATGATCACAAGAAAATTGACTTTAATTATCCATCTATCAAGGAAGAGTTTGAGAAACTGCTCGAGATTTGAGATGCTTGCCTCAGGCAGGGTTTTGAACCAACTCTTGACTTTGTCTTGCAAAGAAAGAGCAAAAAGCCTAATACTGACATCCTCTTCATCTACTTCAAATAATTTAAGATAATCCTCAAAAGTTTGAATATGTGTTTGGGAAGTGATACCATTCTCTCCATCAAACCTAGGGAGGTGCTTGGGATAATCGTTAGGGAAATCATGGAGTGTAGGAGGTAAAATGAGTGGTTTATATCTATCAGGAACTTTATGAGGTACTGGAATATGTACAGGGATTGTATGATTAGTCTTAATTTTTTTATTCTCCTCAATTAGAAAATGATTTTCATAAGAGTTAGAACACTGTTGTTCAAATGTGTGAGACTTTATATCTAAATTTTTCAAAGGAAAATAATAAAAATTTAATCTAAAATCTTCTCTAAAATACAATATACATTGAAAAATTTTATCAATGAGAAAGAACATAATGTCTTGGATAACAATCCAAGTTAAAAGCCTGATCTTTTCACATAGTTCTTTCAGGTTCATTTCTCCAGTGGAGTCTTGATTGTGAAATTGATTTGGAGTCGCCAAGTGGATGATTTTAACCTTTGTGTGTCTGATCACTATCCACCATCATAGATCAGATCTAAACCTGTAAAACAATTCTGAAGAAAATGTTAGTTCTCCCCAATATGGTTGCCACTATGTTATCATGGCAAAATTGTTCTTTAAAATTATCCCTAGTATGGTCGCCACTATGTTATCACTCAGAATTTTCTCAAGGTTAAAGAAAGAAATTTCTGAGGTAACCACAAACCAATATTTTAAGTACAAAATCTAGCCAATTTGTACTCAAATAGGACTCTCTCTTTATGATTTAGCTTTGTTTTGTGAGATATTAGGCTAGTTATGAAAGCTTGGGGGGCTTTGATTTTGTTTTGTGGTGGAATTTGAGAGCAAATGGATAGAACAAGATATTTCAGGCCATTGGGCTATGGAGTCAACTGAATGATGGCTTAACTAGATCAGGTTGATTTAATAAAGGAGAAATTTGATAGGGCAAGATAGCCAAACAAAAGGGAAATGATAGCTTCAAATGGGTGAAATGGTCTTGAACAGGGAGGAAGGCCAACTAAGAATCCTTCAACAGGGTCAAAGATGAGGGAAAGTGGGTGCTCATTAACAAAAAGCAAATAAGTATTCTTTGTTAAATGGTCACAGTGATAAACTATGAAAGCAAGGAGCAATTAAGAATTCCCTACCTATAATAGCCTGGAAGAAAACATTAAGAATATAAACGATTTTAAAGACAGAATGCATTAAACCTCTTTTTGAAATATAACTTATTTGTTTATCATTCAGATTTCATGAAAACACATATGATCATTAATAAACAGGAGGGAAAATAGTAATAGACAAGAGATATAAAATACTTATTTGATTTCTGTTTGACACAAGTATCCTATAAACTGCCTTAGCTTTATTCCTTGATCCAGCAAGCCATACAAATGTTGGTACAATAGCACTTCAATTCCAGAAGAAAATTTCTATAGAAATGTTGTAGAATACACACCAAATACTTCAAATGAAGAAGCGTTTATACTAATTCTAAACTGAAATATCTTGAAAAAATATCAAGATTGGTTTACAAATATCTCAAACTGTTTTATCATAATAGAACTTAAATAAAGGACATTCAAAACTAATGAATCCATTTGGAACTAATTTTATGGATTTATGGTGACAAATAAGAGAAATTAGAATTTGATAGCAACTCTTAGTTAATGATGAGGCATCCCAGTCACTAACTGCATCCTTTCTTTGTGCATTCTGCCCCAGAAATTCTGCAAACTTAGGGTCCAATGATACACTTTTATATCTCAATCTACGATAGATATGTAAAACGTGAAAGAGATTTTTGTAGATAAGAATTATTTTGAGATAAACCTCTCTCAGTTTCCCAAAATTCAACTCCCGTTGTTCACAATATTCTCTGTAAAAAGATGTCAAAAACAGGACTTTGCACAAACTGAAAAATAGGCTATAAAGGAATGCACTTATCTCCCTTTTGGTAATACATGTGTAAAAAGTGAGATAGGTTTTTGTGTATTGGCCTGTTATAAATACAAACATCCTCCTGTTTCTCGAAATACTTCTTGGATTGGCCACAGTAGTTTCTGCAAAACTATGACTTAAACAGGAAATTTCTTAAGAATGTACCATTTCCGCTCTGATTTCATCTTTTAACCTTAATTCCTTTTAACTGTTTTTCACTTTTACTTTGGATAAACTTCATTTTTGCTGGTGAAAGTGTTTTCATCTTTGTTTAACCCTTAATTCCTCCATGTTTACTTTTACTGCTCTATTTTTCATCTGTTTTCACTTTGACATGAATTTGTATGCTCTGTAACTGTCTTCCCGGTTGTTTATCTTCATGCTAGCTGATTTACTTGATTTGGTCTTCAATCTTATACTCTTTAATCCTGATACACTTTGATTGTTTTTTTACTGTGTCCTTTATCCTTCATTGTATATTTTAGGTGTTTACTGTATATTTCAACAGTAAATGCTTTTAATTCCATGTTTCCCTCTGCTTGTCTTTTAACTGTATGTTTTATTTTCCATCTTTGTTTGAATAGATTCGATAACAATCTTGGAGTAAACAGGTCTTATGACTAGTATTAACACGGTTTATCCAAGGCTATGGTCTTCTGATCACCTATAAAACAAAACAAATTGTTAAGAAAGCATTGGTTTGCAGGGGAGGTCGGAAAGGTTTCATTTGAGCTTGAGAGGTCTGTGGAGTGAGTCTAGAATGCTTTTCGAGAGGTAAACCATGCTCGAATCGGTTACCAAAAGCTTCAAGTGGCGCAGATGGGTTACATAGGGTTTTACTGCACAATCAGGTGAAAACGAGCAAAAATGGGGTTTTTGTGCTTAAACGGGTAAATGGTTGATATTGGCGGGTAAGCTTTGAATTAACAGTGGAAAATTTGTCATATGCGGAGAGTGGGAAGTGGGGGCGGTAAGTGGATTTCATCACACTGCTTTTGGTAGGCGAGTGGTTTTGAGGGAGGGCCGCGCGATTGCACTAGTCATTTGACACGTAGCATCGGCACTATTTGGGAAGCCGCTCATATCACGCGTTATCGTCTGACCAAAAGGCCCGTGTGATATGTGCGATGGCCATCGGATCTAACAGATCCGATCGGACAGTGGTTGGGGTGCTAAGGTGACTGTTTTATAACAGGGGCGGGCCCGATATTAATTAAAATACTTAATCATATCAGGGGCGATTTGATTTGGTTGCTGAGTTATTAATTTAGTTCTGATGACTTAATTAATTATCATTAGCATGGTGGGGAGGTCGGGTTCTTAATTAACTACAGATTAGCTAATTAATCCCATTTATTATTTGAGTTACGGTTATATTTAACCATCAGGGCAAGATATGTAAAAATTTGGGGTTTTTGTATAATATAATAATACGGGTGTGGGTAATGTCATTTTATTCGGGAATTACATAATAATAACATTAGTGGTTAATATGACCAAATGAATGGGAAAGTGCTAAGTCTAATGTTTTCCGAAAGTATTTCATCATACAACATTTATAACTTAGGCTAAACGAATATGAGGGTTTTGAGATATGGAAATGTTTTTAATTTCCTAAGTAAAATAGGATTTTACTTAGGAAAAGCTTTATCAAGGGAATGAATGATCTTATGGAGGGATAAATGTTGGTGAAGGGGATTTAAGTACTTTAGGCCTTTCAAATTATTGGGTCGAGGGTCCGGTCCCTCCAAAAGTTAGAGAAATTCTCTGAGCCTCTCTAACTTGTATAGGTACCTTTAGTACTTAGGGGAAATTAGTGAATTTTTAGGGAAAAATGGAGTAAGAAGTTAATCAATTTGACTTTGTTTCCTTGATGTGTTGTTTCCAATATGAATTGTGCTTTGTCCAAGCGATGAAAAATATTTAAGCATAAAACTTAACCATTCACCACACATTTGTTCTGCAACCATCATCTACTTACCATACCTACTTTATCCTAGCATTTTCACTTCTTTATTAGGGTGCACTTAAACTGGAAAACCCTTATCAAACTTTCTTTTCTCTTACATAGTGATATCTATCTAAATCTACACTTATTACATCCAAGGGCTCAGATTAAATTGTTGAGCTCCTTTTATTCACTCTACCTATCTACTTATCTGTCAAGATTAAACAGTTTGGTCAGATTTTATTATCTATCTCTATAAACATAGATTAACCAAGATTAAACTATTTGGCTACCATGGATTGTGGCATAAGTGACAAGTTGCACACAATCTTTATTATACAAAAAGTAAAAAAGCAGTGGCATTTGGACTTGCACACTTTCATGGTCTTTTTCTTTTTGTTGGGGTTCATTTTCTTTCATTTTTTTCTGACCTTTTTCATTCTTTTTTTCCTTTCATTTTTCTTTTAGGGCATACCCTCTTTACATTTTTTAATTTTTTATTTTTCACAAGAATGGAAAAAATTTGCAATAAGCAAAGATATGAACATATTTCAGAGCTAAAATCAGCCAATCATAAATTATGACACCTATTGGTATAGGAACCTAACAGTATCTCTGTAATTTCAAATATCCAATGTCTGAAATTGCGTCTTGAAGTATCCCTTTGAGTCCTCTTTTTAACCCCTCAAGTCTGATCAAGATTGGATTCTCCAAGGAAGAGTTATTCCAAATATCCTACGATGACCTAATTATAGACTAGTTAAGTAGAGCGAACTTGTATGAAGTGCCACGTGTCACTGTTTCGACCTTAGGACTTGAAACTGATATACAAAAAACTATAGGTTGTTCTCTTTCTGTAATTTTTTATGAAATTTCTATCTGATGCTCAGAGAGATAGTTATGATGATTTTTCCCAGGTCACATGTTTGAGATATAATTCGAGAGCCTGCAAAAACCTTGACTTCCTTGGATCCTATCTCCGCAAATATAGCACGAAAAAATCTAAAATTCGGACCCGAGTTTCATAGAGATTGTTGAGTCTTGAAAATGTCATTCATTTCCATTACACTTTCACTATTATGTCTATTATATCACCTCCATTTCACCTCCATTTCACTACTATGTCACCACATTCATCCCACTTTCATTATCATTGGGCCACCTTTATGTTTTTCCAATATTTATTATTTCTAAGCCTTTTAAGTGAATTTGTGGCTAAACATTAGAAAATAATGTGCATATGCTTATACCTAACAAATGGGTTGAGATTGTTGACATGTGTAGGTTGAAAGGAGGCTTCTAGAAGACTCTTATGTGGCACTCTAAGGCCAAATTCGAATTTGAGTGGAAAGAATCATGGGATCATGAGGATATGTGTCACATCTCCTAATTGTATTGTAACTCTAAGAAGACATGTGTCTTATCAGTTCCTATTTTGATTAGGACTCTAGAGGTAGAGGGAGAGATTCATGTATTCTCATTAATGAGATGGCTTCTCATCTTTTTGTATAAATAGGAGATCTCTCTCCTTCATTTGGGAGCTTAGCTTATTAGTCTTTTTAGCTTGTGAGTTCTTTAGCTTGGAGTTTGTAGTTCTTCCTTGATGGCTTTTGAAAGCTTTGGAGAACTTTGTTGTACTTTGTAATTTTGAAGAATTTGAATAAAGCTTTGATGTTCTCAACATGGAAGGAGATGTGAAGTAGATGTCATGGAGCACATTAGAATGTAAGGTAGAGTAGATTTCATTTTGTAATTTTGCTTTGATTTCATTATGTCATTTGATTGTTTTCAAGTTGATAGATTAGATTTTTCATTCATGCAATTTTAATTCATGCAAGTGTGTTCAACCGGTTGATTGTAGGTTAGTAATGCACATAGCTTTTTAATGACTAATGACATGACAGAATCATCTTGTCCTTCTGCTGATTTATTTTTTTGAGTTCTAATTCCAGCATTGTTATTTCAATCAGTTTTTTTTTGCTCATTTACTTTCCTGCAATTTAGATATCAAATTGCTTAACTTGTTCATGATTGCTTCCCACAAGGTAGATTGAGCTGAAGGGTAAAGGATCAGAAGAGTTGAAGTAGTGTGATTAGTTTCCTTTATGCAATTTAGATATCATATTGCTTAACTTGTTCATGATTGCTTCCCATAAGGTAGATTGAGCTAAAGGGTAAAGGATCAGAAGAGTTGAAGTAGTGTGATTAGTTTCCTTTATGCAATTTAATTTCTTGCAATTTAGATATCATATTGCTTAACTTGTTCATGATTGCTTCCCATAAGGTAGATTGAGCTGAAGGGTAAAGGATCAGAAGAGTTGAAGTAGTGTGATGAATTAGTTGCTTTGCTTTCAGTCTTTGAGTTGCTTTAAGTTCAATTTTTACTTTCTTTTTATACAACAGCAAGGATATTGGGTTTCATAGTCACTAGCTCATTGATTGGTTATTGCATTTTATTTTGATTGAAGTAGCTGCATATTTACACTTTTGTTTAAGTACTAATTCCATCAATAACATGTTTTAAGATCTTTTGAAGTGCTAAGTTTTGGAAGTTACCAATAGGGACATAGGCCTTGTCTTGAAATCTCTATCCATACTTGTCCTTTAAAAGTATTCTTAAGACCTTAGAATAGGATTTCCATTTGCATTAGAAACTTTAGGAAACCAACAAAAACATATATATCTTGCTCAATTTTTAACCTCTTTGAGCTCAAGAAGAGCCTAGATGGGGGTTTTTGAGTGTCATGGACTCAGTGGCTGCCTCAATTTTATAATTTGAGCACTTTATAATGGAATTTTTGTAGAATCAAGTCTTTTAGTGTTAGAGGATTAGACAGTTTTGAGGCAGTATGGAGACATATTTGAGCATGGAGAG
Source organism: Pinus tabuliformis (assembly GCA_031772625.1). NCBI lineage: Eukaryota > Viridiplantae > Streptophyta > Pinopsida > Pinales > Pinaceae > Pinus > Pinus tabuliformis. The sequence goes on from CM062817.1 coordinate 1,691,498,708, forward strand.
AGCCTAGTTAGAGGTTTTCTAGCCTTCTAGTTTCATCAGTAGCAGTTTTTACTTCAGTTGAGCAACTCTTTTCAGTATTTTCTCAATCTGTTAAGGAGAGAATCCCTTTTAACACTTCATTGTGAAGGAGTTGCATGTTTATGCTTTTGATTTCAATTGGGGTACAAGGACCTATTGTGTGAGAGTCTTTTTTATGTTGACATTTTCATGACTTATTGTAGGGAGTCATCTTTCAGAGTGAGAATTCTTTGTAGGAGAATGTTTCTTTGTAGGAGAAACAAGACACTCTATTATTAACAGGTTGTATGAACTCATTTACTGTTGAAATCAATATATGGCCTAGTTGTTGGAATAGGCCCAAAGATGTAGCCTAGGAGGGGTGAAATTCATCATCAAATGTTGGTTTCCTCTTTTCATGTTTATCATTTTGAGATGCATGTGATTTTTTTTCTCTTTTAAGTTCATGTGGAGACTTAACTCACTATCTTGAAGAGATTGTGAAACCTATTTTACCTTTAAAGACATATTTTGTTAACTTGCAATGTGTCAGAGGACGATCGTTTTTTATAGAAGGAGATTTCCTCCATTTTCAGATCAAGAAAGAAAAAAAAATTCTTTGAGTAGTGTTGATTCTGAGTATATTGCAAGGTGTGAAGTAAGCAGAGAAGTTGTCTGGTTAAGGAAGCTACTATCCAACCTATTTGATGGACCAATGGACCCTACATCGATACATTGTGATAACACCAGTTATATAATAGACCCAATATTCTATGGAAAGACAAAGCATATAAACAACAAGTATCACTACATTTGGAAGCTAGTACAAGATCGTGTGTTGCAACTACAATACATCTCCACTGATGAGAAGGTAGTTGAAATATTGAAAAAATATCTTCCTAATAAAAATATTTTATATTTGAGAGACAATCTTGTTTTGGTTTATGTATCCCCCTGGTTGAGAGGGAGAGATAGGCATATCATTCTTATCTTCACTTGGAAAGACAAAATGGAGGATTGGGTAAGCATCTAACACCCGATACTCTTTCAGGATGAGGTATGACATCCAAGATAAGAGTAGTGGTGGACCAATATTCTTTGAGGACTAGCTATCCAAGATAATAATACTCCAAGGAAGGTCATACTCTGTGAACATCTAGGCGGGGTATGTACCTTGAGAGACAATGATGATGGTGTCTATAAATCATTGGTCTTGCCAACATTGTGCTCTAATATTGCGGAGAGATAGATTTGTTAGTCAAGTCCTTGCTATATGACAATGTTGGTTGATATGATGTTGAATAGATGGGTTACCAATCCAACTCTCCTTATGATAAATCTTCATATTAAGAATGCCCATGTACCATTTATGAATACCTCCATAGTTAAGAGGGAGTGTTGAAAAATGTGTAACTAGGTTCGCTCTTCATAAATATGAAATGCACTTTTGATTCTTGTATGGTTGTAAAATGAAAGAAAATTATTATTATTATTTTTGGAGCATGGGTTTCATGCTCAAGGTCTTTTATTTTATAGGTCAAGCACCCGTTGAGTGCTTCTATGGTTTGTCCTAGGTCAAAAAGTCAAAATATTCATTGTCATAAGTTGAATACCCCATCCGGCACATTATAACTTGTAAACAAAATTATTTTTTCATTAAAAGTGTCAAAATACCCTTCATGACCAAGACGGCCTCACAGCTAGGGAGTTAGCCTATTTTGAGGAGCCATGTCCACCTTGAGAAGCCTATATAAAGGAGGGAACTTTACCTCCTTGAGACACATCCATCACTCACTACTCATCCAAGCAAAGGAAAAGAGAAAGAATGCAAGTGAAGAAGGAAGAGGACGAAGACAAAAAAAAATTGGGCTAATTCTCTCTCACATGTGCGAAGAAGAGAAGCTAGGGTTTGCAACTTCATGGTTGAAATTCCCTATGTGCTGGAAGAAGATCAAAATTGTTGGAAGAAGGGTCTACTAGATCACCTACTATCCCTAGAAAAAGAAGCAAGGCAAGCGAAGTTGTTGGGAGGCCTTGGAAGGATAATTTTTCTCACACGTGTGGATGTATTAGTAGTTTCAAGGGGCTGAAAATTTCAAACCCGCAGTAGAGGCTTAAATTCTGAAGCTGGGGGTCAAAGTTGTGTTGCTGGAAGAGATTTGACTGGGTTTGACTTGGACAAGGGAAGCACATCATTCAGAAAGGTTGGACTTGGTCTTGGAGGGTATTGGTCTTGGTCTAGAGGTCTTGGAATTCGTCAATTGAAGAATCTATAAGAAGAGAAGAGATTTTGCGGGTTTTCCTCTCAAGTGGAGAGGTTTTGGCCCTGGCTTGCAACCTACATTTTGTGTTCTTTTGTACTATTGTTCTTCTTTTTTTGGTATTTTTTTAATGATATTCAAACATAATAATAAGTGGAGAAGCTAATAAATAATAAAAAGTAAAAGGAAATCACAAACAGTTATCATAAAAAGAGAAACCATCTTAACTATTGCCCTTTAGATTTCTCACTAATGCTCTTGGTGGTGGTCTTTCTTGATAGATCACGTGGTGCTCTTGGTGGTGGTGTTTCTTGGTGATCACATACTCCTTGATGTCATTGATGATGACATACTCATTAGATTTTTTTTTTCCTTTATGTTATGGTGTATGGTCAACCTAACCTAAAATCCACTTAAAAAACATTTAAGGATAAAAATTGGGTCAAAGTGGAATAATAATAATAATAATAAAGGGGTCAACCCCTGTTGGCATTATGGCATTATGGACATGTGTTGAACTTGATGGCAACCCTCTCACAGACAGACATTTCTCTTGATGGGGACAAGAAGAGCCAAAAGGAGAGAAGAGGGGCCATTTACATATGCTTATTGGAACCTTTGAGCCATTGGGCGCTTATCGGAGCAATAGAGGCTCTTTCTCATATATAAAGAGCTTATCGGGAGTGATCAGGCCTCATATGCATGTATTAGTGTTATCGGGAGTTGGTTGGGTGCGTAAAACCCATATATATGCATTATATCCCCTTTTTGGTCGTTACATGAATAATATCATTGCGGCATCGAAGTTTCGACATATCGCATAACAATTATATATGTGTGTGTGTGTGTGTGTGTGTGTGTGTTTCAGCATATCGGCGCATTGGGGTTTCGACTGTGTAACCCGAAAGCATATCGCAATGGACCCGATGGTGGCATTAACTTTGGCTTATAATAATTTTGCATCCGCAGTTCGGCATATATGCGCGTCGGACTTTGTTGAAACCCCCGATTGCGGTCGAACCCGATGGAGGCATCAAACACGGTTTATAATATATCGCGTCCACAGTATATCGGAATACATAAAGGGTCACCCACCCCAATCCTCCGATTGTGAGCGGACCCGATGGTGGCATCAAACATGGCTTATAACAATATCGCATCCGGCTATGTGACTTTGGTGAAATCCTCCGATTGCGATAAGAGGGGACGGACCCGATGAAGGAATTAAAAGCATTTCATATTAAATCGCATCCGCGGTGTTTGCCCATAAGCCTCCCACTTCAAATCGCCGATAGCGATGAAAGGAGCGGACCCGATATATTAATAAAGGCTGGTTAATGGGGCATATCGCATCTGATCCATCGGATCGGACGTCGGGCATGTATTATGAGCGATGAGAGCAAACCCGATATATTAATAAAGGCTGGTTAATGGGGCATATCGCATCCGATCCATTGGATCGAACGTCGGGCATGTATTGTTAGCGATGAGAGCGGATCTGATATATTAATAAAGGTTGGTTAATGGGGTATATCGCATCCGATCCATCGGATCGGACATCGGGCATGTATTGTTAGCGATGAGAGCGGACCCGATATATTATTAGTGTGGATGCATTATGTTAAAAGTCCGCATTTGTGGTTTTGGGACCATTTTCATAGTTTTTCCCGCTTAAGCCCATTCTTAAGAGATTGGTCAAAACAGTTGTGCCTCAGGTTTTCAGATCCTCAGGTTTCGATTCATGGTATTATCAAAAGCATGATTATATAAAGAAAAAGGGGATCCAGTGGCAAAGCATCGATTATGAATTGAAGATCTTAAGGAAACTGTGCAGCCGCAGACACGAAAAAGACAGAAGTCTCTTCAGGTGTGGAGAATCGCTATTCTAGAGGTGATGTGGGAGCGGTCACCCACAGCCTCTGTTGTCTATATCGGGTGATAACTGTCATGTATATGGATCTGGCGCTTGGGTGGGCCCTTGAGTGATTCTGATAGATCTGCTGTTTGGGTAATTCTGAAGATTTGTTTGTACTTGAAGACCATTTTATCTTCTTGGAGCCAGTCTGAAAATTAATGAAACGTGGTCCTTGAACGAAGTAGGGGGTTGTAGCTCCCTTCCAGAAGAGACTGGAGAACGAGAGAGAGTTGTAGCTCTCTGCAGGTTGCAGCCGGCGTACTGGTAAAGGACTGCACCAGTACAAAATCATTGTAAAAGAAATTCTATTTCAAAGAAGATAGAGACATATTGCAGCACGTGGTTTTCACCCACATTGGGTTTCCACCTTATATCTGGTGTTCCTTTGTGTGACTATCTGTTTTTACTGTTCTTGATTCATTATTATATGGTTAGATATACAAGTTAATTATTAATATCAGAAGAATACTTTAAAGCATAAGTCTGGATGGTTTATTGAAAAGAAATTAATAATACTGATTCACCCCCCCCCCCCTCTCAGTATTATTTCCAACAACCCCTTTAAACTACAATGAAGACACATACAAAGTAAAGATTTTACTATATATAATGGCTTAATAAAATGGAATGGCATCATACTCTGAAGAGGCCACCCCCTTTTCATATCTCAGGAAGTTAATCATTTTATATTATTTTTTGATCCGCATGTGGACAACCATGTTAATATTGTTTGTAAATCCAAGCTATTTATTTTTTTTAAAGGGTTGAAGTATGTTTGGTATCTAGAGCCATCATCCGTGAGTTTGAAGTTAAATTATATTGGTCAATACATGTTTTAAACTATAATAATCACATATGAAAGTATATAAAAGGGGTCACCCATAGATTAAGACTATATCATATGGTGAAGTGGGTAATGTGTCAAGCATGAAGCCATCAACCACATGGGGGTGCACTTGCTAAGAAAAAATATTAAAATGAGCTGACATACTTTATAATTTTTTTTTTTGATGTGGAGCCCTATCGAGTTTAATATGTGAACAAGTGTGATCAAAGAGGAGACAGGAAAGCCCTGAAACAAGTGTTGTTTGCAAGTTTGTGAGCGTGCATGGGGTCTACTTCTAGGGGGTTCATGGTTCCCCCGCACCCCTTGTCCTCTTTTTTGTCGAAAGCTAAATTATTCAAGGTGATTGTGTCTTCAATATGTAAATTACTTACGATTGCTCTAACCAAATTTGTAAAATGGGTAGATGAGATCCCTAAGGTGCAAATCCCTTCAATAATCATGCATCACATGGAATTGAATCTTATGGATGGGTGTTTAATTAGATAGGTCAAAGGAATCTGGCCCTCCCACGAGACCATGTAAAACTAGATTAAAAAAAATTGGATCATTTTGATAAAGGAATGATTAAATCAACATTTTTGTGGATGATGTTTTTATATGTTTTACTTTGAGACTAGAGAAGAAAGAAACTTAATATTAAAAAATGAGCCATACTTTTATTGAACTAGAGGGTTATATTTAAAAAAGTGGACACCATGAGGCAATCCATAAGAAGCGGAGGAGGCGGGGAGATATAAGCGCGAAGAGGTGGCAAAATCGAAGGCACAAGAGAGGTGCATGCAGAAGAACAGGAAAAGTTGGCAAAGCGACGATGAACACAGCACGAAGGAGAACGATTAGGAAGTTGGAGGAGAGAGCAGAAGTTAAGAGGAGGAAGCCAGAGAGCAAGGAGATTATGGCTGAGGGAAGCAGAACGACCGTAGGAAGATGGACGAGGAGTAAGACAGAGGGAGGAAAACAAGGCCGAGGGGACCGAGAAGAAAAGGGCAAAGGTATAATGGAGACGGAGACAGAGAAGGAAATTCTTTCAATCTACGATGACTCAGAGGACGACGTCGAGATGTTCGACTCTGATAAAGAGAAAGGGGAACCAGTGAAGGTGAGCCCTGGCAGGAACGGAAAGCCAGGAGGGACCGAAGCTAGGAAAAGGGGAAGGGAAGATGCAGGGGGCTACCAGGAACAGGAGGAAGGAGAGGATGACGGAAGTCCGGCAGGAAGAGGAAGATGGCGAGGCAGGGGAGGATACAGGAGAAGGGGAGGAGTTGGAGAGAGAGGCGGGCGAGGAAGAAGAGGCAGAGGAGGAACGACAGGAGTCAGAGAGGCCAGCGTAACAAGGAAGGGCAGGAGGGGGAGGAAAGCGATAGGAAAGAGAGTGCAGTTCGCTGAAAGGGCTTATTGCCAGAATACCAATCCAAAAATCAGGAGGATTATCGAGCAGATGGAAGAGGAGGCAATTCAGGCTCAGTCGGAGTCGGAATTAGAGGATTGGGAGTATCTTCTCCCGGATCCGGCCAATACGCGTGGCTGAATGACGTTATATAAACAAGCTCTTCACATCTATTGGGTTATGAAGAGACTGCTTGCCAAGGCTATGGAACAAGTAGCCATGGAAATGGCAGAATTATCCCAGGGAATTCCTAACCTGAAAAAGGAGCTAAGGAACATCCAAATCACCTTGTTCATGCAGGATAAGAAGATGGACGAAATTCAGCAGCAGTTACAAGCGAGTGGATCGGGAATCAAGAAGGAGAAGGAGCAACAGGCAGACCCAGCGAACCAGTAGAGATAGCATGATAATTAGAGGTTTCTATAATGTCTCTCTCTAGTGATAATTAGTTACCTGTAGGACCTTTGTTATTTTAATATGCAAACAAAAAACAGCTTTAGTAGATATAAGGTTGGTGTGTATAAAGCATGGAAAGACAAAATGAGAACCTATTATTTTTGGCTGGCTATCAAAAACTTAAGGTGGTCAAGAAACCCGGTTTCCCCTCGGGGCGGGTTGAGATCACCACATGCATGTAGTGATTTCAATTTGCGTTAATAGAAAAAGAAGGTCTCTCCTTAGCTTACAAAAAAAAAAAAGTGGACACCATAACTTAGTAAATGGAATTCCCTAAGTTGTCTCAATTTGGGTGAGATTACGCCATCTCCCATTACATTTTTGGAATTATGATATATTGAAGGCTATTAGGAATTCTTTAAGGAAATGTATAGATAAGGTAATGGCAAGGGATGGCATGATGGCTTGTGCCTTTATCTATGTGGAAATTTATTTAGAATAGGGATTTTCATAAGAAATTCAATTAAAATTGGATGAATAGATACACATGCAAGCTATGGATTATGAACAACTTCCCTTCAAGTGTAAATAATGCCATAAATATGGGAATTTTGTCAATAATTGCTCCAAGAATGGAGCAGTTGAACAAGGAACCTAACAAAATTTGGATCAATGGTAATAGGTTAAAAATAACAAAACTAGCAGCAAACGAAGACCATCGGTGTTGGGTCTAAGAATTGGCATATCTTTTACCATTGTTTTCTTACCTTTTTTTATCACTTTCGCCTTTATAACTATATCCTATTACTCTGTTGATTATATTTTCAAACAAAATATTTTATTCTTTCATGTCATCCTAACTTATGCAATTTTTCTTGTATTTGGTGAGAGGATAATTATTTATGGGTAACTTTACTAACAAAATGACAAGAAGGATGTTTACAAGATGACTCTTGTTAGGATGTTGCTACTCCCTTTTTCCCAGATGATGTTATGTTGCTCTTCCAGGATTTTGTAACGTTGTCACACCAAGGAATATTTTGTTGTTATTCTGATGTTAGTACTCTATTTCATGTTGATGTACATTATGTTTCCTTGGTTCCATTTTTGGGAACCATTATGAATGTTTCAACTCAGTTAGGTCAACCAAGACTTGTGTGCCAGCAAGGATTTAACGGATCTTAACAAATCAACCAAATTGGCTGTAATAGTTACAATCTTACATTTTTTTTACTAGCTAAAATGAGGCATCGTTATAGAATTACTTTTATTTACGGTGATTTTTTGTAATTTGTTCAGAAAAGACTCTTAGTTTGAACAACTTTAGAATAAAAATATTCTCATGGTTGATTTTGGTACAAAGATTAGATAGGGGGGAAATCTATAAGACAAGGACCCTCTGCCTCATGCAAGGGGTGACACCATTATTTTCATAATTGTGCATTTTTTATTCTATTTCTCAGAGTTGATGCAATGTTAATGCAGTTATTCTTCAGAGTTTGTCATATTTGCAGAGGTAGGGACTGCTTAGAATCAGCCATGAGTTAGAGGATAGTACTAATGGGGCATATGCCAGTAGGTGTAACGGCCCCGAAATAACAAAACATAATTAATTAGATTAACCAAGCCATTTATAGTCAACAAGCAATTTATCAACTAGTTAACATTAAATTACAAAAATACGAGTGAAGAAAGACAACTTACCTATGGAACGCTAGTTGAATTCTGCTACCTGCAACAAAGTCTTGGGGACAACTCCCCACCCAACCGTAGGCTCAATTGCACAAAATCTTGCTACAACTGGCCACCCCCGAGCCCTCAATCAATGTACTACTGCCAGGGTATCTTTTGTCTCCTAACACTATTCTCCCAGAGAATGGATGATGGAATCATGGAATGATGGAATGCCTCTCATCTTCCTCCCCATCTATTAAATAGAGCAAACATTGGAAGCGGAACCACATGCACACACTCCATGTGTCAACATGCAACTTTACTGCTTCCTTGTTTTATTCTTTTGTTTTTCTTTTTTTTTATAACTTTACTGATTTTTACTATTTTTCTTATTTTATTTCTTTTGTTTTTACTTTTTGATAGCTTTACTGATTTTTTCTATTTTTCTGTTTATTCTTATTTATATTTATTTAGAGCAAGTAATTAATTTATTAATTTATTATTATTTATTATTTATTTACTATCACTATTTTTTATTATTGTTTATTATTTATTTTATATTATATTATATTATTTATTATTTATTATTAAGGGACATTACATTTATTTTGTTATTTATTACTTTAGGTAACAGTCCCGGCACCCTCTGCTGAACTAGTATAACCAGCAGGCATCGAAAGTTTCACAACACCCGAGAAATCCCAAGGAATCTTTGTCCTTTTTCCCACTTTCGGAATTAGGCATAAGCCTCCTCGGTCTGTATCCTAGTCCAAGGCTGGCCCCAAGGCTCGCCCCTGACTCAGACCTTATCTGCCCCAAGGCAGGGATCCGGTATAGTGCTCAATGTCATCGAGCATCTCGCAAGGTTGGCCCACTCCCTCCATAATTCACGAAGGCACACAACTCCAGGCATCGAAGTCCTTACACACCTACCAGACTTCACATCCCAATACAATACTAGGCACCTAGCCTTCAATATCAGGCACTTGGCCTCCTCAAGATGGTCCCATAGCCCTTAAGAGCTATCCATCAAGAGCTATACAAGACAAAGGAACCACTGGCATATGTAGTGTTGATCGAGTTTGTCCCCAGCCCATATGGTGTTACTTATTCTCCCTTGTGCATATGTGCTCGCACGAGATCATCAAATAAACCGGCCCTCTCGGCCCATTTGCGGAGTCCTGTCAATCATCACACCTCAACATACAACCAATGCATTAGCTATACCATCATAGTATCATATAAAATAATCTGCATGCCAATTCTTGCATGTCATCATGAGAACATTTATCATTGTTAATGGTAACATTATGAATAATAACGAACTGCATGCTCCTGCATGTCATAAATTTGTGTGCAACTATCACATGCTTCACCTCATGAAATACCATCATAAGTTATAACATCAACATATTTGCATCAAAGACATATCATGTCTTCACATAATAAATGAACCACATGTCAATAAACCTCATATTATAGCATCACAATTCCTATGCCATGTTATGCATATCATATCCATCATGAGTATTCAACATTAAATACCTATCATCACGTAGTAAATGGATATGTCAATATACCTCGACATAACATCATAATCATAAGGATACATCATCACTATAAGAACCACATGTGCATCATTATATCACGAAACCTCATGTAACATTATAAACTAAACTGAAATCATAGTGTACGATTTAGATGTATCATAAAGTTTAAACAATAAAACATGATTTAAATTCTCCATAAAAGTATTTGTCTTAGCTAAGTAAGCACTCCTAATTAGTTCACCACACATTTTAATCAAGTAAATAAGGAAAGTCATTAAGAATAACATCTGCATCTTCCCAGGTAGCTGACCCTGGGCTATATTGGTCCCACTAGACCTTGACTTGCTCAAACTCACGGTTCCTGAGTCGACGAAATAACAACACATAATTAATTAGATTAATCAAGTGATTTATAATCAACAAGCAATTTATCAACTAGTTAACATCTACCTACAACAAAGTCTTGGGGACGACTCTCCACCCAATCGTAGGCTCAATTGCACAAAATCTTGCTACAACTGGCCACCCCGGAGCCCTCAATCAACGTACTACTGCCAGGGTATCCTTTGTCTCCTAACACTATTCTCCCAGAGAATGGATGATGGAATCATGGAATGATGGAATGCCTCTCATCTTCCTCCCCATATATTAAATAGAGCAAACATTAGAAGGGGAACCACATGCACACACTCCATGTGTGAACATGCAACTTTATTGCATTCTTGTTTTATTCTTTTGTTTTTTTTTTTTATAGCTTTACTGATTTTTACTGTTTTTCTTGTTTTATTTCTTTTGTTTTTACTTTTTGATAGCTTTACTGATTTTTACTATTTTTATGTTTATTCTTATTTATATTTATTTAGAGCATGTAATTAATTTATTAATTTATTATTATTTATTATTTATTTACTATTACTATTTTTTATTTATTGTTTATTATTTATTTAATATTATATTATATTATTTATTATTTATTATTTATTATTAAGGGACATTATAGTAGGTATCATGGTGGGCACAGGTCAGATAGGGATAAAACTATCAGAGATGGTAGGTTCTTGGATACACTTGATAGGAGAGGTGATGGACACAGATTCTATTCTAGTTCTAGTTCTGACAAGTACCATGGTCATCATTGTTATCATCCTTACAGGAGGGGTGACAGTGGATATTTTTCGGATGAGTTAAAGAAATCCAAACCACCTACCTTTGATGGGGAATTGAAGAAACCAGAAGATGTAGAGGCATGGTTACTTGGGATGAAGAACTTATTTGAGTTGCATGATTACACAGAGAAAATGAAGGCCAAAATAGATATCTTTAGCCTCAAAGAGAAAGCAAACATCTAGTGGGAAGATGTGAAGTAGGTTAGAGAAATTAGGACATAAGAGTTGAGTTGGAATGAATTCAAGAGACTTTTTAGGAAGAAATATTTGTTAAAGAGGTACTATGACAGTAAAGCCAAGGAATTCTATGAGCTAAAGATGGGATCGATGATGGATGAGGAGTATCTGACCAAGTTCCCGGAGTTGTTGAGGTATGTACCGTATGTTAAGGATGAGAAATCTGAAGTTCAGATATTCATCAATGGATTACCATTAAAATTTAAAGATTGGATTGAGTATGATGAGAATCGGTCACTTGAAGAAGTCAATGGGAAGTTGAAACATTGTTATGAGAAATCAAAACGTAAGACAGAATCTCAGCAAGGTTTGAAAGGGATAGAAAAAGGTAAGGGAAAGTGGTCATCAAAGCGAACAAGGCCTCGGGATGCAGGTGAGAAAGAGAATTTTGCACCTTATAAGAAGTTTAATGTACCTCATCTTGAAGAACAACAGAACAGGGGTGATGGTAGAAGACAGTTGCAGTGTTGGACATGTGGTAAGGAGCATCTCAAGAAGGGTTTTCCACAAAATCAGGTTGGTAGGCCTCAGATCTAGAGTGCACAGGAAGCGCATATAGTTGGGGATGTTGGAAAGATCATTCCATTGATCTATGCATCATTCAGTAACAAGCAGGCAGATCACCAAGCATCTATTATCGAGATGGACAATAAGCTCTGTGGTCAAGTTGTTTCTATTTTGATTAACCCTGGATCTAATTATAGTTACATTAATCTTGAACTGGTGGTTAAGTGTGGTGTTAGATTCCTATAATAGGAATCATAGTGTTGGTTTCTCACTATTCATTTTTTTTAATTTAGCCTATGAATCACTAGGTGTTATAGCCTAAAGTTTTTCTTGTCCAAGGAGTCATTTAATCCATGAGGTCTTGTGGTCTAGATAGGGAAGTTTGAGGTCATTTTTTAAGAATAGGAAGGACTAAGAGCTTCATCGGAACCTTTCTATGGTAAAGTGCTAAGAAGAATATTTTGAGTCGTATATTCAATTCTTTGAACTGGCTTCCAGGTCAGAAGTTAGAGCAGATCGGAATTCCCCTTTGAAAAGCATAAAATAAAGAAAATTTGCCTAAGTGTTCAGTCTCAAATCCTGCATATCGGAGGTTTTTGGAGAGAGAAAACAGCGCGGGTAGGAGAAAAATACCGATTAGTGATCACCAATATTGTATATCAATGATCAGAGGTTCCAAATCCTGCATATTGGAGGTTTATGGTCAGTCGACGGGGTCCAATCGGCATAGCACATCGCATGTCATAGGTCGCAGGTCTTGCGATATCGCATATTAATAGATGGCAGTTGCAATGTGCCGACCATAACAACACGTCGATTGCAATATGACATAAAACATCAGGATCGCTATATGAAATGCCTCTAGTGTTAAAGTATTGGGAGGGCTGTAAACAAATTAACAAAGAAATCACTTGCAAAACCAAAGAAAATTCGGGCCTTTTCTCTCTCCTCCAATGAGACACATCGCAGGACGATTTGGCATTTTCATGGTGTTGACGGTGCTGGACCCACTAACATGTCAAGGGGATCTCCCTAGTAAGAAGTCCTAATTAGACCTTAGACTGTTTGGTGTAGGAGTCCCAGCAGTGGGTCGTAAGGTAATGTCTTGATTGTGATGTCGCACAGAGGCAAGTAAGATAACTTTGTCAGTAGCAAGGGTGTGACTGCTACAGCGAGTTAAGGAAGGTGTATGAGATGTTCTAACACATAAAGGGGGAGATGACCATGAAGGTGAGTTCCAGGTTGAAAGGGATTAGTCCCAACTCGGCTAGGAACACACAACACAAAAGGACATAGACAGCGTCCGACAGAGCAGTCCACTCAAATGCGGTAGTCACAACATACAATGTAAGATAACAGGTAAAGCACTCACGGATCAATCTAAAAGAGTGCAATGGTTGTTACAGCAAGGTTCATGTGAAAGGTTTGTCTGGTGTCCGACAGAGCAGTCGACACAGATGAGACAACATTAACAAAATATACAACACATTTACAACAAGGTTTATATAATTGCATACAAATCAATTCATACACAAATACATAAGTTAAACAACATATATCATTAAGGCGACTGGAACATTCCAACTACAATAACAAAATATGCATGAAAATGTGTTTTCTCTTATTATATAAAAGTGTAATTTCCAATCATACAATACATCCATGTAAACCTGGTAGCCCCATCAGTGAAACATTACAACCACATCCACCTGCTCCTGCAAGGAGATGTACTAGCTCTGTGCAGTGGAGAAGCCAAGGCGTGTTACAATATTGTCCGAGCTTTCTTCAAGATAGTCTTAGTAGAAGCTTGGCTTACCAAAAGCCTGTCCAATGAGTTATGAGGGGCTATTTATAGCAAAGGGTGGGGCGACCCTTGACATTCCCCTTTGTGACCATTCAACTATCCTCGTGACTCTTCACCTACTCTATGACTGTTACATCCACTATTGAGACTTGACTTACACTTAACATGACTCAACATTACAATGCACATGTACCCATGTGAACAATGGCTTTAATAAGCCAAAATAGACATCATTCTAACTTAGACAACCATAGAATTCCAACTTCTCAACATCCTCATGATGATCAACAGTAATATATTGATGCCAAGATTGGTAGTCCTTGATGGTGTCCAAGTGTTTTGTCGTGACATCCATCTAAAACCTGAACCTTGCCTCCATAGCATCTGGGTACACCACTCGGGCTCCTCTATCCAACTCGTCTAAGAGCACGTGCATCATTATCTTCAATGTGGCTGGACCAACAATGTACTTGTGCATGATGTCTGCACTGATAGGCAAGTCCGGGCTGGTGGCGATGCGCATCAACTCGTCGAAGTACGAGTTAAACTCCTATCGGACCTGCTTCTTTGTCTTCGCCTGGGTGAGAGTCCCAAGTGATGGGATTGCATGAGTGTGCACTATAACATCCATGCTCTTGAATACTCGTGCATGGGAAGCCTGTATGCTAGTGATGAGTTGTGGTAGGTCTTCATAGTTCCAGATCTGACTCCAGATACGTGCTTGCAGCTCAACCGCATTGGCCCTCATCATCTTTGGCAAGTGAAGCAGGGCTCCCTTGTACTTCATCGTCCATGCTTGCATGTTATCAACAGCAGCATGTATGTTCTTCAAGATGCGTGCTCTTCTCACACATTGCTGCTACCATCCGTGGAGATGGATGACTGCTTGGTGCACGGTACCAAACTTGGAGTACAATGCTCGCATAATTGTATCAAGGGACAATACTTCATCTAGTATTGCCTTCTTCAGTTCAGCTCGGGTGGAAATTGTCACCAAGTCTCCTCCTTGCTTGGCCACCTATATTTCCTTCGCCATTCGCTCATTCTGAGCTATGAGGAAATAAACACTTAAGCTGGTGGCTTTGGCATACACTCTAGTTGCATCAGCCAAAGTAGATGGATGCTTGTGCACATCAGTCACGATCACATGTTCTTCAACTTGCACAGGGGATGTTTGGTCCTCCGGAATCAATACTCTCTGAGACTGCACAACTCTATGATGAGATTTGTCAAAGGAGATGTTGTGCATCTCTTCTTCTGGCTAACAACCAAGGATCTCAGTGCCTCCTTGGTAATTTGGGACTTTCTCATCATTAGGATGCAATGAAGCGGGTGAGTTGACCTCTTTGTGGTGAGGCATGAGGTCGGTGTCCTGTTCCAACTCCTACTGCTCCATGTGTGAATCCAACTGTTCAAGCGCCTCTTCTATCTCATGAGAAAAGTCTTACCCCTACGATGGTTCACCCTGTTCACCCGATGCCAGTTTTTCAGATGAATCAACTACTTGTATGGGCGCTACTTCGTCTATTTGCACGTGATGCGCCCCCTATTGTATCTATTGTTTTTGTGTTTCCTTCTCCTATTGGCATAGCTCTTGTTCTTTCCAGAGTTTCTCCCTCAGCTCATGCAACTCCTTCTCTGCTTCTTCCATTCTCTTCGTATCCCTCTGCCTTCTGGCGATTTTCTTGTCGCACTGTTGCCTCTTTTCCTGAATATCCATAGCTACTTGTTCTACAAGTGGATCTACTCGAAACTTGCATCTTTGCTCCTCCTCCATGCGGTTGACAATCTTCCTCTTCCCTTTGTCTTGCACAGGTATGCTTGGCTCTTCTGCCTCTGTTGTTGCTATTACTCGTGCTCTCCGTGATGTTGCTTCATGCTGCTTTGCTAACCACTCTACGTCGAAGATGACCTGTTCATTGGGTCCAAAATAATTATAGCAATATCTCCACGAGTCTTCCTCAGCCCAATGAAATGCCCCATGGATCCAGTTGAACTAAAGTCTCATGCAGTGATCCTTCACAATGCAATGTGGGTCATATGGGTTGAAGCTTCGGAGGTCGAACGGGTACTTATTGATCTGTTCTTCTTCGACATCCGCTTGCTTGATACTCTGGATCTTATATAACCTAATCTACAACAGAAGAGTGGGCCAAGGTGCCTTCCTCTTCCGTTGTAGTCTAGCTATCAATCCTACTGAGATATGATATGCTACTTCTTGCATGACAAGTGCATCCAAGGAAAACTTTTGCAGAACATGCAGAGGCTTCTTCGTACTGAGCATTTAGATGAAAGTACCAGATGGTGAGGCATACCAATATGCAATGCCTAACAGTGCCTCAATTGCTTCCTTTGACATGCAGGGTGGACCCTATTCGAATATCAACCTGTACACTGGGGTAACAAAATGGTCGGACAACCGTATGATTACTCCCTTGAAGTTGCATTTAGACAACAACTTGAAATATGTGTTCACAACAGTCTCCGTCGGTGACCATGCCCACTCCAATCTCAGGAACTTATGTCGGGCACATACTGCATCTAGGATGTAGGTGGACATGTAAATCTTTGCATGCATACCCTCGGGTGATTGTCGATCCTTCATGACTTGTTCCTTCAGCTGGTGAGCTAGTATGCCAGACCAGTTGCATGGTCTTCCTTCTCTATCCAGTTGGTCCAATGCGATCACCCAACTCTGAGGGAAGTTTTCAGTGCTTGCTTGGCCACTCAGTCGGCATGCGAATATAACAAGTATTGGTACGCCTTCCTCATTATCTTTGTCTTATAGATCTGGTTGGGTGTCATCCTGACATGAGTTGGCTCCTTTACCCAATCCTTCATAATGTCTCTGGAATTACCTATGCTGCTGGGAAATTTGAATGTAGGACTCATGATAGTCGCAGGATCTGACATCTGATACATCTCATCATAATCTCATGCCCAAAAGGTTGCAAGATTCGTCCCACTGACACTACTCAAGGTCATCGTCTCAGGGTCAGTGTGGGAGATGATCCAGTGAATCATGTCCACACATGGGAACGCGGGGTATCTGCATGCAATCTGGTACAAGCTAGACTTGTGAATGTTCATGTACACCTAACGATCTTCGAGGTCTTCCCCAAAAGTTCCTGTGAATGCTTCATTAACCTCTTGCCACTTCAGTTTGATGTCTTTGTCTAGATACAGCTTCATATCTTCATAGATTGGCAGACTAGAGGACACCTGCTCAACTGTTGCTCCATCTGCAACTCCATTAGTGTCCTTTGATCTTGTTCTCTTGGAATCCATTAAGACATCTGAACACCTGAAAGATCTAGAAACAAGAAGCATGCATGGCAATAAATATGTCAGTGGAAACAAAGAAAATCCAAGGAAGGACACATCATATACCTGGGAAACTGATGAGAAAGATTGCGCAAGTTTTACTAGGAGGCTAGACTGGCTGCTGGATCTACGAAATGCATAATCCAGTCAGGCAGCTAGTTGTTGGGATTGTGCAATATGCAATTCGAACTAGGAAGGATTGTTGACCTAGGGACAGATTTGCGCAATTTATTGGGCCAAGCAGCCATTGTCCTCCAGAAATGTGTAAAACCGTCCTGGAGGTCAATGCTAGGAAAGAATGCGCATTTCTGGGGAGGAAGGTGAGCCTTCCTTCCCTAGATTGCGTAATGTAGACTTAGTGGAGACAGATCTCGGGCCAAGGTTGGCCCGACTCACCGACAGGCAACTGAAAGAAACTAAGACAGTAAATGCATGGTGACACTAAGTGATAGCAGAAGTGATTGGCAGTCCATACAAGACATGAATGAAATATTCAGCAAACATATCAGCATGCATGTGGGTGAGGCAGTTTGTCGATTGGTTGAATGTCCATGCAAAACAGTTTCATGCATGCGACAATAGTGAGATAGCAACAAAAACTGAAACAGAGCTATGACAAGCTAGTATACATGTAAACTATAGCAAGCGTTAAAATAAATCGAGAAAATAACACTTACACAAGCGAATACACAAAAAGTGATAGAAATGCTGAAAAAGACAAGTTGAGGCCACTTACTCGTGACTAGCTAAGCCGAATGTGTCGAAGAGTCCTGGATGTGCTATGGGATGTCAGAGCTCCAAGATCAATGTGAATGAATGAGCTTTGATGCATTGAATAAATAAGTTTGGTCTCATGACGTGCATGCCATAAATCTAGGAAAAAGCGACACTTGGAGGGAAACTTCTAAAACAACTTTGCATGTAACCCCCGGCTACTAAAAATAGCTCCCTGAATCATGGGATTCCTTTTGCATGTTGTCTCTTGCTATTCTGGGAAGAGCAAGTCATGCATGCATGCAAGTTAAGTTTCCTTGGTCTCGGGTGGAACTGGTCAACCAGACTATTCATGCATGCAGTTTCTCAAATGCTTGGGAAAAATGTGCATTCCTAGCTGGGAGCTGGGCTGATTGCCCAGAAGGATTGCACAATTTCTGGGCAGAGCAGCTGATTGTTGCCCAGAGTTGCACAAATCCTGGGTTGAACAGCCCTGCTGAGGAAATTTGCACAAATCCTGCTGGGAGTGTTGGCCGGCAAGATTGCGCAGTCCTGAAGCCCAGTAGGCTGCCAGAGAGGATTACACATTTTTTGGAGGGAAGGTTGGCTACCCTCCAGAAATGCGCAATTTTTTAGGGGAAGCTGCTTAGCCTGTAGCTGGACCAAGTCCAGGTGAACAACCTGTGAGGGAAATGGACCAACTATGATCGATAGGCTGCTTTTGTGCGAGGAAAACACTGAAGCTTGAGTACTTGACGAAGCAAGATAAATTGTTGTTAAAGTTTGGTAGGGAGGCTCCAAATCAGGCTAAGGAAAAATTTTGGAGGGTGGTTGTAGCTGCTACAACACAGGGGTTACAATGGGCCGAAAATGGATGACATGTGTCAACAATAACAGGATAACACGTGTAAGTGATGTGGCATTGATGATGTCATGTATCAGCATTTGTTGATCGGAGGAGGCGTGTTGCATACCAAGTTGAAACCTCCAATTGGAAATCATCCAAAAAGGGGGGCTCTGATACGAGGGATGGCTTATGGCCATGTGAGGAACCAAAGGACCAGGGGCTAAATATAAACAGTGATCGACGTTCGCAATCGATGAAAATGAAAGGTGTGCACCAAGTCAGCCTGCTAATTGGAAATTGTCGGGAGAGGGGCTTCGATAAGGGGGTTGGAACATGGTCCTGTGAAGCTTCACGGACCAGGGGCTATAACACAAAGGGTGATCGGCATTCGACAATCACAATTTTTAAAATGTGCAACCATGTGCATCATTGTGAAATCGTCGATTGTGATATAAATAATATAAAAGGGCTTGGGCGCTATGTGTTGTGGTCCCATGTATTTCACATAGAGACTGTTTATAATGTGGCAGTATTCTAAAGAATCAGCCTCCTTTCAAGCCAAAAGGCTTAACATATCAAAAGGCTTTGGCCCTGAGTTTCCACCTAAGCCTCAAGGGCTAGACATATCACAGAGTTTCACACCCCGCGCAGTTCAAAGTGGCACGCAACTAAGAGCTTCGATATAATAAGCCTTGGTCTTGCCTATGATCACAAAATTGAGAAATGGATAAAGGAGTTGAGGCAAAGGCTTTACATCCTGTCCACGGTCATGAATTTGTACTCCACCATGCTTTTATGGTTTTAACTGATAGGGAGTGACCCGATAAGCAAAAGGGGAATGAACTAGAGCATCACGAGGATTTTTGGCACCACAACAGGAAATTCGAGACATTCCATAGGGCGAGGGGCAAATGAGGATGAAAATGATGTTATTCTTGTTATTAACCCAAATCTTGTTGTTTTCATTGATAAAATGCACCTTTTGATCCATTTAGATGGATCTAATGCAATGCATCTGGCATTTGGCCAAAGTAGTATAAAAGAGATAAATACATAATGTAAAATGGAGTTTTTTTAGTTATTGATTGATTAGTGTTGGAAGCAAAGACTGTTTTTTGTAATTTTAAGTATTTTTTAAGTGAATAGAAGAAGGCCAAGGGTATTTTTCCAGGGATTCTTGTATCATATTTCTATTGGTATGTGTGGTATATCTATTATTATTATTAA
Organism: Pinus tabuliformis; assembly: GCA_031772625.1. Classification (NCBI taxonomy): domain Eukaryota; kingdom Viridiplantae; phylum Streptophyta; class Pinopsida; order Pinales; family Pinaceae; genus Pinus; species Pinus tabuliformis. The sequence continues at coordinate 1,691,518,561 of CM062817.1, forward strand.
TTTTGTTTCTATGGTGCTAAAATAGTTCTTCATGCTTAGATAAGAGAATTTGCAGAATTCACTTTGTGTTCGACTTTATATTTGGTGAACATTTATGTATCTCTTGTTCTTCTAAAGGAAATTTGAATTCATCCCAGTCTGATGCTCATCTTGTCACCTTTGATGTTATATTCATCCATTACTACAATGAATTTGTCAATTACCAACAGAGTTTCCTACCTTTCCCCTGCTCAAGATATCATCATTATCCCTTATTCACTAGAATCATTTAAAATATGAGCATGTTCAAAGTGAGTATTACCTCCTTCATTTACCTTCAATCCACCACTTAAATTCATCCTTTGATCATCATAGATAGCCTGAAATCCAAACTACTCAGCCAATTCATTGACTAAAATCATATAGAGAGAGCCCTCTCTAAAGATAGAAGGGCTAAATTCTAGCCTACAAGTGGTTTGTGGTTACCTTTGGGTTTCATTCCTATAGCCTAAGGAAATTACAAAGTGCTAACATTCTAGCGTCGTTGTTGGGGAACAAATGAAATTTAATCTTCTCTGGGAAAGATCTTTAAAGTTTCATATCTACTTGTTGATGGTGAACAACAAACACACACAGAAAGGATGAATCATTCACCTCGCGTCTCTGATTTTAAAAGACCCAGTTGATGAATCCAAGGATATTTAAATCATATTTAGAGTAGAACAAGCCTTGTTAGTAGAAGGATGGAAGGACGATATGTGAAATTCGGGTACTTAAATTTGGATTTTCTTTAGGGTATAGTATTATGTTTTATTAATTGATGCATGTCCTTTCCTGGAAACTTCCAAAGGATTGTCTTTTATCTATTGAATTTGGATGTAGACTACAAACCTACACATGAGTCCCCTACTAGAATTGTATATCATTCCCCTAAATCTAGAAATGCATCTCATTTTAGTATTGGTTGTCCTGAACAAGACACAAACAATAATCATAGTCCAGCAAGTAAAATTTCATCTCAGACCTCAGTCATGGTTGCTTCCCTGTTTGCCCCATTAAATTTTTCAGCTCCTTTGCATCAATTACCATATAATTATGGGCAAAGGTTGCCTAAATTTGATAGTATAGGCAACGTCACAGCACGACAGTGTGTAAATAGAATTATCGATTTTATGGATATGGAGGAAGTTGATTATTATGACTTGAAATTAACGTTGTTTGCTCAAAGCCTTACAGGAGAAGTTAAGACATGGTATAAAATCCTGGCAGCTAGAAGTATTCCTTCTTTCCTATAGTTTGAACATGTTTTTATTGGAAAATGGGAGGTCAAAGTGAACACTTTTTAGATTATGGATGAATATCAGAACCTAAAGAGGCAACCTAGTGAGACAGCCCAAGGATTCTCAACTAGATTTAATATATTGTTTAATACCATGCCTCCAGATATAAAACCTCCTCTTGGATTGACCATGCTTCATTTTCCTGATGGTTTTGAGGCCGTGATTGCTTATCAACTCATAGAGAGGAACCTTGCCACTTTGGAGGACATGCAGAAAGTCATGGTTGATGTGGAAACCAATCTGTTGATAAACAAGGCCAATATGGAAGCTAAAAGGAAGGAAGCAGTGAAGGAGGGGATTTCTCCATTGTCGGACCATAAGCTGGACATAGTGAAAAAAACCATGGAAAGGATGATGGAGACATTCACCTTGCAAAATGAACCTGTTGTTAGAAAATAATGAAAAAAGCCTCCTTGCCAAGCAAAATGGGCATAAAAAAGAGAGATTGGTTATTTGTCTCACAAGGAGTTGGACACTAATTGTTTTATTTATTAATTTGAAGGCAGTCCTGAAGAACAACCATCATTATGCACTCAGCAACAGAATGTTAAAACCCATCAGTTTGAAGAAAGTAGTCTGCATGTGTCAGCGATAAGGAATATGAGGAAAGTAATGAATCAAGTAGCTTTGACATTGGACATGTAGAAAATAATGAATTTTCTCATGGTAACTCTCTACCTTTATGTTATGCTACATATGAATTGTTGAAATAAAAATTATAAGATTCGTAAGAAAGCAAGAAAGCAAGGTGAAGGTAGCATAACTTGGTAGCAACCTTATGATATAGTTGAGGACCCTATTACTTGTTACGTTGAAAACTCCTTCATCCAAATATTGCAGCATCCTTTTTTGGTTTTTGAAAATCCAATAGTTGATTAGTTGGATGATTTCTACAGTGAAATTTCTTCGCCTTTAGCTAGTTTTGAGTCTGAAAACAGGGGTGATGGAGACTTATTTTTTTTCAAGAAGATTTCCAAAAGAGAAAGGTTTCTTCTTTCGTTGGAAATGAAGCATTTTGTACTCTTGATGATGAATCTCATGTCTTATCTTTTGAGTCTGATGGCTATATTCAGAAGCCTTGCCAATTGTTAAGTGACCAAGAAGAAGATCAAGATATTCTTTTGAGTTGTTCTTCAAGCCATTCATTTTTTGAATTATTATTTCAAGAAAAAGTCTGTGAAAATCAGAATTTTGAATTTGCAAGCATAAAGGCTTTAAATAGTGAAATTCTTCCATGTAATAGGCACCCAGTAGTGTAGGAAAATTATGAAGAAGATCATATTGTTGAAGACCTCATGGATGTGGATATTTTTGTTGTTGATAAGCTAGTGGCTGAAAACAAAGAGAGTGCTTGGCTTTTTTTTTAATTTCAAGATGGGGTAATGCTTCAAATTATTGAAGGATTTTTTGTTGATTTGTTGTAGTCATCAAGAGAGTTCATTTTTCATGTTCTTCAATATCCTTTGACCGATCTATTGCATCCATCAAGGAAAATGGTTGTTCTTACATTTGTGGAGTGCAATCAATAGTTTCAGTGGTAGTTTGGGTTGCTAGTCTTATATCTCTTTTGCCTTCTCATGAGAAGTGTGAGAAAAACTTAGTCCAATATCCATTTGATTGACTGGTTATATTGGAAGGAGGAGATCACCTAATATGTACATTTCCAATAGGTGTAGATAACTCTCATTGAGGTTTGACGCTCGAGGAGAAGGCCCTAAGACTTCATTGATGTGTTGTCAAAATTTTCTTATTTCTTTAAATTTTACAGCTATGTAAGTTAGTGAGTTAGTTAGTTTTTAGTGTTGACTCCATTGCCCAATGGTTAGGCTACTAGTCTGCTTTTTGTTCTCGACACCTCACAGGGAGGTTTCCATACCCATTGGAGCTGATGTTAGATTCCTATAATAGGAATCAATAGGGTTGGTCTCTCACTATTCATTTTTATAAATTTAGCTTATGAATCACTAGGTGGCATAGCCTAAAGGTTTTCTTGTCCAATGAGTCATTTAGTCCTTGAGGTCTTGCGGTCTAGACAGGGAAGTTTGAGGTCATTTTTCAAGCATCAAAAGGAATCAGAGCTTCATCGTACCCTTTCCACAATAAGTTTCTCAGAAGCATATTTCCAGTGATATATTCAGTTCTTCAAACCGACTTTCAGGTCAAAAGTTAAAGTAGATCAGAGTTCCCCTTTGAAAAGAAGAAAATAAAGAAAATTTACCTAAGTGTTTAGTCCTTAATCCCGAATATAGAAGGTTTTTGTAGAGAGAAAACAACGCAGATAGGAGAAAAACACCGATTAGAGATCGTCAATATCGCATATCAGTGATCGGAGGTTCCAAATCCTGCATATCGTAGGTTTATGGTCAATCGATAGTTGGCGGGGTCCAATTGGAAGATCATATCGCAAGTTGCAAGTTGGAGGTCTTGTGATATCGTATATCAGCAGTTGCAATGTGCCAACCATAACAAAGTGTCGATTGCAATATGTGATAAAACATCAGGATTGCGATATGAAAAGGCCTCCAGTGTTAAAGTGTTGGGAGGGCCGAAAACAAATTAATAAAGAAATTGGTTGCAAAACCAGAGAAAATTCAAGCCTTTTCTCTCTCCTCCAAAGAGACACATGGTAGGCGGATTTGGCATTTGCAGGGGTTACAATGGGCCAAAAATGGTTGACACATGGCAGTGACGTCGCGGTGATGTGGCATTGATGACGTCAGATATCAACGTTCGCCGATTAGAGGAGACGTGTTGCATACCAAGTTGAAACCTCTGATTGGAAATCGTCAGGAAAGGGGGGCTCCGATATGAGGGTTGGCTTAGTGAGGAACCAAAGGACCAGGCGCTAAACAGAAAAGGTGATCAGAATTCGCAATCGGCGAAATTGAAATGTGTGCACCAAGTTAGATCGCCGATTGGAAATTGTCAGGAAAGGGGCTCCAATAAGGGGGCTAGAACGTGGTCACGTGAAGCTTCATAGGACTAGGAGATAAAACTCAAAGGGTGATCATCTTTCAGTGAACACAAGTTTTAAAAGGTGCAACCATGCACATCATTATGAAATCGTCAATTGCGATATAAATAATATAAAATGGCTTGGGCATGTATGTGTTGTGGTCCCATGTATTTCACATAGAGAACGTGTATAATGTGGTAGTATTCTAAAGAATTAGCCTCCCTTCAAGCCAAAGGGTTTAACATATCAAAAGGATTTGGCCCTGAGTTTCCACCTAAGCCCTGGGAGTTAGACACATCGCAGAGTTTCACACCCCGCACAGTTCAAAGTGGCACACAACTAAGAGATCTAATATAATAAGCCTTAGTCGCACCTCTAGCTAGAAAACTGAGAAATGCATAAAGACATTGAGGTGAAGGCTTTATATCCTGTCCACGGTCATGATTTTTTACTCTTCCATGATTTTATGGCTTTCACTAATCCGGAGTGACTCGATAAGCAGAAGGGGAATGAACAAGAGCATTAGGAGGATTTTTGGCACCACAACAGGTAGTTCGGGACATTCCAAAGGATGATGGGTAGATGAGGATGAAAATGATGTTGCTCCTATTATTAACCTGAATCTTGTTGTTTTTATTGATTAAATGCACCTATTGATCCATTTAGCTAGATGTAATGCAATGTATCTAGCCTTTGGCCAAAGTAGTATAAAAGGGCTAAATACATAATGTAAAAGGGAGTTTTTTTGGTTATTGATTAATTAGTGTTGGAAGCAAATACTATTTTTTTTAATTTAAGTATTTTTTAAGTGAATAGAAGAAGGACAAGGGTATTTTGTGAAGGATTGTTGTGTCAAATTTCTGTTGGTATTTATCTTTGTTATTATTATTGCTTATGTTTTTATGGTGCTAAGATAGTTCTTCATGCTCATATAAGAGAATTTGTAGAATTCACTTTGTGCTCTCCTTTGTATTTGCTAAAAATTTATGTATCTCCTGTTCTTCTAAAGGAAATTTGAATTCATCCCAATTTGATGCTCATTTTGTCACCTCTGATGTTATATTCATCCATTACTACAATGAAATTTGTTAATTACCAACAGAGATGCCTACCTTGCCCCTACTCAAGATATCATCATTATCCCTTATTCACTAGAATCATTTAAAATATGAACATGTTCAAAGTGAATTTTCGTTCCTTCACTTACCTTCAAGCCACCACTTAAATTCATCATTTGATCATCATAGCTAGCTTGAAATCCAAACTACTCAGCCAATTCAATGACTGAAATCATACAAAGAGAGCCCTCTCTAAAGCTAGAAGGGCTAGATTCTAGCTTGCAAGTGGTTTGTGGTTACCTTTGGGTTTCCTTCCTACAACCTAAGGAAATTATGGAGTGCTAACATGTGGTTTGAATAAAGAAGTGCATGTAGAATCTTGGTTAGTTGAGTTAGCTACAGGTACAAAGAAAATATTTCATCATTGGGTAAGAGCTTGTGCATTTGAGTTGAATGGTATGCCTACATCAGCGCATTTGAATGTGCTTCCGTTGGGATCATATAGTATGTTGTTGGGTATGTACTGGTTGTATCTTCATAAGACCAAGGTGTGTTATTATGACAACGCCATTGAATTCTTGGATGACAATGACGAACAAAGGGTCTTGTAGGGTAAGAAGAATGAAACATAATTTAAAATGATTACAGTTATGCAGGAAAAGTGCAGTCATGGAAAAGGGTGTGTATTATTCGCAATGCATATTTCTAGTGATAAATGTAAGGATGTTGAGGGTGTAGGTCTATTGAGAAGGTACTCGGTTTTACAGTAGTTTCAGGATGTATTTCCCACACAAATTTCAGATGTTCCACCTCACAGGGAAGTGGACTTTTCTATTGAGTTGGTACCAGGGGCAACACCAGCATCAAAGGCACCATACAAGATGAGCACACAAAAGTTAGTAGAGTTGAAGTTGTAGTTGAAGGAAATGATTGACAAGGGATACATCAGGCCAAGTGTATCACCTTGGGGTGAAACAACATTGTTCATAAAAAAGAAGGATGTTACTCTCAGGCTGTGCATTGACTACAGGCAGTTGAACAATGTAACCATTAAGAAGAGGTATCTATTGTCGAGGATTGATGATCTATTTGACTAGTTGAAGGTAACAACAATGTTCTTGAAGATTGATCTGAGATAAAGATACTATCAGGGATGCATAAAAGAAGAGGATATTTACAAGACTGCTTGCTGGACCAGGTATGGGCATTATGAGTTTTTTGTAGTTCCATTTGGTTTGACTAATGTTCCAGCTACTTTTATGTGCTTGATGAATAGTGTGTTGTGTCCTTATCTAGACAAGTTTGTTATTATGTTCATTGATGATATATTGATATATTCTAAGAATGAGGAAGAGCATGTCAAACACTTAGAAACGGTGTAGAGATTGCTAAGAGATCATCAGTTGTATGCCAAGATTATCAAATGTAGTTTCTTTCAGATATAGGTACATTTCTTAGGGCATGTTGTTTCCAAGGAAGACATAGCAGTGGATCCAGAAAAGATAAGAGCTATCATGAAATGGGAAGCTCTTAGGAATGTGGATGAGGTAAGGTCATTTATGGGGTGAGAAGGTTACTACAGGAGGTTAATTAGAAACTTATCGTGGATTTCATATCCTATCACATCATTGCATTGAAAAGGGAAGAAATATGCATGGACAGAGGAATGTGCAACAATTTTTTAGCATTTGAAGCAGTTGTTGACCAATCCTCCAATTCTCAATATTGTAGATATGGATAAAGAGTTTGTGGTGAGTACAGATGCCTACAAGAAATGACTTGGTGGAGTCCTGATGCAAGAGGGACAGGTGGTATGTTATGAATCGAGAAAATTGAATGAGCACTGGCAGAATTATGTTGTGCATGATCTTGAGTTGGCAGTGATCATCCATGCATTGAAGATGTGGAGGCATTATCTTCTTGGAAATAGATTTGTACTAATGAGTGATCACAATGGATTGAGATACTTGTTTGACCAATCGAATCTGAATTCCAGGAAAGCTAGATAGTTGGCCACAATAAGTGAGTTTGATTTTGAGATCATGTACATTAAGGGAAAGGAAAACAAGGTTGCAGATGCTCTTAGCATAAGAGTGTAGGTTAATCATATAATATCTATGAGTTCTTATGGAACGAATATATAGTATCGGATCTTACAGGTAGGACAACAGGATGACAGGTATAGGGAGCTTAGGCACAGTTTATAGTAGGAAATAAGTGATCAAGATATGGACTATCGTCTCACAGTGGATGGCTTGGTCAAATTTAGGGATAGGATCTATGTTTTGGACAACAATGAACTCAAGAATATTATCCTAAGAGTATTTCATGCTAAATCATATTAAGGTCACCCGGGATATTAGAAGACATTGATAGCAATGAAGAAGTTCTATTATTGGTCGAATATGAAGAAGGAAGTGGTAGAGTTTGTGGTTAGATGCTTGGATTTTCAACAGGTAAAAGCAGAGTGTAAGAATCCAGGTGGATTACTATAGTTGATTTTGATTCCAGAGTGGAAATGGGAGGTCATTCTCATGCACTTCATTACAAGTTTTCTAAGGGCATCTAGACAACATGATTCCATTATGGTTGTGGTGGAAAGATTGACAAAGGTAGCACACTTCATTCTAGTGAAGTCTACGTATTCATCTAGTGATGTAACAAAGGTATTCATCAGAGAGATAGTGATGATGCATGGTGTTCCGAAGAATATTTTGTCGGATAGAGATGCTAAGTTCACTTCCATAATCTCAAAAAGTCGTTTGCATGTTTGGGTACAAAGTTGGTCTTTAGCACATCTTATCATCTACATACAGATGAACAGATAGAGAGGGTCAAGAGGATATTGGAGGACATGTTGACGATGTATGTGATGCATTAGCAGTAGAAGTGGGAAGAATACCTTCCATTGCTTGATTTTTCTTACAACAATGGGTATTAGGAGTCATTGAGGATGAGTCAGTTTGAGGAAATGTATGTGCGGAGTTACAATACTCCTATTAGTTGTAGTGATCCAATGAACTGGGTGTTGATAGGACCAGACATGTTGGTAGAGATGGAACAAGAAATGCAGGTTATCAAGAAGAATCTAAAGGCAGCACATGACAGGCAGAAAATTTATGGAGATCAGCACAAGTTGTATAAGGAATTTCAGGTTGGGGAACATGTGTACTTGCGCATCAAGCCCAAGAAGAGCTCCTTGAGGATTGGACCATGTGCGTAGTGAGCACCTAAGTATTGCAGGCCTTTCTAGATCCTTGAGAGGATTGGACTAGTGGCCTACAAATTTGCACTATCTCCGATAGTGAAATTCCATGATGTTTTCCAAGTGTCATTTCTTAAGAAGTGTGTTAAATATGTTGATCATGTGATTGACTGGTTTGTATTGCAGGTGGAGCCAGAAGGAGAATTCTCGCTGGAACCTCAGTATATTTTGCAAAGAAATATTCTCCTGCTCTGGAACCAAGCAATCGAGTAGGTTAAAGTGGAGTGGAAGCACTTTGGGCCCGATGAAGCTACATGGGAGATGGTTGATCAGATGTGGGCTATGTATCCTTCCTTGTCTATTGATTGAGGACAAATAATTTTGGTATATGTATATGGATGTAAATACTATCATGAGTTGTGTTATAAAGATTTAATAAGAAGTATGGGTGTCATGTTGTTATGTTTGTCATGTTGGTTCGCTTTTCAGCAGGTGGATATTGTAAATATTGCATCGAGCTAAGTTATAAATATCCATGGGCATTATGTTTTTCTTTTCAGCGGTCTTGTTGGTTGTAGGTGTAATTGAACACTGAGGACAATGTTCTCCTAAGACGGAGGGGTTTGTAACAGCCCCAGGTTAAAAATCCATGTAATAAATTTAATAAAGGAAATATAAGACCAAGGTTGTGGGACATGTATTCCAAGTTTAATGTTGGTAAAAACATATTAGTGGGTGTTCGTTTGGTTTAATATGGCTATGGGAAATTGGCAAAGGAAATGGCGAAGGCTTTGGAAAGGCAAGAGGCAATTATTGGCGTTTTATTTATGAAAATAATGGAAATTATGAGAAAAGGAAGGGGAAAGGTCACATATTGCATGTGATGAGGAAAATGAAGGAAGAAATAATGGAAAATGAAGAAAATAGAGACCTCAATGATAAAAAGGCTTCTAAGGATCAGTTCACAACCTTTTTTGTCGGTTCAATTTTGGACCTCTCTCTCTACTCTCTCATACTCTTGCACACTTAGAGAACCCTTGGAGCACTCTAACATGGGAGGAAGGAAGGAAAAGGAAGGACAAGAAAGCAAAGGGAAGTCAAGATCAAGCAAGGGAGAGTTGGATCAAGTGGCTACAACATGATTACTTGTAGGTATCGAGTTGCATGTATGATTTCCTTTCTAGTTTTGGCATGCATGGTACATGCATGTGTGTTTTTAGTTCTCTTATTGCCATTGACATGGGTTTTTCCAGGTGTGACAGTGATTTTTAGCCTTGCCTTGCCATTTCTAGATAGCCATGGTGTGATGGGGTTTCTCTTACTTGGTTGAACTAGATTACCGAATGGTTTCAAAACTGAGTGGGGTGGTCTCGGGAGAAATCACAAGGCTTATGAATCCTTGGACTGATAAAGGTGGGATCGCGATAAATCTTGGTTGTGTGTACCCTTGTTGGGCTTAGGAATCATCGATCGATATTGGTGGGACATACGATAAAGCTTGAGGAAGCCCTAGCTGATTTTTGTTGTGAGTCCCACATTCATGCTTGGAATATGGCACAGGGGTGATTGGCTGAAAGAAAGATCTGGTTCAGACCAATCTATGGTCGGGTGGTATGCGGAAGTTCCTGAATTGGTTGGCTTTTGCATATGTTAATAAGAGATATTTTCCTCTTGTGTTCCATGTGTAAATATACTTGTTAATATGTGGTTTTAATAGATGATCTATCAATGTTATTATGTTGGTTATAAGCATGGTTTATGATAGACTTTGGTTATGCCTCTCATCATGTTTTGACTAGTAAATGAAATTTTAATGAATGTATGACCTAATATATGATAATGCAGATTTTGTGAGATGGAATCAGACCTTCTTGACGAATCTCAGATAAGAATTAGGTCCCTATGTTCTAATGTGTTTATATGACCTATACATTACATGTTTATGATATGTTTGATGAAATTCCTATCATGGATGGTAGGTATCAGGTCAACTCCGCATCCAATTGTTTGCATTAGTAGCCTTATTTCATTGTTATTTACCATTTCTAATAATTTCATGATGTTCTGGGCAGGGGCATGATTCCTAACCCTGAAAAAGTGGCTTATAATTCAGTGTCGTTGGCATAGAATTGCCTAAAAAAGGTTGTAGTCACATGGATTCCTTGTTGCGGGAGTGACTAGAGGGTTTTAGTCGCTTGGAGGGCTTGTCATGGAAGTGAATGGGGGTCTAGTTCAGCAAAAAAAGCAATCTAACTTTGGAATGGGCACCTTGAGTGCTTGGTTAGTCCTTGGGGGTCCTATAGCTCCTAAGGAAGGTTGGTTTTGTTTTTGATATGTCAATTCCACTTCCTTAACTATACATGAGGAGTTGAATCATATCATAGTAACTCTTCATCACATGTTTACCCTAGTGGACTAGTTATCTTGGGTAAATGTGGGAGGAGGGTGTTACATATTCCCTCAAAGTCACAGTCAATGCTCACCAAAATAATAGAAGGGAGTTCTTGAGTTTTATGTTATTGTTCCATATATGAACACTTTCTCCCCAATTTTATCGAGTTTACGGTTGCCTCAAATCCATTATAAAAAATCTCATGGTAAATCTTGTGAGGGATGGTTCGCTCTTAATTCCTCGTTATTTTGTAAAGTGACTATGATTGTTAATTATCTAATCCTTCTCCATGTCCCCATATCAAGATCACACATTGGGTCAGTTTTGGTTGGGGGGGGGGGGGGTGGGGGGTGTTGTCATAGTCATTTTTTATACTTCATGTCCATAAGCTTAAAATAATTTGGGTAATTTAGGGGTGTAAAAAACAATAATGGTACTACCAAGTGAATAAATCATATAATTCTAGTTGCTCTAAAAGTCATTATCGAAGAAATCTTTCTAAGTTCCTCTAAGGGGTATTATTGAAAAACCTCCTATGGTGGACTGTTCCTATAAAACTTCAATAAGATTTCATGAAAATACTAGCATGATTAAATTGAGAGACCTTTTAGTCATTATCTGAGATGCTTTATTATACATTGAATAGCTAAGATTTAAATTATTACAATAACTATGATAGTCAAGGGACTAATAGCCAATCAGTGTTTTAAATTCACTATTTAGACTAGTGTCACTCATTGCTTGAATTATTCAGCATGGACTATAATCCATTATTTTTCCCTGCATGAGATATTTCATTGCTCCTAGTACCATGCATGGGATAATTTCTTATACCTTGTTGGGATGGGGTATGTTAACAACTCCATCGGGGCTATAGATGCTCGTTGAAAGTGGGGAGATGTTAGTGTCATTAGATTTCCCCAGCGTGTGATATTCCCACCTCCGTATGCAGTGATTACTTCTGAATAGGATATGCTAATAATTTTGTCAAGGCTATGGACCCTCATTGGTAGAAGAGAGATGTTAGTGGCATTCAGTGTTTCCAATGTGAGATCTTCCCATCATGAGAAGAAAAAAGAAAAACCCATTTGTTCACTGTCATAAGGTTAAACAAGGAATATATAAGTTTCATGTACTATGGAAAGGTGAATTACTATGTTGGGGCTATGGATTCTCACTAGCAGCGGAGCAACGTTCAGCATGAATACTCATGGGAAGGGTGTTTTTCTTTTGTTTTTACTTCTAATATCAACTTTTCAGCATGATGACTACCAATCAATTGTGTACATCAATTAATATTGGCCAAGTCCCATGACTATATGTTACAGGGAAAAGTGTCTATATAGAACTGCTCTATCCCACTAAGGTGTGATAGCTGCCTTAGAAACAAACAGAGTAAAGCTACTTTTGTTTTTCCTTTATGAATTATAGATAGAGAGGAATAGAAAGACCAACCTCTATCTTGCGCTAATCTCCTGATTTGATTCCTCTCTTCTTTGATAGTCTTTCGCTACTTGTTCCCTTGCACGCCCAGCTTCACAAAGTACCTGTAAGATCACAGTAGCATAGCACTATACAAAGACATGGATATATAATCATAAACAATCTAGGATCAGATGTAAATTGACCATACAAATGCAGCAAACAACAATGACACAAGAGTATGGAGGAAAACTTGAATAGATTTTATTGATAAACAAGAAAGAGCCAAGAGGAGTTACAACCAGTTGTTCTGACCCAGCATCAACCTCTCACCAAGGAAGCCCCTCTTCACCTCATACAAAGCTTAGATCACCCAACAATCTGATGTTTGTCTTAAGAAATCAATAGCAATTCCTTACAATATGCAAAATTCCAGCCTCTGGATCTCTGGGATGAGGGATCCATATATAGATATATGTAATGGAGATGAGTCAACTTATGATTTGATTAGTGTCTTCTCTATGATAGTTCTTGCTTCCACTTGGAGATTGATGATCTCTTACTCATACTTGGTCGAATTCAAAGAGGCAAGTGTCACAGGAGAAGTTTCTGGAAGCTTCCATTGCCTCTCCACCTCGCGGAATGACACTGCCATTTGTCATTTCTCGCCCATTACACCCCATAGAAGGGATTTTTGAAATGCAACGCACCCACACAGTGTATTTAGGTGAGATGCAACGCACTTGGCCAGTGGAGCAGCTGAAATGATCCTGTTTTGACCAATTCTGAGCAGTTTTTCATGGAGAACTTCTCAGAGAAGCTGTAATCAGTTGACCTTGTTCCTTTAGGGGTTAGAACAACACTTTTAGGGACTTAGGAGCCCTTGGTTTATGGACATTTCATGCTTGGGGTTGTAGTGCCCAAAAATGTCTATAACAGTTGCCCCCTAAAGCATGAGGTCGTTAATCTTTTGATGTCGGGTGAAATGCTTTATTATGAGGATCTGAAGTTCTTTCAAGCTGGGAGGAGACCTGTAATAAGATACAATACAATACATTATCTTCATAATATTTTCATGATCTAGCTGAGGCGGGCATTCCCATGCTCAGCTTTATAAATTCATTTTCATGTACATAGGACAGACAATCGTCTGAGTGTAGACTGATGATTCTGAAAGAGCCATCATCCCTTTGATTGGACGATTATCTGTGCAGCAATGATGTACATTTGATGTCTTTATTTCCTTGAATATATATCGCAGCCCGGATGAATGAAACTAGATCTGGGGTCTTCAATCTCGTTCGATCTTCACTCGAAGTACAAGTCGATCCATGTGAAAGATGTTCTGGAGTCAAACATGGAAAAACATCACCTGATTACCAGCCAATGACGTAAGTTGTTAACAAGCGCGAGAGGAATCACCGATAATGATAATGACCCTCAAGGTACTGCAGTACAATTCACGTGGTGTGAATAAAGGACTTGGCGTCGAACACCACGCAAAATCTTTCGGTCGAAGGCCATTGATGTAGACCTGTCGCCGGAAGTGAGAAACTTGCCATTGAGGCATGCAAGCTTCAAAGTACTGAATGGGGTGTTCCTAGATCGACTTCTTGGATAATGAGCTGATGTCAACAAGAAGTGATCCGTCACAGGAGGGCCTTAATGAATCCCACATCAATGATACGGAACGAAGCAAATGATTTTAATGGAGGTGAAAACAATATGGTGATATAAGGTTCAGGGTGGCGGTCATGAAAGAATGGAGTATAAATGTATGGTAGTGGGTGAGACACAGGTGAATTTTGTGAATGACTTCTCTTGAACATATCGGCGACACTGACGTGATGGATTGGTAGCATTAACCCCAAATGTGGATGGTATGATGGGACCATGGTGATGTGACCGGTGAATGAAACAACCCAACCCGACTTGGATGCGGAGTGAAAGTGTCATGTTCAAGAGCAACTTGTTGAAAAGTGTGCAACAAGAAATGCTTGTTGAGAGTGCAACAAGATGATGGAGCTTAGTGAAAAGAGTCGCCTTCACTAAGTGGGCCCGCAAGCTATTTTTGGCGCAAGTCTATTTTTAGACTATGTCTATTTTTAGACATATGGATCATGTCTATGGATTGCAGGTTGTTGTTTATGGATGATTGGTCAAGTTGGGAAAAATAGATGGACTTCTATTTTTGATGAAAGTGTGAGTGATCACAGTGTGAGTGATCAAAGTCTATTTTTAGATTGGCTGTCAAAAATAGAAAAGTCAAATATTGTTGTCTCATAATAATATTTGGACTATAAACTTGATCTTATACTCTTGGAGCACTTCAGTTTGAGCTCCAGAGGTAGCACATGCAGCTGTCAAAAGGAAATACGCTTTTCTTATGAGTCATTTGATTTGTTGCATGCATGACTTCAGTTAGAACTCAATCAGTTGAGTTTGGTGGAGTTGATTGTGGAGTTGATGGAGTTGTGTTCAGTTTGACTTGGTTAAACTAGTTGTAGTTAGTCTAACTGCAGATAGACTAATGATGATTTGTTAAACTAATTATTAACTCATGATGCAACTAATGAATACATCAGTTAACTTAGTTGCATGTCAGTGCATGTTCAGTTCAACAGGGACAGGTGGTAGAGAATCAGATTGCTATCAGTTGTGACTATAGTTGTGCACCAGATCTTGCACAATTAAGGGATTGAGTATGCCAATGAGTTTGCTCACGTATTTTCCCAGTATTGTAGCCTTTGCTCACGTCCAACAAAGTGTGAGTGATTATTTTGAGGTGAAATACGAGTTTGGGAAGCCATTCTCATCAATTCTTGAGCAGGTATTGAGTTGTGGAGGCAGGCAAGCAGCGAGGGAGATTTGGAGATCAGATCTGAGCTGTATTGTGTGTAACATGTGGAGATAGTACTGAGTACTTGTGAGGAGTATTGTACTATGTATTGTTACATGATTCAATCACTATAATATACAGATAGTTGGGGTTTTTAGCGAGATGCTTTCCCCGGGAAAATACTGTGTTGATATGTGTGATTGATGCTTCTATGTGAGCCTGTGAATGTTTCTGCTTCTATAAATTGATGATCAACGTAGAGGAGATTATGTATTATACATGTTCCGCTTATAATTGTATGATCAAGATAATCTCTGTGAATATGTGTTAAATTATTCATAATTTCTACATGGTATCAGAGCTAGATGATTTGTAGAAAAATTTCTACATGGTATCGGAGCTGCTTGATTTGTAGAAGAGATTTTTACAGGATATCAAGCGAGGATTGATCATCGGATCTATTATTCAGAAAGTGTTTACATTTTATTTCTTCAGGCAGAGTCTGTAATTGGGCCAGGTAGCCTCTGGATTCATCCTTCTTTTGGAAGGTGAGATATCCGGTGAATGCCCAGACAGTCGATCTCTATACAAGAAATACTTTGTTCTCACGAATTCTAGATCAGAAGTAGTTGAGTTTTGAGCTGGTGGAATTTGAATTTAATTCCAAAGCAAGAGTGAAACTCAGAAACATTCAGTGTGAGAATGGAGACAGTATGCCCCAGTATCTCACAAAGTTCACCCAATGCTGAGATGAGCTGGGAAGTGTGGGGGTAACTGTTGAGGATGAGGATGGTGAGTCTAGCACTCCTTGACCTTTCTAAGAGTTGGCATAGCTACCAGGACTCGGTGAATGAAAGGGAGAAACTGCCAAATTGGGAACGACCATGGTCGGATTTGATGCAGGAGGAGATTAGACGGAGCACCAGAGACGATTCTTCATCTATGCATGATGAGGAGAACTGTGCTTTAGCGAGTAAGGTGAAGAAGGGGAAGGAGAAGGTTTCTCTTTCCGAATCTAGTTCTTCCAGTGGTGGGAAGAAGGTTGACAAGGTGAAGGTGAGATGCTTTCGTTGTCATGAGTTGGGTCATTATGCTACTAATTGCCCAAAGAAGAAGTCCAAGAAGGGATCCGGGGAAGGATCTGAAGGTGAGGCAGCCTCACTTGCTTCACAGTTTGAGTTGGATTTCACACTCTTCGCATGCATGGTTTCATCCATGATGGGAAGTGGTTGGTTTCTTGACAGTGGAGCTTCTTTCCACATGACCAGTGACAAAAGTTTGTTCAGTACTTTGGAGGAGAAAGATCTCCAGATACTCATAGGGATGGGTAATGATGAGAAGTATAGTGTCTCAGGTGTAGGCACTGTTATTTTTCAGAGGGAGCATGGAGCTCGCCTTACCTTGACCGATGTCAAGTATGTACCAGGACTGAAGAGAAACTTGGTGTCGATTGTGATGTTGGAAGACAGAGGCTATGATGTGGTCTTTAGTAAGGGAAAGGTTTTCCTTAGACACATCATCACTAGACAGGTGAAGGAGATTGGTTCACGGGTCAAGAACCTGTATGCTCTTGAGGCTCAAGATGCATGCAAAGCCTTGAGCAGCGAGGAAACTGATGGAGACTTGGTGGTTGAGAGGGAGCGTATATTACCTCTCAACATGCAGAGCCAGAAGAAGTCTCAGACGATTGTGGAGGAGCCACAACAGGGGAAGCTGAGAGGATATCGAGTAGAGACATCTACTCATCCAGAGACCTCCAATAGGGGGAAACTTCGAGCCAGGTGGGCTGAGGGATCGCATGCAGCCATACCTCCAGGTAGGAGGTGGGGTGATGTGGATTGATCGTCCCAAGGAGGAGGGGCAAGATCCTTGAGGTACCCAACCTCTTGGATGAGACCTTGCTACGGGAGCCCCAGATGTGGAGTAGCAGGAACTGATTGATTGGGTAGAGACAGATGTGGATGGAGTGGCAGAGAGAGTGACAGTGCAGGGAATCCCAGGACAGCGCATAACTAGTAGGCTGTATCAATGCGAGAGGCACAAGTGTTTTGCACAGTGCTATGTGGCACAGAGAGGTGTGCAATGGTGCGAGATGCATGGAGATGTTGCAGTAGCGCAGATGTCAGAGAAGGAGCACTTGTCAGTAGCAGGTAGAGCTTCAGCATCAGAGGATGTTTCTATCCCAACAGGGAGGTCAGTTGGGAGGTGCAGTGCGGATGCAATGCTGGGAGATAGAACCAGCAGCAGCATGGATGCAGTCAGACATCAAAGTGACAGAGGTTAGAGCAGTCAGATACTGAAGAGCACAGAGATGCAGAGTTTCAGTCGACAGAGGCAATAGCAGTTAGAGACTTTGATGACAGAGCAAGTGGACCGGCCAGATGTGTTGCATGGAGAACATTCCAGAGTTACATGATCGGGTTTGAGAGGAAGCCTTTCTTGTTGAGAGGGAGTGTTGAAAATTGTGCAACAAGAAATTCTTGTTGAGAGTGCAACAAGATGATGGAGCTTAGTTAAAAGAGTCGCCTTCACTAAGTGGGCCCGCAGGCTATTTTTGGCGCAAGTCTATTTTTAGACTATGTCTATTTTTAGACATATGGATCATGTCTATG
This sequence comes from Pinus tabuliformis, assembly GCA_031772625.1. Lineage (NCBI taxonomy): Eukaryota > Viridiplantae > Streptophyta > Pinopsida > Pinales > Pinaceae > Pinus > Pinus tabuliformis. Next base: position 1,691,536,364 of record CM062817.1, read on the forward strand.
GATTGCAGGTTGCTGCTTATGGATGATTGGTCAAGTTGGGAAAAATAGATGGACTTCTATTTTTGATGAAAGTGTGAGTGATCAAAGTCTATTTTAGTTTGGCTGTCAAAAATAGAAAAGTCAAATATTATTGTCTCATAATAATATTTGGACTATAAACTTGATCTTATTCTCTTGGAGCACTTAAGTTTGAGCTACAGAGGTGGCACATGTAGCTGTCAGAAGGAAATACACTTTTCTTATGAGTCAGTTGAGTTTTTGCATGCATGACTTCAGTTAGAACTCAATCAGTTGAGTTTGGTGGAGTTGATGGAGTTGTGTTCAGTTTGACTTGGTTAAACTAGTTGTAGTTAGTCTAACTGCAGATAGACTAATGATGAGTTGTTAAACTAATTATTAACTCATGATGCAACTAATGAATACATCAGTTAACTCAGTTGCATGTCAGTGCATGTTCAGTTCAACAGGGACAGGTGGTAGAGAATCAGATTGCTATCAGTTGTGACTATAGTTGTGCACCAGATCTTGCACAATCAAGGGATTGAGTATGCCAATGAGTTTGCTCACGTATTTGCCCAATATTGTAGCCTTTGCTCACGTCCAACAAAGTGTGAGTGATTATTTTGAGGTGAAATACGAGTTTGGGAAGCCATTCTCATCAATTCTTGAGCAGGTATTGAGCTGTGGAGGCAGGCAAGCAGCGGGGGAGATTTGGAGATCAGATCTGAGCTGTATTGTGTGTAACATGTGGAGATAGTACTGAGTACTTTTGAGGAGTATTGTACTATGTATTGTTACATGATTCAATCACTATAATATACAGATAGTTGGGGTTTTTAGCGAGATGCTTTCCCCGGGAAAATACTGTGTTGATATGTGTGATTGATGCTTCTATGTGAGCCTGTGAATGTTTCTGCTTCTGTAAATTGATTATCAACGTAGAGGAGATTATGTATTATACATGTTCCGCTTATAATTGTATGATCAGGATAATCTCTGTGAATATGTGTTAAATTATTCAAAATTTCTACACGACTTGCTACCAATAAAGTTTCTTCAAGTTTTCTTCCCAATTTTCCCCAGTCATTGCTGACCAGTACCTCTTTATTTTTATCAAGCTTGAGGAGGATAACATATGCTTGTTCTATAATTTTCCCTTCGGGCAAACCCATCGCTATGTTTTAACGAGCCTAGCGATAGTGAAACTCGTTCTCGTCCATAGACAAGTTTGTCACTATTAAAATTTTAACGACAAAGATAACTCGGTCCTTTTCAATTTTAGAGAGTTTGAAAAGGAATGTAAAGGTAACTCCAAAATTCCTTTTTCGTCATCTAATCCCTTAAGTCCGAAAAATTATAAAACAATACAAAAGGGATGAATTTTCGATACTTTTAACGAGCCAAACAAAACAAGCGCTCGATCTTTTTGTGTAATAATCCCTCAGGTCCAAAAAGATTAAAATTTAGAGGAGGGATAGCACTTCCGGTCCCTTTAACGAGTTGGAGAGGCCAATGACTCGGCAATCTTTTCATATTTTACGAGTCAGTAGAAAAGACCTTAAAGGAGACTCGTCTTTTGAGGAACGAGTGATAAAATGGGTAGCAACTGATTCCAGGTAAGGTTTGGAATTTTCCAATCACGGCAGTGTTACAATGATGCCTAGTGAGATCACTCTTCGCAGCTGTTCCTCAAAATGGGTAAACAATCAAATGGAGGTGAATGATCGGCCAATGCAAAAGTGGAGGTGACGGTGCAAACACGAACAAGGCTTTAATGGTTGTACATTCACGATGGTTATTTATCGGAAATTGGTTCATTTTTTAATGAGCTTAAACTCTGGGGGAACATGTGCTCATTGCTTATGTTTATTTTTTAACGAGCATGAAGTCTGCGCTAAAAATGCTCGATTAAATGGTCTCTTTTTTACTTTACCATAAATAGCTTTGTTCTTTCAAAGATTGTACTGTATTTTCAATTGCTTCATCAAACTAGTCAGAAATGAACAATATATGCTTGAAAAATGAGTTAGAACACTAACATTTTACTTTGAACTACGTAAAAAGTAATGAAAAAGTGCTTTTACCTCTCATTTTACCATTTCATTTGAACTTTGGTTTGTTGGAGCTTTGGAGGTGCTTTCCCCCTTTGATTTTCATCAGCTGATTTCGGGAGATTCTGTGGATGATTCTCGGCGCCGTCTAGACCAGGTAGGAGTTAAACTTGAGCTCTTTCATTTCATTCTTTCCATTTTGCATTCTGAGCTTGATTCCTGGTTTTTCTGAGCCTCTGGGGTTTGAAAAACTCATTCTGCCTTCAACGCACCCTCTGTGTATCGAAAGGTGCGTTGGATGTTGGCCTGTCCAATGGTCATCTGACATGCAACACACCTAGAGCACTACTATAGGTGCGATGGGCGCAGAGAAGGAATTCTATGCACAGATTTTTATGGAAATTTTGCCTGTTTCTTACCAAAATCAGGGTCTAACTCTTCTCTTGTTTGTTTTCCAGAGATCTTTGAAGTAAGATGACTATTACATGGTGAGAACGTGAGCATGAAGAAGAGGACATGCTTGCCCTTCATGATCCGGTTACAGTAAACGCACTGCGGAACAATGGCTTGTTGAAGTTTTTCCGCATTTCTAGCATGAGACAACAGATCAACTTACTGCAGTATTTGCTCGATGCTTGGGATCCTACCAACCAAGTGTTCCAGATCAGGGGAAAATCTATCCCCTTGACTGTAGTAGACATCTATTTCTTTACTGGCTTGTCGAGGCGGGGTGCCCCCATCTCTTTATCAGGTTCGGCCCGAGGAGGTGAATTTGTGAGAGATTATGTTCGTCGGTATTACAGAGAGGGATCTCAGCCGAGTAAAGATGGCAATATCATCATTCGTGATGTCACTGACAGGTCCCTCAGGACTATTCTGTTTACTTTTGGTAGGATGGCTGGTGGTGCGACTCTTCATGTAGCCAACCGATCTTATATGCAGTATGCCTTGGAATGCCTCCAACCGGAGCTGTTCAACTAGTGCGACGCAGTACTTCTTGTGATGAAAGAACAGTTGACCAAGGTAAAGAGCGGGAGGTTGAAGAACTTTGGGTATGGTTCTATTTTTACCGCCTTTGCCTTGGAGAAGATACCACTGATGCGGCCGCAGTATATTGCACTCGATTTACCTTCACCTACTGAACCACGTATGCAGAGATGGGTTGACCATATGTCTAGGCACGCTGGTCAGTCTCAGATTTCATTTTCTGATACCTTCTTCAGGTGGTTTGATCGTCATGAAATGGTTTATTCCGAGTATCCATATGCTGGCATGGACTTCCGGGGTGATCCAGATTTAGTACTGCCGGATGGTGAATAGTGGGGCGCCATTGGTAATTTCTTTGACCATATTCCTATTTATCGTTTTTTCATTTATAATGTCCTTGTGCTTTATTCTATCAATACTTTAATCAAACTCATGTGTTCATGCAGATGTTGGTCCTGTTCGACCAGTAGCACGCCTGAGAGTGCCAGTTGCCGCCCCGGCAGGAGAGGCTGTTGGAAGGGCTATCCTTCGTGACCTCGATGTGGCCGAGACTCTCACAGCATTACAGGAGCAGGTTGAGGGCCTCACTCTTGGTATTCTAGATGTGAGGACTGACGAGCTTCCCTTGAGGTTGCAGCGGCATAATACTGGTGTGCCAAGACGATGGACTCGTCTCTTACGCATGATCGTACAGGCTGTGACTTGCTATCACGAGCATCATTAGACTAGGGTGCCCCCTAGCATTTTGATTTTTTGGTCACTTGACCGATTTTGTCTTGGTTACAGAACATTATGTGCAAACCATAAATAGTTATATATATTTTTTATTTTTGGAGTTTTATTTTGGTTAAGTTACATGATCCAAATGCAAACATTGATGGTATGCTTCTTTTTATAAATGTTGCAAATGTCTATCTAACACATAATTTGCCAACGAGTTAGTTAATGTGTTTAAGTTTCTAGAAATATGTTGATATTGAATAAAATCAAATTGTCTTTCCAAAATCTTAACCCTTAGGAACATGCGATAAATAGCTGGATTTCGGACAAAGTAGATACCAGTGAGTTGTAGTATGACAAGTTGTGAGTCTAGCCTGACAATCAGTCGATGTATACCATGTGTGATGGCATCAGAGAGAAGTTCTATCAACGCGCTATATTCAGCGATGTTATTCGTTGATCGACCAATACATACCCCTCTGAAACTTACTAACTCGCTGCTTAGATCAAAAATGGCCCAGGCCGCGGAAGATAGGTTCCGCGAACTACAACTCGCTCCGTCGGCATATCCAACACATGACTCCAATAGGTTTGACATCTGCAATAAATGTAAAAAGTGGATTACTTGACCAAAATAAACACTTTAGCGAAAACAAAAACGTAACAAAAGCATACAGGTTACCATACTGAATTACGCATAGTAACGCTTGAGGTACAACCCGTTATGAGGTTGCGCCAGTGGAATTCCGTCATAATCCATTAACTCGTAGGCTCCTTTTGCTAACACTCACTTAACAATATAGGGGCCCATCCATAAAGACTTAAATTTACCTGCTCCCAATTTATCGGATTCTTGGTCATAAAGCAAGACCAAGTCACCTTCTGAGAAGACACGGGGTTTGACATTTTTGTCGAACTGCGCTTTGACTCGTTTCTTATGGGCTTCGTTAGCCAAAGCGGCATCACGACGGGTTTCATCCAATTGGATTAGTTCCAAGAAACGAGCTTCTTCTTCTGAAGTTCCGGGGAGGAGATCAATTGCGAGTTTGAGAGACGAGATTTCGCACTAGATTGGTAAGACTGCTTCCAGGCCATATACCAGTTGGAAAGGTGTAAACCCGGTTGCATTCCTTACCGATGTTCGGTAAGCCCACAAAGCTGAGTACAGGATTAGGTGCCATCTTCTTTTGTGAAATCCAATCATCCTTTGCAGCATGTGTTTCAAGACCTTGTTGATTGCTTCAACTTGTCCGTTGGCTTGCGGATAATATGGAGTAGAGCTGTCGTGAGACAATCCTAGTTTGGCAGCTAATTCGACCATCATGTGATTGCGAAAATGCAATCCATGATCTGTGACTATAGCTTGTGGTATGCCGAATCTGGCGACTACATGATTGAAAAAGAATAGGGCAGTTGTTTCACCAATATTATCTAATGTAGGCATCGCCTCGGCCCATTTGGTAAAATAGTCAACTGCGACTATGATATACCCATGCCCCCCGGTCGAGGTGGGTTTACATGTCATGAAATCGATGCCCCATTTGGCGAATGGCCCGACAGCAACTATTGGCTGCAGAGGTGTGGGTGGTCTTCTGGTTTTGCTATCGAAAATTTGACAAGCATGGCAACTTCTGACTGCGTTTATGCAATCTTTAAACATTGTTGGCCAGAAGTATCCTGCTCGTAAGATTTTTTGCATTGTAGCATAACCGGATTGATGCCCCCCACACGTGCCTGAATGACAATCATTCAGGACTTTTTTGGCCTCCTCATGCGTGAGACACCTTCTCAGAACTGTATCGATACCACGACGGTAAAGTGTATCATCGACGATCATGTAGTCTTTTGCTTGGTATCGAATACATTTTTGTTCGGAGCGGGAGGTGTTTGGCCTATATTTTTGGGTTTGGAGATAAATAATTATATATCCATACCACTTATTGCTTGAAGATATCAGAAACAAACTTTCGTCAACGATTGTTTCTTCAGATGTTTCATCGTTGGACAACGATGGGAGATCGCATAATAATTCTACGAAAACCAGAGCTTTCTTTGACTTGGATTTTACAAATTCCAGATCAAACTCTTGTAGGATTGCTATGCATTTTGAATATTTGCCCCCCAGCAACTGTCGTGACAATATATAAGTCATGGGGTTGCAATCTGACAGAATGGTAGTTTTTCAAAAGAAGACATAGTGTTGAAATCTCTGTATCGCTTGAACAGCTACGAGTGCTAGCTTTTCAACGTAAGAATATTTGCTTTCTGTACCATTTAAGTTTTTACTTAAATAATATATAGGATGTTCGATTCCGTTGTCTTCTTGAACTAAGACCATTGCGATGGTCGTATCCGTTGCAGCCAGATACAGGTTAAAATCCTTTTGATAATCAGGAGCATACATTAATGATGCTTTCATTAGGGATTCTTTTAAAGCATCAAAGGAAGCTTACGCAACCTGATCCCAGACAAAGGGTACTCCTTTTTTCAAAAGACGTGTATAACCTTTAGCAAGTTCGGCGTAATTTGGAATGAACCTCCTCAGAAAGTTTGCTTTCCCTTGGAGTTTCTGAATCTGAAGCAAATTCAAAGGTGGAGGCAAATTTATGATTGCCTGAACCTTACATGGGTCGAGACGAATCCGTCCTTTGAGACTACAAAGCCAAGTAAACGACCAGAACTGACGCAAAATACACATTTGTGTGGATTGAGTTGTATCTTGTAGTGTCGACAACATAGAAATATCGCTCTTAAATGCTGCGGGTGATCAGTCCGCTTTCGCGAATGAGCTGGAAGGTCGTCGAGGTATGGTTGAATGATGTCTTTGATGTCATGGAAGGCATAATTCATTGCCCTCTGAAACGTCGCCCCTGCGTTCTTTAAACCAAAGGGTAATTTTTGATATGCGAATGTGCCACACGGACAAATAAATGCAGTCTTTGACTCGTCCTGTGGGCGGATATTTATTTGATTATACTCGGAGAATCCATCCATGAATGAAAAGATTTCGCATCCAGCGCATTCATTAATTATCTGGTCGATGAAGGGTGTAGGGTAGTTGTCTTTTGGACAAGCTTGATTTACATCCCTATAATCGACACACACTCTAATTGTTCCTTGTTTTTTCATAACAGGGACAATATTCGATACCCAATCGGTTAGAGGAACCGGGTAAATGAAACCAGCATGGAGAAGTTTCTCAACTTCTGCCTTAATGGCAGTGGCTTTCTTAGGGTGCACCTGTCGTAGCCGTTGTCGTACTGGTTTGACATCTGGATACATCTTAATTTCGTATTCAATGATACTCGAGTCAATGCCTGGAATTTCACTATATGAACAAGCAAAGACATCTCTGAATTCGCGAAAAAGAGCGTCATATATTTCCAGTTCTGAAGTATAAAAACATTTGCCAACATAAATATTCTCTACAACATCTGTTTTGGTCGAGATATTTATGGCGATAGTCTCTTCAATGTTGGACAAGTTTCGCTCGGAATCCACCGTGTTTACAGTATTTGATAGAAAATCAAAAACTGAAGGATGATAAAGGTCATCAGGGGTATCTTCTCCACAATCCGGAAGAAGGGAACGATGGTGGGAATCATCCCATGGTGCCCCTTCAACTACCATTGATTGGACAATTCCTTCGTCGGTGACATGCACTCGCGACCAAGGATCTGAAGGGGTACCATATTCCTTAGACCTATCTATCCAAACGCTTGATGAGCATTGATTTGGGTTTGCCATCCATGCTAGGAACATTGATTGCTACAATATTTCCGTTCGGATTGGAGGCAAAACCATTGCATGATCCATGATATCATTTTTTGATATCTTTTTGGAAGATATCATATTGCAGGTTCCTACCGATGCTACTTCCGCCAAATTGATTGGAGGTGGAAGGGCAAAAGTTCCCATTAATATAGGATCTTTTAGTAGGCCTACTCCGATATTTTGAAGCGAATGGGGGTTTCCATGGATCATAGGGATGCTTCATGTAACTTGAGAACCATTGGGGAGGAAGTTTTGTTGATCGACGATTGTAATCCCTCCTTGGAAGGGAAATGCAATCTTCCTAAAATAGGTCGACACAACGGCAGCCATAGCATATATCCATGGTCTTCCTAGTAGGATGTTGTAATCGAGATTTCCATCGATTACTTCAACATCTATTTCTACTGTTTTCCCTCCTAGTTCAACCTTCAAGTTACTTAGAATACCATATGGGGTATATGTTCTTCCGTCGAATGATTTTAATGTCATCGAAGATCGCGACAAGGTTTGAGATCCTAAATTTTTCCAGCAACTCATCGACATAATGCATGTAGATGCCCCCTCATCAATAATTGTTCGATGAACAGTTTTGTTGAGGGCTTTCCCTTGAACAAGGAAAGCTAGTTGAGCTGGTAATTGAGGATCGTATCCTTTGTGATCGAAGGATACAAGATTGGAATCCTTTGGGTCTATCCCACCAATGGCTGATAATAAAGCCTGCTTTTGGGATGGGCAATTTTGTAGTACTTCAAGAGTCGACATAGCGGATGGCGATTGGGCCAAATCTTCCACTATATTATAATGTTGTGCCGTTCTAGCGCGGGGATTAAACATCGACTTGTGTACTACCCCCTTTGGCGGTTTTATTGTCAATTCAGGAATGATGGGTGGCGCAACTTCTGTCGAAGTTGTTGTCAAACTACTAGGTTGATCTTTATCCTTGCTGTTCGACAGCTGTGGATTCCCATAATCTTTGTTCCTCGTCGATATCAAAGCATCATTTTTCTGTTTTGAAACCGACAACATTAGCACTTGAGACGGGGAAGCATTTCCACTTTCAACCAGATTTGTTCCTGGATTTGGAAACGGATCAGTTAACACTGCAGAGGTTTTTGAATTCTTGAAGAATTTTTTAAGCTCAGCTCTGTGTGGACAATCTGCGGTCCAATGATCCTCATCGCATATAAAGCATGGACTTTTTGGTTTCCTATTTCCAGGAGGGTTTGCAGAAGATTTTTCAGGTGATGATTCTTCCTGTTTCTTCTTCTTCCCTTTGCCTTTCTTCTTGCCCCCTGGTTGATTGGTTTCTTTGCCTTTATTTGTCGATACGGAATTTACTTCCGAGGCAAGAATTTCATATTTTGCATTTTTACCTGAAATCTTACGGGCCTTTTTGGATGTAGCCTTTGTCAATTTCGTGTCTGTTGTGCCAATCATGCCATCGCCGGCATGAGAGTCATTGTTTGATTTAGGAGGGGGAGGAACTGAGAATTCCAGTCTAGGGGCGTCAGGTATTTTATCGTAGAGCGTGCCGGACTGAGTGTAAATCAAGTCCAAATATTGTGCACGAGCGATGACTTGCTCTTCTGTTACGACTCCCCCTTTTGCCACATCTTCCATGATGGAAGGTAGTAATGACTTGATAAACCATTCAGCTAAGAGCTAATCGGGAACATATGTTTTTACCATTCTACGACGACGTCGCCACTCATGTATATGATCAGATATGTGAGTGGCCGTCGTCTGTTTGAAGTTGGTAAGGAGTTCCGTTCCCATTTCGTACCTTATTGGTAACTGAAAATGGGTTAAAAAGGTTGTGGATAAGGTACTGAAGTTGTCGAATGAAGCTCTAGGCAATTCGATGTACCATTTTGCCGTTGGACCAGTTAACGTCCTCTGAAAAAGGCGAAGCCTTATCGAATCATCATTTAGGGTGTTTGATGAACACCATAGATGAAAGGTCATCACATGATTCGACGGATCTTCACCCGGATTTCCATTAAATTTAGGAATATCTGATGGAAGTTTATGCGGAATCGCTGGCCACCAAGGGGCGTAAGCGATTGGATCGTTTGTTAACCGATTTAAATCAGGTAACTCTAAAGTTTCCACAAAGGGTAACTGTTGATTCAGGTTAGGTGAAGCATACCCAGGATAAGATGGGATTGCCTGAGCAGTTGGTGTTTGCATACCGGCATAATGCATTTGATGCTGGTAACTTTGGTAAGGTTGGTGGGCATGACCATTGTAAAATGGTTGATTTTGACCATTTTGAATATACGGTTGTCCACTATTTGCAAAGATTTGTTGCTCAGAACCTTGGTATACTTGTTGGAATTGCAGTTGTTGGTATTGTACTAGCCATGGTTGTGAAGCCATGTGTTGTTGCCCGATACTAACAGTTTGACCAAGATGAGGGGTAATTGTTACCTGTCTGAACCTGTGTCATTCCACCAGTTGGCGATTGTGGTTGAGTTGCACGGTCAAGGGGCTGTTGCATTACAACCTGAGAAACCTGAGGTTGGCACACAACAGGCAGCACTTGAACTTGCGACACCGTCACAATAGCTGGCGTAGTTGGTATATTTGACATAGGTAAGCATTTTTGCATCAAGTATACAACTCTTGGTTGTTGAGGTAGTATTGGTACCCAACCGCGAGAAGTAATTCCAACATAACCCGAATTTTGTTGTGAACTCCCGTATGGTTGTCCTCCTAGAGGGGATAATGAAAGGGCATACTGCCCCCCATACAGTGGTAATCTAGAACTCAAGGGAATGGTTTGCCCTTGAGGGCCGGACTGCCCAAATTGACCTCCAAATGGATCGATTTGTTGAGACTCAACATAAGAGTTTCCGGGTATTATTCCGGATGAACAAACAGGAACAGACCATACCGTCGAAATGGCCCCTCAGTGGGCTCCTTCTAGCGATTGAGAGCTAGTTGGGACAGATGGTATACCGGCGAACATTGTTCGAGTGATAGCAGGGGGTTCTGCCGTCGCTGTGTCAGACGACACAGTCCTTGATTTCAACGGTTGTTCAGACATTTCTAGTCTATCCAAAAGATTACCTAGCGATTCTACAGGAGCTTCCACTGGCGGTAGACTAACTTCTGATGAAGAAGGATACAAAGTGATCCCGACTCCAAATTGCGATGGAGTACTAGTTAGAGGATCTTCCACAATCTCTTCTATGGCAATCAGACGAGGTGGAAGGGGTAGACCGTCAGGTCCGTAGAATATTTCTGGTGCCGAAGAAGGTATGGAATCGGCAGCGACAGATTTTTGAGGAGCAAGACTCTCCGAACCGGTTGTAAATGGAACTGGTTTGGTAACACAAGTGTTTATCCTCAGACTAGGATCAGTACTACTGTCCTTCTCTGGCTGTTGAACTTCTTTTGTGGAGGCAGGGATTCCAGAAATGTTTGGAGTAACCGGAGTCTCTGATGTTGTTGGAACACTTGTTCTAACTTTAACAGGAGATTTGGAACCAGTTAAACGAGTTCGCTTTGTCCGTACTAGCTTCGATTCCGGAGACAAAGACAGTTGACTCGTAAGCCTCCGCGAACGACGGGGTTTCAATTGACTTTCTTCCACGATTGTGGATTACTCAATCAACTAAAAATATAGGGGAAGTATGTTTCCGAATTAAATGAATTTTAGACGCTTTGACACAACTTGTTTTTTCAATTTTTAAGAGTCGAGAAAAAACAAAAGATGACTCTAGTCTCCTTCGATTTTTAATGAACCTGAAGTGACAAGTGCTCAGATGGACCTTTTCTGTTAAAGAGTCTAAAAAGGAATGAAAGGGACTGCTCTGGAAATCTAGGCAGAGGGATTACCAAACCAATCGCAAAACTGCAGAATACTTTTTACGGTACGGCAGTCAATCTTCCCGAATGCTGTGTTCAGTGCATTGCGATCAATAGGGCGGCAGACATGGCTTCCTATGGGTAAAGGATTAAGCCTATTGGGGTCTCCCAAAATATACTCGACAGTACGTGGGAGCACAAGTCCGTACTAGCACATATCGTCTCAAAGTGGAGGAATCACCCAACCATCAGTGAGAACAACAATTACTAGGCTTTACGACACCGGAATACGTCTCTAGCCTAGACTTCTAAATGTTGTGCGTTAAGTTCCAAAGCGTTGTTAGATTCATTGAATTTATTTTATAGTTGATCTTGTTTATGAAGTTTGCCTTTCAGGTTCACCACGAGATGTAGATGTAATTCCTAAAATGCAATCTAAGATGATAAACAATCTTTTTATCTTCTTTTTGTGCAATGAAAATCCTAGCTACTAAGGAAAGAAAGACAGAATCTTTTCACAAAGAGCAAAGAGCACACTCTAAATGAACTTTCCTAAATCAAACCAATCAGACTGTCTATATGCAAATGCACATGCATGTATTTGTTTTCGACTTTCTTAGTATATGAATGATAAAAAGAAAGTTGATGCACAAATCTGAATTTCTTTTCAAGCGACAAATATCAACAAGTTTCTTTTCGAAATCAAAAAATGGAGACGATCACAACACCTTACGATTTTGAAATGAATACTTGTTCTTGACACTAGAAAATTACAAATTCAGACCCAAAAACAATAGTAACAGGATAATCGACCATCAACAGCAATCAAACTCTTTCCTACGATTGAAATCGACACTTGCGACAGTTTCAAATAAAAAGATGACAGTACGATTATGCTACTTTTGCAAAGGAGAAATGAAAATGACTCAACAAACACACAAAAACATTTACAGTTCTTTTGTACAAAGGAGGCGGAATAACAGCAAGGAAAAGGGGTTTCAAACAGACATATACTGATCACAGGCAGCAAAATTCAGGAATAGAACTGGAAAGAATGAATCACAGATACCAAAACTGCACAGAGCCTAGTCTAATTAGCGCACCTGTAACACAGAGAATTTGAAATGCAACGCACCTTCTCCACTCGGGAAGTGCGCTGAAGTTCATATTCTCTGAACAGTACCTGCACTGGGCTAGAAACGAGACTATGTTTGGGTTCCGGGTCACAGTTTGCAGTTCAGTTCATGGGTTTTGGCCGAGCAAAAGGTAATCAGTAACTCAACAATCAGGGGTAGATTTAAGGAGGATCTAAGAGCTATCACAAGGGCAATCAGAGAGTTTGTGAATCAGCTGTTTAAATCATAAACAGATCCAGTAGATGGACTGAAGTAGCATTTGCTATGGCAAATGCAGTTCGAATGCTACCTGTAAGTTTATGAAATAGACAACAAGGAATGATAAACAAACAAACTAATTCGTCCCCAGCGGAGTCGCCATTTTGTTACAGAGAAAATTGTCTATAAAGAACTGCTCTATCCCACTAAGGTGTGACAGCTGCCTTAGAAACTGTTAGCGCTTGAAATTTCACCTCAGGCTGAAAAAGGTAAACTCCAAGGCAACATCAAACCACTTAACCTCGTAGCTAGCCCTACGGGGCAGGAGAGGGCTCTCTCCGGTCTATCTCGGTAAAGATCTTCAATGGGTGAGATAACCAATAAGGAAACACTGATTTTAGGCTAGTAAACTGATAAAAAGGTTTGAATTGGGAAGTTTTAGGATTTTGGTGGAAAATTGGGGAAAGACAATTTTGGGTGCGGGGATTGGACACAGTTTTTGCAGGGGGTTCTTTGGGGCAAGGTAGGAGACTGTATTTATGCCTTTGAAAGAGTCATATGGGCAAGAATGACTGGTGAGGAGCTAAGGAGAGCAAGTAAACACCTTGAGTTCTCCTTAAACAGATAAAAACATTGATATTAAGCAAACTTAAAAGCAGAGCATGACAATCATGAATTCTACTTTAACACTTCATTTGCCTAATTTGCAGAAGGAAAAGTAAGAATATGGATCACATAACAAACTTACAAGTACAAAGAGAAACACCCTGGTCTTTCTTCCTTTGCCAAAATTGCAGAGATACAATGAGTAATACAATAAAGCTTTCTCCCTCAAGAGTCCAACCATGAAAATGACCAAGAAAGTACATAATATAGGCAATCTAACATCTTTCCTTGCCTATAGGGGTCGAGCTCACTATCCTAGGAGCTGTTTTCACCAATTCTAAACTGAGCACTGAAAACTAGGCAGTCAAAACAACTTGCCTCTATAAGCTAGGAAACCAATTCATTCATTAAATTTTTGCCTATCTCATGAATGAATCTTCTAGAAGAGATAAATAAGTGTAAAAATCTCATAAAATTACATCATTTACAACAAGGAGGATCAAAATCTACTCCAAAAAGTCAAATCCAGTCAAAACTGCGTTTTGCCGAGCTGTAGGTAAATTTCTGTGAAAACTGCCCAACACGTCGCGCCCTGATCCTGAACACGTCGCGCGCCTTTGGAGCTGCTTTTGAGGCACTTCCAGGTGTCCAAATGAAGCAAAAGTAGGCTTGTTGGAAAGGTCTGGATGTCTACTTTCCAACCCAAGTGGAATTTCTGAATTTGGTGGCCATTTTCCCCTCCAAAATTGCAATCTCCCAAGACTGCTTCCTGTGTGTCAAAAAGGTGGCAGAAAGTCATTTTTTGCTTGTTTTTTGACCTTCTGGAGGCTCAAAATTTGATGAAATCTCTTGGTAATTGCTGAGAAGGTGTATATTTGCATGAAAAATCCTAAAATTCTGATTTTTCCTGAAAAGGAGTTTCCCATCGAAAGGGTCACGCGCAGCCCGCGACGTGTTGGTGGAGAAAACCTGTTTTTTGCCCAAAAATTCACAAGTGACCCAAAAATGCTCAAAAATTTTTGAAATTTGTGCTGGAGTTAAGTCATTTAGCATCATGCTCCTTCAAGGAAGCCTCAGCCAAGATGTGGAGGGGATCGAGCCTTTTCCGTCGTTTTAGTGCTTTGGCCAACCGTCTTTAGAGCACCTTCATTCTTGCTTTGCATACGTGCATTGGGGCCCAATAGTGGTTCTTCATGTTCCGGAGCAGGTCCTTATCTTTGTTGGCCTTGGCCAGCAACCTCTCCAAATGAGCATTGACCTGGAGAAGCATAGCCTCTCGCTCAACGGGTACCAAATCACTGGATCTCTTACGAGCCAAGTTGCGGTCTTCATGGATCCTCCGCAACTCATCAAGAGTGTGCTCATCTTCAAGTTGCTTGTTGTGCTGCTCTAAGTAGGTGATTTTCCAATTTTCCATTTCCAATCTTTGCTGCAACGAGTCATTTTCAGCCCTTAGGTGCTGGATGATCTCCTTTGGCTCTAGGCTAGGAGAACTGATATCAAGGTCAACAACATCTATGCCTGGATCACCTGATGGCCCCTCATCAATCTTGGGCTGCTTGCCTCTCTCTGGTACCTGTGCTGTTGTCGGAGACGAGGCCCCTTCCACCTGGTGTGGAGATAACACTCGCGGTGCTGATGAAGAAGGCAAGACCCCTTCCACCTAGTGTGGAGAAAATACTCGCCTAGCTGATGCAAATAAGGCCCTGTGGCCTTTCTGATATGTGACCCATGGAGGGGAGCTGACATGTCTGGTCTCAGGAATATCATGCTACTGTGAAGGCCCTCCCTCCTCATGAACAACCTCAAGGGGTGATGATGCTGGTGCTGTGAAAAAATCTCGAGAGATAAAATCCTCCCATGGGATACCCTGCTGAGCCAACTGATGTATGACCACAAGCTGGATCAAACCATAATGATAGATGCTCCTGTGTTGCTGTGCTGGGCTCTTTCTCTGCACCAAGGGCACCATCTTCTCAATATTCCGGCACATGAAAAATGGTATGTTCATCATCCGTACCCGTGTGAAATGCATCAACAAGCGAATATGGTACGAATAAAAACATGAAAATCTGCCCTCACAGGTGAAATAGCGCATGATGAGCCTCATCAAGGGAGCATACTCATCCCTCAAAAATCTAAAAGGAAATACCCCAGTCATGTACCTCATGTAGGCAGGTTTAATGTAGGGCTCATACTGAAATCTGTCCAATAGTTTGCGCTTGTTCCACTCTTCTCCCACATTGGGTATCCCTGTTGCTTGAGCAATAATTTCATATGACAATATAAAATCCCATCATGTAGAGCAAAACAAACAAGCGGACCAATTCCCTATGGTGCTGAATTTGAGAAATCCTCTCGCAAAATTCATAACATGAGAGGTGGCGGAAACATGTGACTGCAAGTGGACAAGCCTGCAAATAGGTCAAAGAGGTGGGCTCCTCTCTCACATGGTGACCACTCTTACCACCCCTGTGAGGCCTCCTTTGTACTTCAACCTCTGGTGTTGACTCACGGTCATCACTTTGCTCATAGTCGGTTTCAGTTTCTGACATGGTTTCAAGAGCAAAGTGGCTGAAATGTACTGTTGCTTCTGCTCAAAAATCTGTTGTTTTAATTGTTGAAATGTTGTTTCAAGGGGACAAATAACACAAGGGAGATGTTAGGGAGGGGAGACTTTTAAGGGAAATTAGGGAAAATATATGAAATAGGGAATTAAGGGAAGGAATCATGACATATACACCATCACACAATTATAATTTGCAAGGGTTTTATGGGAGATAGGGTTTAGGGTTATATTATTGGATTTTAGGGATATGGGTGTTGGAGATCAGATGCTCAGCTAAATTAAACAAAAATACACAGCAGATCAATCATGCACATAAAGACACAAGAATTTAACGTGGTTCACCCAACCTATCTGGGCTACGTCCACACAACATAGGCATTGGCAATCTTATTAATCAAACAGGAGATTACATAATGAAATCCTCACAAAACTCTCACCCTCATAGCAAACAATCCGAATGGTTTCCTGTTATATAGCAAAGAGAATCTAACCACCTCATTAACTCACTCACATCAAATATAGGAGGCATTAATCATCTCCCAACAACCTGGAGCTAATCTAGGAACTGAATTTCTATTGTTGTCACCTACAGAGCTTTTTGCCTATTTTACTCCAAACAGAAAATCTCAACAATCTCCACCTTGACAACAATTAGCCTGATGCCCTGTTATTATTATTTTATCTTTTCTACAAGCCAAGAGAAGCCAAACACCAGCGTAGCTTCTCTAACAAAACTAGTTTCGTGAACATGTCTGCACAGTTTTCCTTTGTATGCACCTTTTCAAGAGAGACTCCCCTTTCAGTGATAACCTGTCTTACAAAATGGTACTTAATTGGAATATGCTTTGATTTACTATGATAGGCCGATTCTTAGCAAAATGTATTGCACTTTGACTATCACAAAGTAACCTGATGTTGTCCTGTAACCTACCAAACTCACCAAGCAAACCTTTCAACCATACCGCCTCTTTGCAAGCATGTGAAGCAGCAATGTATTCTGCTTCAGTAGTGGATAACGCGACAATGTTCTGTAGCTTTGACATCCAACTTATAGCTCCATCTGCAAGAGTAAAGACATACCCTGAAGTTGACCTTCTCTTATCCAAATCACCTGCAAAATCGGAATCAACATATCCGCAAACAAATTCACTACTCTTATTGTAAGTGATACAATAACTACTTGTGCTTCTCAGATACCGAAGCACCCATTTCACTGCTGACCAGTGTTCTTTACCCGGATTTGCCATGTACCTGCTGACAACCCCAACTGCATGTGAAATATCTGGTCGAGTACAAACCATCGCATACATTAAACACACTACTACATTGGCATATGGAATTCGAGACATATAATCCTTTTCTTCATCTGTATTAGGACATAAACTCGAAGAAAGCTTAAAATGGGAAGCTAAAGGGACTGAAACAGGCTTCATATTATTCATACCAAACCTCAAAAGTATTTTCTCAATATACTTTTGTTGTGATAGCCATAGCTTACCATTGCTCCTGTCTCTGAAAATCTCCATGCCCAAAATCTGTCTTGCTGCTCCTAGATCTTTCATATCAAACGTCCTTGCCATCTGAGCCTTCAACCTGTTGATTTCTTCTATGCTTTTGCTTTCTAAAAGCATATCGTCAACATAAAATACCAAGATAATGAATATGCCATTATTCAAATGTTTAAAATAAACACAATGATCATATTCACTTCTAACATATTTCTGACTCAACATGAAAGAATCAAACTTATTATACCACTGCCGAGGCGACTGCTTCAGGCCATATAATGACTTCTTGAGCCTGCAGACAAATTTCTCATTGCGATGGTGAACAAACCCTTCCTGTTGTTCCATATATATTTCCTCATCTAAGTCACCATGTATAAATGCAGTCTTAACATCTAACTGCTGCAACTCTAAATCAAGCAAAGCCACTAATGCTAACACAATTCTAATTGAAACAATTTTAACCACCGGTGAAAAAATCTCATGAAAGTCAATACCGGCTTTCTGAGAAAACCCTTTTGCAACCAGCCGTGCTTTGTACCTATCTTCCGTATCATTCACACCCCGTTTCAGCTTGAAAACCCATTTACACCCCACAGTTTTCCTGCCTTTCGGAAGCTCAACCAGATCCCATGTACCATTCTTACTTAAGGCCATCGTTTCGTCCTTCATGGTTGCTTTCCACTTGTCACTATTTGAACCTTCTACAGCTTCCTGATAACACAAAGGTTCATCATCATTAGCGATCAAAGCAACTGAAGTAACATGATCATCATACCTTCTCGGAGGGCGTTTGATCCTTGTATACCTCCTTAAGAATGTTTCTGGTGCTTCCACAATTGGCTGTCTATCATCTGTAGGAACTTCTTCATGACCTCCATCTGAACCCTGTTCATAATCTGATTCTGAAACCTGTTCATGACTAGAATCTGAACTATGGTCATTATGACTATCATTAGAAATGCTGTCAAACTGAATGTGCTGGAAATCAAATACATCATCATGTTTCAATCTACTATCTACATCTAACTGTACAAGAGAGGATTCATTAAACTTTACATCTATGTTGATGATGATTTTGCGGGTAGTAGGATCCCACAATATATATCCCTTTGTTCCATCACCATACCCAACAAAGATATACCTTTTAGACTTTGGATCTAATTTAGTTCGTTGATGTTTAGGCACTAGAGCATACGCTTCACAACCAAACACTCTGAGTTTAGAATAGTCACAAGGGTGTCCTTTCCATACCTCTTGCGGAACCTTGCAGCCTATCGCCGTTGATGGAGATCGGTTTATCACATAACAAGTTGTTGCCACTGCTTCCGTCCACAACTCCTTTTGCAACCCGGCGTTACTCAGCATACACCTTGCTCTCTCTAGAAGAGTCCTGTTCAGGCATTCAGCAACTCCATTCTGCTGAGGAGTATAAACCGTGGTCTTATGTCTCTCAATCCCTGCATCCTTGCAATAGTTGTCAAACTCCTTGGAAATAAACTCACCACCATTGTCAGTTCTTAAACATTTTATAGTTCTACCAATGTTGTTTTCTACCAATGCTCTAAATTGCTTGAAAACTGTAAAAACATCAGACTTCCTTTTCAACATGTAGACCCACACTTTTCTAGAAAAGTCATCAATAAACGATACAAAATATGACGAGCCACCATATGATGTTGTAGGGGCTGGACCCCAAACATCTGAATGGATATAATCAAGTATTCCTTTACTAGTATGTTTGCCTGTTTTAAACTTTTGTTTTCTTTGTTTTCCAAAGAGCAATGTTTACAGAAATCTAACTTTCCAGATCTTAGATTAGGAAGTAACTTGCGGTCAGCCAAAATTTTCAACCCTCGTTCGCTCATATGGCCCAACCTTTGATGCCATAGGCGAATGGAACTACTGTCCTGTTCAGACACCGTAGACACATGAACTGACCCTGTTCTTCCTTCTAACTGAAACAGATTTCCTACTTTCTTAGCCTTCATCACTAGTAAGATACCTTTATAAATTTTCATAACTCCACCTTGAATTACAGTTTTATATCCATTCGTATCCAGTGCTCCTAATGAAATTAGATTTTTTCTTAGATCTGGTACATGTCTCACATCAGTTAACAATTTGGTTGTGCCATCAAACATTTGCAGTTGTATACTTCCTATCCCAACAATACTGCAAGTGACATCATTACCCATGTACACGACTCCATCATCAACTGATCTATATGTCTTAAACCAATCTTTATGAATACACATGTGGTTAGATGCCCCGGAATCTAACAACCAATGTTGATAATGTTTTGAAACATTAACAGACAATACCTCATCACTCATACTTGAACCAGATACTGAACCTGTATCTGTGGTGTTGGCTTCCTTCTTTTCTGTCGAAGAGCCTTCTTTAGCAGCCTGCTTTCGCTTCCAACAATCCTTTTTCAGATGTCCAGCCTTGCCACAATGCCAACACTTCACCTTTGTCTTCTTTCCTTTGGACTTTGAATGAGAGTCGCTATGCTTTCCCATGGAGTGTCTCTCTCTTGAGCGACCTCTGGCCATCATTACCTCTGACGTAGAGGTGTCTACATTGGACCTCTTCCTCGTCTCCTCAGACAACAAGGCTCCAACAACATCGTCAAACTCAAGAATGTCTGCTGTACTAAAGCTTATGGAAGTAACAAAGTGATCCCAAGATTCCGGCAATGAACACAATAGAGTTATTGTCTTATCCTCTGAATCAAATTTCACATCTAGACTGTCTAATTGCACCAGTAAGGTATTAAAAACATTCAGGTGATCAGTAATCGAGGTACCTTCTTTCATCCGCAAACCGTAAAGTTGTCGTTTCAGGAGAATCCGATTTGTCAAGGATTTCGTCATATACAGCTTCTCCAACTTCGTCCACAAACCAGCTGCAGTCTTCTCTGACACGATGTTAAATAAAACATTATCAGCCAAACACAACCGAATTCCGCTCAAGGCTCTTCCATCCAATTCATTCCACTCATCATCTGTCACGGGGGAAGGCAATTTTGACCTGCCCAACAATGCCTTTGCCACGCCTTGCTGTACCAGTTGATCATGCATCTTTACCTTCCAGATCTCGAAATTATTTTTGCCATTAAATTTCTCGATTTCGAACCGGGCACTTTGAGTTTTCGCCATTTGTATCAATCAAAAAACAATAATCTCCAAAAAACCAACTTTTAATGAATTTTGTGATTAAATACCAGCAATGAACAAAACAAACTGCCTATGCCTTATATGCCTTTCCACAAAAAAACTTTCAAATCAACTGCTCCATGGCGACCCATTTGTAAATAATTTTGTTGTGGTTTGCACAAATGAAACTGTTTGGAGCCTCCCTATGCTTTTCACTATTAATCAGACTTTATAAGAGCCTTAACAATTATGCATAATTCTGCACAATTCAGACTTTGCTTGATTTATTAAACTGTAGCATTTGCTAGAACAGGATTTGCTGTAAACGCACAGCAAAACAAAAATGTTTTACCAACAATACGCGCAGGGATGTAAACGCACAGAAAAACAAAAATGTTTTACCAACAATATGCGCAGAGTAATATAACAGCAATACCGCCCTTTTCTTCAAAGAAGAAGCTTACGAACATGATGGCTCTTCATATTAAATAACTCTTTAAATTTTAAATAAAACAAACAAGTGCCCTTTTCTCAAATATGAAACTTACGATTATGAATTTGGGTGGTTCGTATTGTTTGAAACCTATAACGCAGCTGTGATTACCTCTATTCCTGACGCGATCTTTTGCACTGGACTAACGCTCAACGCAGATTCTTATATTCTTAGTGATCACGTGCGCACAGTTCTATTCTCGTCCCGCAGCTCTTTACGCAGAAAATCTGTCAGCAATTCGCCTGGCATCGTTTGCTCTCCGCATCGGTTTGAACAGTAGTGCGCAACCTTCAACAGTGCGCCACCTTCACACGCTACCAGCAATCCACTCGGCTCTCAAACGCACCAGCACTAGATCATACACCGCGCCAGGTAATACACCGCGCAACAGCCAGTCTTTAATCCACCACGCACTCAGAGAATCCTCTCAGCACCAGCACCTCCAACTTGCTCTGATACCAATTTTTGGAGATCAGATGCTCAGCTAAATTAAACAAAAATACACAGCAGATCAATCATGCACATAAAGACACAATAATTTAACGTGGTTCACCCAACCTATCTGGGCTACGTCCACACAACATAGGCATCGGCAATCTTATTAATCAAACAGGAGATTACATAATGAAATCCTCACAAAACTCTCACCCTCATAGCAAACAATCTGAATGGTTGCCTGTTATATAGCAAAGAGAATCTAACCACCTCATTAACTCACTCACATCAAATATAGGAGGCATTAATCATCTCCCAACAACCTGGAGCTAATCTAGGAACTGAATTTCTATTGTTGTCACCTACAGAGATTTTTTCCTATTTTACTCCAAACAGAAAATCTCAACAATGGGTAGGGTGTTGGGCCTTTGATATTTTTTGGTAGGGAGATTAGGTAAAAATGATAAGGGAGATGGTTGGGATGTGGGGGAAAAAATGGGAGTGAAAGGGATGACCTTGAGAGCAGCAAAACAAAACCCTATCTCTACTTGCATTTTGACATTTTAAAGCAAATATACATGAACTTCTCATTTCAACTTGATGGCAATAAAACACATTTCCCATGCTCATGTTTCTTTATCAAGCAAAATACTTTGATGATCAGATGCCTACCTGCAATCTTGAAGAATTTTGAGATCGTTTGGCAGTTTACAGGCAATTTTTTGTGGATGAATTCCCAACACGTCGCGAGCTGGTCTTGACAGGTCACGCGCACCCAACACATCGCGCCAGTGTATTTTCCTAACTGCTAAGACCCCCGTGACACGTCGCGCCTGCCCAACACGTCGCGCGCAGGTCTTGATAGGTTGCGCACGGGCTCTGTTTACAATTTCACCCAATTTCTCTCCAAATCGCTCTTCACTATTGCTTTGAGGCAAATGATGATCAAATGAAGGGAGAGAGGGGCTTTATAGGCTTGATTTAAATTAATTTCCCCTCAAACCCTCTTTATAATGTTTTTAACTTGACACTTTTTCAAAATTTAAATGTTGCTGACTTTATGGTTTCCTTTTGTCCTGAAATTGGTTGAACTGATGCTTTTTCTTGAAAATTTTTGCAGGGATAGCTTCTGAGGAATCTTGGCAAAGGGGACCAGGGCTGCATGCTAACTTTCGAAGAATTTTGAATTTTTACAACTTTTTACAAAAATGAAAAAATGACCTTGTCTTTAAAAACAGGGTTTTTAAATCCAAGGTAAAAATTAGTTGTACAAGATGAAATCTTTTGAAGAAATACTTTGATAGTCATCCCTCTGGCCTGCTGGGAATTTATTGACTTTTAAAGACATGACCTCAAAGACAAATTGGACCTAAACCCTAGACCTAGGACTTTTAACCTCAAGACAAGACAAGAAACCTTGAAACAACTTGATCCAGCAGTGCCAAGAGGGGAATAAAGACACCAGCTCCTCCATCAGGGTTATGGCATGCCTAATGGAATGCAATGAGATGACACTGATGAGACGCCTACTTATGCAAATGCAAAGAGCTTTGATCGTTGATGGAGGGCTACTAGACTGACTCTAACAGAAACAAACAGAGTAAAGCTACTTTCGTTTTTCCTTTATGAATTATAGATAGAGAGGAATAGAAAGACCAACCTCTGTCTTGCGCTAATCTCCTGATTTGATTCCTCTCTTCTTTGATAGTCTTTCGCTACTTGTTCCCTTGCACGCCCAGCAGTTGTTCTGACCCAGCATCAACCTCTCAGCAAGGAAGCCCCTCTTCACCTCATACAAAGCTTAGATCACCCAACAATCTGATGTTTGTCTCAAGAAACCAACAGCAATTCCTTACAATATGCAAAATTCCAGCCTCTGGATCTCTGGGATGAGGGATCCATATATAGATATCTGTAATGGAGATGAGTCAGCTTATGATTTGATTAGTGTCTTCTCTCTGATAGTTCTTGCTTCCACTTGGAGATTGATGATCTCTTACTCATCCTTGGTCGAATTCAGAGAGGCAAGTGTCACAGGAGAAGTTTCTGGGAGCTTCCATTGCCTCTCCACCTCGCGGAATGACACTGCCATTTGTCATTTCTCACCCATCGCACCCCATAGAAGGGATTTTTGAAATGAAATGCACCCACACAGTGTATTTAGGTGAGATGCAACGCACTTGGCCAGTGGAGCAGCTGAAATGATCCTGTTTTGACCAGTTCTGAGCAGTTTTTCATGGAGAACTTCTCGGAGAAGCTGTAATCAGTTGACCTTGTTCCTTTAGGGGTTAGAACAACACTTTTAGGGACTTAGGAGACCTTGGTTTATGGACATTTCATGCTTGGGGTTGTAGTGCCCAAAAATGTCTATAACACTATAGAATAGTTCTACATCTATGTTTATCATTAAAATTGAATTGAGGAATTAAAATTTACATCTCTCAGAGAATGGCTTTAAGTTCCTTCAAGTATTATGTTTTGAAGTTCTATTTTTAGGAAATAAAGAGGTTTTCATGGAAGTGGGACCCTTAGTGTAGGTGATTTAATTTTCACATATAAGGGGGCTCATTTTATACACTTGGATAATGGTAAGACTTTGAGAGAAAAATACAAAGATAATTAGTTCATCCTAGGAATGTATCTTTTTGTCATCCTTTTTTCCCTATTTATATCCTCTTTTTATCCATCTTTAAAGCACTGGCATTCAACATTATTATGTCACTTTTATTTATAATGAGGTTATTGAGGTGATAAGTTACTGACATAGGTTACTCATGAGATGTTTTGTAGAAATTTTGATGGTAAGGAAACTGTCTAATTTGGAGGAAGTACTGCTACAGTCTATGGGATGGTAAAACTTAATTTTACAACAGTTCAACAACACTCTTTCATTTATTTTCTAGCAGTTGAAACCTTTCATTTTTGCAAAAAAAAGAAGAAGATAGATTGTTAGACAGTAGGAAAACAATAGTTCACCCCCTTCAAAAGCTTCAATAGCCATGTTACAATGATTGCATGTTACTCCATAGGTGTTGTTACTCCTCATAAACAAATTAGCTTTATCAACATACCTAGAAACATCAAAATTTTGAGGTAAAACTTGAGGTAAAAATCGGCTTGAAACTTTTTGATTTGTTAAAATTTTAATGGATAATTATAAGAGACTATTGTAGGCTTAGAATTTCATTATTTTTCATCTTGCCTTTGTTTTTCATATATGTTTCAGCCCTCATCTTTTACCAACCCATTGGTCTACATTATTCAGCAAGGAGATTCAATTCTTTCTGAGTATCAACAATTTGTTATTTTCTGGGAATTTTAACTACAGCTCTACAAATGCATTTCTTACAAGTGTCTTCTAAAGACTCACTTGATTCATGACTTGTTTTGGCATCCCCACAAGCTACAATTGATGTAAAAGAAACCTCAAATGCAAACTATTTTATTATATTGGGTGTTATTGGTAACATGTTGACTAATCTACCTTGTTTGCATGAGGACATGCAAAATTGCAGGTTTGGCAGAGATTAAATGCTTGCAAAACTTGGTGGTAATTTGTCATTTATTTAGACTATTTTTCCAATAAAAAATGCAAAAAAATGATCTAAATATATCTCCCAACCCGTGCATTATATTTTTGTGAAACTTGGATGCTGAATACATTATGATTATACAAACAAACCCATAAATTTCCAAGCAAAACTAGTTTATACTTTTCAAGAAATTAAGCATCATCACCTACAACCAATTTCATTATATCTCAATCTCCATGCATCAGATGGATCTGAATTTTGGTGTGTAGAAGCATTAAAATAGCAAAAAAAATCTCACAAAATTTCATCGAAATTTGATGTATAGTTTTGCAGAAATTTCTTAACAAAGTTTTTTATTACACATATAACAACCTATTGATACACCTATATAACAATTTGTTGAAATTTCTATATCAACTTATTTGTTATGTCTCTGGATTTGTGCAATGGTTTTCTATGAATTTTGGTAGATAAAGAGATTATATGGTGATGAACACACATAATGAAAATTATCTCAATTTGAAGTGTTGTTTGCATGAAATGTTAATGTCCTTGAAATTGTTGCAACTCCATGTACATATTGTTGCAACTCCACCAGAATTGTTGAAAGATTATATTTGAAGGTATGTTGGTTGGGGGAATTCAAGACAAAACTAATAAGTTGATCTAGGAAACCTTGGATTAAATATCATAAGTTAGGCCACTTGGTTTTGTTCGTGATTGGTTAATAGCGACGTGAGTATTATGAGAAATGCAACTTTGAGAAAAAGGGACAACCATCATTTGAAAAAGGTTTTTATGTAGGGTTATTGTAGAAAGGTATCATGTATGTATGCCCAGCAAATGCAGAAAATTCCCAAGACAACATTAGAACTACCACACAAGAACCAGCGTTGGATATGGAAGGAAATGCTACTATATAACGACCTGTTGTGGGAATGAGAGAAGTAATCAAGGTGGAATCATTCATGAAAGCACAATGGTGTGGATCATTTGAAAATTTTGAATGAATTTTTTTTATCTACTCAAACATGTTTGCATGAGGACATGCAAAAGGGTAGGCATGGGGGAGATGTTGGGTCGTCGAATTGTCTCATTTTTTACCATTCTAAACATGCATTTTCATCAATTTACTGCACTTATTGGTCCATCTATTCCCAATCTTGTTGTGCTTCTTTTTGAATGTCCCACATTAAACTTACTAATATTAAAGTAGTTAATTATCATTATTTTCCTTTATTTTTGATTAATTAGAAAGAATTATTATCGGTTTTTTCAATGATGGTTTTCCTAGTGTTGTTGTAGTGGTTCTTGTGCAGTAACAGTAACAACCCCCATGGCTAACATATTTACATAGCTCCACAAGGAATTATGATACATAGATTTTATTCCTAGGGACGTTGACATGGATTTGTGTTACCTAACTCATACCCAGGTCAAATCTATTAGGATCCAACTCATGATCTGTAGCTCGGATAGTTCATGCAAACAAAATCATGTGACTAACTTAAGTCGCTATTTTTGGGAAAATTAAAATGAATTTGGGAAATCAATGACATGGGTTTCTCTCAGAACATCCCCAGTTAGGTAAAATAGAAATGGTTTTTCCAAAATCTCTGCGGAGTGGATGCTACATGTGGTTATTTCAAGCACATATTTTATGTTGCAGTTATTAGTAGATTACGTCCCAAAAAGAACAATCAATTGGAAAATTGAGCAACTCCATCCTATTCTTAGATGATTCTTTGATAAATAAATATATTGTAATCATATGTTTTTTGAATTAAGATATTCAAAAAACAAATAGAGTCAATATTTTGTAATATGTCCATAACTGTGACAACCTTAATTTGGGGGATATGTTCCAATTTCCCCCTTCTCTTTTCTTGTATAAATGTATGGAAAAAGAGCAGGTTGGGGGCTGGAGAGTAAGAAATAAAATGAAAAATTTAGATTAGGAAGGGGAGGCACCATCATCCATGTAACAACACATCTTGTAATCTTAATTCTAAAACTAATGCAATCTCTACAATTTTGCAAGTTTATCTGTAAATTGTTGATTTGTGAGTTGTGAATCACCAACCCCCTGCTGAGGAGGAAGGGCCCTCCTCTTTAGCAGGGGTTGTTGTGTCAATAGAGGTAGATAGTTGTTACACATTAATTTATTCGCAAGCCATGTTAATTAATTTATTATCATATCACTATTACAGATTCTTGTTAATATGTTATTGTTACTCGTGGTTAATTTAACTTGCAGAATAGATTGATTGTGTGTCATCATAGGTGCCCCTGGATCGATCCTTACTAACACTATGTTAATGTTCAATTGCTACTATAGATTTATAATTTGTTGCTGAAACAGAATGTTAGTTGGTTGTTGTTACACAATTAATGAAAGAGTTGATTTTAGTTGGCTTGATGGTTGTGTGGTTGTGATCGAATGCTTTTGTGAGGATTAATTTTAAGGAATGTTATTTTATTACAAGTATGATTTCATTTCCAACATTGTGTGTAGTGAGTTATTTTTATGCAAGTGAGGGCTTGACATTGAGATTTATTTTCATTCCTACAAGTGTGAAGAGTGATGGTTTTGTTCTTGTAGAGAAATCTTAGCATTAGTAATTAGCCAATGTCAATTAACTATTGTTGCCTGCATATATTTTGCACGATAACCTTGAAATAAAAATACTTACCTGGATTTATAATTTAGGCTTGAGTGAATCGATTTTTTTTATTAAAACAATTCGTTTTCCCAACAGTAATCGAACCTAACTACTAGTAGGCTATCAGGTTGTGTTATAATCAGGCCACTAGGAGGAAAAGGGCTTCCATTCTTTTGAGTGCATTTTGTTCCATAATTGAGAAAAAATAGTCAAGCGGGATAGGAAGTAGAGCACACAGAGAGGATTTGTGCATTATAGTAGCCCACAGGCCACAAGCCATACTTCTTTGTACTCACAACCATATTTCCACTCAAAGAAAGAGAGTGGAGCAACCTGTTACACTAAAAAATGTCACCATGACTATTTACAGTTAGTATGGCTCTATCAACAGTCATGCTATCCTCCTGGGCAAGTCTTATGCCTCTACTCTCCATGTCAAACTCCAAAAAGAGAGAAAGTCTTTATAAATGTATTTATCTCTGGGTACGCAGATTCTCTCAACCTTACCTGCGGATACACACCTAATGTTCATAAAAGCTGCGTACTTGTACGCTTTGTATGTAAAGGGGCAGGTGCGTACCCCTGTAAAGGTCAAAATGCGCAAGTTTAATCTTTAAAAAGTTACTTGTGGTCATTTCTAGAGCATTCTAGAAGGTTGTTCGACGTGTATTGGGCGCCTCCAAATGGTTCATGTACCCCTAACAAAGAGGAACTTATCCCATCAATAAGGGATCTATCCCATCCAAAGAGGGGATTATCCCATTGATGGTGGACCTGATTAACTTCCTCTTGAGCACTATAAATACAGGCATTGGGCCAGAAGGAGGAGAGGTTGGAAGCTAAACATTTCTAAGGGTAGATGCTGCTAGAATTAGGACTCCCATTTAGAAGCTTGTGAGGAGAGATTACCATATTTGCTTGTTCTATTTGGAAGTGGGTGAGCTTTGTCAAAGTAAAGGAGAACTCTTGATGGACCCTGGGAGGGACTTGCACAACACCAAGGCTCAGGTTTTAATTGTTCCTTTTGTTTCCTATTAATGCAAATGAGTCCATTCTTCTCAATAACTTGTTATTTATGAGTTGTTTCATGTACTCCTTGGTCTATGTGTTAAATATGTTTTATTTTATGAGATTATCAAGTGCTATTTAATCATTTGATTGTTAGTGAATGCAGGTTTCGAAGTGAAGGAGGAGCTCATCCGGATCAGCGAGGCTGGACTGCTACAACAGCGGTGGACTACAGGTAGGATCTAAACACTTGATTTCTTATATAGTAAATGCATGTTTAGAGAAGGATTGCTCTCGTTTGTCTTGTTTGTCACTAGAGAATCTTAGGCTCCTAGGGAGGTTGGTTGTGTCCACACTATCGACTCTTTCCGCCTGACAAAATGGCGACCATACTGGGGAATCCATTGATGTGAAAGTCTTTTCCTTTGTATGAAACTTTGATCTGAGAAAAGTCATTTATTTTCTTATTTTTGGCTCTGTGACTTTGTATTTGGGTGGGTTAGCTTAGGGTTAGATTGAATTTAGTTTTTTTTGGCTTTTTCAGTGGTACGCACCCTCTGAGTATTGCACAGTGCGTACCTGTACGCACTGTTGCTGTGTGCACAGAGCGGGCCCGCACCTGTCTTAACAGGTTGCCTGCGTACCCTGCTAAAAATTAAGAAATTTCCATTTTTTACATTTTTCCTCTTAGATTTTGCTTTTTCTTAGTTTTTACTGCCCAGATCCATTAGTCTCTTGTCAAAGATCTTCACCTGAACTTGTTTCGATAGCATTGAGTGTTTTAGTGGATTTCATAGAAGTTTAAGCCCTAGGGTTTGATTTTTGAGTAGGTCCTGTAGTGACTTTGGCGGTAGAAGTTGTCAAGCCTTAGATCTCTCTGGTTTTGTCAGCCTTCTTAGAAGTCGGACTTGTCATAAAGTCTACCTGTGAGAGAAACTTACCTTTGAGTGGTCTCTTTGGCAAATTTCGAAGTGCTTGTTGATTGAGTATTGAATTCCATTTTACAAAAAGAACAAAAAGATTTGAGATTTGTTTTGACTAGTCTTTTGATTCTGCATTAGCTGGTCCTTGGCTTGATTTTGGTCAAGTAAAACAACCTAGAATCATCTTTGTAGGCTTTTGCCTCGTTAGGTTTGCTTTAGAGTAAATTTCTTTTTGATTTGCTTGTGAGTCAATTTTTCATAGATTTTATAGATTTTGAGATTGATTTGCGTTACAATAGATTTATATGCTTTATTAAATAAGAAAAATACAAAAACATCTCCTTTGAAAAGTTTTGTTTCAAGTAGCTTTGAGGTATTTTGAAAGAAAAAGAGTTTTTCGTGCACGTAAGGAGTGGTCATGTTTGTATGCTTGGAAAGATAAAGAGAATTGTTTCTTTGATTGTCTTTACTAAGAAAATTGTTTTCTATAAAAATTTGCATTTTCCAACTCTCTTAGTTAGGAATTTCATCGAAAGAGAAAAGTAGCGTAAATCATCTTAGGTGCATCTTTGTAGTGGTTTGAGTCGAGTCTACACACCATTGGTTTCATTTCCGCTACCTTTTGTCTTTAAGAAAAACCATAAAATTAACGCTTAAAGTAAAATCAACTTAGTAACTTTTATTTACTAGGGCTCTGAAACACCAATTTAGATCAGGCTAGTGTCTTGGAGTAGGAGAGTAATTAACTCTCCAAGACAACAAAACCAAACAAGTAGCTTATGTTGTGATAGAATAAATCCAATTGTCTCATTTGTACTCTGGGAAAGCTCCTCTTAAAGGAGAAGCACGAGCTCGTGTCCGAAAAAGTGAGGGGATCAATCCTCCCTCGTTGGGAACGACGCCAGACACGCACGTATTACAAACAGTAAACCTCGGATTAACCATTGTCGAGGAGCCAGGGGTCACTTGTCGGTAAACCTTGGATTATTGTCAAGGAACCGGCAAGGGGATTGAGCTTGATACTCTGCCCTTGCGTGCTGTCAGAGTGTAGACTGTTCCCCCAGGTGCATTTGTTGCGGTTGGTAGCCTTAGTGACCATTATCTTTAGGATTCTACCGAGGTGACGGTGGAGGGAAGATCCCACTATACCTGGAGCAGACGTCGGCTAGACTCACTTGGATTTTCCGGGGGGTTCACTTCACTCGAGACGGTTAAAGTGGAGGAACTTGTGCCGGTCTATTCATTAAGCAGGTTGTCGGGGTAACTGTTCCACCCACCACTTCTGTACTGAATCCGGCGATGTTGGGTTTCATCTCCAACTAGCGTTTTCGGTCTGGAAGGCTATTGTTTGTGCTTGGTTTGACGCCCTAGATTCTTTAGGTGTGTGATTCAAATTTATTTGGTTCTTTAGCGACTTTAGGTGGTTTGATTTGAGATTTTACTTTGTTTTCGTGTGTAGTAGTTAAAAGTTTTTAGCTGTGGCGGAATTACCGAGACAGTCCCATAGACTTCGGGGCCAGTCTCCTGAAGTTGTTTCTGTGGCCGAATTGTTGAGAAGATCCCGTAGACTTCGGGGTCAGCCTCCTCGAGACGACCCGAGTAATCTGGAAGGTTTGAAGGTCCTTGTAACTCCTCCTAGTGGCAGTAGAGTAGGTTCACCTGAAGAAGGAGAATCTTCCTTGGTAGTCCATCCAGATTACCAAAGTCTAGAGACAGGTTATAATCCCGAAGCTGTTACAGTTTCTGAGCTTGCTGGTAGTTTTTCATCTACTAGTGATACAGGCGAAGAACCTGAAATATCTGAACCTGTTACTCCGACTTCTAGTGTTCCAGATTCACCAAGAGTAGAACGAGTTATCACCGAAAATCTTCCTACTGGCTTGATTGCTATTGAAGAACTTGCTCCAGAGGAAGAAATAGGCATCTCTAACCTTGAAGACCAACTTACTATTGAGCTCAAGGAGCGTGAATCTATCTTTTACAGTCCTCCTAGAAGTACTACTTGGTACCTTTCGTTAACCAATTATTTAGACAACTCAGGGATAGGTTTTTCTACACCTCGTACTCCTTTTCCACCTGGAGGTATTTATACTCCTGTAAATATGTCTGGTCAGTCGTCCGTGTTTACTCAAACTCTTGAATCTTTCTTACACGGCGGTCCTTCTGTTCCCACTGGGTATCAGTCGCTTTCTGGTACCTTTGCGGGGGCATCTCCTCAACCCGTCGATCATGGGTTATTAGCTGGAAACAATGGTAATAAACCGTTGGGTATAGGGGACATTTACATGATGTCAGGTTCAGTTCCCGTTTCTCAACCTCAAGGTGGCCAATTACCGCTTGGGGGGCAGCCTCAGTTAACGCCTGGGGGGCAACCTCAAGGTACACAAATTGTGTCTGGGGGGCAGCCTCAAGGTCAGTATGTACCTATGGTGCAATACATGCCTCAAGGTCAACCCCAACCTCAATATGTACCCCAAGGTCAACCTCAGTATCAATATTTACCTCAAGGGTATCAACCCCAAGGGTATCAACCTCAAGGGTATCAACCTCAAGGTCAAGGTCAACCCCAGTATTAGTATTTACCCCAAGGTTATCAACCTCAAGGTCAATACTCGAGTCAAGGTTATCAACCACCTCAAGGTCAATCATATGTTCAAGGTATGGGAACTGTACCTTTCAGTTATCAATCCTATCCTCAATCTGGTTATGGACCTCAGTATTCTCAACTTGTTACGGGTCAATACCCCGGAATGTTAGTGTGGGATCCATCACAGGGTCAACAGGTGTTGCAGCCAAGTATACAGTTGGTACCTCAAGCTGGACAACCCGTAGCTTCTGGTCCACCCCAGCAACCGCAACCTGTCCAGTCAAATGTTCAAACTTCTATAACTTCGGCAGTTACTCAGCCGCCAATTGCACCTAGTACTCCATCTCAAACGGCTGCTGCAACTACCGCTACATCTACCGCACTTACTTCTGGAGTATCGACAGCTCCGGTTTCTACTGTCTCTGCAACCACTCCTCAGGCATCTTTACCGTTGTCTGGATCTATGATTCAAACCACGGTCCAGATGCCTACAGGTCAGCCTGGTATAAGTACGGTTGTCACTACTCAACCTCAATTTGTTCAACAACCGTACCAGGGACAGTACCAACATGGGCAAGCTGTCCAACAGCCGGTTTACCAGTATCAACCGTATCCTGGGTACACTTATCAACAACCTCAACAACCCCAGTATGGTCTGGTTAATCCTGGTTTTCCAGGAGGATATAATATCACTAATGCGATTCCTGTTCCTAGTTATCCTGGATATCCTCCTCCTAGGACTGGTCTTGTGACCCAGAGTTTTAGAGATCCTAACCGGCAATTACCGTTTATCGCAACTTTGGATTTACCAGACTTGACGCGCCTAACAAATGATCGAATTCAATATCTTCAGTTTTGGCCGCCAATGCCAAATAAGTTGCCCAGTGATATACCCAAGTTCGAAGGTAAGTCTGGAGAGGATCCGTCCAATCACGTGATGACTTACCACCTCTGGTGTGCTTCAAATTCTATCTCGGATGATTCGATCCGCTTACGTCTTTTCCAGCGTACACTCATTGGTCTCGCGGCCAAGTGGTACATTGAGTTGCCACGGGCCTCTTTTTACAATTTTAGCCAGTTAGCTACCTCGTTCTTAACTCACTTTCGGTTGCCGGTCAGATACGATAACGGCACAGAGTTATTAACTTCACTAAAACAATCGACGTCCACGTATATTTCTGATCACATTCATGAGTGGAGACGTCGAAGAAGGTTAGTGAAATTTTTTATTCCGGACCAAATATTAGCTGAATGGTTTGTTAAATCATTATTACCGAAGATTACTGAAGATGTAGCTAAGGCCGGAGTAGTTACTGAGGAGCAAGTCATTGCTCAGGCGCAGTACCTTGACTTAGTTTATACTCAGTCAGGTACGTTACACGAGAAGATTCCAGATCTTCCAAAATCGAATCAAATCGTTGTTGCTCCTTCGGGATCTCATACCGCTGATGGTATGATTGGTATCGTGAACACAAAGGGCAAGAAGAAATCTTCCAAGACTTCTACTACTCCTATAATCACCTTGCCTGATTCCCCAACAGGAGAGTCTTCTCCTGAACTTTCCGCCGATATTCACGCTGTAGAGTCATCTACAGCCAAATCAAAAAATGGTGGAAAGAAGAAAGGAAAGAAGAAGGCTAAAGCAGACAAAACTCCGAAGGAGAAAACGGAAAAGTCGGAAACCAATGACGAAAAGCGCAAACCTCGATATCCTTGTCTTATTTGTGAAGAGGATCATTTTACAAGAGATTGCCCTCATCGGGCCGAGGTTGTGAAAATAGTCAAAGGTTCTCCCACTCCTGCTGTGTTAACAAATCCATTTCCAAAGCAGGAGAGTAAGATGATAGGTTCTTCCTCGACTGCCAGTGAAGAACCCATTTTGATGATGTCTCATGTGAGGATTGCGACTCGGTCGCAAGATTATGGTAGTAAGAATCCTGTTGATGGTAAGGAAGCAGAATCTTCTCATTCTAATCCATCAACCTCAGCTCCTGGTTCCGATCCACTACAGATCGAAAAACCTAACCCGGACTTAGTAATCAAACCGCCCGCCAAGGTGTACTTCGAAGGTCTGCTTTCAATCCACATACGAGAGCGGCCCAGAATTACAACATTGTTGAGGACTTAGCTGTTTCACCCTCAGCAATGTCGGCTTTAGAAGTGCTGCAATCATGCCCAGCACAGCGAAAATTACTTTTGTCGGCTATCGGAGCTGTTGATGTTCAGGACCCGAATCTGATAATCTTCGATCTAGAAAATAGTACACCGCGCCTTCCCCATCAAATGGCTTTCCAAATTCCAGTGTTGGTCAAAAACAGACCTATTCATCGGACTGTGATTGATGAGGGAGCTTCTATGTGTATTATGTCGATTCAATGTTGGAGATCGCTTGGTTCTCCTTCGCTGAACCAATCCCCGACCATCCTTAAGGCCTTTGATGGCCGTGGGTTCCGTCCGTTTGGTATTCTACAGGAATTGCCTATAGGGGTAGAAGGTAAAACCGTTAGTCTGGATGTGGAAGTGGTTGATGCCCCTCTAGACTACAACCTTCTTTTGGGTCGAAGTTGGTCATATGCTATGACAGCGGTCGTTTCTTCGGTCTTCAGAATAATAAAGTTTCCACATAACGGTAAGATCGTGACAATTGATCAGCTGACATACTTTTCATCCGACCCAGCCTCTTCAGAGAGTATCCAGCATGTCGGTAAGACGACAATCCCTTATAGGGACGTTGGCGTAGGTTTAGTTAAAGATTCCGGTTTACTGGGAACTTTTCCTTTCCCTCCAATCAACGCAGACCCTTCATTTGCATCAATTCATATGATTACATCAGACACACTTATTTACGATGATCCTTGGATTGTCCCATCTGAATCTGAGCTAGACTCATTCGGTGATGTTATGCCTTTGAGTCCATATGAAATTGCTTATGAAGCCGTCATGTCTTTTACCGACTCGCGTTCAACCCAAATCGACCAAATGAATGTGGTCAGTGAAGAATCACTTTTCACATCAACCTTAGAACGGATAGCATTTCCTGAAGTCGTGTCATCTGATGAGCAACTTCGCGAAATCCTAAGTGTAGACGATCTACCATGGGAAGATCTCCATCACAGATCTTCGTTTTTACCTAAGGATGATGCTTTTGAAAATAATTTTTCATCTATCTTTACCGCTGAATATGTCAAAGACGCTCAGAATCCAACGAAACATTCTGATTCAGAGTTGAATTTAGGGAATATTTCTCGCACTATTCCCATTGACATTTCGGTGAAACCCGGAATTGAGGAAAACATTCATATAGGTGCCTCATGTACAGAAGATGAAATTCGAACTTACAAGGCCCTATTCCAAGAATTCCGCGATGTGTTTGCCTAGTCTTACGAGGAAATGCCAGGAATCGACCCTGCCATTGTTGTTCATGAAATAAAGACCTACCCGGACGCTAAACCCGTCCGGCAACGGTTGCGTCAGATTCACCCTCGGAAAGTGGCTGCGATTAAAGCAGAAGTCGAGAAGTTGTTGAAAGCAAGTTTCATTTATCCAATCCCGTAAATGGATTGGGTATCGAATATTGTTCCGGTTAACAAGAAACAAGGAACAATAAGAATCTGTATCGATTATAGGGATATAAATCGAGCTTGTCCAAAAGACAACTATCCAACGCCTTATATCGATCAAATTAATGATGATTGTGCCGGAAGTGAAATGTTTTCCTTTATGGATGGTTTTTCGGGCTATAATCAAATCAATATTCTACCTGCCAATCAACCAAAAACGGCATTCATTTGTCCATGGGGGACATTTGCTTATTGCAAATTACCTTTTGGGCTTAAGAATGTCGGAGCCACTTTTCAACGGGCGATGTCTTACGCATTTCATGACATCAAGCACATTGTGCAACCGTACCTCGATGATTTGCCTGCTCATTCTTTACATCGAGCTGAGCACCTTGTCCACTTACGAGCAATCTTTATGAGGTGTAGGCATTATCGAATTCGGTTGAATCCCCACAAGTGTGTATTCTGTATAGAGATGGGTCGATTGCTGGGATTTGTTGTTTCAAAAGCCGGCATTCGCGTCGATCCCTCGAAGGTCGAAGCTATCATCAAATTGCCTCCTCCTTCGAGTTTGCGCCAACTCCAAAGTTTGCAAGGGAAAGCAAATTTTTTACGCCGATTCATTCCAAACTACGCCGAGGTCACTAAAGGTTTTACATGGTTGTTGAAACAGAACGCTCAATTCTTTTGGGATGAGATTGCCCGACAATCTTTTGATGCGCTTAAGCACGCGTTGACCCATGCACCGTTGTTGCATCCTCCCAACTACAACTAGGACTACTTCTTATACCTCGCAGCTTCGCATTCCACCATTGGAATGGTGTTAGTTCAAGAAGATGAATTCGGAGTGGAACATGTGATATATTATCTTAGTAGGACATTAAACCCCACTGATCTAAAATATTCGCATGTGGAGAAATTGGCCCTGGAAGCCGTTCAAGCTGTCCAGCGTTTTCGTCACTACATTCTTCTCCGTAAAACTACAGTTATTTCAGATTGCAACCCTATGATTTATATTTTGACAAAACAACTGCTAGGGGGCAAGTACTCTAAATGGATCGTTATCCTGCAAGAGTTTGACTTGGCGTTTGAGAAGTCCAAGTCTAAGAAATCCTTAGTTTTTGCGGAATTGATGTGTGATTTCTCGCGTGCTGACACAGAAACTGTGGCAGAGGAGTCCATTGCGGACGAATCTTTGTTGCTTATCAGTACTTTAGATCCGTGGTACGGGGATATAATCATCTATCTCCAAACCCAAACCTTTCGGCCTGAAGCTTCAAAGTCGGAACGTCAAAAAATTCGGTTTCAATCCCAGCAATACAAAATTATTGGAGATACACTTTATCGCCGGGGGGCAGACTTAGTTTTTCGACGTTGTTTAACTCATGAAGAGGCTGAGAGGGTTTTGAATGATTGTCACTCTGGAGCATGTGGCGGTCATATGTCTGGGTATGCCACAGCTCAGAAGGTGTTGCGCGCTGGCTATTTCTGGATGTCCATGTTTAAAGATTGTATCATTGCAGTCCGGAAGTGCCACAACTGTCAAGTGTTTGATCGCAAGATGCGCGCACCACCTGCTCCTCTCCATCCTATAATTGTCGTTGGTCCTTTCACCAAATGGGGTATCGACTTTATTACTTGTAACCCTCACTCGGCCGGGGGGCATGCGTATATCATCCTCGCGGTTGATTATTTTACTAAATGGGCCGAGGCGATGCCTACATTCGACGCAAGTGGCAAAACAGCTGCAGTTTTCGTATTCAATCATATTATAACTAGGTTTGGTGTCCCACAAGCAATCATCACTGACCATGGGAGCCATTTTCGAAACATCATGATGATTGAGCTTACAAGCCAGCTTGGTTTGCGCCACAATAGCTCTACTCCTTATTATCCGCAAGCCAACGGTTTGGTTGAGTCTATCAACAAAGTTCTGGTTATCATGATCTGACGAACCATTGGTATTCATCGGTCGAATCGGCACAACATGTTATTTTCAGCGCTATGGGCATACCGAACCTCAGTGAAAACTTCAACAGGCTTCACTCCTTTCCAGCTAGTTTATGGCTTGAAAGTTGTGTTACCCATTGAATGCGAAATCCCATCACTTCAAATGGCTGTCGAATTACTCCCAGCTACTTCCGAAGAGGAGAAACGTTTATTATACTTAGCTCAGTTAGATGAGACTCAACGTGACGCTGCATTGGCAATCGAGACTCACGTGAAGCGAATGAAAGCTCAGTATGATAGAAATGTGACCCCTCGAAGTTTTTCGGAGGGAGACCTAGTGCTATTATATGATCAAGCTAACGATAAGCTAGGTGCTGGAAAATTCGTTCCTATGTGGCATGGACCCTACATTGTAAAGCGAAAGCTAGCAAAAGGGGCCTATGAGCTGGTAGATTTTGATGGGGACTCTTTGGGTAAACCCAGAAATGGACTTTACCTTAAGAGGTATTATGCTTAAATGATGGGTATGGAGAATTTTATTTCGGTTAGGTTTTCTTTCTAGCTAGTATGTTTGTTAGTTTAGATAGTGTGCTTAGCTTAGAAAGTGTGTTTTTCGTCGTTATTCTGGGTTATCTTGGTTTTACTCTTGATATTACAGATGTCGACGCCTCTCCAAACGTACATTGGATTTGCTGATGGTGCTTGTCGTAGTACACAGAATATCTCTTCCGCAGCTTGGGTTATCTATTCGCCCTCTGACGAGTTAGTTTCTATGCATGGGGTGAGCCTCGGTCAAACGACGAACAACATTGCAGAATACAGTGCAGTGGTTGAATTATTGTCTGAATCTATTTCATTTGGAATTCGACGTTTGATAGTGAGGTTAGATTCTGAACTCGTTGTATTACAACTTAATAGAGTATATGCCATTAGAAATCATGTGTTATTAAGGTTGTTTTGAGAGTGCGTCTCTTGGAACGTGAATTTGATTACATTGAATATCAGCATATTCCAAGGTCTTTAAATACATTAGCAGATGCAATTGCTTCTCGAATGTTGGACAGACATTTACGATAATCATGAAAGTAAATTTAAAAACATTTCATCACATATGTTAAACAAAATGAGCCGGTAATAATGATATATATAAAGATAGGAGTGTGTCAAAAAATATACATCGTCTTCGATCATAGGTTGAAAAACACCTTATGATCGGCAAAAATGATAAGTACAAAAAAACCAAAATGTCATATGTGTCTACAAAAGTGACTAGCCAATCACTGGTGGTGCTCTCTATATGAGACCACTGCCCGCGCTACCCTACACAAGAACCTCCTAAAAGGTCCTGGGACTGCGACCACATAACGCTGAAGTCGAATGGGAATGTCATCTATGGTGGTCTCTGGTATATCCGCCGTCAGACGCTCTAGATCCTGTTCCAGCTTGGCTAAGGTCTCTGCAGCCGCATCCTGTGGGGCTGGTGCTGGTACAGCTGGTACTCTCCTCTCAAGAGCCCGGAGGTTGGCTGGACGCCGTGGACCTACATCTGCATTTTGAAAATTTGTGCTGTCAGTTTTGAGGCGATATATAAAAACAAAAAAAAATATATACGTAATTTGAAAACTCGTGAAAAATGAAATACCTCTGTCGTCCCACTGTTCTCCCTGTGGAAGAACCATGTCCGGATCATTCCGAAAATCCATTCCGGCATAAGGAAAGTCCTGAATAGCAAAGACCTGGCTCTCTAGCCAGTGAAAGTAACCATCAGGAAATCGAACAACTGTTGCGCCCTCATCAGGATGCCGGGCCATTACCGCAACCCATCTCGTCAACTTAGGCTCCCGAGGCACCCCAACTGGAACTGTAAGATGCTGGGGAACCAGCATTGGAACCTCCTCTAGGGCAAAGCTCACAACTAAAGGCCCATATCCAAAGGTCTTCAGTTGCCCTCTCTTTGCCCTGGTTAGTTGGCCCTTCAAATTAGCCAACACAGCATCGCACCAGTTGAAAATGGTGCCTCGGAAGCAGTCTATAGCCATCCGCATTTGGGACCCGGTGGCTTGGTGCAAAGCGGCCGTGCCGCAAAGTCTGGTAACAGTAAAGGCTATCACCATAAGTTCAAGTCGGGATATGTACTTGATTTCTATCCCCTTCTCATGGTTTTGGTTGTTGCACCACTCTAGCCAGAGACTAGCAAGGGATTGGCCACCCGGCCTAGTCCCGAATAGAGAAAGTTGCTCGCCCCTGTTAGGCAAGCCAGTGAGAAAATATATGTCGGAGGGCTCTATCTCGAGCTGGTGCTCTCCGATGTAGAAACATTGCTCCTGAATGTTCCACCTTTCAACCAGCCACTCAAGAAAAGGCACTTGGCCCCTCATTCCAGGTATGGCCCAGTATTTATACAGTCCGCATGCTTTCAATGCATCAATGGAAGGTTGATGACCTATCACGGCCAAATCAACATCCTCATGCTCTCTTTCACGCCAATCAAGCATGGTGTGCTCCCTGCACATCATAAAACATCAGTTAGGATCCATAAAATTTAAAAATTTTGGTCTATTTTGGAGGTATGAGGGTTTCAATTTGTGTTTTGCGGGGTACGCACCCCGGCCTTTAGGGACAGAGCACCCGGACGCAGCTTCCCTTAAGGCCGGGTGCGTACACCCCGTAATTTTCCCATTGGGAAAATATCGGGGTACGCAGGTCAGTAGTGCATGACCTGCGTACCCCGAAGTGCGCATCTTCAAACCCCAAGACCCCCAAAAAATCAAATAAAAGCTTAAAAATGAATTCTAAATGGATGGAAAACAAGAGAGGGGTGTTGTAGAATACCTGGTGAAACGGCGTTCGATTCTGACGGTCGGATTCTCCGCAATCTCCACGGGAAGTTTCTTGTCAAAAGCCCTTTTTTCAACCTCAACAGTAAAATGGTAAAAATGACATGGTAAAAAGTCTTTTTATAGGTTTTTTGGATGAATGAATGCTAAGTTTGTTTATTTTTCACCATGAAAGGACATTTTTCAATGTATTTTTACCCATCTTAAACAGGTATGAGTAATGTGTCGTTTTTGTGCAGGACAAAAGGACTTTAGAGTAAAATCATCATTTTTCATGAACCAAAACATCAGAGTCATCTTTTAAGCTCTTTTCTGACTCCTAAAACATGAAAAGGTCACCGAGCGTTTCTTTTGCACTCGTTAAAACGGAATTAAAAGACGGTCCCCTTATAGCTCTTTTCTGACCGTAAAAACAGGAAAAGATTGTCGGGTTTTTGTCGTTTCAAACTCGATACGGAAATAAAACGACGTGTCCTTGATCGCTTTTTACTTTTCAGGTCAGAGACACTAATCATGAAAGTACTCCTTTGTCGCAAGATCAAGCGGTTCTCCCAGGTATTATTTTATACTTTTTCGGGCTTGGGGGACACAAATTTACGAAAAAGTTCAACCTGGAGTCTTCTTAAGTTTTTCAGACTCTCTAAAATTGAAAAATGCCGAGTTTATCCTATACTGGGCTCGTTAAAATTTCACAGTAAAGGACTTGTTCAATTACAAATAGGAACGAACCACTCCTTCCTAGGGTTCGAATCAAAACTAGGTTGGACTCATCCGAAGGATGAGCTTATAATCAAGCATATGTTATCCTCCTCAAGCTTGTTAAAAATAAGGAGGTACTTGCCAGAAATGGTGGGGGAAAAGAGAGAAGAATGAGCCTATTTGTTATCCTTTGTCTCAGAAGAAACCTTATTACCACTCTTGAACACGACACTTTTCATTCACCTGGGTTGGGAAATCCTTTACCTCACAGTTGATCAAACCACATTGAAAGTCTTCAGCCGGGTTCCGGGGATTAACTTTGAGTCGTTTATCACCAAGCCATCTGTTGTGTCGTTACGTGTTCAAGAGGTCTGCAAGCAAAACTTTCATCTGCAAAATACTTGTCATCCATTTGACCATCCCTGAGTCAGTCCTTACAGCAACATTTCTTCAACTTGAACAATGATTTCGTGTTGTGGGCTTGCCTGCAACGGGTCGCTTTCTATCGACATCAGCACATTATCTAGAGAGATGACTTAGAAATCGTCAGTACCTTGAAGTCTGCATGCATCAATGGCAGGTTTTTCACCTTTGACGTCAGTTTACATCATTGACTTTCGATCGAAGGATTCCGTGAAATGTTCGACATCAACTCATTCATTCACATCTCATGGATTGTACTGGGTACTTTGAGAACCATTGACATTACTGGTGGTCTCTCTCACACTTTTTAACAGTTTACATCATCGACTGGTAATCAAGTGGTTTCTACCATGTTCGACATCAACTCATTTATTCGCATGGCTAGAATCATACCAATTCGGGAAGTAGAAATGAAGACCCTGGATCTAGTTTCCACCATCCAGGCTGCGAGGAGTTTTGTATTCATTATCTAAGTAGACTAATCATAAACAGATGGATGCGCCCATACTATGTCTACAAAAGTCTATGATTATGATGTACTGCAAGATCATTCCTATATCAGAGTAGTTAGTCTGTTAGTTAAAGTTTTGATCTGAGTATGGGAATGCCTACCTCAACGATGATATAATCTTATACATGTATTTTGTGTTGAAAATTGCAGGTTCTAACCAGGCTCTCCACGAGATAATCCTTGAAATGATAAAGCGCTTCACCCTTCCTAGATAATACAAAACCCTAATCTACTACAGGATTCGCACTTTAGGGGGCAATCTGTTACACTAAAAAATGTCACCGTGACTATTTACAGTTAGTATGGCTCTATCAACAGTCATGCTATCCTCCTGGGCAAGTCTTATGCCTCTACTCTCCATGTCAAACTCCAAAAAGAGAGAAAGTCTTTATAAATGTATTTATCTCTGGGTACGCAGGTTCTCTCAACCTTACCTGCGGATACGCACCTAATGTTCATAAAAGCTGCGTACTTGTACGCTCTGTATGTAAAGGGGCAGGTGCGTACCCCTGTAAAGGTCAAAATGCGCAAGTTTCATCTTTTAAAAGTTACTTGTGGTCATTTCTAGAGCATTCTAGAAGGTTGTTCGATGTGTATTGGGCGCCTCCAGATGGTTCATGTACCCCTACCAAAGAGGAACTTATCCCATCAATAAGGGAGCTATCCCATCCAAAGAGGGGATTATCCCATTGATGGTGGACCTGATTAACTTCCTCTTGAGCACTATAAATACAGGCATTGGGCTAGAAGGAGGAGAGGTTGGAAGCTAAACATTTCTAAGGGTAGATGCTGCTGGAATTATGACTCCCATTTAGAAGCTTGTGAGGAGAGATTACCATCTTTGCTTGTTCTATTTGGAAGTGGGTGAGCTTTGTCAAAGTAAAGGAGAACTCTTGATGGACCCTGGGAGGGACTTGCACAACACCAAGGCTCAGGTTGTAATTGTTCCTTTTGTTTCCTATTAATGCAAATGAGTCCATTCTTCTCAATAACTTGTTATTTATGAGTTGCTTCATGTACTCCTTGGTCTATGTGTTAAATATGTTTTATTTTATGAGATTATCAAGTGCTATTTAATCATTTGATTGTTAGTGAACGCAGGTTTCGAAGTGAAGGAGGAGCTCATCCAGATCAGCGAGGCTGGACTGCTACAACAGCGGTGGACTACAGGTAGGATCTAAACACTTGATTTCTTATATAGTAAATGCATGTTTAGAGAAGGATTGCTCTCGTTTGTCTTGTTTGTCACTAGAGAGTCTTAGGCTCCTAGGGAGGTTGGTTGTGTCCGCACTATCGACTCTTTCCGCCTGACACAACCTCACCTTCTAACTAGTTTTTTCTCCCGAAAGGGTTTCCTAGAGCATATCTTGTGTCAAATGTGTGTGTGAGATTTTATTTCAATATTCTATATTTTCTTCATACTTTTAAATTCGCATGCATACACTATTAGTAGTAAATCTACAAATCCGAAAATCTAACAAAACTGTATAGTGTAGAATCTCATATATTAAATATTATTTTGTCATATATGTTGTGACAAATTGTCCAGTTGAATATCCACGACAGTTTACGGATCACCAACCCATGGCTAGTATTTTGTGTTCATTTAATACACTTATTTCCTATTAATGATCTATAATATAACTACCATGATTTATACTTTTACCTAGCCTCAACCTATAATTTATACAATACATTTCTACATGGACAATCCATGTAATACCCTACACAAATTAATTAAATTGGTCATTTTTCATTTACTCATTTATACTACATAGTGGAATTTGATACAAATAACATTCATTTTACAAAATCAAAACTAAGGTTTACAATTGATGACACATAAGCACAATCAATTACACATGGAAACTTATAAAAATGCCAATTGGTTGTGGTCCTTCCACATTCCACCCAGCGATAGACCTCGTGTTTCATAAACTCTCAACCACGGACCAACCCTGAACTGGGGCTTCAAATCCATGGGAAACAGTCTATACACCAAGTATTAGACTACATACTTTGGCTAAGGTACCAACCCCAACAGCGTTAGTCTCCAATTGTAGGCTCATGCTCCCTCTAGCCTACACCTAAGTGAAGCATCACTTCTCTACACCTAGTAGTCCCTCAATGGTGCCCACCTTCCAGGGTGCCTTATAGCTAGTCAAGGACAACCTCATCCTATGACTCTAGGAGCTCTACTGCTCTTTAGGGTTTCTAGGCACCCCTCGAGGCCAAATTGAAACAAATCCCAGTCAGTTACATATCCCAAGCACAAGACTTGTCGATGGACCCTGCTACACAAAAAATGACAAATACATGAAAAATGTTATTGCAATCATGTGTTTTCATGTATTTCTCATTTTTCGTGTAATAGGGTCCATCGAAAGTATGAAACATGGGTACTCCTTAGATGAGGAATTACATTTTTTGTCCAATGAGTACTCCTGCTCGAAATTTGAGTAAAACCTTAGGGAGATAAGTTGAAAATACGAGTTGAAAAAATAGTTTTATTATTTTATTATTTTTTAATCTTTTTACTTTTTTACTCCAAAAATGGTGAATCATCCCTCGTGGTTGACATCATCATCTTTAATCCTATTGGTTCTTATAAAGTTTATTTTGGTTGTACATTTTTCTTAGGAGGCCCATTTTAGACCTCCAAATTCCCCTAATGCATGTCGCGCTTTTTCCATGAAGTATCATCCCCATACTCT
Organism: Pinus tabuliformis; assembly: GCA_031772625.1. NCBI lineage: Eukaryota > Viridiplantae > Streptophyta > Pinopsida > Pinales > Pinaceae > Pinus > Pinus tabuliformis. The sequence continues at coordinate 1,691,581,220 of CM062817.1, forward strand.
TTTCCGTGAAGTTGGTCTACAGCCAGCGGGTTATTTTATTAATATATATTTATATGAAAAAAATTAACATAATGATTACAATCCCAAGCTCTCCAGCCTCACAGACATTAAAGACATCCCAAACACATTGGCACTGAATAAAAATATGTTAAATACAAAAAACTATAAAATAATAGACTTAAAATAAGATTCAAAACAATATACAAACCTCTAAAAAAAATTACTAAATAAAATAATAAAAATAAAGGAAACTAGAGCTCATTATAATGAGATTATAAAAATTTGTCCAAATTTAGTAATGAAGAGAATTATTTATCTTCATTTCCAAAAAAAAAATCAAGTTATAATTAACCAAAGAAATAAAGTTATCAAAATTTTGTAATAAACAAAAGTATTTACCTTCATTTCCAATTTTCAAGCTATAATTAACAAACAAAAAAATGAGTATGAGCATGAAGGGTGCAAGACACCTTTGTTTGAAGGGTATTGTAAGACGGAAGTGTGGAACAAGGCAACAGGGAATGAGAAAAGACATGGGGGTATCATAGTATTAGTGAGGGAAAAAGAAGGTCTTTTCATTCAGTTAGAAAAAGAAGACTCAAATAAACAATTCATTTGGTTTAAAATATCAGAAAATGGAAATCACATCAAAATTACAACATGTTACTTTGCATCGCAAGTTGCAAAAACTTACAAAATTAGAGGGATTGACCACAAAGATCCCTTTGCAAACTTAAAAGAGGATATTGAAATATATTCTCAGCTAGGTGAATTCCTTATAGAGGTGATTTCAATGTTAGGACTGCAAGTGAGAAAGCTAGCATTCTTTGTTGTAAACAAGATCATGTTCCTATCTGGCTTACATAAGAGAGTAATCATCAGTGGGAAAGGATTTCAGAGGACAAGGGATGCAAGCTACAATATCTTGGGTGAACCATTTCTTACTCTTTGTGGGGCTTTCGATTTAGTCATTTGTAATGGTTTGACTAGATGGGAAAAGTCTGGTAATTTCACTTGCAATACTTACAATGGAGCAAGTGTAGTAGATTATGTAATTTTCTCACATGGTTTTTGTGAGAAAATGGAGGAAGTTTTGATTAGAGATCAGCTTTGGGATTTAAAATCAAATCACAAGCCAATTTATTTAATTTTCTTTTGGACTGGAAAGAAGCTATTAGGGTCAAAAACTCAATGTGTTCAACAAAATATCCCAAAGGCTAGAATTCTTTTGACTCCGGAAAATTGCAATACCTTCAAAATAACACTAGAGAGACTCTTCGAGAAGCTATCAATCAAGTACACAAGCCAATTATAAGCTCTTCTGTGTAATTATAGGTTGAGACTAGGTAAAAGTATTTGGCCATCCTAGTATTTTGTGTTCATTTAATACACTTATTTCCTATTAATGATCTATAATATAACTACCATGATTTATACTTTTACCTAGCCTCATCCCTTAGTGTCCTCTTCAGATGTCGATCCTGCTTTGAGACAGGCCACTTAGCCAAAAATTGCCCAAAAGCCTCCCAGAAAAATTCTGCTAGAAAAATCACCACAGATCTACATGGTGGGAAGGAGCACAAAAAGAACACTACACTGTCATCAAAGAAGAATACTCTCGAGAAAACTCTGAATTACAAGAAATCGGGCAAGATAGAAACAACTCTCAAGACAAGTAAGGGGAAAGCCCCGCCCAACAACAAAAAAGTTAACTCAACAACCCCTCAAGCATGGAAAGTTATGAGGTTTCGAATAACGCGCAAAATAAATCTTCATTTAACAGCAAAGCAGATCTCCTAGACCAAACTTCTTCTCCGACTATCTCCAAAAGGACGAACACAATAGATCGCGAAGCTAAGACACGAATGTCCCAAGAACCAGAAGAGATGAAGGAGATACAAGATAAAGAAAGTTGGAAGACCGTAGAGAAGAAAAAGAAAGCTACATCACCAATCTCGCCAAGAAAGACGAGGAGCCAGACAATTAGAAATTAAAAAATTATAGGTCCGATAGACCAATTTGGTCTCAGTGGACATTAACCATCATCATCATCATCATATAAGGCTTCTTTTGTATGCATATGACCTTATTCTGATTGATAAATCTACTCTTGGTTTGCAAGAGCACTTACTTTCCCCTGAGAATTTGTGTAGAAAGGTGGGGATTCAAGTCAATATTAGCAAAACGAAATTAGTGGTTTTCTCTAACACAAGAAAACATAACTAGCATAGGTTCTACTTTAAAGGAAACACTCTGGAATAAGTTGTGGATTAAAAATACCTCATAATTGACTTCAACAGAAATCTAAGTTGGGATGACTTTAGAAAGAAAACAACCTTGGGGGGTTGGAAATCATTTTATACTTTTCAAAATAGGTGTAGAGAGGCAAAGTTCTGGGACTCGAAAACCACTCAAACTCTTTTTGGGCCTTTAGTGATTCCAGTGATTCTCCACAGTTGTGAATTGTGGGCTAGTAGTACATCCGACATGCAGTGGAAACAAATTGAGAGAATTCAGAAGCGCTTGATTACAAACAAATTCAAAATTAAAAGTGCAATTCCTTATGCTATCTTGTTAAGTGAAACACGGGTTTCTCCTATTGAATTAATTGCTATGGTGCAAGTCATAAGGTATTTACAAAAAAATGAGAAAATGGAAGAGGGAAGATGGCCTAAGGTTGTCTTTAATGACATGTTGTGCAAAAGAAAGAAGACTTGGATTCAGAAAAATATCAAATGGTTTAGTAAATGGGGTATTTGCTTGAACATGTGTCCCACAAACAGTAAAGAGATAGAAAAAATTGTTATGGATAGGTTCCACAAGCATACTTGGGATAAGGAGCTAGGGAGAAATAAAAGTATTATATTGAAGAGTTTAATCCCACTCATAATCATCAACAAAAAGCATACGTAGGAGCTAATATCTATTGGAGAGAAAAAAAGTGTATTTCTCGGTTAAGGACTATTTCTCATCAACTTCGTTGTGAAAAAGGGCGCTGGAAAAGGCTAAAAGAAGTGTGGGAAAAAAGAGTATGTATTTTTTACTCTTCGGAAAAAGTGGAAATAGAAAAACATTTCATTTTAGAATGTAAGGCCTTCAAAGACAACAGGGAAATTTATGCAGATATTATGGCAGCTAGGTCTTGGGATAAGCTATTCAGTGAGGGGTTTTTCAAGAAATTGGGAGCGTTTATTGTGAGGCTTCATGAAAAAAGGGTTGAATACAAGAATCAGATGGAGAAGCAATTTGTCCATAAGCTATTTTTAGCCTCTGGACATTAAAAGAATTTTTTTCTTCTTTCTTCTTTCTTCTTTCTTTCTTTATTTCTAATTATACATTTTAATTAATTAAATAAATAAATAAATAAAGCTTTTAAATAATATTTTTTAATGGGATATAATGGCCCATTAGATTATATGTTATATGATTAAACCATCTTGATCCGTTCGATTAGGCTAAGGTAGTTGGAACACCTTAACCGCATTATAGCCACAAATTCGACCCTTCAGTGATTTAAAATGTAAGGCGCATTTTTCATGCAACAATGCGTACTGCTCTCTCACCATTTTTCCTCCAGTAGTTGAGCTATAGCCCCAAGGTCCCCAGCAGAAGTATGGTCTTCTCCAGTAGTAATCTAGTCTTGGCTATCTTTTCCAGAAGTGATCTAGTCTTCCCCAGCAGTAATTGAGTTTCCAGCAAAAGCCTGATTTTCTCCAGTAGTAATCTGGTTCAAAGTCGGGACATCTTTTTCACCAAGTTTCTTTCTCTTGGACACTAATTTCTTCTTTGGCTTGCTCTAGTCTTCAACAGTCTCATCAAATTTTTTCTTTGGCTCGGGCTGCTCTCTGTCAACATCTTTCTTTCTCTTAGATGTCGACTTCTTCTTTTTCAATTCGAGCTGCTCTTCGGCAAAGTCATCATCTTTGGCTCTTTTCATGGCTACGCCCTTCTTATACTTCGAAGCAGAGGGAGTATTAGGGTTTGGCTCTAACAGGGTGCTCCAGTTTCGAATTGTGGACCTATCCAAAGAGTTGGGACTCTTCTGTGAAGAAGGAGCTGCGGGCTTCTCCCCTGCTAGGTGGGTGCTCACCTCCTCCTTGTTATGCAACCAGCTCACAAAATACAAGAAAAGATAGATCAACGACTTAAAAATCAACCTCTTTGAGGGGGCAACCTCATTTACATTACACAAATGAAAAGTTCTTGGATGATACAAATGACAAGAGCTCCTTTCTATATAGAGGAGTCTAAGGGGTCACAATATAGTCAAGATGACAACAATAATAATGTAAGGTCACAACCCCCCGATCGGGGTGTTGAAAGGGAAAAGTGTTGTTGGGAAAAGTATCCAATACGGAATGACCCTATCCCACTCTAAGGGTGATAGTACCTCAGCAAAAATCAAAGCAAAGCTATTTGAGATTACTTCTTTATGAGATGTAAGAGAGGGGAGAAAGAGATCCACTAACCGATGTCTTCCGCTAATGATTGATCCAATCTTCTCTCTTTGCTGCTTGTTTCCAGCTCCTTGCTCTTTCACTGGTCCAGCTACACCAAGATCCTGCAAAATGGCAAGAGAGGGAAACTACAAGAAGCATACATTCATAATTGATTCAAGGATTAGAATAAATCAAATACACAAGTATAAAATACACCATTGAGACACATGCATATAGAAGAACCTCAAATGCTTTATTAATGGAAGAAGTAAAGTTTAGGAAGTGATACAACCATAAGAGGCCCAATCCAGCATCACCTCCCAGCAGAAAGAAATCTCCTCTTCACCTCCTTCAAAGCAAATCATCCAATAGTTCTATACTCAAACCAACAGCACTTCCTTACGTTCACAAGATTCCCGCCTCCCTAGACCTCATGAGAGAGCTCTATATATAGGAGTTTTGGAGAAAGGATGAGTCAGCTTGAGGCTGGCATGAAGCTGACTAGTGTCCTCTCCCACTTCAGTTATTCTTCAGTTCTTGAGTCCACTCTGAGGTTCTTTCTTCCACTTGGAGATCTAGACCCTCTTACTCATCACGAGTCGAATTCTCTGATCCAAGTGTCATTTTGGAAGCTTCCTGGGCATTGACACCTTGAGGAATGACTGTGCCACTTGGCCAAACTCACCCAGCGCAGCTAGCCTTCTTTGCAGTTGACATTCAGCGTAGGTACACAGTGGAGCAGTTGACATTCAGCACAGATGCTCAGTGGAGCAGTTGACATGATCCAGAATTAGCTTGTTTTTGAGTGTTTTCAGGTGGAGAACTGATATTCAGTGTTGTGGTTTGCTGACCTTGTTCCTCTAGGGGTAGAAACAACATGTTTAGGGACTTTGGATCCCTTAGATTATTGACATTTCATGCTTCATGCTGTAAGGCACAAAAATGTCTATAACAGTTGCCCCCTAAAGTATGAGGTCATTTATCGGGTGAAATGCTTTATCAGGAGGATCCGAAGTTCATTCAATCGCTGAGAGGTGACCTGTAATAAAATACAATACAATACATTATTTTTTATTCTGCTTTCATGATCTAGCTGAGGCGGGCATTCCCATGCTCAGCTTTATAAATTCATTTTGGTACATAGAACAGACGATCGTCTGATGGTAGACTGATAATTCTCTGCTGAAATTATCATCCTTTGAGTAGGATGATCATCTGCTGCAATGATGTACATGTCAAATGTCTTTATATTTCCTGAATATATATCGCAGCCCGGATGGATGAAACTAGATCCGGGGTCTTCAAACTCGTTCGATCTTCACTCTAAGTACAAGTCGATCCATGTGAGAATTGCGCTGAAGTCGAACATGGAAAGACATCGCTTGATTACCGGTCAATGATGTAAACCGTTAACAAGCGCGAGAGGAATCACCGATAATGATAATGACCCTCAAGGTACTGCAGTACAATTCACGTGGTGTGAATAAAGGACTTGGCGTCGAACACCACGCATAATCTTTTGGTCGAAGGTCATTGATGTATACCTGTCGCCGGAAGTGAGAAACTTGTCATTGAGGCATGCAAGCTTCAAAGTACTGAGGGGGTTGTTCCTAGATCAACTTCTTGGATAATGAGATGAAGTCGACAAGAAGCGATCTGTCAAAGGAGGGCCTTAATGAATCCCACATCAGTGACACGGAACAGAGCTAATGATTTTAGTGGAGGTGAAAACAATCTGTGACATATGATTCAGGGTGGCGATCATGGGTGGATGAAGGATAATGTATGGCAGTGGATGGGACACGGTTGACTCTTTCTGAACAACATCTCTTGAACATATAACGACACTGATGCGATGGATCGGTAGCATTACCCCAAATGTGGATGGTTTGGCGAAGACCATGGTGATGAGACCGGTGAATGAAACAACCCAACCCGATGTGATACGGAGGAAAAGTGTCATGTTCAAGAGCGACTTGCTACCATTAAACCTTTGAGGTTCTCCCAATTTTTCCCCAATCATTTCTGACCAGTACCTCTTTATTTTTGTCAAGCTTGAGGAGGATAACATATGCTTGTTCTATAACCTGCCCTTCGGGCAAGCCCATCGCTATGTTTTAACGATCCTAGCGATAGGGAAACTCGTTCTCGTCTAAAGACAAGTTTGTCGCTATTTAATCATTTTAACGAGTCTAACGACAAGGAAAACTCGGTCCTTTTCAATTTTAGAGAGTCTGAAAAGGTACAGAAAGTTAACTCCAAAATTCCTTTTTCGTCATCTAATCCCTTAAGTCCGAAAAAGTATAAAACAATACAGAAGGGATGAGTTTTCGATAACTTTAACGAGCCAAATAAAACAAGCGCTCGACCTTTTTGTGTAATAATCCCTCAGGTCCAAAAAGATTAAAATCTAGAGGAGGGATAGCTCTTCCAGTCATTTTAACGAGCTGGAAGGCCAAAACTCGACAAACTTTTCATATTTTACGAGTCAGATGAAAAGAGCTTAAAGAAGACTCGTCTTTTGAGGAACGAGTGATAAACAGGGATAGCAGCAGATTCCAGGTACAGGTTGGAATTTTCCAATCACGGCAGTGTCACAAGGATGGCTAGGTGAAATCACTCTTCGCAGTTGTTCCTCAAAATGGGTAAACAATCATATGGAGGTGAACGATCGGCCAAATGAGATGGAGGTGGCAGGTGCAAAACACGACCAAGGCTTTTTATGGCTAATAAATTTACGATCACAATGGTTATTTACCGGGGTAGGCTCATTTTTTATTTAACGAGCTTGAATGCACCAAACACTGCTCAATCTTATGTTTATTTTTTAACGAGCATGAACTATGTGCTAAAACTGCTCGGATCTCGCTTTTCTATTTTTTAACGAGCATAAATTCCGCGGTAAAACTGCTCGATATACCAGTCATAAGATAAGAAATGTCTCCTGTAAGATCCCATTTTTTATAGAGCTCGCGCCTTACCAAAGCTATGCTCCCTCTCATCCTTTCTTTATGCAAGTTCGGAAACGGCTAATCCCAAAAACAGATAAATAACCGCTCTTAGCTTGCATTCCAAAAGGTTTGCATGCCCCCAGCTATAAAATACAATTTCAAGGCTGCCCCTCCTCTCCCCCACCTCTGCTTTTCTTTGGGTGTTCACAGCTACTTGTCATCTTGCTAGTCTAATGTTAACGATACTTGTCTTCTCGTTATTTTTAACAAGTCTTATGCGGTACTTGTCTTCCCGTCAGCCCAACTTTTGACAGCTCTTTTGCAAGATCGCAAGAGAACAGCTACTTGCGACAAGAGAGCAGCTACTTGCGGCAAGAGAAGAACATTACTCAAAGACAAAACACATGTGTTATTGAGGGAGGCTTGCCTCTTTCTGATTACCCAAAGATTGTTTTGTTAACTTCTTCAAACGAAAACATTTCTTCGGCACTGTCTACCGAAGTAGACAATGGTGAATGACCTTTGTCAAACAAGTAACCTTGACAAAAGAATCCTATTCTAGAACAACCCCTCTTCCATCCACGGACGGGGTACGGACTAGTCATATTCTCTCGCGGAAATTCTACCTTATACCCAGGGTTTCCTCTGCCCGAAGCAGACCAGGATGCATGCCCCCTGGGTTCCAGTCCCATCTTTCTGAATCACTCGCACTCATCGGGAAGGAGGACCGGGGGTGGAGACATTTCTTGATTGAATAGACCATTCAGGGTTGGTATGTGACTATTTGCGATGCGTGATCCCAGAAATGAAAGTTGGTCTATGAGCTTGACCATTCTTCCTTCGTGTGGAAAACACATTACTCTAAAGAGTGAGGAGACTACAGCTCCCATGCAATATATATAGTCTCGTCCAAGGAGTAGGTTATAATCCAAGGGTCCTTGAACGACCATCACGTTCATTTGAATGGTCTTCCCTTTCAATGTAACAGGCACATTGGGGAGGATCCCTAATGGTCGACTGGTTCCTTTATCGAAACCCGAGAGATTTCTTATCTCAAGCAAAAGCGCCGGGGAACCCAGTGCTTTCCAAGAAATAGAGGAAAGGATACTCACAGATTCCCCTTCATCAATGATAGTTCCAGCCATTACCATTTTGTATATTTGGACGATGATTCTGAATGGTATACTGGCTGGCAACCGAGGTCTGCCTAGTTGGTTCCAATCAAAGGACACAACCAGGTTGCTTGGTGGTGGGACCGAATATACGGCCGGATATGACCCTGACGATGTTCCTTCCTGCGATAAAGGAATGGGCGCATTGCCCTGATGCTCATCAGAGTCAGTGTTGATGAAAATAATCTCGATGGTGTCATCCTTATTCTCTTCAGTGAGGGTGTCATTTGAAGATGAATCTTCAGTGACGGTGTCATTTGAAGATGAAACTTCTGAAGGCGGAACCGGGTCAACTGCCGTTTCGACCTTTGGACTTTCGTCCGGTCTGGATTCAGTAGGTTCATTTTCAATGACTGACTCTTCAGCTGACCACTTGAGCGGGCCAGCTGTATTTTCAACCAACGAAGGACTTGGCACGAGTTTTTTGTATCCAGGAGGAAGTCTCAACGGTGAAACCGGGCGATCTTCCAAAACTCTCTTCGCTTCATCTAAGAAGGGACAACGGTGGATGGCGTGATCGCCTTCACACAGTCTGCAGGGGGATCTTGCTCCCCCTCTTTGTCTTGAACCTTCACTTTCGCTGGTAGACGGTAAGCATTCAACATGGCTATCAGAGGTTGATGCTCCCGAATTGTGCAAACGAGGTGACCAGTCCCTTAGTATCCGGGGAATACAGGGACAATCTCTATGGAAGTGGTCTCCTTTACATATGACACATGGCGATTTAGGCCCGGTCTGTGCTGTGTGTGGATTTTTGTCAGATGTCTTTTGCTTGCCCCCAGTCACCTTAGGTTCCTTCTTCTTCTTCTCTCTCTTCTTCCTCTCCTTCTTCTCCATGGGAGCTTGGCTCTTGCCGGCTCTACCTTGCGAAGATGAAGGATTGGAGGAAGAGTTATAGGAAGTAGAAGGCTGGTGGGCAGCTCTAGACTGATCTAACTGTTGACTCGACTGTTCAGGAACCATGGTGTTCTGAACTACATTGGTTGAGAATAGCCAAATTGGCAGGCCAATTGTCAGTCCTGGAAGCGACAATGTGGCCATGTGGGGCGCACCAACTTCTCCCCAAGAGGAGAAAGGACTAGGATTTCCATCATGTGGAATTCCTTGGTTGGCGCGTTCCATGTTCTCAACCTACAGATCAACGCAGGAATAGGAGGTGATTATGTTCCGTTTAAAATAAATTTTATAACGACGCTTTAGACACAACTTGCTTTTTCACTTTTTAAGAGTCGAGAAAAAGCTAAAGATGACTCTAGTCTCCTTCGATGTTTTAACGAGCCCGAAGTGTCAAATGCTCGGATGGACTTTTTCAGTTATAGAGTTTGAAAAAGGCCAAAAGAAACTGCTCTAGAGATCTAGGCAGAGGGTGTGCCAAACTTTTCGCAAAACCATAGAATACGTTTTACGGTACGAGTGGTCGATCTTCGTGAATGTTGTGTTCACTGCATTGCGATCAGTAGGGCGGCTGACACGACTTCCTATGGATAAAGGCTTTGTTCCTATAGGGGTCTCCCAATACATACGCGACGGTACGTGGGAGCACAAGTCCGTATTGATACTTATCGCTTCACCGTGGAGGAATCACCCAACCACTCAACGTTAAGATATCACGTTTAACGACGCCGGAACACGTCTCTAGCTTAGACCTCTATGTGTTTGCGTTATGTTTCAATGCGTTGTTATGTAAATCAATTTATTTTAAGGTTGATCTTGTTTAGCAGTTTGCCTTTATGGATCACCACGAGATGTATGATAACACTCCTAAATGCAGTCTAAGATGATAAGCAAGCTTTTCAATCTTTCAACTTTGAAAATCTTAACTACTGAGGGAAAAGGAAGACATCATCTTTTCACACAGATCATAGAACACACACTAATGCACTTTTTCCTAAATCAACATGCAAGCTATCAAAATGCACATGCACAATGCAGGTATTTCTTTTCTCTTTCTTAATGTTGATGTAATACAAAAAGAAAGCTGTTGTATAACTTTGAATTCAATTTCAAGTGAAAGCAAACAAGCTTGTCCAAAATCAAAAGACACCTTAAGATTTACTTGTTTCGACACTAGAAATATATAAATTCAAACCATATGACGAAAGCAAAAGCTCAATCAGCTATGAACAGCAAACAAACTAACTCTTAAGATCAAAACGACACTTAATCACAGGTCTAGATCTAAGAGGCCACAGCATGACTAGTTCACTTTTCGTTATGGGAAACTGCAAATGATGTAAGAAATACACAAAGAACAAATACAGTTTCTTTATACAACCGAGGCAGAATAGTGGCAAGGAAAGTTGGTTTCAGATAGGTACATTGACTGACAACAGGCTGCAAAAACAAGGGTGAAAACAGGGCAATAAACAGCAGGGAACCCCAGTAGCACAAGGCAAAACTGGTTCAGCGCAGGTAGTACACTGTCAGTTTGACATTCAGCGCAGGTAGCCCCTTCGGGATCTGCGCTGAAATGCAGACTGCCTTCATAGTGCCTGTACTGAAGAGATAAACTTTCGTTTTTCTCAGTTTCCGGGTTACAGATTGCTCAAAAATTCACAGTTTTTGGCCAAATTAGAAGCTATCAATCAAGTACACACTAAGGGATGAAAAGGAGGATGAAAAGCTATCACTAAGAGTTATTTAGAGTCCTTTTGGATCATCTCTTCAAATCATAAACATGCCCAGAAACTGAGCTAGAGTAGCTGCCCTCTACTTTGCATTTGGAAGATCCAAATGCAGTTCGATTTGGTACTCCCTGTGTTTATGAAATGAATAGCAAAAACACAAACAACCAACAAGATACGATCCCCAGTGGAGTCGCCAATTTGTTGTTGGGAAAAGTATCCAATACGGAATGACCCTATCCCACTCTAAGGGTGATAGTACCTCAGCAACAATCAAAGCAAAGCTATTTGAGATTACTTCTTTATGAGATGTAAGAGAGGGGAGAAAGAGATCCACTAACCGATGTCTTCCGCTAATGATTGATCCAATCTTCTCTCTTTGCTGCTTGTTTCCAGCTCCTTGCTCTTTCACTGGTCCAGCTACACCAAGATCCTGCAAAATGGCAAGAGAGGGAAACTACAAGAAGCATACATTCATAATTGATTCAAGGATTAGAATAAATCAAATACACAAGTATAACAATACACCATTTAGACACATGCATATAGAAGAACCTCAAATGCTTTATTAATGGAAGAAGTAAAGTTCAGGAAGTGATACAACCATAAGAGGCCCAATCCAGCATCACCTCCCAGCAGAAAGAAATCTCCTCTTCACCTCCTTCAAAGCAAATCATCCAATAGTTCTATACTCAAACCAACAGCACTTCCTTACATTCACAAGATTCCCGCCTCCCTAGACCTCATGAGAGAGCTCTATATATAGGAGTTTTGGAGAAAGGATGAGTCAGCTTGAGGCTGGCATGAAGCTGACTAGTGTCCTCTCCCACTTCAGTTATTCTTCAGTTCTTGAGTCCACTTGGAGGTTCTTGCTTCCACTTGGAGATCTAGACCCTCTTACTCATCACCAGTCGAATTCTCTGATCCAAGTGTCATTTTGGAAGCTTCCTGGGCATTGACACCTTGAGGAATGACTGTGCCACTTGGCCAAACTCGCCCAGCGCAGGTAGCCTTCTTTGCAGTTGACATTCAGCGCAGGTACACAGTGGAGCAGTTGACATTCAGCGCAGATGCTCAGTGGAGCAGTTGACATGATCCAGAATTAGCTTGTTTTTGAGTGTTTTCAGGTGGAGAACTGATATTCAGTGCTGTGGTTTGCTGACCTTGTTCCTCTAGGGGTAGGAACAACATGTTTAGGGACTTTGGATCCCTTAGATTATTGACATTTCATGCTTCATGTTGTAAGGCACAAAAATGTCTATAACAAAAAGTACGAACAAGAGGATAACACAAGGGAGAGGACGGCCAGGACGGCCACCTACTACCCTCATCATAGATCAAATGGACGTGGTGGCGTCCTGCATGCCTACGGGAGTTTCGAGGCAGCGAAGTGGCAGGAGAGTGGGGGGAGAGGAGGAGAGAAACGACGGCGGTAGTGGGATGGGACGTGAGGCAGAAGGGATGGGGTACATGAGGGTGGCAAGGGTGGGAAGAGAGCTTAGTATGTAGCGAAGGAAGGAGGAGAACAGAGCAGCGCGGGCGTTGGGTTCTTCTGCGGTCAAGCGTGATTACAGGTATGTTTCCTTTGCCTCACCTCCTGCATTTCACTCTGTCATGCTTAGTATGGTGGAGGAGGGGGGAAAATTGGGAATTGCAGGGGAGGGGTCGTGTATGAGCAGATTTGCAATTTCCTCTTCCATACACAGTAAGTGGGAAGAGGGGGGTAAGCTGGGATTTACAGGGGAGGGGCTTTGTCTGAATGGGTCAGAGGTCTGCATGGTGAAGAAGCGCGAGGATCAGAGCATAGGCATGCTGGGGGAATGTATTAGCAGAGCAGAGGGTCAGCCCGAGAAAACTAAGAATGCTATCCATGTGGAGGACAGGAAGATAGAGGGCTTACCCATCTACCTTAGTCCAGGGGGAGAGAGACCAACGATTCTCCAGAATAACGGGGAAGGCTGGAGGGGGGAAGGAAGGCAAAGCGACATGAACATGCTGACCGAGGGGAAGAGTGTAGCTCCTAGAAAGCTAACTTTTACTGTTGATAATTGCAATCAGGAGGCAATAAAGGAAAAGATGGCTCGTCTAGGCAGAGGCAGGGGTCATGGAGGCAGAGGACGACAGAGCCAGCCGGGAAGATGCGATCCGACAACCTCGACGCCAGCAAGTCAGAGGCGAGGCAGGAAATCCATAAGTACAACAGCCCAAGAAGTCGCTCGAGCTTATAGAGAAGGGACGGACGCTGACATTCGTCAGCTAATTCAGGAGATGGAAGACAGCGTAATGGAAGAGGATTCTGAACCAGAGATGGAGGAATGGGGGGATATTATCCCCGACCCAGGGCACACCAGAGGCAAGATGATGCTTTACAGGCAAGCCCTGCATGTGTACTAGGTTTTGAAGTGCTTACTAGCCAAGGCTCTGGAGCAAGTGGCGGGAGAAATGGCAGAAATAGCCCAAGGTATGCCCAATATAAAAAAGGACATGAAAAACCTGCAGATCATCATGATTATGCAAGACAGTAAGCTGGATGAGATCCAGCAAAGGTTGATGAAGCTGTCTCCAGCCCCAGGCGACTCGGCGGCAACACCTGCTAACGTGGAATCTGACAAAGATGACTGGAAGGATTAGATTTTCTGTAGTTGCCAGTTTGCTCATTTTGCGGCTAGCTTTTTCTTTTCAGGTGTTTTTATGTTAGTTTGGAACATGATTAGTGTTTTTAGGTGTTCAGTGTACTTAGCTTGGATTGAAAGACTAATTAAATTTTGTTATTGGATGGCATATAACAGACTCAGGTGGCCAACAGACTTGGTTTCCCATATGGGCAAGTTGAGGCCACCTAATTGCTGTATCTGGAACAACTTGTTTTTGTAAATAGAAAAGGAAGGTACTACCCTAGCTTACAAAAAAAAAAAATGTAAGGCCACAACAATAAAAATAGTGGGCTTCTATGGGGCACAATAATAACAATATGTGGAAAACATGGGCACAACAATAACATAAGGGGCTATAATGACAATAATAATAAGGGAATACACCAGTATTATAAGGGCCTAACATGCCCCTCTCTTTCAGAAAAGTGTTTTCCTCAATGCTTGATTAGTTCTAGATGCTTCTGTGTAAAATTATCATCCTCCCATGTGGAATCTTCAGCATGTAAGTTCTTCCACTTAATGAGATACTCTGAAATTGATTGATTTCATAGTTGTCGAGTTCTTATTTTTGTGACTACTTCAGGTTCCAATATGATTTTTCCTTCCTTGTCAAGTTCTGGAAATATTGTTTGAACTGAGAACTTGTCACCTATAACCTTCTTTAAGCATGAAACATGGAAAACTAGTTGCACTCGGGAAGCTATAGGAAGCTCCAATTTGTATGCCATAGTACCAATCTTTTGCAACACCATGTACATACCATAATGCTTTGGTGATAATTTATTATCCTTCTTAACTTTCTTGAGGAGAATTTGTTTGTATGTTTGTAGCTGTAGAAATACCCACTCACCTACATCAAAACTTCGTTCGCAATGATGTTGATCTTCCTATTGTTTCATTCTATTATGTGCCAAAGTGAGGTTATCCTTTAAGAGTTGGAGAACTTGTTGTTGATGCTTGATGTGATCTTCCACTGCTTGAAATTTAGAATTTTCTTTTAAATATATGTGATGGATGATGGATGATATCCATAAAATGCCATAAATGGGGTCATTTTTGCTGCAGTATGGAAGGAAGTGTTATACCACCATTCATCCAGAGGAAACCATTTGACCCATTTTGTCTGTTTATCAGATACAAAGCAACGAAGATATCCTTCCAAACATTTGTTCATTATCTCAATTTTCCCATCAGATTGAGCATGATACGATGAGTTACGATCTAACTGAGTACCCACAAAAGAAAATAATTATGTCCAAAAATTTCAGTGAAAATGGGATCTCTGTCGCTTACAATAATCTTTGGGTTTCCAAGTAGTTTTTGAACTGTTTCCATAAATGCAGTAGCAACTGTACTGGCTTTAAAGGGATGAGATAATGCAAAAAAGTTTGCATACTTGGTAAGTCTATCAACTACCACCATGATGAAACTCTTTCCTTCGGACTTAGGTAAACCTATGATAAAATCCATTGAAACCTCCTCCCAATGTTGACTTGGAATGGATAAAGGTTGTAATAGACTTGGGGTTTTAATTGTTTCAACTTTGTTTTGTTGGTAAACCAAACATTCCACAACAAACTTTTGAATATTAGATTTAAGGTCATCCCAAAAAAATTCCTTCTTAACCCTGTGGTAAGTTTTTAAAAATCATGAGTTCCCTCCTAAGGGAGAGGTGTGCAATTCCATAAGAATCTTTTGTTTGAGTTGGGAATTCTTATAGAGGTATAAGTGATATTTATACCATAACGAATCATTTTTCCAGCTAAATGTATCAGATGTATTGGGGTCTTATAGTAACTTCTGAATGAGTGCCCACACTTCTTCTTCATTCTTCCATTCATCCCTTGCTTCGTTTATCCAATCTGGTTGGATAATAGAAATGGCGCAAAGAAATGCTTCCACATCCTCATCCTTTCTTGAAAGTGCATCTGCAACAACATTTTGCTTCCCTTTTTTGTAGATGATTTCAAAGTCATAACCCAACATCTTTGTGACCCATTTTTGCTATTCTTCTGAAGATAATCTTTGTTCTAAAAATTATTTAAGACTATCATAATCTGTTTTTACCTTGAAGTGTATTCCCATTAGGTAAGGTCGACATTTCTTAAGTGCATGTAGTATTGCCAACAGTTCCTTCTCATAAATAGCTTAAATACTTTCCTTTGATTGGACGACTTTCAAAAGAAATGGGTCTTTATTCTTGCATTAAAACAACACCAATTCCATTTCCTGAGACATCACATTCTACAATAAAGGTTTTTGTGAAGTTTGTCGTAAATAAGACCGGTGCTTGGCACATTGCCTCTTTAATATGTTCAAAGGCTTTCGTTGTTTTTGGAGTCCAAGAAAATGCATCTTTATTTAGTATTATTGTTAGAGGTGCTGTTATTTTCCCATAATTCTTAGCATACTTGTGATAATACCCTATCAACCCGAGAAATCCTCACAGATGCTTTATAGATGTGGGGATTTTCCTTTCCTTAATAGCTTTAATTTTTCTAGGGTCTACCTTAACACCTTCATGAGATACAATATGACCCAAAGGTTCCACCTCCTGTACTCCAAAGAAACATTTGAAGCTTTTTGCATATAATTGTTTCTCCTCCAATGTTTTGAGCACTCTATCTGTTGAACATGATCCTTCCAAGACTTGTTGTAGATTTTTATATCATCAAAAAATATTAACACAAATTTTCTAAAGAAGGGTTTGAAAATGGAATTCATCAAACCTTCAAATGTAGAAGGTGCATTGGTAAGGCCAAAAGGCATGACCAAAAAATCATAATGACCCTCATGATTTCTAAATGATGTTTTCAGAATGTCTTCAATCTTCATTCTGATTTGATGATATCCTTAACGAAGGTCCAACTTGGTGAAGTAAATTGCTCCATGCAATTCATCCAATAATTCATCAATGAAAGGAATGGGAAATTTATCTTTAATAGTGAGCTTGTTTAGCTCCCTATAATCCGGACACATGCACCATTATCCATCCTTCTTGTGCACCAATTCTCCTGGAGCAGAGAAAGAACTTTGGCTAGGTTAAATTATACCAGCCTCTAGCATTTCTGCAACCATACATTCAATTTCATTTTTTTGGGAATAGGGATATACTTAAGGCCTGATGTTTGGAGGAACACTTCCTGGAATCAAATGAATAGCATGATCATAATCACGAATAGGTGGGAGGCCTTTGGGAATCTCAAATACTTTGGAATGATTGTCCAAGGCTTTTTGTAGATCTAGAGAAATAGATCATTTCGACGTGGGAACCTCTAACGAACATAATTGTGCAATTACGCCACGTTGTTCTTTCTTTAGAAGCTTTGTCATGTCGTTAGAGCTTATTATTTTTCATGGTTTCCCTGCGATACCCCTTAATTCAACTTCCTTTCCAAAAAAAAAAAAAAAAGCTCTTGAAAATTAAAAGTTTCCGTACCCAAAGATTGTAGCCCTTGGACTCTTAGTACAACATCAGCACCACCCATTGGAATGGAAAGCATTGGACTATTCAACACTTATTCTCCCATGGATAGCTTGATATTATGGAACTTTTCAGAGCAATTTATGGTTCTTCCATTTGCAACCATCACTTGACACTCTGGTGTTGGATATAGGAAGCAATTCAATTCCTTCGCTATCTTACAATGAATAAAATTATGGGTATTGCCTGAATCAATCAACACTATTACCCTTTTTCTTTTTGATATGTCCTTCTATCTTGATAGTTTGAGGAGTGGTTATTCCAGCCAATGCATTACAAGATATGGTCGGATTCATTTCTTCTTTCTCTAGGCTTTGTTCATGGTGTGTATCCTCTTCTTTTGATTTTTTTTGTTTCTTGTTCCTTTTCTTCTTCCTCTTCAAAATTTATGTAAAACAATTTATTCTCAGCACACTTATGACCTTTAGTGTATTTTCTATCACAATTGTAACAAATTCCTTTTGCTCTTTTTTCTTCCAATTGTTGTGGTGTTAACCTTTTAGGTTGTGGAAGGCTAGGGGCCACAACACTTCCATCTTTATAGTTGTGATTAGTAGGTTTCCTTGTTGCCATAATTTTGCTTTCATATTTTCTTGCCAACCTGAATGCATTCTCCGATGAATCAGGTTCCCAAATGTGAACCTCATTTTGGATGTTATCCTTTAATGTCCCTATGAATACATCAATCCTATGCTCCTCTAGAATATCTTTTACCCTTATATTCAATTTTTGGAAGTCCTCAATGTGCTCCACCATTGAACCTTTTTGTTTGAGATTTATCAATTGGCTAAAAAAGGTGTTGTTTTTTGTATCCTCGTAATGTGCTATCATTTCTTCCGTAAAAATTTCCCAAGTGACAATTTGCTTACGAGAGAAAAGTCATCGATACCATACAAACTGATTGGGTTCCAAATATAAAGTTGTAATGCATACCTTTTGTGTGTTTTTCACATTATGGAGATCGAAATATTGCTCCATCTGTAGTATCCATGTTACAATATCCTTGCCATCAAACTTCCTCATATCGATCTTTGGAACATGATGGGTATTCAATCCAATGTTAGAGTCTATGAAATCATGATTAACATTTATTTTGTTCTCATAATGAGTTTCTTTTAGAACATACCATAACTTTACTTTTTGTACTCATGTTAAGTTATGGTATGTTCTATGCTTATAACAGTTTACTTCTTTTTATTATTATATTCCACCGTATAGCAATCACATGTACATAAAGTAAAGTGCAGATAGAACATTAAACGATCGACAGAAAACAAGCCAAGACAAGAGACACAAGATGTGGCGGCTAGCCAGGGACAAACCCCACAATGTGTGGGGAAACCCTTTGATCAAATCTTCTTTTATCTTCAATAATTCAACAGAGAGAAATAGTACAATAAATCTGATTCATATCAGCAGTAGCAAACCCTAGATCAGTAGCATCAGCATTAGCGGCTTCATTATCAAACTAGGGCAGACGATATCTCACAAACCAACCGTCGGATTGACTTCATTCCACCACCAAAAGTTTCGGCTTCCAGAGGAGGTTCAGATGAACCTACAGCGCAGTTCAGATGAGGAGATCTTCTAGGCCACGCAAGTCAATCTTTACTTCTGCAGTTGCAGCTTCAGTTTCAGCAGTTTCCGGCTTCAAACTGGGGCAGTCGATATCTTGCAAACCGTTTGTCGGATTGACTTCATTCCACCACCAAAAGTTGTGGCTTTCAAAGGAGATTCAAATGAACCTACAGCGCAGTTCCAAAGAGGAGATCTTCTAGGCCACACAAGTCAATCTTTACTTCTGCAGTTGCAGCTTCAAATTCAACAGCATCTGGCTTCACATGTGTGAGAGAGAGAGACCCATTTCAGCGCAGTAGAGAAGAGACTCATATCTGCGCAGTAGAGAGAGAGAGATGTGATGAGATGAGTGAGTCCAAATGAGGAAAAGTCCTCTTATATTTATACACAACGTTGGTGGGTGAATAGATGCGACTGTTGGGCTTCTGAGCCTACATGAGTTGTAGGTCTGCTTGATAATAATTCCATAATCAAAATAAATTCATATCTCCATGAATACTTATCGGAATCAGATGATCTTTATATCAATCATACACCTCTCAACGAGAGGAATCTAATAAAAATATTATCAACCATGAATAATATGACCCACATGAAGTTTTGCCCTGGTTGCCAATTTTAACACTCCCTCTCAACCATGGAGAACTTCATCTGCAATCTGTCTATCGGTCGTTACTATTCATCCATCAAATGCACTGCCTTGTACAGCCTGACCCTTGCCCTGCTCTGCTCTATTCTACCTGTTCTACTTTGTCTTGTTCTGCCCGCACTGATCTGCACTGTTTTGCTATGTTCTGCTCTGCTCTTGCATTGTTCTATTCTGCTCTGCTTTTGTCCGAATTATGAAGAAGAAGAAATGATCGAGGATGTATCATACTGACTCAAAGTCAGTCTCAGAGTATGTACCACTGGTCCCAGACTAGTCTCAACCAACCCAAATTCAGCGTCATAGTGAGTACAACTCCAATGGTCCTAGACCAATATCATCCTCCACTGACTCAAAGTCAGTCTCAGAGTATGTACCACTGATCCCAAACCAGTCTCAACCGACCCGAAGTCAGCGTCATAGTATGGTACAACTCCTACCACTGGTCCTAGACCAGTATCATTGATCCCAGATCAATGGAGGTCATCCTAGCGTAGGGAGTACGGTAGTTACAACGATGCGTCCATCGGTACTACTATGGTCCCTAACTTCATTTCCCTGCTCATTGATCAGATGAGAGGTACTTCCCATGAGTCCCAGACTGCATGGGTAGGATGCCTCGACAGGAGAACTAATCAATCTTGTCCTCATAGGAGAACACATCAATCCTGCTACAATTGCCATGGAGAACACATCAATCCAGGCCTCACAGGAGAACACATCAATCCTGCTACAATTGCCATGGAGAACACAACAATCCAGGCCTCACAGGAGAACACATCAATCCTGCTACAATCGTCGTGGAGAACACATCAATCCAGGCTGCCATGGAGAACACATCAATCCAAGCCTCACAGGAGAACTAATCATCCTGCTACACAGGAGAACGAATCATCCTGTTCCACAAGAGAGCGAATCATCTTGTCCCACAAGAGAGTGAATCATCTTGTTCCAGTGTGCACCACCAAGGGAGGGTGAGTCACCCTGTGGTCATATGTTGCTCCAGTAGGAACCGCAAGCCCTCAGAGCTCCCAGAGCTCAATGTATGCAACATGCAGGACCCTTGTACAAGGGTTTCTTGCCGACTCCAAGTCGTTTGGGAAAATCACAGATTAGATCTTTCCTCGGGGCTTTGACAAGGTGTATCAACCTGTACATCATCTTAATGTGATGGAGCTTCCTTTCTCATCGACTTACCATATCCCAGATGATGTCTATCTGCTGGAGCAATTGACAAATACGGGATTCCTCAATAATCGAATCCCACCTTTGGTTGTTACAGAGAATCACAGTGGTATCCAATGTAAATCCAAACAGCTCACTAAAGAGCTTTCGCAACCAGACTGCCTCACATGAGGTTATGCTAGCAACAATATATCCTGCTTCGGCGGTGCTCAAAGCCACCGACTTCTGCTTCCTGCTCATCCAAGATATCGAAGCAGATCCCAAGGTGAAACAGTACCCGGAAGTGCTCTTACGGTCCACCACACTGCCTGCCCAATTAACATCAGTATATCCAAGTAGTCTCACATCTACGATAGTGTATCTTAATCCATGAGAGATTGTGTGCTGAAGACATCTCAGAAGATTCCTGGCATCAATCCAGTGAGGCTCAACCAAATATGAGCTCACAATGCTAACTGCAAAACATATTTGGACGGAGGTTCACCAAGAACATCAATGCGAATGAGTTTTTGAAACTCAGAGGCATTTCCCAAGTCTGGTCCAACATCACTACCATATAACTTCTAAAAGTTAAGATCCTCGAGGTAGTCACAGGCTTGTAGTCTATCATACCAAATCTTTCCAATATATTTACCACATATTTTCCTTGAGATAGGAAAATTTCCCTTGGCTTTTGCCACACTTCAAGTCCTTGGTCCTTCATTTCAAATTCAGAAGCCATCTCCCTCTTATATTTGTGAATGAGAGGGTCTGCACCTGTTAGAAAGAGGTCATCCACATACAACACCAGTATGAGAGGCTTGTCATCTTCAACCTTAAAGTAAAGGTTAGGATCGGCTTCACTCCTAGTGAATCCCAACTTCATCAAGTAGCTATCGATCCTCTCATACCATGCTCGGGGTGCTTGCTTCAGCCCATAGAGAGCTTTCTTCAACCTGCATACATGAGATTTTCGATCATAAATCTCAAATCCTTCGGGTTGCTCCACGTAGACCTCTTCTTTGATCAAGCCATGCAAGAACACAGTCTTGACATCCATATGATGTAGGTTCCATCCTTGTGAAGCGGCAAGGGCTATGATCGAGCGGATGGTCGTATATCTGGCAACAGGTGCAAATATCTCATCATAGTCTATACCTTCCTTTTGGGAGAAACCTCGAGCAACAAAACGAGCCTTATACTTTTCCGTGCTTCCATCTGCTGCATGCTTTATCTTGTAAAGCCATTTGGAAGTAACAACAGTCTTGTCTTGGGGTCTGGGAACTACTTCCCAAACATCATTCTTTATGATAGACTCATATTCTTCGGTCATAGCATCCTTCCATACTTGATGCTTGGCGGCATCTGAGAATGACGAAGGCTCATTTTGTATGATCGTGCTCATGATGGTCAGGTATCCTTGATACCTATTAGGTTTCTTACTTTCACGAAAGGTTCCTCGGGGTGCAGCATGTCCTTCAGCATCATCAAGTAACCCCTTAAGCCATGAAGGCCTCTTCCTAGAAGAGGAAGGCTCATGTGGATGAGGATCAATTGGATCCATGGGTTCTACATCAGGCATTGTTTCATCATCCTTTTCTTTCGGTTCCCTGGTGTCGGCTTCTTGAGAGCTCCTCAAAGTCGGAAGATTGATCACCTTGATGAGAGCCATATCTTCGTCAAAGGTGACATCATGACTAATTATGACTTCCCTTTGACCGGCTACATAGATTCTATAGCCTTTAGTATTTTCACCATAGCCCACGAAAATTCCCTTCTTTCCAGATGCTCCCAATTTATTTCTTTTCTCTTTCGGCACATGAAAGTATACAGGGCTTCCAAAAATTTTAAAATGAGAAACATCAGGTTTCTTACCGGTGAATTTTTCTTCAGGAGTCTTGGAACCCAATGCTTGATGAGGGCAATCATGTTAAGTTATGTTAGATACCTTTTGTGTGTTTTTCACATTATGAAGATCGAAATATTGCTCCATCTGTAGTATCCATGTTACAAGATCCTTGCCATCAAACTTCCTCATATCGATCTTTGGAACATGATGGGTCTTCAATCCAATGTTAGAGTCTATGAAATCATGATTAACATTTATTTTGTTCTCATCATGAGTTTCTTTTACTACCCTTTCACCATTAGTAAGCATTTCTTGTAGCAACTTTGTCAAATCTATCTTCAAATCTTCCATTTTTCCTTTAAGTTTTGCTTCTATACCATCCATCTTAGCTACCACGCCAGCCATCTTAGATTCCATGCCATTCATCTTAGCTTCCATGCCATTATTTAAATCATCCATATTATATTCCATGCCATTCTTTAAACCATCCATCTTAGCTTCCACGCCTTTCTTTAAACCATCCATCTTAGCTTCCACGCCTTTCTTTAAACCATCCATCTTAGTTTCTGTTACTTTTTGTGAGAGTGAAATTTGTTGCACTTAGTCTCGTAATTTTGATATATAATGTTGCATTTCTTCCTCTTCTTCATGAATCGTGCTAGAGATTTCAAGTTTCTTACTAAGTGTTTCCATTTTCTTTTTTCAGGGCATCAATTAATGATAATTATGCTTCACTATGTCCTTTGAATTCCTTCAAACCAAATTTTCAAACCAAACTTATGCAAATTTTTAAAAAGGCTACATACCTTTTTTAGCTTTGTAGGAGATCAATATTGAGTTGGTTGTATCTCTATAATTACGGATCTCTAAGGTTTGAAATTTCTTCCTGTAGTAGCCCTCTGAGTCCTCGCTCCAACCTCACAAGTCTGATCAATATTGAATTCTCCAAGAAAGTGTTATTTCAAATATCCCACAATGACCTGATTATGGAATAGTTCAGTAGAGCGAACTTGTACGAAGTTCCACGTGTCATTGTTCCTACCAACCGATATACATAAAACTACAGTTCGTCCTCTTTCTGTAAAGTTTTATGAAATTTCATTCTGATGCTCAGAAAGAAAGTTATGACGATTTTCCCCAGGTCCCCTTTTTGAGATATAATTCAAGAGCCTGCAAAAACTCTAACATACTTGGATAATATCTCCGAAAATATAGCCAGACAAGACTTGAAATTTGTACTTGAGGTTCATCAAGATTTCGTCTCAAATGGGTTTTAATTTTTGCTTCTAAAACGTGGTAGAAAAAAAAGTTATAGCGAAAATTCCACGATGACCTGTTTAAAGTAGTGAAACCATAGAATCCAAAGTTTTGATACCAATTGTTATGAAACTAGCTCACAAAATAGAAAAAAGATGGATCAACGACTTCAAAATCAGTCTCTTTGAGGGGGAAACCTCCTTTACATTGCACAAATGAAAAATTATTAGATGATACAAATGACAAGACCTATTTTCTATATATAGGAGTCTAAGGGATCACAATATAGTCAAGCCGACATAACAATAATAATGTAAGGGTACAACAATAACAATAGTGGGCTTTTATGGGGCACAATAATAACAATATGGGGACAATATGAGCACAAAAATAACAACAAGGAGCTACAATGACAATATTAATAAAGAAATACACTAGTATTATAGGGTCTTAACACTCCTACTCGGAGTTGGATGGGGTGGTAGAGGGAGAAGAAGAGCGCTAGCATCCGGCACAATTTACTTTTGCATAGAATCTCTTCTCCTCTGAATTGGAGTCGTTGTTGTTGTTGTCATGTGAGTTAGGGGATTTGTTATGGCCATTTGTAAAGAACGCCATGGATTCAGAAATGAATGTTTGGTTCATTACCAATCTTGTTTCCTTCTAAGCCATACCAACTTCCATTAGCGGCCTTTTATGAGTTTTAAGTATTTAATGTGTTTTATATATTTTGTCATTTACAGCTTGGATAGCAAGACTACTTGTCACCCAAAGCATGCAATAATTTTAACAATGTAGTAGTTGCATTGATTTTGGGTCCATTTATAATCTTTCCAAATAAGCACTATACTTGTATTTATATATTTGAATGCATGCGGGGACTATTTGATTTTATTGCTTCAGAACTAGATGCCTTTGTGCAAAGCGAAGGTGATAGTTTCCATACTTGAAAAGGAGAAAGGGAGGTTGGGTTTACTTTCTCTTTTCCAATGAAGTAGTTGTCCATTTCTCCAGACATACTCATTAAATGGACAAAAATATTTTAAATATAAAAGACAGTTTATTTAACCCTTTAATCCATGAACCATTGGTTCATAGTAAGGTTTCCAATTTCCAGACTTCTAATGAACACAAATCATTGGTTCATAGTAAGGTTTCCAGACTTCTAATGAACACGAATCATTGGTTCATAGTAAGGTTTCCAGACTTCTAATGAACACTTACGGGGAAATTTGTTTCACCTCTTATATATGATATTGCATGCCTAATCTTAAAATGCTTCTTGGATCGGTAATTAACATGATGCATATATTTTTGCATAGAGTGTGCATTGAACTTCCCTGACAAAATCTAAAAGTTTTTGTCATCTGTACTCTAGATAAATCTGAAGCATGATCTTCGTGCTTCGGTTTCTACTCTCTTTTTTATGGGAAGATGTTTTCCTCAAAATCTTAACTTAGTTGCCTTATAAAATAACATCGAAGCAGTTGATATTTAAACAGTTTTATGATGTCCTCTCTTAATTGTTAACCTTTATTTTTGGAATAAACAACTCGAGTGCTCACCAGAAATAGGAAAATATGTAGTTTGTTTTGTCAAAGCTTCTGAAATTTTATAATTTTTATTGAGACTTGACCAGAAGCCACATAGGAATCTGTAAGTGGTGCTGCAAATCTGTTGGGTTGCCACATGGCACATATGGCGAGGAAGAAGTCTTTAGTGGCCAAATAGTTGAGAAGTACAGTTGAGTCATATCTTAGATTTACAAATCTTCAAATTTTATGTAAGGGTGGATATATATAATTTTGTCTACACTTTTACCTGATGTTCAAATACACTTGACGTGGGTATACGGGAGATTATCTGAAAACATACTTTTTATGTGATTACTGTGTTTTGTAGCAATTTTGAGCATATTAGATCTTAGTTTAGGATGATTAAAAAGTCTGGATTATTCCTCTCGAGATGTTTTGGGAGCAACTAATTAATTATTTAATAGGTCATTCCTTGCAATTATTTTCTTGCAATTGGTACACATTGTGTAAATGAATGCAGGGACTAAATCGTAAGACACAGACCGGTTTGCATCTGAAATGCAAGCTGGATGTTTGTCGGCAGAAACATCACTCACTCTTGAGGGATTCTAAGACCAACTTTTTTAAAGGAATACAAGGCATTAATAGATAAATAAATTCTCTTTCAACTTTCCACCAGTTGACCCTTTGACCTTCTTTGACTTTCTTTTGGAGCCAAGGCCTGAGAACTAACCTCCCAAATCTTCATCTGGCCCGTTTTTCTCTCATGTGAAACATTCTCTAACTGTTTAGCTACAAAGGCAGATTCCATTTCAGGCTGGAGTAATAGAATTTTAAAGGCGTGATAGCATATCTTCACCAATAGGTGTCAAGGGGTCTAGTCCAGGTAGTTGTGAGGTGTATTACTCTCCCCACCAAGATTTAACTCCAGCAAGTGCAAGTGACATGTTGACTTCTTGATGAGTATATTGTTATAATGTGTTGACACAGCCTCAAGCTTCCACAGAATCCATCCTACATTGAGTACCATTCTCAAAATGAGGGAAGTGTCTGTTGGTTTCCTGGGGACGTGTATTTTTAATTATACTCTGTGGCCAAGCACATAGGGAGGCAATGAAGGCCTTTAGGAAGGTTTTTTTCACCTAACTGGGTCAAATAGTTATCCATGCGATCAAATTTGTGGATTTGTTTATGCTTGAAACAAAGCAATATGCATTTTTCAATCCTAATGCAAGAAATGCAGGATCTTTTGAAATTGTGTCTCTCGTTCATCACCAACAGTCCCCACAAGAGCATAGTCCCTCCTTCGAACGATGAAAATGGTTGGCATCCCTTGGAATAAATTTTCCTCCAACAATATTTGATATGAACTTGATTATGGAGTGGCAACCGCCACACATGTGGGGGTTTTTGAAAATTTGGATAAACCCACTCGCTAGTTCCCACTTCCCCATGTCTCATAAGCTTGATGTAGCATTGATAGCATTATATATTTCGAACCATTACATGACAACAATCAAATAAATATGGATTTTGAATGAGAATGAATCTACTATGGATTACAAAGTTATATAGTTCCAAGCATGGCTTCAAGTCCTTTGCTTTTGGATGGAAATGTAGAATTTTAGTCAGACTAAATTCTTGAAAGTTACAACATTTTGTGAACAACTAAATTGTCAACCAAAGGTGATCAATATGAAAGTTACACAATGTTTACAATATTCAACCTAACACCCAAGACTTGGGATGAAAACTTGCATTACGTAGAACAAAACTACATTAGGAAGAGTATGATGCTAATGGTTGTACACAAAAAGTCATGCATTCATAAAACAAGCACCGTTAGATATTGTCTCAAGCCAAACTACATTGGCTACAACCAAAGAGCAGCAAGCTCAATTACAGGCACATTTTTTTTAAATCACACAACAATCCATTATCAGTTATGATATGTACTTCCAAGTTACTACAACAATACAAGTAATAGCATGACCAAGATAATGTTGCACAACATTTAAAATCCGGAGACAGGGTATACCTACATTTTCCCAAAGAACAATCTAAAGACAGATAACAGATTATAAAGAACCTTCATAATGAAATCTTCGCTGGCAGAAATGGGATTTGATAGTCAAAATGCCTCATAACATGCATTTTGACCCTTAAGTATAGTCAATATTTTGATCTCCCTGCTGTCAAACAGTCCAAAAACTAATGAATATGTTTATACATAAGACCCTCAAAATGATAGTAAAATTGAGGAGTGTTTTCAAGTTCCAGTTGTGTTTGCCATAATTTCAGAATGGAAAATACCGCACCCAACATTCCATAGTGGAATAGAAAACACACACAATGCCCAAGTAACTCTTCATAGACCAAAGAAATCCACTTTGACGGAATGTTAGAGAGAGATGGAGGATGCTTAACCCATCAATGCATAGCCATTCATCTAAAAGTATGCTCATATTGACAAAGATTGAAGCCAAATTGTGCCATAATCAAAACTGTTGCAACTAAGCAAAATACAATTGTTGCAAGTAAGCAAAATACACATAATCAGAACTGTTGAAGAAGCTAACTAGCGAATGCACTCAGGTTGGATGGTTGTTTAGAACTCAGAATGTGTGTGAGTTGTTAATATTAGAAATCCCATATTAGGGCAGTTATCTGATTCCATTGCTACAGGCTTGAAATTATATGGATTTGCTTTCTGTCATGATTGTAAACACCTAGAAAAAAAAACAGTGTAACGCATCCCTAGTAAATCAAATCAAATGTTGGGAGAAAACTCGTGCATTTTTCAAGTATTCTGAAACACCTGTAAATAAAATTGGGCATATTATCTTGTTGAAGGATTGTGTTCAATACCAGTAAAGCGTTGTTTTGAAAATAAAGACTCGTTATTTGGGCAGCTCTTTCATCTCCCAGAGAAGCATTTGTAGTTTTTTGTCGATTTTATATTTAGTCTCAGTGAAAAATAAACTAAATGCAATTATCCCCATGAATTAATTAGCAAACAAATCTCAATCATTCTTGAATTCATCAACCAGATCTTGCAATCTCTTTTGACAACGCCTGACAAGGATTTTATCATAACAACTGATGGTAAAGAGGTAATTTTCATTCCTGAATCTGTATGTATGAAACTCTGTCCAATTATTTTGGTTCTTTAGAATCTTGTGAATTCCCAAGTCTGCATTTATTATGCTAATTTTTGCAACCAAGGGGTAGACTACATGCCATATGGGGTCAGTGTGATCCACGAACTCTTGGTTAGTGTGTATGAGACAGTATGATTTCTCCTTTCGCATTGAATCTAGATGTTGGGTCAGTGAAATGAATATGTAGACAAACCCATGTAAACCCAGATTTGATATGCTATACACTAACTTGCCAAACTCAAGGAAACAGATATGTAAATCTTGAGTCCAGAAAAATTAATAACTATTAGAAATTCCCATATAAGACACTCTGGTACATATCATACTAGCAAAAAATACATGGAAGAAACAGAGTATGCCTCGAATACGAAAATAATCCATGCCTTCAAAATTTGGCGATGTAGTGAAATATTTCATGGTACATACCAGACTCGGGTCTAGATAGGTCTGCACTAAATTTACAGAAATATATGTAAGTGATTGAATAGAAAAGAATAAATGTCATTAAAACTTCTAGGAGAATGCAACTTGAAACAACTCTTTTGTGCCTAATGTTAGTACAATTTAATAAACCAAATAACCAGAAAAACAGTGCATGAAGTATTGTTATTTCTCTTGAATTTCCAGGTGAAAGTGGCAGAGCTAGAGGGAAAGATTGTGGGACTATACTTTGTTGCCCTTTGGTATATTCAATGTTAGACTTTTACCCCTATGATGGCTGACATTTACAAGCAATTGAAGGATCAGGGAGCAGAAATGGAGATTGTGTTAATTTCCAGTGATGAGTACCGGGTTTGTTTTGAGAACTATCATAGGACCATGCCTTGGCTTGATGTTCCTTACTCGGAATTGAAGACAAAGAAGATGTTGAATCAGATATTTGAGGTTTAGGGCATATCATATCTTATCATGTTGGACATGAAGGGGAAAACGATGCAGACATAGTGTGTAGAGCTCATTTATAAATATGGAATCCAGGCTTTCCCATTTACTCCAGAGAGATTAGTAGAGTTGGAATATGAGGAGCAGACCAGGCATGCATATCAGACTTTAGAGAAGCTTCTTGTGACTGGCGAGCGTGATTATGTCATTGGGCATGGAGGAAAACAGGTGAGTCTTTTGGAAATTCATGCTTTAAAAAATTTAAAAATCAACAGCAACAACATACTCTGATACTATGTTAGGAAATGGTAAGATAATTAATCATAAAAGGAATACAACTCTATTAAATTAATGCTCAGAATAAAAAAACTTCATCCCAGATGCATATTTGTGTCATCTAATTCTCAATCTTTCACAGACTGAACAAAATCCTCTATCTTTCATAGTTTGTCAGTCGTGGCTTGTTGGGTTGGTGAAAGTTAAGTGTTGATATTGCCCTCACCAGGGTTCAAGTCACTCGGACAACAAAGGTCATTGGTAGTTATGTTTGGGATCGTGCCAGCTCCCATAATAGCAATTAGGACCAGGTGCAAGTCCCTGGCCTCCTAGATAGGGTAAGCCATGTTGGGAAACTGCCATTAACCAACTTTATTTCCCCTGTTGCACCCTGATGTCATTTGTTGTAGTCCTATGCAACTTTATTTATTTGTTGTAGTCCTGTGCAACTTAATTTGTGGTATCCTGCAAGTTCCAATTGTGGGTCCTCAACTCATCTGGATTACCTGTTTGCAGATGCCACAATCACCAACAATCCTTATTTGAAGTTTTGCAAACACCTTATCCGAAATTCTGCTAATCCAAAATTTTAAAGAATAAAATACCAAAAATTTGTGAAACAATAAGGTGTCATACAAAGTACATATATAAATATTAAGAGTGAAATTTTTCAACAGTGAGATTCAGTTTAAATGTTTGGTTTGTCCAAGCCTTAAGATAATTTGTGGTATAATTGAGGATTTATTTCATTCTCCTCTAGGTGTAGAGCTCACAATGCAGTCCACATGGGTATTTCAATGCCACCCACATGGCTTTTGCAGGTAAGCATCTCTTCACTGAGAGGTAAGCATCTCTTCAAAGCTCAGTGGTGTCTTCCATGTCAGGAATTCACTCCAAGATTGATATTTGTCTATAAAATTTTGAAAAAAACTCTGAAAGGCGATGAGTGTTATGAGATTATATTCATTACCAGCAACAGAGATGAAGCATCTTTTCATTAATACTATGAATCCATGCCATGGCTTTCTCTTCCTTTTGGGGATGAAAATATTAAAGAGTTGTCATGCTATTTCGACATTAGGGGCATTCCATCACTCGTCGTAGTAGGCCCTGATGGAAAAACTGTAACGAGTGAAGGAAGGAATTTGATCAACTTGCACTGGGAGAGGGATTATCCTCTTACAGTTGGTCGTCTGGTTGAAATTCAAAAGGAAATAGATGTAGAATCCAAGAGCTTTCCAAAAATACTTCACCATGTTGGGCATCTGCATGTATTGAATCTTGTGTCTGCGGAATCTGGAGGAGGACCTTACATTTGTTGTGTTTGTGACGAACAAGGATTTGGTTGGGCTTATCAGTGTGCTCAGTGTGGTTACGAGTTGCACCCCAAGTGTGCGCAGGTAGTAAGTCAGAATGAAAATGAACAACATCAAATTACTAATATTGAAAGGGATGTTTAGACAAAGTAAGCAAGCCTAAAATATAGTCATGTAACATTCCATTGGCATGGCTTCTCTCTGAGTTTCATGTGAGCTCAGTTTGTATATATCTGGTATATAGGTTGGATTGGGAAGGATTGGACAGCTAGTTATATGGGTTCCATTAGAAACAAGTTGTTATTGGGAAAAAGGACAGTGGAATGAATTTCACTGAAAAAAAGAGATCGAAGTTGAATCAGAACCCCCATGGTGGGAACATCACACCCAAATATGATAACAAATTTTCATTGTTGTTGTGGAACAAGTTCATGGTTCCCACCACCATTTGTTAGATGGTGAGGAACAATGTACATGAGAATCTATGGTTATGTTTGAGTCCTGAGCTTTGCTAACTCAAAATCAGAAAATTAGGTTATGAACTTTGAAGCTTATGCTTACAGACACTTAGTTGTTGGTTATTTGGTTTTCCTAGATGGAGGTTCCAAAGTTTTTGGTAATTATGTATATTTTTTTTCCAAATATAGTTTCTGGGGTCTGTCACTCACCATTTAAGGATTGGGTGCAGACTTTGAAAGAGTAGTGCCTTCTTCCTTTGATTAGCTTTTGAGTAGACAGGGGATTTTAACTTGGTGATTCTGTTGCAGTTTTAATACCCATCGTAGGGTCAAACTTCATGGAAACCATGTTATGATGTAAGTTTTTCCATTTTATTTTTTCTGTGGAGTGAGTAGGCATTCACAGTGTTTTTCTTGGTCATGACACTAGAAAAATTGCCACTGGACACTGAAACTACTGACATGTATTTCATGGTGCAAGGACTTTTAGTTACAATTTTTTCATGCTACATATACTATCTGGACAACATAAATGTATTACATGTTCTATAGCCCTACTGTAAGAAATATAGTTTGCATTTTGTCGATGTTATTGTTTCTTTTGGCACAGCTCCTGTTATTGGTGGAGATTCGATTTTCCTTCTTTTCTATCTATACCAGAATATGTTTTTTTAATATTACACTGTTATAATGTACAAGCTTCAATCCTTTAAGCTGATTAAAAAATTAATGATCAATCCTGTTACAGAGTTTTCAACAGTTAAATTTCTGATATTATCCTCCTGACATATCAAGAAACTTAAAAGCATCTTTATATTTTGAAGGAATTTACTTTATAAGTTTAAACTCTGTTATGAATCCCAAAAACAACGTGATACCATGTGAGTGTCCAGGTCCCCATAAAAAGTGTAACGGGTTGAATTTTATTTAACAGGAATGTCAAAGTATAAGAAGCCTTTTTAAGGGAGCAGCAAAGATTTGATTCAGTTTTTAGAGTCAATGAGAATGAGGCAGAGGGATTACCTAAATGGTTAGAATATGGGTGTATGAAGTACATTGTGTTAGTTGGAAAGTGAGGGAAGCATCCATTCATTCAGAGGCCCACAACCAACAGTTGGTCACTTGGGGGAAACCAATGCCCTCTGTGGTTATGCCACCTGCTCCTCCTCTGCTACCCAATCCAAGAACTGGCATGATTACGTCTATGGAATGATTACGCATACATATTATGTGTCCCTTGTAGCTCAAAAGGGGTTTAAATAGTTTGAAGCCTGGACAAACAGAGGAAAACCCGCAATCTATACTGGATTATGGAGATGAGCAAGAGGGGAAATTGGTTCTTTAAATAATTTGAAGGCTGGACAAATAAGGAAAACCCACTATATATATATATATATATATAGAGAAACATGGGACTGTGGAGAGGACTGGGGAGATTGGTTCAATGGCACAAGAGCTAAGAAATACCAATTCCACTGAAGACAAACCACAATTTCCATTAAAGAATAGGGACTTACGTCTGCTAACTGCAATGAAATCTTGTGTAGAATCCAGTGTTTTGGATGGGAAACTAACAGGCCTTCTCATGGGCCGTCACTAGCTGATTGTTCCTCTACATCATGCCTTATCTGTGATCTCTGAGGCATATGATGAACTCAAGAGGGATGGCAAGGAAATAAGCTTTGTGTACGTTGCAGCTGACAGGGACCAGGTAGTTATTGAGGCTCTCAAGAGATATGGGCAGGAAGACCGTATTGATGAATGCCCTGATGTGGAGTGCTTTGAGAGGGCACTGGGACTTCTCCCAAGGACTAGTTTGTTGTCCCCCTTCAGCCATCGGAAGTTCGTTTGGAGGTCCTGCATAATTACATGTCTAGAATTTTTAGCCTGCCTTTTGTGGGCTTATCAGTGTGCTCAGTGTGGTTATGAGCTGCACCCCAAGTGTGTGCAGGTAGTAATTCAGAATGAAAATGAACAACATCAAATTACTAATATTGAAATGGATATTCAGACAAAGTAAGCCTGAAATAGTAAACAAGCCTTAAATATAGTCATGTAACATTCCAGTGGCAAGGCAGAACTCTGAGTTTCATGTGAGCTCAGTTTTTATATATCTCGTTAGGTTGAATTGAACAGGATTGGACAACTAGCTATAGAGATTCCATTATAAACAGTTTCTATTGGGAGAAAGGACAGTGGAATGAATATCATTGAAAAAAAGAGAATGAAGGTTGAAACAGAACCCCCATGGTGGGAACATCACACCCAAAAAAAACATTTGCATGAATGAAAATGGTTTCATCGTTACTCTTACAATAATATGTTACATATTTATGGTGAACCACTCTCCACTTTGAGGAAAACATCTCCTATTATTTGTATCAAGTGTTAGGGATAACAAGAAAATGAAGAAAGGAATTATCATAATGTTATTAAAATCATTGGGAGGCAGATAGATTGTGAAAAGATATTAATAGAAAATAATAATTATTAGTTATAAGCAGTCTTACTTTTCACTAGTGACATGGCCATGACGAAAAATGGCAAAGATATCCATCATATTGTATATTATTTTATATAGTTTATCTGATGTCATATTTTTTCAAAATCTATCAAATATTTGTTATTGGAACTTGAAACACCATCTTTGAAGATTAAGAGGCAATTTATGTTGAAAATGTTATAGAACCTATCAAGAATATGTCAATTTGGCATAATGTAAGTGATTTCTCTTTATCTTTTAACTCTGAATGACATTTTGTTGACTAATTTTTATTTTCAATGATGATTTATATGGCACAATTCTTCTAGAATTTATGCCTAACCACGTTTCCTTTTCAACATTTGGTGCAATTGATAGTAATAATAATAATAAAATATATTAAATAGAGAAAGATTAAAAAAAAAAAAGTTAATAAGTCTGTTAATAAAGGGATCAAAGAGATGGATTTGAGCCAGTACTCTTGGATTCCATAATGGATTTACTTAGGGATTTAAATATGCGTCATCACAACAAATACTATGGGCTATGCAATACCATCACAAACCCATCAAATAACTAACTCAAACTTATCTTAATAATTATTACACTCAGAGGTGCTCTCCAACCTAAAATGGAAGAGATGTTGTAATGGCTCGTCCTGTTATGTTATGTAAACATTTTGATTTTGTCAAATTACATAAAAATAAAATAAAATTGTTGAATTTAGGCTTCTATGATC
Organism: Pinus tabuliformis; assembly: GCA_031772625.1. Classification (NCBI taxonomy): domain Eukaryota; kingdom Viridiplantae; phylum Streptophyta; class Pinopsida; order Pinales; family Pinaceae; genus Pinus; species Pinus tabuliformis. The sequence continues at coordinate 1,691,615,887 of CM062817.1, forward strand.
CATATCAAGTTTAATGAAAAGATTCTTTGGCGTAAATCACATTGGGATGCTTTTGTCGACGCGTTTCGAACCAACGAGTGTGGTTCATCGTCAGGACAAGTTGAAGAACCAGATCCTGGCTACAAGTTAAATAGAAGAGTAGATCATCCACCAATAGCTATATTGGACTGGGCAACTAGACTTTCTAACAACTATATTGACTTGGAAAGGCTAACTAGATAGGACTACGGGATACGGGTGGGAGAAATAAGATTATATATTAATAGGAATTAATTAATTACTGAAAGGATTTTAATTAAATAATTAATATAAGTTAGTTTCATAACTATTACCATATGTAAATGAAGTAATGTATTTAATTAATATGAAAAAGGTTTTATATCACAAACTATATAATTAAATATTAATATTATAATAAAGTTAACAAGTTGTGTAATTAAACAATTAATTATCAAATATGAAATAAAAGGGGTTAATATTATCTAATTAAATAGTTAATTGCGAGTTAGTTATGTTATGTATTTAATTAATATGAATCCAAAGGGCTAATATAATTAAATAATATATCGATTAATAGTTTGTATAACCTATTAATAGAAAAAATTAAGTGTAAACTTAAACCATTAAGTCATAAACTAAAACTATCTAATAATTTTTTATTTTTTTATTTTAGTCAATAATAATATATAATAAGGGTATTTCATTAAAAGGATAACTAATTAGGCTAGATAAATCAAGGACCTTCTAATAAATAATAGGAAGAGGATAAGGGGCAAATACCTTAAGAGTGATCAAAACAATGAGGAGCTAAAAAGAAACAAAATAGATTGTTTTAAATTGGTAGTTAATTAGGAACAGTTTTCATCTTTTCAACAAAATTTAGGTAAAGAAAATTCAACAAGAGGGTTTTTATTCAGGAAGGACTTTACAAAGAAGAACACCCCAATGATCAGAGTCGACTAAGAGGGGAGGGCAGGGATCCAGCAACTGCTAATTTTCCAGTCATCATCTCTATGGAGATTGTTCGGCCTTTTTTCAATCTCAATGGCTTCCCTAAATTTCTGGTGATGAAATTGCGCAACCTTAGCAATAACACGGGTCTCCTCAATACATACATGATGTTTTGTCTTCTCAGCATGTTCGGCTAGGACGGAAGACCGGGTCTTCCCATGTTTTAAGTTGGCTGAGTGCTCATTAATCCTTTGATTAATAGAATGACCAGTCTCACCCACATAGGGGGTCTCATAGGAACAGGGAATAACATAGACACCTTTCATCTCCTTAGGGTCGATCGGGTCCTTTACCGATCGGAGGGAGCTACTGATCCGGATTTAAACAGGAACGCAACAAATTACAGAGATAACCATATACACAAAGATGCAGCGGAAATAATACTTCATTTCATTAATGGAAAATACTGAAATATGCTTACAGACAAAAATGGAAATAAACTAGCTAGGGCGATGGTAGCTTATCTCTGAGAAGAGATGTGATGGCTACATGCCTCTGAACTGTGTTACAATGAGGCTCGAAGGCCTATTTATTGTTGAGAAACAATGGAAAAACCCTTAACATTCCAAAACCTAACCCTAGGAGATGAAACGCCAAACTGTGGGCCCCGTTTGGGGGTAAGTTGGTACATCAACTTCCCGGGGTCGTAACTTTGGCATATGATCTCCGTTTGACGCGTACAATAGCTCATTAGAAAGATCTATCCGAGCACTATCATTGTTGAAACGGGCAACACCAGTCCATTCCATTGACTCGTGTTGCCCCTGGATTCCCCAAAAAACGTCGTTTAGGGCCTCAAAACGGCTCCGGAAGTTCAGGACCCGAAAAACTGCTAAAAATAGTAAGTTGTGCTACAATTAAGGAAACTGAAAATGCTGAGAAAGACAATGGTGGGGGTCCAGGTGGACTTGGCAGGTGGCCACCAATATCCACCTGGATCATTCCTCCCCCCTTAGGAAGCAATGGTCCCCATTGCGTTGAGCTCCTCCATGAGATGAGGAAACTTCTGCTGAACTTGTTCCCTGGTGAACCACTTGCCCTGCTAAAGGAGTTGGCCTGCTTTGACAACTCGATACAGTTGGATATTCTGTTGGCGAGTGTTCTTGATCTGTGTGTCCATGATTCGATCAGTTGCAGCTTGTTCCATGCAATCTGGATTTAATTCTGTGGGTTTGAGCTGTTCGGCAATGTCGGATGTGTCTAGCAATGGTGGAAAGTATGGCCGAAGGCGGTCCACATTGAATACTGGGTGCAGGCCAAGGAATGGGGGAATGCTGAGCTCAAATGCATTGTCTCCCATAGCCTTAGTAATGGTGTAAGGACCATATCGGAGTGGTCTCAATTTCCGATAGGCTCCAGTAAGGCGTTCCTTTTGCAAATGCAACCAGACTTTGTCGCCCACCTGAAACTTGTGTGGCACCCGATGTTGATCATGTCGTTGCTTGTACTTGGCATTTGATTTCTCAAGAATGTCATGGACCTGCTGGCGAATATGTTGGATGCGCTCAATGAAGCTGGTGGCCTTATCTGTTTCGGACTGGACATGAGCTGAATTCATGTGAGTAGCTGCAAGTGGCATGGCCACATCAATGGGGCATAGTGGCTGGAATCCCAAACCCACCTGAAAAGGGCTATGGCCAGCGGAGCTGTGAAGAGCTCGGTTGTAGCTGTGCTGAACGTAGGGGAGGCTCTCGTCCCATGTGCGTGGATGCTTTGAGTTATACATGCGCAGAATGTGCACAATCATCCTATTGACAACCTCTGTCTGGCCATCAGTTTGAGGATGGAAGGCTGTGGACTTCGTGAGTTTGGTGTCCAGTATTGACCAGAGACTGGACCAAAAGGTGCTGAGAAACCGACTGTCCCGATCTGAGATGATAGACTGTGGGATCCCAAAGTGCACCCACACTCGTTCAAAGAAGAGTTTAGAAGTGGCTTCTGCTGTGATATTCTTCTTGCAGGCCATCATAATGGCCATCTTTGAGAACCTGTCGACGACCACAAAAACACAGTCATTTCCATGCTTAGTGGAAGGAAGGCCTGACATGTAATCCATGGAGATGGATTCCCAAGGTCGACTAGGGGTAGGCAACGGGGTATAGAGGCCTTGCTTCTTAATGGTCGTTTTGGCAATGGCACAGGCAGTACATGATCGGATGTACTTCCCAACATCCTGTCGAAGATTCGGCCAATAGAAATAGTTTTGCAGTACTGCCACTGTTTTCTCGACCCCGAAATGCCCAGCAGCCCGACTGTAGTGTGCTTCCCAAATCATCTTGGCACGCTCGCTTGAAGGAACACAAAGGTGACCGAGGTGGCATAATAGGGCATCTTGGAGGTGAAAATCTGCAACGTGCCGACCCTCCAAGAGTGTCTGGTATGTGTGGCCGAATTCTGGGTCGCTTTTGTAGAGAAGTGGCCAATCAGAAGTCTCATTCCCGCAAGAGTTGAGCACGGTGGTTAGCGCCATGATCGGTGGTCGACTGAGGCAATCTGCAACATTATTGGTGATGCCCTTTTTATACTTGATATTCAAGTGAAACTGTTGCAGGTATGTAGACCACTTCTGATGGCGATCATTCTGCAATTTCCCTTGGGTCTGTATGAACTGCAGAGGTCGGTGGTCTGTGTGGATGACCGTTTCCTTCCCCAAAATGTAATGCTTCCATTGTCGGCAGGCCTGTACAATGGAATACATCTCTTTATCATAAGTGGGGTACTTCCGGACTGTGTCTGAAAGTGTTTCACTGTGATATGCCACTGGATGTCCATGTTGAGTAAGGACTGCCCCAATAGCATAGTCAGAGGCATCTGTCTCGACCTCAAATGGTTGTTGTAAATCTGGTAACGCGAGCACTGGTGCCGTGCAGAGGCGATCCTTCAATTCCCTGAATGCCTTCTGTTGAGATTCAGACCAAAAGAATTTTGCTTTCGCCCCGCCCTTAGTGACTTGACTCAAGGGCCAAGAAATATGAGAAAATCCCAACACAAACCTGCGGTAGAAGTTGGCAAGACCTAGAAAGCTGCGGAGCTCTGTTAGAGTGGTTGGAGAGGGCCAATCCCGAATGACTTGGACCTTGGCTGGATCGACATGCACCCCCTGTTCATCAATGATGTATCCCAGATACTGAACCTCGGTCATGCCAAAAGTGCATTTCTCCAAATTGGCACATAGCTTGTGTTGCCGCAATGTTTGGAGAACCTGTCGGATGTGTTGGAGGTGCTCTTCCCAACTCTGGCTGAAGATCAGAATGTCATCCAAGTATACTACTACAAAGGAGTTGGTGAATGGCTGCAAGATGTCATCCATTAGCCTCATAAAGGTTGCAAGAGCATTCGTCAATCCGAAAGGCATGACCAACCATTCGAAGAGGCCCTCCTTGGATTTGAAGGCAGTCTTCCACACATCTGAGGGTTCAATTGGTACCTGGTGATATCCTGACTTCAGATCGATCTTGCTGAAATATTTCGCCCCCTTTAGTTGGTCTAGGAGGTCATCAATCCGCGGGATCGGGTACCTATTACGGACAGTGATCTTGTTCAGCGCCCGATAGTCAATACAGAGTCTCCACGTCCCATCCTTCTTCTGTACCAACACTATCGGGCTCCCACAGGGCGAAGAACTCGGACGGATGTGACCTTTCTGCAGGAGCTCCTGAATCTGCCTCTTGATTTCATTGTTCTCCAGAACGGAGCGCCGATAAATTGGTCCATTGGGTAGCGGCGCACCTGGGGTCAGATCGATGGAGTGCTTGACTTGACAGTGCAGAGGAACCCCTGCCGGGGAGGTGAAGATGTCTTCGTACTCCTCCACAATCTTGTCCATCTGTAGCTGTCGTGCAGAGGGACCCCGTTTGGAGGCCGCGACCACTGTCTTCTTCTTCCCTTGAGGGCGTATCATCAGGAAAACAAATTTCCTGGTTTTGGAAATGATCTTACTGCATTGTTTTGCAGTAATCAAAGAGATGGCGGCAGGTGGTGCTACCTCTGGTATCCTGAACAACTTATTTCCCAATGTAATAATAACAGCACGGGGCCTTGATTCATACACAGCATGCCGCTTCCACAAGTATGGTTGTCCTAGTAATACGTCACAAACTTCAAGGGGAGCAATGTCACACAATACCTCATCCGTGAAGGGCTTGATGTTGTATGGAAGGCGACACTGCTGGCTCACGCGAAGATCTCGCCCTTGGTGAAGCCACCCAATGGTGTATGGTTGTGGATGTGCTATGGTCGGTAAGCCCAACCGCTTCACAACCTCTGCCGAAATGAGGTTCTTTTGACTCCCGCTATCAGCAATGAACTGTATCGGGGAGCCCTTTACCCACATCTGGGAGTGGAAGAGACGCTCCTCCTCCTCTGGATCTTCGGGTTCATTTTTCTGGATCTTTGCGGTAGCAACAGTGGCGCTGGGATCCGCATCAATGATCTGCTTCCCTTTTTCATACCCCTTATCGGGTTCTGACTCAGAGTCGGAACATGCATCTGATTCTGAAACCTTTAGCTCAGCCACCAGTGACTGCTTGGCCCGACACTCACTTGTGTTGTGAGTGGAGCTCTTATGGAACTCGCACCATTTTCCAGTGTCCTTTCTCGGCTTCGCGGTGTTGCTCTTTGCTTGCAGCTTCGGCTGGTTGTCTTGGGATGTCCCGCCTTGGCTTTGTCCTTTGTTCTGTGGTTTAGGGGCACCTTTCCCCTGCTTTGGATTCGCAGATCCAAAGTCTCGCTTCTTTTGTTTAAACTTCTGCTCGACCTTGACGGCATACCGGTATGCTGCGCTGAGCGAGGGGATGTTTAGGAACTATATTTCTTCCTGGATGTACTTGTGCAGGCAGCCACGGTATTTGAGTATCCAATGTTGCTCCGAATCCTTGATACCCAACTTTGTGCGAAGGGTATGGAAAAGATTGGTGAACTCCGGCACGTCTTGGTCCCTTCCCTTTCGCAGCGTGGTCCACTTTATGTATTCTTCCTCATAGCTTCCGACAGGGTAGTACTGCTCCTTGATGGCATCCCGGAACGAATCCCAGGTGGGTGCGGCTGAAAATAGTGAGCCAGTACTTTCATCCTTCTGCTCGCAGTAGGTTTCCCACCAGTCCTTGACGTGGGGGGCTGCTTTGAGAAGAGAAAAAACAATCTTTTCCCGACTCGAAAATTCATGAACAGAAAAATAACCCTCTAGCAGATTTAACCATTTATCTACGGCATCGACGTCTATCTGACCCTCGAATATGGGGATTTCAAAATTAACTTGTACCTTAAAGGGTGTGGCGTTTCCAGAGGAGCTGCTGGAAGCCGATGCGCCGCTTCTGGGTAGCCGCTGAAGGATCTGCGCAAAGTTGTCCATCATCGCGTTCCGTTGTCGCTCGAGCGCTTCTTCGAGCAAGATTTTGATGGGATCTCCTGCCCCCTCGTCTTTCTTCTCGTCCGCCATGGGAGGCCGTCGGGATTTGCGAGGCTGGTCTTGCAAAGGTTCAACCAGTTCAAGCCCTAACTCCTTATATCCCGACCTTGTTGGGGACATGCAAAGAAAAACAGAGAAAAAGCAGACCGCTCTGATACCACTGATCCGGATTTAAACAGGAACGCAACAAATTACAGAGATAACCATATACACAAAGATGCAGCGGAAATAATACTTCATTTCATTAATGGAAAATACTGAAATATGCTTACAGACAGAAATGGAAATAAACTAGCTAGGGCGATGGTAGCTTATCTCTGAGAAGAGATGTGATGGCTACATGCCTCTGAACTGTGTTACAATGAGGCTCGAAGGCCTATTTATTGTTGAGAAACAATGGAAAAACCCTTAACATTCCAAAACCTAACCCTAGGAGATGAAACGCCAAACTGTGGGCCCCGTTTGGGGGTAAGTTGGTACATCAACTTCCCGGGGTCGTAACTTTGGCATATGATCTACGTTTGACGCGTACAATAGCTCATTAGAAAGATCTATCCGAGCACTATCATTGTTGGAACGGGCAACACCAAAAAACGTCGTTTAGGGCCTCAAAACGGCTCCGGAAGTTCAGGACCCGAAAAACTGCTAAAAATAGTAAGTTGTGCTACAATTAAGGAAACTGAAAATGCTGAGAAAGACAATGGTGGGGGTCCAGGTGGACTTGGCAGGTGGCCACCAATATCCACCTGGATCAGCTACGGATGGTGTTAAGGAGTCTAAAGGTAGAGGGAACATTATACTTCCTCAGAATCCTTGCAATTTTATCAGTGGTACCTTGGATGAAAGGGAGATGAACCCCAGAGACTCGATCTTTAGGGTCTTTCTTGACCAATGACCTCTTGTTGGCTTTAAGGAAGGCTTTCTGACCAAGGTGCCTACTATAACCATTATTAATAAATACATTAAGGAGATGGTCCTTCTCTTTATTGAGGCTCTTTTCATCAGAGATTCTTAGCGCACGAGTAGCAAGCGTGTTGAGAACGCCTAGTTTCTGAGCAGGGAAATGATGGGAGTTGGCATGAAGATACTGCTCAGTATGTGTTTTCTTCTGAAACACTTGGTGGGATAAGGATCCATCATTATTCTTTGAAATAAGAACATCGAGGAAAGGAAGGCATCCATCGACTTCTTGCTCCATAGTGAACTTAATGGCGGGGGATTGATTGTTGAGATGCTTGAAAAAATATTAATTACAATTATTAATTAAAACATTCTGATTTGGTCCAATTACATAAAATTAAAATATATATATATATATATATATATATATATATATATATATATAACAAAATTAATATTTATAATTATAGTTAAAAACGAAGAGATTTCATACAACAATTAACTTTAAATCCCATGGGGCTTTGGATTGACAATAAATGGGTGCACTTTTAAGACACTCCTTGTCATAGGTCACTGGTTCAAATCCCACGTTAGTGCTTACTTACAATATACTCGGGACTACCAAGCCCTGAGAGGGATCAAGTCTCTCTCTTGAGGTGCAAACGTCTTTTGTAGTGAAAAGAGACTTGATCCCTCCTTCTATAAATAAAGATGTAAAATTTATATAATATAAATAATATTATTAAGAACTAACATAAATACGTATTAACTAAGGATCCAACCCATGAGAGCAACCAAATTTACTAGCAATAATAAAGGAAAGATAGTGCATGATTGTTTTAAATTTTTTATTATTGTATTTTATTTGACATGATTGATCCAAAAGATAGGTTTAATATTTTACAACCAATTGAATTTTTTAAATTCAGATACTTTCTTAAACACAATATCATGGAATCAAATTTAGGAGAGAGAGAGGGAGAGAGTGACAAAGTTGGAGGGTGGCGCGAAGAGAGGGGGGGGCGAAGGGGGGGAGAGAAGGAGAAAGGGAGGTAGGAGAGGTATGGAGAGAGAAGAAGGACGAGAGCGAGGAGGAGAGAGAGAGAGAGAAGGAGAGAGGGAGAGAGAGATAGATGGAGTTGAAGGGGAAGAGAGAGGGAGGAAAGAATAAATACATAGAGAAATAGAGGTGGAGAGATAGAGGGAGAGACAAGGAGAGAGGAGAGGAGGGAAGAGAGAGGAGGAGACAAGAGAGATAGGGAGAGAAGGGGAAGAGAGGGAGAGGGAAGGAGAGATACATAGACAGATATGGAGGGAGAGAGTGTATGTTTGGGGGTGAGATAGAGAAGGGAATAAGAAAGAGACACATAGATACAAATATAGATATTATATAGTATTATATAATCAGCCTAGATCCATCTTAGCATTGGATCTATCAAGCACCAAGAGGGATCAAATATCTCGAGGTGCAAACCTTTCCTCGAGTTTTGCACCAAAAAAAGAGGTTTGCACCTCAAGAGATTTGATCCCTCTCGGTGTTTGATAAATCTAGGGTTAAGATGGATCTAAGCTAGTTATAATTATAGTTATAATTGCGTCGAGAGGTACTATCCAACTTAGTATGGTAGAGATGTTGTATTGTTTAACATTTTGACTTAGTCAAAATAAAACAAAATTAAATTAAATTAAAAATAACAAAATTAAATTAAATTAAAAATAAAATAAAAAACATAAAATTTTTCAGTCCATGGTTTTTCCCATGGCTTTATTCTCTATTGTGGTCTATTTAAAGGCTAATAATTAAACCAACCAAGATCCATCTTAATACTAGATCTATCTAACACCAAGAGGGATCAAAACTCTCGAGGTGCAAACCTCTTTTTTTAGTGCAAAACTTGAGGAAAAGTTTGCACCTCGAGATATTTGATCCCTCTTGACGCTTGATAGATCCAATGTTAAGCTGAATCTAGGCTGGTTATATAATATCTATATTTGTATCTATGTATCTCTTTCTTATTCCCTCTCTCTATCTCACCCCCAAAACATACACACTCTCTCCATATCTATCTATGTCTCTCTACATCCCTTTCCCACTCTCTCTCTCTCTTCCCTTTCTCTCCCTAGCTCTCTCCTCTCCTCTCTCCCTCACTCTCTCCATGTCTCTCCCTTGTCACTCCCTCTCTCTCCACCTCTATCTCTCTATGTCTTTGTTCTTTCCTCTCTCTCTCTCCCCTCCTCTCTCTCATCCTTTCTCTCTCTCTCCTTCTCTCTCCTACCTCCCTCTCTCTCTTAAATTTGATTTCATGATATTGTGTTTAAGAAAGTATCTAAATTTAAAAAAAAAAATCAATTGGTTGTAAAATATTAAACCTATATTTTGGATCAATTATGTCAAAGAAAATACAATAATAAAAAACTTAAAACAATCATGCACTATCTTTCCTCTATTATTGCTAGTCAATTTGCTTGCTCTCATGGGTTGGATCCTTAGTTAAGATGGATTTATGCTAGTTTTTAATAATATTATTTATATTATATAAATTTGATATCTTTATTTATAAAAGCATTCTCATTTTTAATTTTATGAAAGCCTTGATTTAATTTCTATAGGAATCCTTTTAGTAGGCGTGAGGATAAAGGGTTTAGATATATCTCAAAAGTAATGATAACCCTTTTCCTTTTAGATTTAATTAAAAATATGTTATAAAATTAAATATTTATAAAATATTTTGATTGTGAAATAAGTTATGTTTTTTTGGCATGTGGTATTGATAAGCAATAATATTGGTTCATGGAATTGTAACAAAGCCTATTTACATGTTAATAATATTCATGGTAAAGTGGTGGTGAATATCTATGGTTAAGAATCATATGATGTTGTTATAAAATATTTTGATTGTGAAATAAGTTATGATTTTTGGGCATGTGGTATTGATAAGCGATGGTATTGGCCCATAGTACTGTAAAAAGTTTATTCACAAGTTAATAACAAAATCAAAATATAATAAATTAACTTTAAATCTAACTTTTTATAATTAATTGAGCCAACATTTAAATGTTTACACCCATTGGGCTTTATATTACTTTTAGGGTTTTATTTATTACTTTTAACTTTTTGTTTATTACTTTTTTTTTTTAATTTAACATATAAATGTTAAGATGTTAAACATTTGCACTACACATTTGCCCCTATACTGAGTTGACATTGTCACCGCAATTAATCGCATAGTCTAACTAATAAACAAAATGACAAGTTTTCAAATACTTTTTTCGGGTCATTTTTGCTCAAAATCCCAGAGAGATTTTTAAAAACCATAAGTTAAAGTTGTTTAATTTTGTAGGGTCAAGTGCCTTAGAGGTTTTTTATGGTGTTAAATCTATTTATGCATTCAAAATTTCATTTTAAATAATATAAAATTGCAATCTTACTAAAAGTTGTATTGCCATATTTCAATCAAAAGTCATTTCGTCTACTAGTTAGACTATGCCATAATTAATTATAATTAATAATTAATAATTAAACCAATCTATATCCAAATCTCTCAAGGTGTAAATCTAAAATTGCAATCTTGCTAAAAGTTGTATTGCCATATTTCAATCAAAAGTCATTTCGTCTACTTTTTTTTTTTTCCAAGGAAAAAACGAACTTTTTTATAAGTAATAAAAAAGTTACAATGCTTATGAGTTAACATTCTGTAAAAAACTGCCTGTTTAGGAGCCAAAACTCCTCTGATATGATCATCAGCGCCCCTACAGAGCACTAACAGCATCTTCTGTACTCGGCTTTACCAGCCACATCCAAGAAAACAGCTAAAAAACCACAGTACCGCCTGGGCCTCCTCTCATGAGGAAAACAGCCCAGGAAAAAACCATATATGTTACCGTATCACAGTCCGCTCTTTAAACCAGAGCTTAACAGAAAAGAGTGTAAAAACATTGTTTGACATATGCCACCATTATCTAAATAACCCAGATAAACCAGTGCATATAAATGGAAAGGCAAAAAAGAAAAGTTATATGTTTGGAGGGAGATCCGACACACGGATCTGATCATGGTCCTGTTCAGTTACTCTCCAAGAGCCCACAGCTTGCTGCAGGCCTTCTTTAGATAGTCGATCCGCTTCCTCATTGAATTCCCTGTAGATGTGATCAATAGTAAAAACATTAAACTGTTGTTTTAAAATTTGAATCTCTTCAAGTAACGGCATCAACATATAGTGCTGGCATCTATGTTTTTCCATAACCCAATTTACAACATTCATCGAATCACCAAAAATCTGAACTGTGAGGATATGTTTGTGAACAAGCCAACAGAGGAGCAACTTTAGAGCAGTAAGTTCAGCAAAATTATTTGACCCCCTTCCTATTCCCACTGAGGCTTTTAGAGAATGAGAAACGCTAAGATGTATGCACAAACCGGCACCCGTGTAATCGTTTTGTGCTGCCCCGTCAAAGAAGGCCCACGGAATCCCTTCTCTGATACGAGGTTCCTTCCGCGGGGCAACATTTGCCGATTCCTCCTTTACAGGAATGCTTTCAAGAATGGCGCTACTTTGAATGGCAATAGCGGTCCCCGGGGTCGCCAGTTCTCGAAAAATGCTACGGTTCCTTGCGATCCAGATACCCCAACAGATGATGGGTGGTAAATTCCTCAAATTCCTCTCTTGAAAGTGGTTCCACCAATATTCCCAGGCTGTGGCCAAACAGTCTCCTTCCCATCTTACTTTAACATTTATAAGTCTTTCCGCTTCAGCCCAAACCTGTTTTGTAAAGGGGCATGATAGAAACAGATGGGGGATGGATTCGGAATCAGAAAAACACAGGGGGCATCTTCCAGGACCTTGCTTGAACCGAGCTTGCAGGATTTCCCAAGTAGGAATCTTATGGTTTAAGGCGCACCAGAAAAATATTCTAGCTTTTTTAGGACATTTAAGTTTGAACAAGGGTTTTGACCACCAGACAGGAGGGTTCCAACCTTTATTCTTCATTAGTAAACTATAACCAGCCTTTGGCGAATATAGCCCTGTCTCCGCATGAGCCCAAACCAGAGAGTCTGGCCTATCCGATATTCTTACATTTGATCTTCTAAGCTCTTGAATGAATAACTGCCATTCATCTCTCCAGACGGGGTCTATTCCTAGGTCGGCCTCAGACCTCCAAGCCTGCCCCCAAATAGAGTACTGCTCCATATTAGCAATCTGCCTTAAGTTTCTAATCCCAATATCATCCAGATGATTGAGCATTTCAGGAGAAAGAGCATATACCTCACTACACCCAACCCATGGATCCCTACCAATCCTCACATTCTCTCCATTCCCAACCCGCCAAGCCAGCCCTTGTTCAATTACCCTAAAAGCCTCAGAAGTGGCTTTCCAAATGACAGAGCAGTTCCTTCCTTTTTTGTTTGGCATTCTAATCCAATCTTCAAGTGGCGTAGGGTCGATGTACTTTCTCTTAACAACCTTCGTCCAGAGATTTTCCATAGAGATTATTCTCCAGCCCGATTTTGCTGCTAGTGCAAGGCTGAAGTCAGTGGGACTTTTCAGACCCCATCCACCCCAGTCCTTAGGTCTTGCAATCTTATCCCATGCCACCCATGGAAGGACGGAATCCTCTTTTGACCCAGACCACAAAAACCTACTGCAAATCTGCTTTATTTTATGGAGAATCCCTTTTGGAATCCAGGTCAGTGCTGCCCAGAAAACCGGAATAGCCTGAAGGACTGAATTTACCAGGGTAAGCCTTCCCGCCCTAGAAAGCCACTTAAAGCTCCAATGAGAAATTTTTTGTTCAATTTTCGCAATTAGCCAATTCCAGTCTTGCTTTCTATAAGAAGATGGTTTAAGCCAAAAACCCAAATATTTGAATGGCTGCTCCATATTACAAGTTCCGAAAGGCAGATGGGCAGCAATCATATTCTCCTCTTGTCTATTGAAGCCTTCGAAGATTAGCTGAGACTTCCTCTCGTTTATTTGAAGCCCTGTAGCTTTCAGGAACTGATCAAGAATGCGCTTAATCTCTAAAATTTCATTTAAGTTCCCATTTGAAAAAAGAAGAATATCATCAACAAAAAGCAGATGAGTAATGAACAGGTTAACAGCAACTTCCAAACCTTTTACCAAACCTGAACTTTTTGCCTTTGCCATAAGTCTGCTCAAACCTTCTGCAGCAAGAAGGAAAAGCAGAGGGGAAAGTGGACATCCTTGGCGCAGCCCTCTTTGACTTCTAAAGAATTGGGAAGCAGCTCCATTTATCAGGACAGCAAAATTTACATTTGTGACACATCCCATAATCCAATTAATGAAGCCCACCTGGAAGCCCAAGTGTGTCAGGAGTAGCTTTAAGTACATCCAGCTGACCCTGTCATATGCTTTTGATAGGTCTATTTTGAGCACTGCCCCTTTCTTGTTTGCTTGCCTTATACTGTGAATAGTTTCTTGAGCTACCCCTATAGCTTCATGAATTTGCCTCCCATCCAAGAAACCAAATTGCTCCTTTGATATACAGCCAGATAAAAACGGTTTCAAGCGAACAGCAATGATCTTTGATATAATCTTGTAAATGGTGTTGCACAGAGAGATAGGCCTAAAGTCTTCAAAGGAAACAGGATCTTCTTTTTTTGGAATAAGAGCTATGAAAGTTGCATTGAACGGACCATAGATTTCTCCTTTTACTCTAGATTCTTCCACCACTTCGGTGAGTTCTGCCCCGATAGATTCAAAGAAGTGTGAAAATAGTTCTATGGTCCATCCATCGGGCCCTGGACTTTTGTCTTTCGGCATAGACTTTATTACACTTTCTACTTCTTCCTTTGTCACTTCTCTAAAAAGATCTTCCGCATCTTCCTCCTCCACAAAACGAGGGAAAGCCTGGGCAGTTCTGATTATTTCAGGCAAAGATATCCCCCCAGGATCAGAGAAGAGAGAGTGAAAATGGTTTTTCCCCATAGAGGACAGCTCTTCAAATGATGAGGCCTCCCTGCCTTCAGCATCCCTCAGCTTCCAGATAGTGTTTGCATTCCTCCTCCCTTTTGCGAAATTATGAAAAAAATTTGTGTTTTCATCCCCTACTTTCAGCCAAATAGCTCTGCTTTTTAATCTCCACTCCTCTTCTCTATCCAAAAGGATCTTCGCCTTTCTCTTTTCCAGAACCAGAATTCTTTCTTTCGAATCCTGGGATGAATAAGCATCAGTCGCTGGGTCTTCAAGGACCCCCAGGGCCTCATCAATGCTTACTAATTCTTCAATTTGCTTTTTCCTTCTAGCTGATGCCCATTCAATTGTAGCTTTCTTAAGTCTCTTAAGGTTTTCCATGAACCGGCCTGCTTTATTCTCCGAAAACTCCTGGTCCGCATGTCTCCAGGTTTCATTAAAGAGCTTGATGAAAGATTCCTCCTGAAGCCAAGAGGCATTAAATTTGAAAGGCGCAGCCGGTTTTGAGGGTGGTTTTGAGAAATCCAGAAAAATGGGGAAATGGTCTGAGTTTCCCCCATCACCCACCCATTGCCGGAACAGAGGAATAGAGGAAGCCAACCTTTCATTGATAAGGAACCGATCCAATCTTTTCGCAATTCTATCATCCCCCGTTCTTCTGTTCCTCCATGTTGGTTTTGCTTTTATGATATTGACATCAATCAGGTGGTGAGAGAGGAGGGCGTTAGAAAAGAAATCAGTCAGGGGGTCCTCCCTCGCAAGAGGCCCCCAGGCTTCAGCATTTCCCATCGAAAAGTTCAGGTCTCCCCCAATGATAAGATTTTTATCTTTGAACAGGTCTTTTGAGAGGAGATCGTTCCAAAAAGGAACCCGTCCCTGGCAAGGGCCGTAAACATTTACGATCAACAGTGGGATGTCAAAATCAGGGGACACCACCTCCAACCCCAAAACATTTGGTAAGCCCCAAGAATTTAAAACCTTCAGTCTTCCCCTCTTAAAACCCATGGCAAGCCCACCTGAGTGACCGATAGCATCAGCAGCTATGAAGACCCAGCCAGGTAGGAGAGAGCCCAGTGACGATTCAACATCCATACCTTTGCCCAGAGTTTCTTGAAGAAAGACTATATCCGGGTTATTACGAGAAATGAGGTCTTTCAACGCTAGTTTTTTGGGTTTACTAGCTAAACCCCTGCAATTCCAAGAAAGGCAAATCATTTTATAACCGACTCAGGGGGTTTTGCTGCTCTAAGCGCCCCGGGAATTGTCATCTGTTTCCCATCAGCTACATCATAAACGGCTTTTGCTTGAGTTTTTGAAAGCATGGATTTTCGACCTCTACCCTTCTTAGGGCAAGACTTTGGGGTTTCAGTCCCCAAACCACCAACAGGGTCCATAATCTCCTTCGAACACCCCGATTTTTTACTATGAGATCTAAGGTTATACTGACAAACAACAGAAGAGGGCCCAGTACCCGATCCCAAAGGGGGGAACTCCTCACAGTTCAGATTTAAGGTGGGCAATTCAGCCGTGAGGTTATCAATATTTTGCATAACTGTCTTACATTTGTTTAACTTAGAAACCCCCCCTTCAACAGTTTCAGATAAAAAGGCAGAGGTGTGATGAGAGAACTGCATACCCGATTGTTCTTCTGCGATGGCCACGACCGGAACAGAAGGAGAAGGGTCCAGTATCGGTTGATCCTCGGGCACGATCCTCGCGTCTCCGTCGTCCTTGTGCTTCCCCTCCACTGTCTGCTGCAATTGCTCCTCCACAGGATTCCCAGATGGAGCAGTCTCCTCCTGCGATCTCTCGACCTGCCTTCTAGGCCCATCCCACTCCTCTTCATCTCTTTGGGTCCTCCTCCTCCTCCTACCCAACGGGCAGTCCCTCGCCAGGTGCCCATATTCATGGCAGCGATGACAGCGGAACGGAAGGAGTTCATAGTCCAACGGCTGTTCTACCACATAATCCCTATATCGCAGAGTGATGGATTTTGCCAGGCCTTCCTTGGGATTTAGCCTCACCAGTATCCTTGCCACTGCCTTCTCGTAAGTGTCGAGATACGACCTATCTGCATCCAGATAGGTTCCCAACAAGTTCCCTATGGACTTGAATACGGAGTCCGCCCAGAGGAAGGGGGGTAAGCTTGGAGCCCTTACCCAAACAGGGAACTCGTCGACTTTCTCTTTTGCTGCATCGAAAAGCGGCGTCCATCTTTTGAAGAAAACCGGCCTGTTCCCGTATTCCCAATTTTGTCCCTCAACCCATTCCATGGCCTCCTTGCTGTTGAAACTGGCCATGAACCATCCTTTAACCAGTGAATTTATTTTGAACGAGGCCGCTGGGGAGCCCGACCATTGTCTCGTCGCCCACTGTCTGAGGGCTTTGCCTGAAACGGGCCGCCCTCTGATTCTGCCCACAAGGGTGACCTCTGCAACCTCCAGAACGTCATCCACCTGCATGTCCATACCCAGAACAAGTTCCGAGAAACACTTTGTCTTCAGCGGTTTTGATTTCTTCCTTTTTTCTCCTGCCCTTCTCACCTCCGGAGCTGCATTCTTGTCGCCGAGATCTGGGGCTTGAAAACCATCATCCCTTTGCGTCCCAAACTCAGGCCCAGCTGCCTGAACATCCCCATCCTTTAACGAGGTTTCTACCAGCCCCTCAATTGGGCTGCCTACCCCTTCTTTCTCCGAGGGGTCCTTTCCACAAACTTTCCCTACCCCAAGGGATGACGAAATCACTCTCTGGTTTGCTTGTCCGCCTGCGCCGGTGAGCAGTCCTTCCGACCCACTGATCCTCTGAGAAGGGTCCTTTGAAAAAAGTCCCCTATTTACAGCCGACGGATGGGGGCCTCTCCCGACCTCATTCCCTGAAGGTTTGAGTCCTCCTACCGATCTCCATACCCCTTTGTTCTGAACAGAATTTATAATATCCTCTAAGCCCCCGGACGGACAAAAGATCTTAGATGGGGATAAAGACTTACCAGTCGGCGCAGCAAAGCCTTTTTCTCTCCACGAGCTCAACTCTGAATTTGGGGTTTCCTTCTCATGACTCTTGCCAACGGTGCCCAGGTTACCAGACAGATCCCAGCTCTCGTCCAGCAGACCTCTAGCAAAGCTTGAAGCCCTTGTACCAGCCGCCAAGACCGAACCAGCTCCATTCCCTTCAAGCTTTCCAAGCAGCTCTCCAAGGTTCTGCGCGTTGATATCCTTCCCCCAAACCGTGAGTAAATCTTCTGGCGATGGGTCGAGCTCCACCGACTCATTTGCAATAACCATGGTAAAACCCTAAAAGTCCGTAAATGGTAAAAAAACCTTCCAACCGTCGCCCGAGAAAGACAGCTGAAAAACCGCCTGCAGACCGAGAAAACGCATACAAAGCAGCTAAAACGGGACTTCAACAGCTCCAAGGTAATTTCACGGGTTGCAAAAGGAAACCGCTCACTCAGCCCTCTCCCGAAAAATAAACCGCCCGCCTGTGGGAAGAAACCTTGACCCAACCGTCCAAAACCGCTTGACCCACGATAGCAACCGACTCCCTCTGAGTCCGCCAGCGCTGCACCACCCGTACCTGCGTGTCAGCCTGCAGGATCCTGTTCTACCTAGGCCTAGGGCCTAGGGGTCCAGGATCGAAACCTGCCCTCGCTATCTCTTTTCACTAGGGATCTGCCGATAAGGTTACTTGGTTAGGTTGGCACCCATCACTAGAATTGTTGTCATTTCGTCTACTTATAGTTAGACTATGCCATAATTAGTTATAATTAATAATTAAACCAATCTATATCCAAATCTCTCAAGGTGTAAATCTTTTTTAGAGTGAAAAAAGATTTAATCCATCTCAATATTTGGTAGATCCTAGAGTTAAAATGTATCTAGCTTGGTTATATTTTAATTTTAATTACATTATACTACATTATATAACATTTTACAACATTAGTGTCATATTGGGCTATAGTGCCTCTAGACACAATGAATAAAATTTTAACATCCATGAGACTAGATATAGTCTTCGAAAGCATCACATTCCAAAATGAAATGTTTTTTCGATTCCACTCTCCTAGAAGTGCAAAAAGTACACATCGGCTCTTCCCAAGCTTCTTTAAGTCTTTTCCACGAACCTTTTCACATTCCAAAATGAAATGCTTTTGGGATTCCATTGCCATAGAAGTGCAAAAAGTACACACCCGCTCTTCCCAATCTTCTTTAGGTCTTTTCCACCGACCTGTTCCACACCATGCAAGTTAGTTCTTAATTGAGCAATAAGAATTTTTGCTCTCCATGAGATGCTAGTTCTGATGTACTCTATTTTTTGGAGATCACACCTAGGGTTGAATTCTTGAACACAATACTTTTTTTTTCTACCCAATTCTTTTCCCCATATATGCTTACACACTTCTCCATAACATAACTCTTTAAATCCTTGCTATTTGTGAGACATAATTAGTGATCAATGTATGTATTAATTTATTTAAATAAAAAATATTTTATTTGAAATCATTTGTTAGGGCTAGACTAACTAAGTGTTGCTTGAAATGATTCTGGGAATGAGATTCTAATGAATCCTGCTGGCCCGACTGGTGCTGCTATAAATGCTTTGGGAGTTGATCCTGGAACTGAGGCTAATATAATGTCGATGGTTAGGGTTCACAATCATAGGCTGTGATCCGATGCCGAGGCAGATAGTGAAACACACCATTATTTACGATGCCACCTTCCCCTCCCAGGGGCGTTACATAACTGCATTCATCAGCCTGGAATAACACTTTAGAGATTCTTCTGGGTACCACTATGTTATGACCTATCCCGCCGAGGTGGATACGATTGGATTTATTAACTTGAGTCCCGCGATATGGAGTATGCACATAATGTGTATGCCTGGCTCCGATGTGATGTCTCGCTTAGGTGTCTATCCGTACTGTATGAAAGAATAGCGGACAATGGCTCTGATGAGGTGTTCACTTAATTGATAAGGGTTATGAACTGATGAATGAGGTTCGCCATCAATGCCTAGAGGAGTTATCTTCAATACAGTCCCATAGCACTTAATACCCATTACCCAGTATAGACCGGACCGACAATGGGGCTCGACTGATAAGGATGCGTAAGCAGGCTCGACTGTTAAGGAGAGGACCTTTAGGTGCTCGACCATAAGGGAGAGGAGAGGAGAGGAGAGGATGTGGAGCACGCTCGACCAACGCGATACAATTTTGAATGTGATTGTGATTTCTTGTTGTTTAAAATGTATTTCTGAATGAATAAATAGATTTAACATTCTAGAAAAACCTAGGGCACTTGAACTTTGCAAATTAAATAGCTTAAACTTATTGTTTTTAAAAATCTCCACTGGATTTTGACAAAATTAACCTAATAAAATGTTGCTATTTTGGAATGAAGCCTTTAGAATTTTAATTTAATTATGAATAATTATTAGGTAGATGGCATATATAGATGTACATGGACAAATAATTTAAAATAGTTTTAGTAGTATTCACAAATCAAATGTTAGATTTATCTAGAGAGCTCTTTTTCCTCTTTTAATTAAATTGATCAATGAAAAAATTGTGACATGAGCAAGTGTCATATGAAATGAGTTATAGTTTTTTGGATATGTCGTATTGATAACCATGGTATTGATCCATGATATTGTAACAAAGCCTATTTACAAATTAACAATCTCCATGCATAGTAAAAATTATTTTTACATGTATTTCTAAATGTATATATGTTTGGCTTATATATTTATTTTTTTATAATTAATAATAATAATTGCTCCAAGAGGCCTTCTCCAATCTAGTATGGGGGAGATGTTGTAATGTTTAACATTTGACTCAATTAAAACTCAATCAAAATAAAATAAAAAACATAAAATTCTCAAGCCTATAGTTTTTTCCCGTGATATTCTTCTCTAATGTGTCTTATTTAAAAGCTAATAATCCAAGAGGCCCTCTCCAACCTAAATGGGGGAGATGTTGTAATGTTTAACATTTGACTAGATCAAAATTAAGTTAAATTAAATATAAAATAAAAAACATAAAATTCTCAAGTCTATGGTTTTTTCCCATGGTATTCTTTTCTAACGTGACCTATTTAAAGACTAATAATTAAACTAGCCTAGATCCATTTAACTCTAGATGTGTCAGGGACTTAGGTATCCAAGCAAATTTAAAATAAAATTATAATTTTGTTAATTTTATTGATTTTTTCTTAATTTTATCAACATAATTTTTATTAATATAAAATATATGATGAAGTAAATATTTCCTTGTTTATTGTAAATTGATGTCTATCCACATTTACTAATCATTTAATTGTATAATTTAATATTAAAAAAATAATAAACTACACTTGTTGGTTCAAAATTCCTCGGCCAAAAATTTCTCTAATATGATTTCTACCAAAAAAAAATCTCAATTAATTATAGATCACAGAACCTGAATTCAGAAAACACTATCTCTATTCAATTTCTATTTTAAATATAAAAATATTTTCAAATATTAAATATTTTACTTAACATATATTTATTACAAATACTCAAATATCTCTGCATGATCGTTATTTCTGCCCTTCAGCTTCCAAAAAAAAACTAGTTTCTGCTTTCTTGAATTATCATGAAAGCTCATGGTGATGGAAATTGATAATGTAATAGAAATCATAGCCTGGGGAGTCAGGACCCTCCAGATCTTTCTCCTGGTGCTTTTCCATTAAAGGGATTTTATTTCAATAAAAATATTGAAAAATAAAATAACAGTAAAAATACTGAAACCTGTCTCAAATTTTAGTTTTCAGTTAACAAGTGGCAATGATCTCTTTATTCAATCAACTGCCAACAGATGCATCAGCAATGTGCTGGCACAACCAAACTTGGTAATGCAGTTTCAGTTCAAATGGAACTTCTATCGCCGGTGTGACTCCTGGTGCTCCATTTGGGAATGAATTATTTCTCAGATTTGAACTGATATTAGCTCTTCTTCGGCTTATGGTTATGGCGAGGTTTTCTGTGATGACAAAAGAATATAAGTAGAAGAATCCTGATTCGATATAGATAAGTATTCGTACTGTCTGAGAACTTCAATCCTTCAAGGTCTGTGGCTGTCATGCAAGAATATAGATTTCTGGAATCTAGATACCTTACCCTATAGCTGAAGATCCAATTTTCTGTTCATTTGTTTGGTTCTTTCCATTATGGTACTAATTTTGTTTATAGGGTTTGTTCTGAGTTGAAGAATTACAGTCATAGACCTTATATGTTGAGAGAATGACAACCATTTATGTAAATATACATTAATGTAATTTGGATAAATTTAGTTTTTTTTTTTAATCGCTCAGTCCCTTGTATAATGAGAAGTAGTTATGTAACGAAGTAATCCATATTAAAATATACATTAATGTAATTTGGATAAATTTAGTTTTTTTTTTTAATCGCTCAGTCCCTTGTATAATGAGAAGTAGTTATGTAACGAAGTAATCCATATTAAATGGGATTGCCTGAGAGGCTGGTAAGTATGGAGAAGAATCATTTTTGATTAATAAGTTTTCAATCTCTTGCCTCGTCACACTTCCCCTCCTTGCGCAAGTAAACCTCTACATACTGTCAAAATTTTAATACGTAACTTTTGTGTGTTCTTGCTGTGTATTTGATTCAGTTTCCCATTCAAATGTTCTTGTTGTGTGTGTGTTTGATTCAGTTTCTCATTCAAATGTTATTTGATTCAGTTTTCCATTCAATTTTTGATTCAGTTTTCCATTCAATTTTTTTTCTAAATGTTCTTGTGGTGTGTATTTGATTCGGTTTCCCATTCAATTTTTTTCCTGTGTGTATCTTTAATGTCTCTTAAGACCAACTATATATATCTATGGAGAAAAGAGAGATAAATGAGCAACAAAGTGGAAAATTTTGGGAAATTTTGTGTCCGTAGTTAAACTTTTAAGAAATTACCCAATCCCACAAGAAATGTTTGGAAATTGATTTTTTCTCTCCTCGTTTGAGACTAGAAAACGTAATAGTTGATTGCAAAAAAGCTGTAATGGCCTGGCAAAGTTAGAGGAGAAAAACTGATATAGACTCTTGGAGGGTACACATGCAGATGCTTATCATGGTTGAAAAAATACTTGGGGTTTCCAATTTTTCCCAATTCAAACTTTCTTCGGTTTGGCTTCAAGTCCGAATTTTTTGCTGGCCATTTAAACTCGTTAGCAGTGGGCCAGACCTCCAAATATTCGCAATTCAAACTTTCTTTAATTTGGCTTCAAGGCTGCTTCTTTTCTGGCCATTTAAACTCATCAGCAGTGAGCCAGACCTGGATGTATTCAAGTGTCACTGTGCCAAGAAAAGCTTGGAGATGACAGATATGAATGCTAAAATGAAAAGAAACAGCTTCCTTGCTTTTTTTTAACAGAGTTCAAGTTAATTGGTTGTGCAGTAAATGTTAAAGGAAAGAAAAAGCCTCATTTTAGCTTGAGATTTAAAGGAAAGAAAAAGCCTCATTTTAGCTTGAGATTTATAGAATTCAAATTGAATCTATATACTAATTTCAAAAAGATTTTCCCCTTTTTTTTCCGAGCTGCTTATTCTTAACTGTCTTTCCAAATAACTTATGTGAAAGTGATTCGGATTTAGACAGGAACGTAACAAATTACAAAGATAACCATAAATACATAGATACAACAGAAATAATACTTCATTTCATTAAAATGTAAAATATTAAAATATGCTTACAAACAGAAATGGAAATAAACTAGCTCGGGCAATGGTAGTTTATATTTGAGGAGAGATGTGGCGGGTACATGCCTTTGAATTGTCTTACAATGAGGCTCGAAAGCCTATTTATTGTTGAAAAACAATGGAAAACCCTAAACATCCAAAACCCTGAAGTGTCTTACAATGAGGCTCGAAAGCCTAGTTATTGTTGGAAAACAATGGAAAACCCTAAACATCCAAAACCCTAACCCTAGGAGATGAAGCACCAAACTATGGGCCCCGTTTGGGTAAATTGGTACATCAACTTTCCGGGGTTGTAACTTTGGCATATGATCTCCGTTTGACGCACACAATACCTCGTTAGAAAGAACTATCCGATGACTACAATTTTGGGAAAAGCAATATTGGTAAAAAAAAACCCATGGTGCTCCCAATTTTCCCAAAAAATGTCGTTTAGGGCCTCAAACGGCTCTGGAAGTTTAGGACCCAAAAAACTGCGAAAAATAGTAAATTGTGCTACAAATAAGGAAACCGAAAAACTAAAAGAAACAATGGTGGGGGTCCAAGTGGAATTGGCGGGTGGCCACCAATATCCACCTGGATCATTCCTCCCCCCTTAGGAAGCAGTGGTTCTCATTGCGTTGAGTTCCTCCATGAGATGAGGAAACTTTTGCTGAACTTGGTCCCTGGTGAGCCACTTGCCCTGGTGAAGGAGTTGGCCTACTTTGACAACTCGATACAGTTGGATCTTTCGCTGGTGAGTGTGCTTGATCTACGTGTCCATGATCCGATCAGTTGCAGCTTGTTCCATGTAATCTGGATTTAACTCTGTTGGCGTGAGCTGTTCTGCAATGTCGGAGGTGTCTAGTAATGGTGGAAAGTATGGTCGAAAGCGGTCCACATTGAACACTGAGTGCAAGCCAAGGAATGGGGGAATGCTGAGCTCAAATGCATTGTCTCCCACAGCCTTGGTAATATGGTGTAAGGACCATATCAGAGTGGTCTGAGTTTCCGATAGGCTCCAGTAAGGTGTTCCTTTTGCAAATGCAATCAGAATTTGTCGCCCACCTGAAACTTGTGTGGCACCCGATGTTGATCATGTCGCTGCTTGTACTTGGCATTTGATTTCTCCAGAATGTCATGGACCTGTTGGCGGATATGTAGGGTGTGCTCAATGAAGTTGTTTGCCTTATCTATTTTGTACTGGACATGAGCCGAATCTGCCTGAGTAGGTGCAAATGGCATGGCCACATCAATGGGACATAGTGGCTGGAATCCCAAGCCCACCTGAAAAGGGTTGTGGTCAGTCGAGTTGTGGAGAGCCTGGTTATAGCTGTGCTGAACATAGGAGAGGCTCTCATCCCATGTGCATGGATGCTTTGAGTTGTACATGCGCAGAATGTGTACGATCATCCTGTTGACAACCTCTGTCTGGCCATCAGTTTAAGGATGGAAGGTTGTGAACTTAATGAGTTTGGTGTCCAACATTGACCAGAGACTAGACCAAAATGTACTGAGGAACCTGCTGTCTCGATCTGAGATGATAGACTGTGGAATCCCAAAGTGTACCCACATTCATTCAAAAAAGAGTTTAGCAGTGGTTTCTGCTATGATATTCTTCTTGCAGGCCGCCATAATGGCCATCTTTGAGAACCTGTCGACGACCACAAAAACACAGTCGTTTCCATGCTTAGTAGAAGGAAGGTCCGACATGTAATCCATGGAGATGAATTTCCAAGGTCGACTAGGGGTAGGCAACAGAGTATAGAGGCTTTGCTTCTTGATGGTTGGTCTCGCAATGGCACAGGCAGTGCAAGATCTGATGTACTTCCCGACATCTTGTCGAAGATTCAGCCAATAGAAATACTTCTGCAGTATTGCCACTGTTTTCTCGACCCCGAAATGCCCAGCAGCTCGACTGTAGTGTGCTTCTCAAATCATCTTGGCACGCTGGCTTGAAGGAACACAAAAGTGACCCAAGTGGCATAACAGGGCATCTTGGAGGTGAAAAGCTGGAACACGTTGACCCCCCAAGAGTGTTTGGTATGTGTGGCCGAATTCTGGGTCACTTTTGTAGAGAAGTGGCCAATCAGAAGTCTCGTGCCCACAAGAGTTGAGCACGGTAGTTAACACCATGATCGGTGGTCGACTAAGGCAATTTGCAACATTATTGTTGTTGCCCTTCTTATAATTGATATTCAAATGGAACTATTGCAGGTATGTGGACCACTTCTGATGGTGATCATTCTGCATTGACTTCCCTTGCGTCTGTATGAACTGCAAGGGCTGGTGGTCTGTGTGGGTGACCGTTTCCTTCCCTAAAATGTAATGTTTCCATTGTCGGCAGGCCTGCACAATGGAATACATCTCTTTGTCATAAGTGGGATACTTCCGAACTGTGTCTGAAAGTGTCTCACTGTGATATGCCACTGGATGCCCGTGTTGAGTAAGGACTGCCCCAATAGCATAGTCAGAGGCATCTGTCTCGATCTCAAATGGTTGTTGCAAGTCTGGTAATGTGAGCACTGGTGCCGAGCAGAGGTGATGTTTCAACTCTGTGAATGCCTTTTGTTGAGATTCAGACCAAAATAGTTTTGCTTTCGCTCCTCCCTTGGTGACTTGACTCAAGGGCCAAGTGATATGAGAAAATCCCAACACAAACCTGTAGTAGAAGTTGGAAAGACCCAGAAAGCTGCAGAGCTCTGTTAGAGTGGTTGGAAATCGCCAATCCCGAATGACTTGGATCTTGGTTGGATCCACATGCACCCCCTGTTCATCAATAATGTATCCCAAATACTGAACTTGGGTAATGCCAAAAGTGCATTTCTCCAAATTGGCACATAACTTGTGTTGCTGCAGTGTTTGGAGAACCTATCGGATGTGGTGGAGGTGCTCTTCCCAACTCTGGCTGAAGATTAGGATGTCATCCAAGTATACCACTATAAATGAGTTGGTGAATGGCCGCATGATGTCATCCATTAGCCTCATGAAGGTTGCAGGAGCATTCATCAACCCGAAAGGCATAACCGACCATTCAAAAAGGCCCTCCTTGGCTTTGAAGGTAGTCTTCCACACATCAGAGGGTTCGATTGATACCTGGTGATATCCTGACTTCAAATCGATCTTGCTGAAATATTTTCGCCCCTTCAATTGGTCCAGAAGGTCATTAATTCGTAGGATCAGGTACCTATTCCGAACAGTGGTCTTGTTCAATGCTCGATAGTCAATACAGAGTCTGCAAGTCCCATCCTTCTTCTATACCAACACGATCAGGCTCCCACAGGGCGATGAACTCAGTCAGATGTGACCTTTCTGCAGCAACTCCTGAATCTGCCTCTTGATTTCACCGTTCTCCAGAACGGAGCGTCGATAGATTGGTCCATTGGATAGCGGCGCACTTGGGGTCAGATCGATGGAGTGCTTACTTGACAACGCAGAGGAACCCATGCGGGGGAGGTGAAGCTGTCGTCATACTCCTCCACGACCTTGTCCATTTGTAGTTGTCGTGTGGAGGGGTCCTGTCTGGAAGTCGTGGCCACCGTCTTCTTCTTTCCTTGAGGGCGTATCATCAGGAAAACAAATTTTCCGGCTTTGGAAATGAGCTTACTGCATTGTTTTGCAGTAACCAAAGAGATGGCGGTAGGTAGCGCTACCTCTAGTATCCTGTACAACTTATTTCCCAAAGTAACAATAACAGCACGAGACCATGACTCATACAGCATGTCGCTTCCACAAGTATGGTTGGCCTAATAATACATCACAAACATCAAGGGGAGCAACGTCACACAATACCTCATTCGTGAAGGGATTGATGTTGTATGGAAGGTGACACTGCTGGCTCACGCGAAGATCCCGTCCTTGGTGAAGCCACCCGATGATGTATGGTTGTGGATGTGTTGTGGCTAGTAAGCCCAGCGACTTCACGACCTCTGTCGAAACGAGGTTCTTTTGGCTCTCGCTGTCGATAATGAACTGTAGCAGGGAGCCTTTTACCCACATCTGGGAGTGGAAGAGGCGCTCCTCCTCCTCTGGATCTTCGAGTTCCTCCTTCTGGACCTTCATGGTGGGAACAGTGGCGTTGTGCTCCGCATCGATAATCTGCTTCCCTTTGTCATCCCCTTATCGGGTTCTGACTCAGAGTCTGAGCATGCATCTGATTCCGAAGACTTTAGCTCGGCCACCAGTGACTTCTTGGCCCGACACTCACTTGTGTTGTGAGTGGAGCTCTTATGGAACTCACACCACTTTCCCATGTCCTTCTTCGGCTTCACGGTGTTGTTCTTTGCTTGCGGCTTTGGCAGGTTGTCCTGGGCCACCCCACCTTGGCTTTGTCCTTTGTTCAGTGGTTTGGGGGCGCCTTTCCCTTGCTTTGGATTTGCAGATCCAAAGTCTCACTTCTTCTGTTTAAACTTCTACTCGATCTTGACAGCGTATCGGTACGTCGTGCTGAGTGAGGAGATGTCCAAGAACTCCATCTCATCCTGGATGTACCTGTGTAAGCAGCCGCGGTATTTGAGTACCAAATGCAACTCAGAATCCTTGATACCCAACTTTGTGCGAAGGGTATGAAAAATATTGGTAAACTTCGGCACGTC
This sequence comes from Pinus tabuliformis, assembly GCA_031772625.1. Classification (NCBI taxonomy): domain Eukaryota; kingdom Viridiplantae; phylum Streptophyta; class Pinopsida; order Pinales; family Pinaceae; genus Pinus; species Pinus tabuliformis. The sequence goes on from CM062817.1 coordinate 1,691,643,432, forward strand.
TTGGTCCCTTCCCTACCGCAGCGTGGTCCACTTTATGTATTTATCCTCATAGCTTTTGACAAGGTAGTATTGCTCCTTGATGGCATTCTGAAATGAATTCCAAGTGGGTGCGGCTGAAAACAGTGAAGTCGTACTTTCATCCTTTTGCTCACAGTAGGTTTCCCACTAGTCCTTGACGTGGGGGGTGGTTTTGAGAAGAGCGAAAGTAGTCTTTTTTTGGCTAGAAAAATCATGAACAGAAAAATACTCTTCTAGCAGATTTAACCATTTATCTACAACGTCTGCAACTATCTGACCCTCAAATATGGGAATGTCAAAATTAACTTGTACCTTAAAAGGTGTAGCGCTTCTAGAGTAGCTACTAGAAGTAAATGTGCCGCCCCTGGGTAGCCGCTGAAGGATCTGGGCAAAGTTGTCCATCATTGTGTTCTTTTGTTGCTCAAGGGCCTCTTCGAGCAAGATTTTGATAGGATCTCCTGCTCCTTCATCTTTCTTTTCATCCACCATAGATACAGTAGAAATAATATTTCATTTCATTAATGTAAAACACTGAAATATGCTTACAAACAGAAATAGAAATAAACTAGCTCGGGCGATGGTAGCTTATTTCTGAGGAGAGATGTGGCGGCTACATGCCTCTGAACTATCTTACAATGAGGCTCAAAAGCCTATTTATTGTAGAGAAACAATGGAAAACCCTAAACATCCAAAACCCTAACCCTAAGAGATGAAGCGCCGAACTATGGGCCACGTTTGGGTAAATTGGTACATCAACTTCTCGGGGTTGTAACTTTGGAATATGATCTCCGTTTGACGCACACAATACCTCGCTAGAAAGATCTATCCGAGGACTACAACTTTGGGAAAAAAAACAATGGTCCATGGTGAATCCATGTTGCTCCCAGTTTTCCCAAAAATGTTGTTTAGGGCCTCAAAATGGCTCCGGAAGTTCAGGACCCGAAAAGCTGCCAAAAATAATAAATTGTGCTACAAATAAGGAAACTGAAAAACTGAAAGAAACAATGGTGGGGTCCAAGTGGAATTGGTGGGTGGCCTCCAATATCCACTTGAATAAGAAAATTAATTAAGTTCATGAGCTTTTAAATGAGACTGTAATGTGAAAAATTTTAAAATGTAAATTTTTCAAAACTTTTAAATTTGATTTAATTATTAGATTTTCTGTATCTAAAAATACCAAAATGATTTGCTTTTTAATTTTTCCCCCAAGAAAAATTATCAAATATATCAATGCAAAAAAAATGTGTTTTGCATTTTATTTTATTTTTCCCGAGAAAATTCATCAGATATATCAATGCATTGTTAGGAATTTGGGCTGTGGTTAAATAGTCAAACCGTGGGAGTTTGTCCAGTTCTCTTTGTTTAGATGTGTGCATTCTATCTCAACTGCACAGGAATCTCAGGAGATTTACCTCACATTGGCTGGAAAAAGGGGAGTAAGAAAGCATAACTGCACAGAAATCTCAGGAGATTTACCTCACATTGGCTGGACAAAGGGGAGTAAGAAAGCATAAATTTGGCTTAGATTTGGGAACCTTAGCCTTTTTTAAAACAAATTAGTAAATAGCTTTTATATTAGATAGAAATTACGGAAGTCTAAATGCTGACCATAAATGGGATCCTGCTTATATGCTACTTTGACTTTCCATTTCCAACTTCCTAATAATTACTACTAATAGTAATAATTTGTTTTTGCTTAAGCTTTTTATACCAAAGGCAGCAGAATGTGATTTGCTGATGATCCTTCAGTTTGTCCTATCCGTTGTAATTTGTAGTCCCTTATCTCTTATGTATCCAGATAAGCGATGATACCTTGATATTGATTTCTTCTTGAAATTTTGTGACGAGAATATTAGTTTGAGTTAATATGATTTTTTTGAAAAGTAAAATTGGAATTCAGTTTTTTTTTATTATAAGTAAATTGAGTTGGTTGTTAAAGGACAATAGTTCTAATAAGTAAATTGAGTAAATTGAGTTTGTTGTTAAAGGACAATAGTTCTAAGGGTAACTAGTGGGTTTAATTCTCTTTGGAAGGAAAATGTGAAATTTGAATATGTTGATATTGAGGTGAATAGTGGTAATTGTTGTGATTTGATCCTTGATCTTTGCCCAAAACAATTCTCCAAAGTTACCAATTCACAATTTATGACCAAGCTTTGAACTCTTGTTCTCATATATCAAGATGAGGGTGGCATAATTATTCTTTCCCGCTCATTGAAATATTGTTCTCATATTTATTCTTGCCCACTCATTAAAATATTGTTTTCTTTTCTTTCTACAAATGTTTTTTTTTTATCGGAATATACATAGAGTGAGATCCAATATTATTCACAAAGGAGACTTGACCCTGTGACCTTCTTCTCTTACGCAACACTCTATTGTTTGAGCTAATTCATTGGGCCTAATTTTTTGGCAATTAACGTTTGTTCAAGGAATATAATCCATCCCCCTCTCTTGTTCATAAGAAGAAATGATAAACCTTGCTAGCCTTACACTAATGTTGTTCACATATGCCTACCCTACCCCTTGTGGAATAAACATATGACCAATGATTGTGTTCCTAACCATTAGTGCTCCCAAATTGTACATCATACATAGTTCTCCAAAAATATCTTATAATTATCATGGGCAACTAATTAAATATTGTTCCCATTTCTTCTCATGCCTCCTGTTCCTAACCATTAGTGCACCCAAATTGTACATCATACATAGTTCTCCAAACATATCTTATGATTATTATGGGCAACTAATTGAATATTGTTCCCATTTCTTCTCATGCCTCCCTCTCAGCCTAGGGGCTAGAGTGATGTTGCTAATACTAGGTCAACCCACAGGTTTACTCACTTAAGAGTTCACATGCTCAAAGCCAATATGACAATATTTATCAAGTCATTATAGCTCATCATGTCACTAGAAGGGGTCATTGATTACACAGCTTCACACCGAAGTTAAATCTACTTGGAAAGAAGTAGATTTACAGAAGATTCCTCTAGATCCCCCTCCATGGGGGCAATGGACAACACAGAAAGCCCAAAATCCATGCAGGGTTTCAATTTTTTGTTAAAACCCTCAATGGAAAATCTATACCAATCTAGGTTCATGCGATGCCAAGGTGAAAGATTTAAAACAAATCTTGAAATAGCATCTTAGAATTCTTGCAATCTTTATGGGCAACTAATTAAATATTGTTCCCATTTCTTCTCATGCCTCCCTCTTAGCCTAGGGGCTAGAGTGATGTTGCTAATACTAGGTCAACCCACAGGTTTACTCACTTAAGAGTTCACATGCTCAAAGCCAATACGACAATATTTATCAAGTCATTATAGCTCATCATGTCACTAGCAGGGGTCATTGATTACACAGCTTCACACTGAAGTTAAATCTACTTGGAAAGAAGTAGATTTACAGAAGATTCCTCTAGATCCCCCTCCATGGGGGCAATGGACAACACAGAAAGCCCAAAATCCCTGCAGGGTTTCAATTTTTTGTTAAAACCCTCAATGGAAAATCTATACCAATCTAGGTTCATGCGATGCCAAGGTGAAATATTTAAAACAAATCTTGAAATAGCATCTTAGAATTCTTGCAATCTTTTAGTGTCTTATTTATGAGGTAAAACAGTTGTTGGACTCTCTCTAGTGCAACAACATATCTTGTAATTTGTTTTTGTTTTTAGTCTTTAGACTGTGTAGGGGAGCAATGGGCTCCAGAGGGCCATCTACTTCAGCCTCATACAAGGACGTTGAGCATGGTGAAGAGCCCATATCAATGGTCCAACCTCGAGCTCTTCTAGGACCATATGGAGGAAATGCCCACTTTGGAAATAAACAACACAAAGGTAAAGCATCTCTTCACATTCCTACAAGCTAGGGCTGTCATTGGCACATGGACCTTGGTTTTGAGAAAGAGTGGGGCTCTTCCTCACTCCATGGTTTCTGGAATTTGATCCCTCTAACATGGCTGTAACAAAAATTCAAGTTTGGGTTCGATGGCCACATCTCCCCCTTTCTTTTTGGCATCAAAAGGTCATTGAGGACATTAGGAATTTGCTAGGAAAGTTCATAAAGATGGGTAGTAAACGAGTACAACAAGGATTATTTACCTTTTCTCGTTTATGTGTGGAAATAGATCTGAGTAAATGTCTACCATATCGTATTTTGTTGAATCATGGATCTTGCCGATGGATCCAAACTTTAGATTATGAAACATCAACCTTCAAATGTTGTTCATGTTTTAAAACAAGGAATCTGCCGGATTTGTGCCCATAGGCAAAAAAAAAACTACCAAAAAAAAATGAAAAAGCAGATTTGTAAATCCAAAAGTTGGCAGCCATGAGAAACCATTTTGCTTTAAGCATTTGCAAAATGTAATTTTGTGTTTTCCAAAGAAAAAAATATCTAGTTAGTAATCCTAAAACATCTTACGATAATCTAAATAATTGCTAAATTTGTACGTAGTATCTGACCATGTATCCCATGAAATGAGCTCTTTTTCCATTTTTTGCCTGTTTCTTTGTGAAGTCCTTGAACTCATTGTTTGTATTGGCTTGGCCTTACATGGATTCCTTTAGTTCTTTTGACTTTGCATGTTCCTTCTGTACATGCTTTTCACCCAATTCCCAATTCTATTTTCTCTTGGATCGTTCTGTTTATTTATTGTTCCTCTGCACGTGATTCTTTTTCTGCTTGCTTTGTCTTTTATTATCTGAGACTGTTCAGATTAAAAAGGAAGCTCTTTTGACTTTGCCTGTTCCTTCTGTACATGCTTTTCACCCAATTCCCAATTCTATTGTCTCTTGGATCGTTCTGTTTATTTATTGTTCCTCTGCAAGTGATTTTTTCTGCTTGCTTTGTCTTTTTCCTAGTTCTGAATTATCTGAGACTGTTCAGATTAAAAAGGAAGCTCTTTTGACTTTACCTGTTCCTTCTGTACATGTTTTTCACCCAATTCCCATTTCTATTCTCTCTTGGATCGTTTGTTTATTTATTGTTCCTCTGCAAGTGATTCTTTTTCGGCTAGCTTTCTCTTTTTCCTGGTTCTGAATTATTTCAGACTGTTCAGATTAAAAAGGAAGTAGTTTATTAAGATGGAGAAGCCTGGGAAGATTCTAAGGGGCAGGAAAAACATGTAACTGACACGTGTAACTTTTAAGCAGGATGAGGACATTGCTTTCCTTGGTGAACAAATTATGAAAATGGAAAAAGACCAGGCCCCATTCAGAATAGTGCATTAGGGCAGAAATTATGGGACTGATGAGTAGCTCAAAGTGGAAATGGTTAAGGAGATTCTTGCTTCAAGATTGAAAAGACTTGTTGCACTGCAGCAGATTTAAAAACAGAGGGAAAATCTCCGCGAGGTCAAGCATTCCAACAAGCTATCCTTGATTCTGATGGAAGTTCAATTGAAGCTGAAATTCAGTCCTAAGCCGTATTTTTCATTTCTAAGTTTGTGCTCAGATTAAATTGAATTGTTACAGTTTTGTTGTTTGATTTTCATTTGAGAATAGGATAGTATAATATTAATCCAAATTCATATCCAGCTGGTCAGCTAGTTTAAGTGTGGTTTTCTTCTTTAATTTCATGCAGGTGTTTGATGTGGTTCCTTCAAGTTAGTTTTAGGGTTGTTTTTAGGTTGAGGTTGTTCCTTCAAGTTAGATTTGGGGTTGTGTTTTTCCATAACTGACTTCTTTTTATTGACTCTCTCATACTATGTTTGAAATTAATGGATATTAATTTGTACTTCATTGCATTTTAAAGCGATTAAAAGAATATTTTTATTTAGAGAAAGAAAGTGAAATAGAATAAAAAATGTTTTTTTAATAAGGAGAAATATTTATTAATTATTAAATATTAATATTGTCTATATTTTTTCTTATTTATTAGAAATTATTCATCATTTTTATTTATTAAGTTTTCTTAATATTTTGTATTTTTTTTTATTGCACAAATTTTTTAGCCTAGTATGGAAGAGATGTATTATCATCTTTGTTTGTCTCTCTGTCCTATTCTGATATGTAAAAAATTTCATTGGGTCAAATCACATAAAAATAAAAAAATAAAAAATAAATATTAGCTTTTTTCATTCTCATTTTGACAATCCATGGTTTTTCTTATGATATTCTTAATCCGTGGTTTTTCCTATGATATTCTTTATTTAAAAGCATAAAATTTTAGTGAATTTTTCTTCTATCCAAAGAAAAAGATTTGATTGGGGCTTTGAATGTTATTTATCTCTATTCTAATCCCTGCCCAAAATGAGTTCAATAAAATTTATACTTAGTTCTTTTTGTAAAACTTCAAGCTCAGGCCACATTGAGTAGCACCAATAATCTCAACAGATATAAGCCTCGCTTTCCCTAAAAGTCAAACCTCCATGCCCTTGTCACAAAACATTGATATATTCAACCAATCTCAACTGAGTTACCAATCCAAGGACAAAACACCAGGCGATAGAAGGAGGCCTATGGCGCTGAGGGTTTCGAAAGAAGTCTGTTACTGCTGATCACGTAAAATTCTCAATCCTGGTATGTTTTAGACAGGTAAATTCTTTGATCCTAGCTGGCATTGCTTGGAAGTTTAATCACATTGGCTAAATGATAATGAGTATTGTTATCTTTTTATTTTTCATTTTGATTTATTAGTATAATACACAGTTCATCTCAATTTTCATATATTCTAAACACAAGTAACGGATTTTTTTTAACATGTCTGGACAATGATAGGTTACCATTAGTAATGTGGACTTAATTGTTTCGATGGCAGGTGAATGACAAGATCCAACAACCTCGTGATCCCATGCTACGAAGATATCTGCAGAAAGTGCAAGACCTCATAACTAAGTTTAATGACTTAAGTTGCACCATATACTTCGACAACAAAATCCTGACGCACATTATTTCACAAGAAAGGGTTTTGCATCACAGCTGTAGATAGATCTAACCGGGTCAGCACTCGGCGTGCATGATAGGACGGCGGGGGCCGATGGCTTTCGCTCCTCCAGCCGGGTTCGATCTTTGCGGAGGACTTCTCGCTTGGGCGATATGTGGCGGCTTTGCCGTAAAATCAACTGGCTTCGGCCGTATTTTTGACTGGCTTTGGTCGTATTCTGACTGACTTCAGCCATATTGTATTCTAAGAGCTTCCACCATATATACAAATTTCTCTCTGAAAAAAAAAAGATCTAACCGGGTCCGAAATGAGATTCAAAAGAGTTGCGCAATTCCAGAAAATGCTACGCGATACATTATGAAGCAGAGTCTTGATGGCTACTAGAAAATACAAGTCATCCTCGATACCATCATTGGCTATGAGCTCTCCAAGGCTCATGTCTGATATGATATGAGTTTGATATGGCGCGTTTCAAAACAAATATGGAGGGTTATTGTTCAGATTATTGGAGAAAGTTGGGATTAGGATTAGAATTTCAAAACATATTCACTTGTAAAATTTGATGGTTCTCTCAGAGCTCCTTGATTAGTCTTCACAACTTCAACCAAAAAATATTGATGATTTTATAAAAAAATTAACTATATTTGATGAGCAAATTACTGGGTGACAGACATCTCTGGTCTCACCCATCTCTCGTTGGGATGACCTTAGAAGGGTGCGGAAATGGCAGTGGTCGTCAAAGGCAGGGGGGTAAACATTACAAGGAAAATGGGGCTTTTGTTTATAGTAGTTTTAATTACTATTATTTTTCGTGCTAGTTTTGAATTTGAATTTAAATGGATGGTGTTTAATAATTGTAAGTTTTGGATTTTTTTGGGTGGAGTGGAAATATATAATTATTAATAATATTGTTAGTTTTAGTTATTTAAATGTATTTTTTATTATATAAATGAATACGCTATTTTAATAAATTTATCCAACATTTAAATTGTGTTTATTATATAAATAAATTTGTAATTTTAACAAAAATGAAATTAGTTAAATAAAAAAAAAAATTTAAATATAAAGGAGTTAAATTATCACATTTTAATTCAATAAAAAATATTAAAATAAAATTAATATATGAATATATATTTTAAAGAAAATTTATAATTTTTTTATAAATATAAAATGCCTAGCAATTTATGCACAAATCATAATAGATTTAACAAAAATCAATAATTTAACTAATTTAGATTCATCTTAATTATGGAGTCCTCAAAGGGATCAAATGTTTTAAAATACAAACCTCTTTTACAGTGGAAAAAATTGTTGGGCGTTCTCCATGCCTTGTAGATTGTGTCGAAAAGAAATTGTTGGGAGTGTTATATATTCTATTCTATTCTTTCCACGACTAGCTCGATGTCTTGAGATTGTGTCGAAAAGAAATTGTTGAGCGTGTTATATATTCTTTCCACGACTACCTCCATGCGTTGTACATTGTGTTGGGCACAGTGGGGCATCATGGGGGGTGGTAGCCCCCCTTGTTGGGGGTACGGGGTCTAGGGATTCTTTCCATGACTAGCTTGCGTTGTACATTGTGTCAGGGTAGTGGGGCATCACGAGGGCGGACCCAAGGATGGGGGGAGACCCAAAGATGGTGAGCGGCGTACCTTCCCATGGTTTTGTGCATGGGGTTTGCACATGGTTTTGGGCATGATGGTTTTCTATTCATGTTATTTTGTATATCTAGTTAAGGGAACTACGGTTATCTTCTAATTCAGGGTTAGTGGATTGGGGTTTACTAATGTTTGGACATGTATATACTTTGGAATCTTATTTTGGGGAAAATCTCTGTATTTGTTTTATGTTTTTACCATTATATATTTTTTTGTGTTTTAAGAATTTGTTTGCAAGTAATTTTTGTACAAGGTTAAAACCTACAAAAATTCTTGGTGATCTGAAATTAAAGATTTAAATAGATCTAACCTAGTTTATGAAATTATATTTTTTATATATTGAATTCAATGAAAATAAAAATAATAAAGAAAATTTATTAATCATATTAAATTAGATGAAAACTGAAATTAACTAAAGCTAAAAATCTATGTTTACAAATTAAATGAACAAAAACCATTTTATAAAAAAAATGATAAGAAGTGAAATGAATAAAATTCATTACGAAAAGAAAAACTATTATTGAGTCCAGACACTTTATAGCTTAGAATAGGGTACATGTGTTGACATCTAAGGGTACATGTGTAGGAGTTTATATTGTAAATTTATTTTTATTAATAAAACTACAAACATTTTTTAGATAAAAGAAAATCATTGCCAACATGTTTTGTCCTATTTAACATTTTAACTTGGTCAAATTACATAAGCATTAAAATTAATATTACTTTAAAGTAAAGTAAAATAGTTAATTTGGCACTCTAGATTTTGAATATAATATTTTAAAATAGGTGTAGTCTAGCGGTAAAATGAAATAGATTTTTGTTGTTGTTTAAAATACATTTTTGAATGCATTTGTAGGGCTTGAATTTTACATATTAAACAATTTAAACTCAATTTCTTAAAATATTTGATAGATTTGGGTTAAAATTAACCAGAAAAATTGTCGTGAAAAAGGTCATTTCCTTTATAAGTTAGACTACACCTTTAAAATATAATATTTTTATTTTAAAATATGATATAATATTTTTTAAATAAAATTACTTTTTTTTTTGTTGGTAGTGAGAGATACTCTCTAGCCCAATATGTTAGAGATGTGTAATCTTAATGTAAACATATTATCGCAGTAAATATAAAATTAAAATATGGTAAAGATGTGTAAATTAATGTAACGTATTATAATGCAAACATTTTAACTTAGTGAAAATAAAACAGCTTAGATCCATTTTAACTTCGGATCTACCAAGCCCCGAGAGAGATCAAATCTATTTTCACATTAAAAGAGGCTTGCATCTCAAGAAATTTTATCCCTCTAGGCACTTGGTAGATCTAGAGTTAAGATGGATCTAATTTGGTTTAATTATTACTTATAATTATTAATTTTATGTTTTCATTTTATTTTATTTTATTTTTTTTAATTTTAAACATTAAGGTTAAACATTACCTCTCTTCCATACTGGGATCAAATGTTTACATAGGAGTTAAGTTTACTTATAAAACATAAAGAATTAGAAGGATCAAGTGAGAGGAAATCTTGGATAAATATTAACATTATAATATTATATTTTACCCAATTATAGTTATTACCACATGAAATATTAATTAAAATGTAATATATTACATTTTACCTAATATTTCTTTTACCTCCTACCTTTTAAGTTTATTCATTTCTAAACTTACCATCCTAGAGCCATCAAAGATCTATTTCTATAGCGCATTATTTCACATAAATTAAGAAAATATATTACATATATTATATTAAAGTGATTGTCAAAGAAGTCATTAAAATGAAGAAGCAATTATCGTTATGTACATTGTTTAACCCTACTCTTCTTAAAAAATGTTAGGTCTCTATACTACTAGTGTAACCCCTTATTGTTATTAGTACAACCCCCTTATTATATTGTTGTGCTCATGTAGTCTCCATATTATTATTATTGTGCCCCATAAAAGCCCACTATTGTTATTATTGTGCCCTTACATTATTATTGTTATGTCGGCTTTGATTATATTATGACCCCTTAGACTCCTATATATAGAAAGGAGATCTTGTCATTTGTATCATCCAAGAATTGTTCATTTGTGTAATGTAAAGGAGGTTGCCCCCTCAAAGAGGTTGATTTCTAAGGCGTTCATCTATCTTTTCTATCTTTTTGTGAGCTAGTTTCATAACATTTGGTATCAGAGCTTTGGATTCTAGGGTTTCACTGCTCCGAATAGGTCATCGTGGTATTTTAGCTATAACCTTTTTTTGCAACGTTTCAAAAGCTAAAAAAAAACCATTTGCAAAGCAGTCTTTCTGAACCGCGTGTCCGAATTTCAGATCTTGTCTTGCTATATTTTCGGAGATATGATGTGAGGAAGTTAGGGTTTTTGCAAGCTCCAAAATTTCATCTAAAATAGGTCATCGTGGTATTTTTCCTATAACCTTTTCGCTACAAAGTTTCAGAAGCTAAAGAAAAAACCCATTTGAGAAGAAATCATTCTGAATCTCGGGTCTGAATTTCAGATCTTGTCTCGCTATATTTTCGAATATATGATTTGAGGAAGTTAGGGTTTTTGTAGACTCCCGAATTACATCCTAAACAGGTGACCTTGGGAAAATCGTCATAACTTTCTCTTTGAGCAACAAATTGAAATTTCATAAGAAGTTACAGAAAGAGGACAGGCTGTAGTTTGTTGTGCATAGTTTTCAGATCCGAAGGTCGAAACAGTGACACATGGCACATCGTACAAGTTCTCTCTACTGAAACATTATATAATCAGGTCATCTTAGGAGATTGGGCATAACTCTTTCTTGGAGAATCAAATTCTAATTAGACTTACGGGATTAGAAAGAGGACTCAGAGGACTACTGCAGGAGATAATTTCAGAACTTTGAGATCTGAAAGTACAGAGTTACAGTCATTTCAAGATTGAGCTCATGAAATCAAGAAAAGGTGATATGAGGAAGTTTGATGGAAAGGATCCAGTAAATTGGATACTATAGATGGAGCAATATTTTGATCTACATGGTGTACCACTGTTACAAAAGTTATGTATTGCATCTTCATATTTAGAACCGAATCAATTTTATGGTATAAAGGGCTTTGTTCTCGTAAACAAATTGTTACGTGGTCGATTTTCACGGAGGAAATGAGAGCACATTATGAGGATACAAAGAGCAACACCTTCTTTAGAGCAACACCACAACAATTGGAAGAAAAAAGAGAAAAAGGGTTTTGTTACAAAGTGGAAAGAAAAATTATGGCAACAAAGAAGTCTACCCCTCACAACTATAAAGATGGAAGTGTTGTTTCTCCTAGCCTTCCACAACCTACAAGGGTTACACCACAACAATTAGAAGAAAAAAGAGAAAAGGGGCTTTGTTACAATTGTGATAACAAATACATTAAAGGTCATAAGTGTGTTGAAAAAAAATTATTTTACATTGATTGTGGAGAGGAAGAAGAAAAGGATCAAGAAACATCAAAAGTAGAGGATATACACCATGAACCCACCCAAGAGAAAGAAGAAATGAATCCGACCATATCTTGTAAAACATTGGAAAAAATTACCACTCTCCAAACTCTCAACATAGAAGGACATATCAAGAAGAAAAAGGTTCAAGAAGTGAAAGATCACATCGAGAAAGAAGAAATGAATATGACCATATCTTGTAATGCATCAGTTGGAATTACCACTCAAACTATCAATATAGAAGGATATATCAAGAAGAAAAATGTTCAAGAAGTGAAAGATCACATCGAGCATCAAGAAATGAATCCGACCATATCTTGTAATGCATTGGAAGAAATTACCACTCCTCAAACTATCAAGATAGAAGGACATATCAAGAAGAAAAAGGTAATAGTGTTGATTGATTCGATTAGTACCCATAATTTTATTCATTGTAAGATAGCCAAGGAATTGAATTGTTTCCTATATCCAGCACCAGAGTGTCAAGTGATTGTTGCAAGTGGAGGAACCATAAATTTCTCTGGAAAGTGCCATAATATCAAGCTATCCGTGGGAGAATATGTATTGAATAGCCCAATTCTTTCCATTCCAGTGGGTGGTGTTGATGTTTTACTAGGAGTCAAATGGCTACAATATTTGGATACGATAGCTTTTAATTTTCAAGAACTTTTCTTGAAATTTTGTTGGGAAGGAAAGGAAGTTGAATTTAGGGGTATCGAAGGGATACTGGGAAAGATAATCAACTCTAACATCATGACAAAGCTTCTAAATAAAGAACAACGGGGGGAAATTGCACAATTATGTTCACTAGAGGATCCCACATCGAAATCATGTATTTCTCGAGATCTCCAAAACGTTTTGGACAATCATTCCAAGGTATTTGATGCTCCCAAAGGCCTCCCACCTATTAGTGATCATGATCATGCTATTCATTTGATTCCAGGAATTGTTTCTCCAAACATCAGGCCTTACAGATATCCATATGCCCAAAGGAGTGGGAACTCCTTCAAAAGTTGCAGAAGATCCTAGTTCAGACAATATTGCGAGAACTTGACAAGGAAGGAAAAATCATATTGGAACCTAAAGCAGTCAAAGAACCGAGAAATCAAAAGCTACGAAATAGATCAACTTCAAAGTATCTCATCAAGTGGAAGAACTCACTCGCTGAAGATTCCACATGGGAGGACGAGAATTTATACAGAAGCATCAAGAACTACTCAAGCGTTGAGGACAACACTTTTTGAAGGAGAGGGGCATGTTAGGTCCTTATACTACTAGTTTAACCCCTTATTGTTATTAGTACAACCCCCTTATTATACTGTTGTGCCCATGTAGTCCCCATATTGTTATTATTGTGCCCCATAGAAGCCCACTATTGTTATTATTGGGCCCTTACATTATTATTGTTATGTTGGCTCTGATTATATTATGACCCCTTAGACTCCTATATAGAAAGGAGGTCTTGTCATTTGTATCATCCAAGAATTGTTCATTTGTGTAATGTAAAGGAGGTTGCCCCCTCGAAGAGGCTAATTTCTAAGGTGTTCATCTATCTTTTATATCTTTTTGTGAGTTGGTTTCATAACAAAAACACCTTTGTGAATCACTGAATAGTCTCCAAGAAGTTGTGAAGCTTTTATGGATATATACACATTTTGTATTCATCCATTCAATGATAGAAATAAAACATACAAAAGAACATAGGGCCACTGAACAGATCCATACAAATGTCGAACATATCCATAAAAATGTTATACCTTTACAGGCTACATGGATTCAACATCGTCATTTTCTATAGCTAATTATGTATCTCAATATAACATCAAACTAAAGTGGATCTAAGTTAGTTTAATTTCCCCCTTAAATAGGTTATACTCCACTTGAATACCATGGATCAATACCAAGACATCATTTTAACAAGTTCCAACTGCTTAAAAGGATGTTGATATCTTTATAATATATATAGGGTATTATTGAATATTTATAGAAAATCTTACCAAGATAGCCTCACTCTGGTTTCAACTATTGACACAAATACAAAATTTCATTGGAATGCTCAGTGCCAAGTAGCATTTGAAACATTCAAGGAAAAATTTTCAATAGTACTTATCTTGTGAGGTTTGAATTGGTCTATACCTTTCCACATTTCTATAAATGCTTTAGATATAGTTATGGGGGTTGCACTTGGGAAAATTTGGAATGATGACCTTGTTTTATCTATTTTATCAACAAGAAACATACTCCTGCTAAATAGAACTATATGGTAACAAAAAAGAATTGCTTGTTGTAGTACATGCTAATAATAAGTTTCAACATTACATTATTGGTATCTCATGTTTATAAATACTAACCACTATGCCATTTTCCATCTTATGAATAAGTTTGTTACTAATGAAAAGGTGTCTAGGTGGTTGCTTTTATTATGATAATTTGACATCACCATCCTCAACTAGCCTGGAAAGGAAAACATGGTCAGCGACTTTCTCTCTAAACTCCATAATGAGGAGAAGCCATTCTTGTAGAAGATCATTTTCTAGATGAAAATGTGTTTTATTTATCCACTAACTCATTGTGGTTTTCAAACACCAATAACTGTTTGTCTACGGGGAAGTTTCCACAACATATATCACCAAGAAAATGTCAAAAGTCATCAAACAAAGTGTTATGTATTCTTGGGTTCAAGTGTACCTTTTGTGTGATGGTAGATGAAATTTATTAAATTATTCAGTCATATCGTGATGAACCTTGTGGAGGACACTTCACTAGCATGTGAATTGAAAATAAGGTACTACAGTTGGGGCATTATTGGCTTACCATCTTTAGATATGCCAAGAATTATGTCAGAAGTTGTGAAAAAATTCAATGAATGGGGTGACTAGTCTAGTCATACAAGATGTCACTCCAACATCTAATCCTAATAGAGCCATTTTAGAACTGGGCCCTCAACTTTGTGGGGACAATCAACCATCCATCCAAGAAAAAGGTGTAAATTTTGTTATGCATTAATTACATGAATAAATGGGTTAAATCTAAGGCTCTACCAAAGGCCATTGAGTGGGTAGTAGTTAATTTTCTATATGAAGAGATATTTGTTTGGTTTGGGGTTCTCTAAGACATTAGAATTGATTAAGGAATACAATTCACTTCTCATCTCATCCAATTATTCGCCAAACAGTTTAAGATAAAGCACCAAATGTTTACTCCAAATCACCCTCAAGAATATGGATAGGTGGAAGTCACTAACAAATTACAAGACTCTTTAAGTAATATAATCCAATAACATATAAGGACTAGATTTATATACTTCTGGAGGCCCTTTGGGCCTATAGAAGCCATTGGAGAAACAATATGGGATTCATTCCCTATGATATTGTATATGAAAAGCATGTAGTCCTCCATATAGAATTTGAGATAAAGATATTGATGATTGCACTGCAAGTAGGTATGGACCTCTCATATGCTCAGCAACATTAACTAGATCAAATCAATGAGCTCAATGAATTTTTTCAAGATACCTTGGTACAAAATGCTCTTACCTGAAAACAAAGAGTTAAATGGCATGATGGGTTCATCAAAACTAAGAGGTTCAAAGAGGGAGATAGGCCTCTTCTATTTGAATCAAGATATAAAGATTCCAAAGGCAAGTTTTACACCATACTTTTGGGACCATATGAGGTTGACATAATATAGGACGATGGGTCCTTCGGGATTGGCACCATCGGTGAAGAAATAAATCCATTAACGAACAATGCCGGTTGATTGAGGTTGTATTAGAATCCAAGATAAATATAGGAATTCATTCAGAATTTAATCAAGCATAAGGTTACTCTGCCACCAACACCCACAACTCCATGATCTCTTCCAATTCAATGAAAAAATAAAAAAAAAGAATAAGCTTCGGTAGTGAAAACTTGATTGCATGCCCTACTAACATTGGTGATATTAGAAAATTAGTTATTGGCTAATACCACTAAGCATAGAAGGATTGTTAGTTGTGAAAACCTCTGTGAAGGAACAACTAAACAAACTTTTATTTGAAAATTAGGTTCTTGGCAAGAAAAAATTTGGGCAAAAAGACTAAGTACTTCAAGCACAACCCCATCCAAGGTCAAAAGAGGATTATCCAATGTATAAATATCTTGTGGTTGTTAGATTTATTTCCCATCAAATGTAACCTTTTCTACAACATCTAATATATTTTGGTGGAGACTAAAATATATAGTATTGCTTTGTTTTCTCTTTTGCACTAGCTTCATGGTTTATGTCTTTGCAAGAACAAGACGATGATGATCTTCATCCAAGTATCTCAAGGCAATCTACAAAAAGGTTCAAGGTTGAACTACCAAGTTTCCAGTCCTTGCAATCATTAAAAGGAGGCTTAAAAAGATCAACACGGCACTTGTGTTACATATTTTCTCGCAAAAATTTAAGTTTTCGCTAAACTCATTCTTAATTTATTTCCATGAATAGAATTCAAGGACAATAATGGGTGAACTTTATATTTTAATTTGCTTGTTTCCCTTCCTTCCCATGGTCATAAGACCTACATAATATGTATACCTAGGAATTATTTCCATTTGGTAGTATGTTGATCATTATTAATGTCATATGTTGTAATGCTCTAAACAAATAACATTTTTCAAAGTAATATCATGTTTGGTAGCACTTTAGTAGCATGATATTCATGACCATCTGATACCTTGAACCCAATATATTATTTGGGGAAATTTTAATCAAGAGCCACTTCGTATAATTATATCTTATTCAATAGCACATTAAAGTACATTCTGCAGTATGCAAATTAATGATGTTTCAAAGTGATTTAGATTTCTACACATGTTGAGGATTTTCTTTATCTTTTCATATCAATCCACAAAGAAAATAACTTGCCTCAATATCATTTTGATGTGTCCCATATCCTTTCAAGCTAATTGATTTCAAAGCTATTGATAACAAAGAATTAGATATTACAAAAAACATCCACCGATTTATTGTTGAATCATAATCCATTTACCAAAAAACCACTACTATTATTTCAAGAAGTCAGAAAAATGGGAGGATTAGTGAATCAAGTGGATTCTGAGGGAATTGATATCATAAGAACCAATCATGTGGTTATTAGAATTTTCACTCATGCTAGATGGATTCTGTTGTTTAAGAAATCTCAAGGTTCAGATGTGAAGATTGTGTTAGATTTTTCATATACCATCAATGGGATCGAGGCTTCGGTCCAACAACTTACAGTTATCATTAAATAGGAGTTTCCCAACATGGTGGAGGATCTCCCACAACAAATGGAAATATGGTCTAAGAATTTCAAATCATGAATTAAATTTGGGTTCAATTTCTTGAAAATCCTTCTCCACTACCGGACCTCATAAAGCGGGTTTGAAGGGAAATATTTCTACCACCTTAGAGAGACATTGTTTTCTTCATACAAAACTTTATCACCTACGCAAGTTTGTTTAGTATGGGTTATCACTACCATATCTGGATTCTGATGCACTTAACAAAGTGGAAGCTACTAGATATGTTATTTTATTTACTCGAGAGCTTAACAAAGATGGCATTAACCATCAGGAAGAGATGAAACCTAGGAAGAGACGAAACCTTGACTCAGGGTTATACCTTAGTTCTTGATAAAAATGTTGATTTTAATGGAACTAGACCAATTAGGCACTGCATAGGAAGTATTTTCCAAGGAATCAAAACTAATTCGTGAGCTAGCGTTTTGACAACAAAAGTCCAATTGACTTAAAGGCAATCGTGAGCTTTTGTTTTAGCTCCAACTCTAGAACCTCGTTATAAAAAAAGGGTATCATAACACCTAAACATATCGAGGGGAAAGAGGATCATGATCCTTGAAATGGAGGTTTCTGTTGAAAATGAAATCCAAGGATGGTGATACATGGGAATTTGGAGATCAGGAGGAGCTCTCCTCTAATCAACGACAAGACTAGTCTCAAAGCTTGGACAAGGGTTATGACCAAACCTTAGGACAAATAGAGAAACAATTCAAAGAAGGGTTTGAAAGGCACATGCTCCAAGCACCCATGTCACCACAAGGAAGATCCACCAATATGTTTTGTTCACAAAAGATGATGTCCCTTATGTTGAAATCCAGTCTAAATACCTCATGGTTGAGGAATTCCTTCATTCGATTTTCATCATGGCATTAAGGGAAATAGGACGAAAAAAAACCAAGAAAAATAAAAGAAAAAGGAATAAGTTGTGTAGCCCAAAATACTTTCAAATTTGTAACCCTAGTTAACAAGTCTTACATAAATAAAATAAAAGGCTTATGTTACAGAATAAAAAAAATTATTGTTGTAACACCCTCCTCCCACATCTACCTAAGCAAACGGCCAGCCAAGGTAAACATGCGACGAGAGGCCACTATGATATGATTCAACCTCCTAATTCATGCTAAGGAAGTGGAATCGACGGAAACATACCATACAGACATTAACTATCAGCTATTGGACCCTCAAGGGACATGTCAGCCACTCAGACAGCCTATCCCTGGGTCCCACTAATGTTCTGGATCTCTTAGGCCATAGTCACTCTCATCTTATGGGCAAGGGAGCAACCAAAAACCCAAAGTCGCTCTCACAAGATTGTCTGCCAGTGACCAGAGACCAAAGTAGCCAATGCTATGCCAACGACTCTGGGATTTGAGCCACTTTTTCAGGCCCAAAGCCCAAGTCACTACCCAGAATTTAACCATCTCTTCAAATCAGAAAAATAACATGGAAATGACAGTATTAAATCAAATACTTGTTTAAGACCTTGATTGGACCCCTACTAGCCATGACATGCATTTCGTCAAACATATTGCAAATATGTAATCTACATGTGTAAGTAACAGTTCTGAGCATAGGGATCTCATACTTAGCTAAGAATCGCTAAGAACCATTGATGCCTCAATACATCAACTACCATTTCATCCATTAAGTCATAGATACATTGATCATTCAATTACAAGTAAAAACATGATGAGAGCCACAGATGGTTGTTGTCATAAAACACATACATAACCAACATAATAGCATCATAAATACTCATGAAAGTACACATATATAAACCACATATAATCCATCAAAATGCTCACATAAATATAAGGATAAATTCCCTTTCATTAATGATGCAAAATCCAAACCCGCGATGGGACTTCCACGTTCCACCCGACCGTAGAATGGTTGAGCCAAATCTCTCTTCAACCATTTACCCCCGCGATATATTCCAAGCATGAATGTGGGATCTCATAGAACACATCAATCAAAACTCATCCAGGGCTTCTAAAGGCCATCCACTTCAACCCATCAAATGGTGATTCCACCTCATGGTCAGACATCACAAAACCATCATCGAATTGGTATCCATCCAAGCCTTCAAGGGCTTCCAGAGCATTTGTTCCAACCAAGGCTTCCAGGACTAGTAATTCAACCCATAGCTATTATCGGGCTTCTAGAGCATTTGTCCAACCAAGGCTTCCAGGACTAGTAACTCAACCTAAAAAGGGCTTCTAGAGTGTTTTTCCAACCAAGGCTTCCAGGACTAGTAACTCAACCCAAGTTGTTACACGCTTCCAGAGTGTTTTTCCAACCAAGGCTTCCAAGAACTAATAACTCAACCCAAGCTAAGGAAACATGAGAACCAACCAAAAACAAACAATGAAAGTAAACCCACAATCACCATGGATATCCAGGAAATGGCAAGGTTAGGCAATCCACTATCAATCCAGGCAATCCTCCATGCCAATGATAGATCACAACCAAGAAACCACATGCATGTGCCATGCATGCCAAAACTAGCGAAGAAAACATACATGTAATTCGGTACCTACAAGAAAATTTGAAATAGTTGTTGATCTTGATGCCTTCTTGCACTTTCTTGCTCTTCATTTGCCTTCGTGCTCCAAAAATCCAAGTATGCCACACCCACCAATAGTGCTACAAGAAAAATCTAAGTCTCGAAGAGTATGAGAGAGAGAGAATAATGAGAGAGCTCCAAAACTAAACTGAAAAAATGTTACCAATTGATCTTCTGAATCCTTTTTATGAACGAGCCCTCTATTTTCTTCATTTTCCATTATTATCCTTCATTTTCCATTATTTTCCTTCATTTTCCTCCTCACATGCAACCTGTGACCTTTCACCACCCTTTTCTCATAATTTCCATTATTTTCATAAATAATTGTGCCAAAAATGCCATTTCCTTTGCCAAATCCTTAGCCATTTCCTTTGTAAATTTCCTTAGCCATAAAAAATCACAAGTGATCCCCATCACTAGTATTTTGCCCAACATTCAGCTTGGAATGAGTGTCCCATCATCCATGGTTATTATTTTGCCTTTATTTACTTTTATTACATGGAATTTTCACCAGGGTTGTTACAGAACCCTCCCCCTTGGGGGAACACCGTCCTTGGTGTCCAACAATACCTATAACTGCAAAACTATTGTAGAAAAATATATACTGTCGATGGAGCTTTATAACTTACATTGATGCAGTATTTACAATGATCAACCTACTAAGAAGCAACCAACATAACAACATAATAACATGACATCATACCGCATAGTGGAGCTTTATAACATAGCTCATGGCGATATTTACATCCATGTACATAAACCAACATCATCAAAAAATATAATAAAACATATACCAAATCATATAGTAAAATCACACCAAAACACCAAGCCAAAACTACTCTGCCTCAACTAGCAAACAAGGATACATAGCATGCGTCTGATCCGTCATCTCCCATGTAGCTTCATCAGGCCCAAAGTGCTTCCATTGCACCTTAACTTGCTCAATTACTCGATTCCGGAGCATGAGCACGTTTTTCTGCAATATACACAAAAGCTCCAGCTAGAATTCTCCATCTGGTTCCACCTACAATATGTACTAGTCAATCACATGATCAAAATCCTTAACATACTTCTTTAGCAAAGATACATGGAAAACATCATGGACTTTCATTGTCGGAGGTAGTGCAATTTGATAGGATGCTGGCCCAATTCTCTCGACGATACTCAAGGGTCCACAAAACCGTGGTGCCATCTTGGCACAAGATCCAATTCGCAAGGAGCTCTTCTTTGGTTTGATGTGCAAGTACATTTGTTCCCCGACCTCGAACTCCTTGAAAAACATGTTCCTATCTGCATAAATCTTCTGCCTATCATGTGTTTCCTTTAGATTCTTCTTGATCACCTGCATTTCATGTTGCATGTCTGCCAACATATCTGGTCCAATCAATACCCTGCTAACTGGATCACTCCAATTGATGGGAGTGCTGCAACTCCGCCCTTATAATGCCTCAAAATGACTCATCCTCAATGACTCCTGATAATCATTTTTTTATGCAAACTCTACCAAATGGAGATACTCTTCACACTTCCATTGCTCATGCATCACATAAATCATCAACATGTCCTCTAATATCTTGTTGACCCTCTCTGTCTTTTTATCTGTCTGTGAATGATAAGTTGTGTTGAAGGCCAACTTTGTGCCCAACCCTGAAAATAACTCTTTCCAAAACTTGGAAGTGAACTTTGCATCCCTGTCTGACACAATCTTCTTCGAAACACCGTGTAGTATAACCACATCTCGGATGAATACCTTTGCTACATCACTAGCTGAGAATGTAGATTTCATCGGAATGAAATGCACAACCTTCGTGAACCTGTCCACAATAACCATAATGGAATCATGACATCTCATTGTCTTCGAAAACCCTGTGATGAAGCCAATGGAAATTACTTCACATTTCCACTCTAGAATCGCAATCGGTTGTAGCAGTCCACTTGGATGTTTACATTCTTCTTTCACTCACTGACAATCAAAACATCTAGCCACAAACTCTGCTACATCCCTCTTCAAATTCGGTCAATAATAAAATTTCTTCACTGCAGTTAATGTCTTCTAATAACCTGGGTGACCTAAATAAGGTTTTGCGTGAAGCTCCCTCAAGATCACCCTCTTGAGATCACTGTTATCTAGTACATATATCTTGTCTTAGAACCTGGCCAACCCATCTGTTATAAGACAATAATCCATACCTTGTGCACATGCACCTATACCTGTACCTATGCTTGTACTACCACATGTACCTGTACCTACACCTATACCTGTACCAGCATCCTGCTACAACCTATGCACAATATCCATATACTTGACATCCTGTTGACATGCCTGCAAGATCCTATCTTGTAATTCTTTCCCATGGGAGCTCATAGTTGCCAAGTGATTTACCTGTACCCATCTACTGAGAGAAGTTTCCACCCTATTCTCTTTACCTTTGATGTACTTGATCTTGAAATCAAACTCGATGATCATGGCCAACCACCTAGCCTGCCTGGCATTCAGATTCAGCTGGTCAAATAAATACGTCAACCCAATTTGATCACTCGTAAGTACAAATCTACTACCAAGAATATAGTGTCTTCACATCTTCAATGCATGTATGATCGTTGCTAACTCCAAATCATGTGTCGGGTAGTTTTTCTCATGCTCATTTAGTTTCTAAGAATCATAACATACCACATGTCCATCCTGCATAAGGACTCTTCCAATTCCTCTCTTGCAAGCATTTGTGCATACCACAAACTCTTTGTCTGAATCTACAATCGATAGCATTGGTGCATGTGTCAACAACTGCTTGAGTTTCTCAAAGCTAGCCTCACACTCTGAAGTCCATTCGAACTTATTAAATTTCCTTTGCAATGATGTGATAGGACAAGAAATCTGCAATAAGTTCCTGGTGAACCTCCTATAGTAGCCTTCCAAACCCATGAAATACCTCACATCATCCACACTCTTAGGAGATACCCACTCCATGATGGCTCTTATATTTTTTAGATCTACTGCAGTGCCCTCCTTGGAGACAACATGCCCCAAGTAGTGTACCTCAGTCTGAAAGAAACTACACTTGTTGAGCTTAGCATACAATTGATGCTCTCTCAACAACCTCAACGTTGTTGCTAAATGTTCAGCATGATCTTCCTCATTTTTATAATATACCAGTATATCATCAATGAACACAATAACAAACTTATCCAAATATGGATGAACACGCTATTAATCAAACACATAAATGTAGTAGGAGCATTAGTTCAGCAAAATGGAATAACGACAAACTCATAATGCCCATACCTAGTCCAGAACGTAGTCTTGTAAATGTCCTCCTCTTTGATGCGTACCTGATGGTATCCGGATCTCATATCAATCTTCGAGAACACTACTGCTCCCTTCAACTGATCGAATAAGTCATTAATCCTCGACAAAGGGTACATGTTCTTGATAGTCACTTTGTTCAACTCCCTGTACTCAATGCATAATTTGAGAGTATCATCTTTCTTCTTCACAAACAATACCGACGCGCCCCATGGTGATACACTTGGCCTAATGTATCCCTTTTCCAATGTTTCCTTCAGCTGTAATTTTAACTCAACTAACTCAGTGTGCTCATCCTATAAGATGCTTTTGATGTTGGAGCTGCCCCTGGCACTAACTCAATAGAAAATTCTACCTCCCTATGAGGTGGCAACTCTGTAATATCCTCGGGAAATACATCCTTGAACTTCAATAAAACTGGGTACCTGCTCATCACATCCATATCCTCAACTTCCTTACCCTTATCACTAGAAATGTGCATTGCAAATAACTTACACCCTTTCATATGGCTACGCTTTGCTTGCATAGTTTTCACCATCCTAACTGATGTAATTTTCTTCTTACCATGTAAGACTCTTGGTTCTCTATTGTCATCAACACACTCAATGGATTTTTCATAAAAATCTACCTTGGTTCTATGAATATACAACCAATTCATGCCCAACAACATATTGTATGAACCCAACGGTAATACATTCAAATGTGTTGTGGTAGGCATACTATTCAAGTCAAAAGCGCAAGATCTTGCCCAATGATGAACTCGTTTCTTCGTACGTGTATCCAACTGCACTAACCGAGACTCTATATGCAATTGCTTACTTAAACCACAATTACCCACCAATTCAGCACTAACATAGCTATAATTAGATCCAAGGTCAATCAAAATAGAAATAACTTGATCACAAAGCTTACCGTCCATCTCAATGATAGATGTTTGATGCTCTGCCTATTTTTTATCCAATGATGCATAGATATGTAGAATACTCTGACCAACATCCCCAACAATTTGTGCCTCCTGCACACTATATATCTAAGGTCTACCACCCTGATTTTACAGACAATCTATCTTGCGATGATCCTTGCCACAAATCCAACACTCTATAGGCTTCCAGCCTGTTTTCTTGTTTTGTTCTCCTGATCGGAATCCCTATCCTCTATCTGATGCATTGAACTTCTTAGGTGGTTCGAAATTCTTCTTTTTACTTGTATCCTGAGGTATTTCTCTCAATCTGTCCCATTTGCCTTTGTTCTTTGCATTACCTCTCTAGTCTGGCTTAGTCTTGGTTTTGCGCTCAATTGTTCATAGCAATGCCTTATCTTCTGAATGGCCTCCTCCAGTGATCTAGGCTCATTGAACTCAATTCTAATTTTAAATGCAATCGGTGACCCACTAATTAACCTCTGAATCTTGGCCTTTTCCTCTGTGAGATAAGGCACATACCTCAGTAACTCTAAGAACCTACTAGTATACTCATCATCTGTCATGGATCCCATCTTTAGCTCATAGAATTCTTTCGCCCTGTCACCAAAGTATCTTTATGAAAAATACTTCTTTTTTAATAGTCGCCCAATTTCACTCCAAGTCAAATCTTCATCATTTATACCTTTGACATTGTTCACGTCTTCCCACCAAATGTTTGCTTTTCTTTTGAGACTAAATATAGCCACTCTAGCTTTTAGGTTCTCTAAATAGTCATGCAATCTAAAGAACTTCTTCATGCCTAGTATCCATGCCTCTGCATCTTGTGATTTCTTTACCTCTACATCAAAAGTAGTTGGATTTTCTTTCTTAAACTCATTTGGAAAATACCCCTTATCACTCCTCTTGTAAGGATGATACCGATGACGATCATAGTCCTTATCTAAATCAAAACTAGAATCATACCTGTGTTTATCCCTTCTCCTATCTGGAGTGTCCAAAAATCTTCCATATCTGATTGTGTCATCTCTATCTGATCTGTGACAACCATGTGACCTACTACCATATGCCCCATTAGTTTTATCCTCCTGCTCATATTTGATCTAACGTGGTCCATGTCACTACAAATATGAAAAACTTTAAGTATTACTGCATTTACCTTTGCTTGTTTCTCCTACGCCTGTATGATTATGTCATTATCTACCTTACAACCCCTTATTACTTCCTTTAAGCTTCTCAGTGTAACTTCCAAATCAAAAGGGTTCCCAACACCATACTGCTCTTCGGATTCATAGGGAGAGTCTTTGTAGCCAACCATATTGCTATCTATTTGATATTTCTTCCTGGAAGGTATATCATGTAAGCTAAACCAAATCACAATAAACCAATGTACCTTAGTATAGCTCGGGGAGGATACCTTGTCTACAAGATTAAAAAATCAACATGATACATGTATAACATAATCATGACAACATATAGAAACATAAAACATAAGCATATGACTATGCAACTGCCATTCTATCTAGAGTCCAGTCATCAATGAATGACCTCAATAAAAACACACACCACGACCTCATGCATGACAACCACCATCATTACGTCATTATATACTTGACCGCATGCAACCATGAACATGCATAAGTGATGCATAACCATCCACACATATGCATAAACATATATGACCAAGCATGAATGAACAATACTTGAAATCAAACCTGCAAGAATGATACACGCAACCTAGCATATAAGAATGTCATCATACATGCAAGAATGTTACCAAACATACTACAATGATACATGTAAGCAAGATAAGTTGACATGTAACCAGTCATACACTCATGACGATGCATTCGTCAACAAAACATCAAGTTTCACCTGATGACATCACTACAACCATGAACAACATCATGCAAATGCAACAAGCACATGGAATGCAAGGGTGAGAGACACATGAAACTTACATGCATGCATGAAAAGCACATAGCCCATCCAGTATGAGGGGTGAACCATGCTCTGATACCACTCTGTAACGCCCTACTCCAACATCTACCCAAGGAACTGGCCGGCCGAGGTAAACATGCAACGAGAGGCCGCTATGATATGACTCGACCTCCTAAGTAATGTTAATGAAGTGGAATTGATAGAAGCACACCATAGATACATTCATTATCAACTACAGGAACCTCAGGAGACATGTCAAGAACTCAAACAGCCTGTCCCTCGGTCCAACTAATGTTTTGGATCTCTTAGGCCATAGTCGCTCTCATGCTATGGGCAAGGGAGCGACTAGAAACCCAAAGTCACTCTCACAGTCTTGCCTGCCAGTGACCAAAGACCAAAGTTTCCAGTGCTATGCCAGCAACTCCGAGATTTGAGCCAGCTTTTTAAGCCCAAAGCCTAGGTCACTGCCCAGAATTGAACCATCTCTTCAAATCAGAAAAATAACATGGAAATGACAATATTAAAGAAAATACTTGTTTAAGACCTTGACTGAACGCCTACTAGCCATGATAGGCATTTCGTCAAACATATCGCAAATATGTAATCTACATGTGTAAGTAATAGTTCTGAGCATAGAGGTCTCATACTTAGCTAAGAATTTCTAAGAACCATTGATGCCTCAACACATCAACTGCCATTCCATCCATTAGGTCATAGATACATTGATCATTCAATTACAAGTAAAAACGTGATGAGAGCCACACATGGTTGTTGTCATAAAACACATACATAACTAGCATAATAGCAGCAGAAATAATCATGAAAGTACAGTCATATAGACCACATATAATCCATCAAAATGCTCATAGAAATAAAAGGAGAAATACCATTTCATTAATGATGCAAAATCCAAAACAGGGATGGGACTTCCACGTTCCACCCGATCGTAGAGTGGCTGAGCCAAATCTCTCTTCATCCATTCACCCTTGTGCCATATTGCAAGCATGAATGTGGGATATCATAGAACACATCAATCAAAACTCATCTAGGGCTTCCAGAGGCCATCCACCTCAACCCATCAAACATTGATTCCACCTCACTTTCGGACATCATCAGATTGGTCTCCATCCAAGCCTTCTGGGGCTTCCAAATCATTTGTTCCAACCAAGGCTTCCAGGACTAGTAACTCAACCCACAGCTACCGTTAGGCTTCCAGAGTGTTTGTCCAATCAAGGCTTCTAGGACTAGTAACTCAACCCAGCAAGGGCTTCCAGAGCATTTTTCCAACCAAGGCTTCCAGGACTAGTAACTCAACCCAAGTTGTTATAGGGCTTCCAGACATTTGTCCAACCAGGGCTTCCAGGAACTAATAACTTAACTCAACCTAAGGAAACATGACAACCAACCAAAGACAAACAATGAAAGTAAACCCACAATCACCATGTCTATCCAGCAAATGGAAAGGCTAGGCAACTCACAGTTAATCTAGGCAATCCTACATGCCAATGACATATCACAACCAAGAAACCACATGCATGTGCCATGCATGCCAAAACTACTGAAGGAAACATGCGTACAACTCAGTACCTAGAAGAAAATCTAATGTAGTTTTTGATCTCGATGCCTTCTTTTGCTTTCATGCTCTTCCTTATCCTTCTTGCTCCAAAAATCCAAGTATGCCACACCCACCAATAGTGCTTCAAGAAAACTATAAGTCTCCAAAACTGAAGTGGAAAAAGGTTACCAAATGATCCTCTGAAGCCTTTTTATGAATGAGGCCTCTATTTTCTTCATTTTCCATTAATTTCCTTCACTTTCATCCTCACATGCAACCTGTGACCCTTCAACTCCCTTTTCTCCTAATTTCCATTATTTTCATAAATAATTGTGCCAAAAATGCCATTTTGCCTTTCCAAAGCCTTAGCCATTGCCTTTGCAAATTTATTTAGCCATAAAAAATCACAAGTGATCCCCACCACAAGGATTTTTCCCAACATTCAGCTTGGAATTAGTGTCCCCTCATTTGTGGTTATTATTTTGCCTCTATTTACTTTTATTACATGGAATTTTCACCAAGGCTATTGTTTAGTCAATTTAGTGTTCCTAAATTGATGTCATTAATTGTCAACCCGGGGCTCGTAAGCTGATGAAGTGAAGGTGTACTATATGTACTTAAGCAACCTCTTAGAGCTTTTTGTCGTTTGGGGTGTTGTTTGTGGTTAATTTATCTTCCTAAGATGGAGTGGTGATTTATAAACAGATGAGTGATGGTGTGTGTGTAAGGTGAATTCTAGATGAGTGAGGGTGTGTGATCAGTGGTTTCTAACTACTTGCTGAAAAGTAAAAGCTTGAAAGAAATAAATAACTTGAAAGGACTTGAAAGCAAAGAACCACTTTCTAATGGCATTAGACACCATTCATGCTGCTGCAAATAAAAGGTAAGAAAATCACTTAAAAGACCAATGATAAAGTTTATCTCTTCCTAACTCTCTGCCTCTAACACATAGTACTGTGTAAGACACGATTAGGAAGTAGCTAAAGATAA
The DNA here is from genome assembly GCA_031772625.1 of Pinus tabuliformis. Classification (NCBI taxonomy): domain Eukaryota; kingdom Viridiplantae; phylum Streptophyta; class Pinopsida; order Pinales; family Pinaceae; genus Pinus; species Pinus tabuliformis. The sequence continues at coordinate 1,691,672,030 of CM062817.1, forward strand.
GTCTAAGAAATGATAAAAAAAATGAGAAAAATCTACTTTAAAGACTAGTTATAATGTTTTGCTCTTTCTAACTCTCTGCCTCTAACACATAGTACTGTGTAAAGCACGATTAGAAAGTAGTTAAAGATTAGTCTAAAAAGTACCCAAAGCCAGCTGCAAGTTATTAGTATTCTGATCTCAAAAAGATAGACAATTTATAATAAAGAGACCATTCATATGTTAGCAGACAACTTTGAGAAATAAAACTAAAAATCAGCTATGAAAATAAAGTAAAGGCAGCAACTTTGAATCTGTCAACTGAAACTACCACTAGATATAAAGCAAATACACAAACACAAAACAATCCTGGGTTAAAAACCTGCAAAAGAACAATGCTGATCAGCTTAAAATAAAGCTGGAAATGAAATAACATGAAAGTAAATTAAGTTGTACATGTTTCAAGAAAAGGAAATGCTGAATGAAAATAAGGAAATGTTGAACATAAAATACTATACAAGGCTAACATGAACAGGGGCCCTCCATTCATATAACCCAAAGAAGACTCAAGGTATTGAAAGCTTCAGAACAACACTGCTTCTATTACTCCATGTGCAGAAAATTACAGTCAAGAGTGCTAGAACAGCACTATTAAAACAGAGTTTTGAAAAGCACTAAAATGATAACGAGTTCATAAAACACAGCAACTAAAAAGTAACATAAGCGTATGCAAACGCTAGTTTTTATAGGCATCTGAAAGATGGCCTAATGCGTACAGCTAAAACTGAAAAATAAACTAACTGTCATGCGTAATTAAGGTTCAATAACACGTCATTAAGCCTCGTGGATGAGCTGGAGGTTCTGGTCGTTATGGGCAATGAATCCAGAGTTGGATTATGTCCCCCACAGCTTGCATAAGACGGCCAAATCACTGTTTGAATTGACGTGACCCAACAGCTTACGTATCACCGTTAAGCTGCCTTTGTTGACCATAACTTGACCCTCGTTGACCAGAGGTACAGATGATGTGGATGGCTGAACCAATGGCACAGGAACCTCGAGCACCTTGATTCCTAAGTGCCCATGTGGCTCGTTTGGCAAAATGACACGTGGAACCTTGAGATTAACAAAAAGGCTGCGGGATCATCAGATGGCTGCGGAATCAGCAGATGGCTCCGGAATTCCTGTAAATATGTCAAAATCTAAACAAAACATTCACACATTAGCAAAATTCCTTAATCATGCTTAAAGTCATATAATGTAATGATCTGGGTTGGTTTGCAAGGAAAATGAGGCAAAAGTGAGAGATGAATGAGGGAAAACTGTAGGTAATGGTGGATAATCAAGTGTAAAGTAGAGGCTCTACATACCCCCACTACGAGGGCATTGCATGTCCTCATGCAATCAAAAACATTGTTCAGTCCACCTGTTGGGATGCCTCTGCCAAGACATCCAACCTTCTCTTCTTTCTCTGTGTGGCCACATTAACTCTTGGTCTTTTCATCAAACACCTGAATTTTAGATTGATCAAGGCTCTGTTTAATTTCCTGCATCTCTTCTTGAGCTTTTTGTTTTCCTTTTGCAACAGGCCCATATGAAGCATGGTGTTATCTTGGACCATCTTGTCCACATCGCTTTGTACCTTCAGTTTTTCATTTTCTTGTTTGATGTGGCGATTTAGTACCTCCAGCTCAAATATTTCTTGCTTCAGTGATTGAACTTGCTGCTCCAAAGGTTGAACAGTACTGGGACCAGCAGCTGCTTGTTCCAACGTCTCCAGGTAATTATAAACTTTCTGCTGATCAGGATCAACCTCAGGTGACTTCTTAGGACTGGGCTCATACTGAAATTCGGATCCATGTTCATATTCAGGTTCATGCTCAAAAGGACTTTCCTCACGTGGAGGACTGGTCTCAACATACTCAGCGTGTGAAGGGCTTTTCTCAAAGTCAGGACTTGTAGCACCTTTTTGAGGTGTGCTCAAGTCAATAAAGAATGACTTTTGACCCTTTGTGGCCCCTACTTTTCTTTGTAACCTGCTGCTTCTTCTCACAGTGGTGATGTTCTGTTTTTCTTTTTGTGCTTTTTGCTTTTGTTTTTCCACCTTCTTTGAAAGGGCAGTTTCATGGAGTTGGGCCATTCTTTGTGCTAAGGGCTGAGTATCTTCTTCACTAGAGTTCTCTAGAGTAAGGTAGGTTTCTTGAGCTATGGATTTTCCTTTATCTTTCTTTTGTTTCTTCCTACCCTCTTTTCTCTTTTGAGCAACTTCTTGGGCAAGTTCTGCAAGGGTTTGTGTGATGACTCTTTGAGCTGTTTGATCAATGTCCACAGCAGGCTCAGGATCAATTTCATGTTCAGAATGATGTACATCAGTTTCTTCCTCAATCTGTTCTTGGACAATTTCCTCTTGGACAACAGTTTCAGGGGTAGCCTCTTTTCTTTTTCTTCTACTCTTTCTAGGCACAGAGGTTTCTCCTACTTCTTCAAAATGGTTTCTCACAAGAAATTTCTCCCAGGTATCTCTTTTTGCTTTCAACTGTTCCTCAACTAGCATCTTAACAAGATCATGATGATACAGATGTGATTCAATGTTTCTAGGGTTCCTTTGGACAATTGAACACATTTTTCTAAGACTTGAGAGTAGAAAATATGGAAGGTTAATATCATCTCCTAAGAAATGCATCATGACTTTAGCATGGTAAACATATAAAACTCCAAACCTTCCCTCACAAGTAAAGAATTTTTGCACTAATAACAGTAAAGTTGTCCATTCTTCCTTGACATAAGTAACAGGAATCCCTTTTGTAAAAATGTTGGTATCCATACCTGGGTTCTTTAAGATTTGCTTCCACTGTTGGTCTTGTACTGATCGGTTTTTAAACCATCTTTCTCCAGTTTGTGGGAGTGAAGTGGCCTGTGCTATACTGCTCTCAGTGACTGTAAACTTCAGGTCCCCTATCTCCACTTGATTGTCTTTGTCTCTGAAGGAACGTGCAAAGGCCTTCGTAACCTCTTTGTGGTAACCTCTGAATTTCTGGATGCATTGGAGCCAGTTTGCTTTCTGCAAAGCTTCTTTAACTTGAGGATATCCCTCCAGAAATTTTGAACCCTCGGGTTCTACTCTCAAGAGTTTACCCATTGGCTCTACGGCTCTGTTCTAAAACTTTTTGAAAAAAAGGTTACACGGCTTCAACAGTGGCCTTAACACAGTAGATTTACGGCTCTGTTCTAAATCTTTTGGAAAAAGGTTACACGGCTTCAACAGTGGCCTTAACACAGTAAATTTACGGTTCTACTGTAACAGCCGTAACACTGATAATCAGAATTAGCAGAGAGGAGGACGTAAAACAGAGTATGGCTAAGGTAGCAGCGTAGTGAGCACAGCGGAATAGGAACTGTGGAAATGAAACAGCGTGAATGGAATGATACGAGAGTATGAGGGTTATGAAATGATGGGTAGAAACGGTTAGGTCCTTAGGTTTCGGTCATGGGTTTACACTTGGCTGCGGGAATTATGACACAGAGAGACGTAGTACAGTAGTCTACGTCACTTAGGTACGAAAACCTTAATGGAAGAGCAGCCGCAATCGAGTTTCAAAATCGTGATGAACATGACCGATAAGTGTGGGGGATACGTGGATCTTTGGTCGTATGATGGGAAAAACTGGTAATCATTACATTAAATGGCAAGAAACATAACCCCGGAAACTTTGCAAAATGAGATAACCGTAAGTTTAAGATTTAGATCATACCTCAGATCCGCGCTTGGATTGCCTTTGATTATTTTCCACTAACCCTTCATTGTTTTATTGCTGTTGCATGACCCTTTTCCACTTATTGTTGATGACTTCTGGACTGTAAATTTCTTTTTAAACAGACTGTGTTTTTTTATGCAGGTGCAGAGAGCTGCGGAATCGTTAGATGGCTGCAGAATCTCCAGATGGCTGCGGAATCTACAGTGGTACCCTCCGGCTGCACAAAATAACTTTAGTTGTCTAAAAAAATGACTTTATTGATGGAATGAAATGTAATGAATGGATTAATGAATGGATGGATGGATGGAAAGAAATGAGGTGAGGTGAGAGTTATTAAATGAATGAGATGGTGAATGAGGTGGATGAAATGGCGAAATGAGATGGAAGAGAGAGAGATTTTTTTTTTTTTGGAAAACATGAGGTGTCAGGTGACCTTGATTTTCACCTCAGGTTTTCTGCATGAGACTGCCAATCAGAGATTGGTTTTCAAGCTCATACATTTATTCTTTTTTTTTCCTTTTTTTTTTTTTTTTTTTTTTCTTCTTTTTTTTTCTTTTTTTTTCAAAAACCAAAGATTAGGCTGATGGAGGAGAAGAATCCTTCTCCACCAACCTGATTGCAGAATCTTCTTTAAACAATTTGACAAACTCTTCTTTTGAGAATGGCTTTTGGTAAATTTTCAAGCGATGGCCATTCACAATAAGAGGAGTATGAAATTCATCAATAGTTTTCACTCGAACTGCTCCATTGCTAAAGACTTCATCAATCTCATATGGCCCAAGCCAATGAGTTTGAAACTTTCCTTTGAAGTCTTTGAACTTTGAATCAAACAATAGAGCCCAATCTCCTTTCTGAAACTTTCTTTCTTTGATATGACGATCATGCCATTTAGATCTTTGGTGCTGAACTAGATCGGTCCTTAGAATTGCATCTTGTCTTATTTCATCTAGCTCATTTAGCTGGTCCATTCTGTGTCTTTGAGCTTCTGAGAGGCTCATTCCCAATTGGACTGCCATCTTGAAGGTCTTGATTTGGAACTCAATGGGGAGCAGGACTTCCTTCCCATAAACAAGTTCATAGGGAGAATGTCCTGTTGTGTTCTTCCATGTAGTCCTATAGGCCCATAAGGCTTCAGGGAGCCTTTCCGCCCAATCTCTTCTATGAAGATGAACAGTCTTGGTGATAATGACTTCAAGAATTTTATTGGTAGATTCCACTTGGCCATTGGATTGCGGATGGTAGGGAGTGGATGTTCTGTGCTTGATCTTATATTCCTCCATCAGCTTCTCCATCAATTTAGATGTAAATTGGCTGCCCTGATCTGTTACAATTTCCCTTGGGACACCAAAACGAGTGAAAATATCCTCAAAAAGAAATTGAACAACAGAATTTTCAGTGGCAGAAGGCAATGCTTTTGCTTCTACCCACTTAGTAACATAATCAGTACAAACCAGTATATACTTCTTTTGCTTTGATGGTGGATTAATTGGTCCAACGAAATCTAGAGCCCATTTCTCAAAGGGTTCGATGCATACCTGAGGTTGTAGAGGCATTTCATTTGAAGGAGTTGGTTTCCCAACTCTTTGGCAGCTGTCACACCTTTTAACATACTGCTTTGCATCTTTAAAGAGAGAAGGCCAATAATATCCTAGAGAAAGGATTTTATAGGCTGTCCTCTTGTCAGCAAAGTGCCCGCCGCATGGTTCATCATGACATGCCTTAAGGATGTCAGGCATTTCATCTTCCCGAACACACCTTCTGATTATACAATCTGGCCCTGTTTTGAACAATTCATTAGAAATCCAAGAATAATGTGCACTCTCCTGAATGATTTTCCTTTTCTCATTAGGAAATAAGTGTAGAGGAAGCTTCCCTGTAACAAAATAATTAGCCATATCTGCATACCAAGGTGTCTTGGTAGTCACTGCAAACAAGTATTCATCTGGAAACTTATCTTCTACTGGAGAATCTTCATTAGTGTTTTGGATTCTAGACAAGAAATCAGCTACTGTGTTTTGTTTTCCAGGTCTATCTAACACAGTAATGTTGAATTCTTGTAAAAGTAAAAGCCATCTTGTAACTCTACCATTAGTGACAGGTTTGTTCATCAAATATCTTATGGCAGAGTGATCAGTATGGACAAAGGTTTCATAGCCGGTTATGTAGTGTCTAAACTTGTTGATTGCATGTACCACAGCTAAGAACTCTTTTTTTGTAACAGTATAATTTAACTCAGTGGAGTCAAATTCTTACTTGTGTAATAAATGGCATAAGGGATCAAATCCTTTTGTCCCAAAACAGCTCCTAGAGCTGTATCTGAAGCATCAGTAGAAATGTGGAAAGGGAGTTCCAATTTGGCCCCCTTAAGATGGGTGCTTCAGATATTCTAGTCTTTAAAGCTTCAAAGGCAGATTGACACTCAGGATCCCATTTGAACTCACAGTCCTTGGTAAGCAATTTGAAAAGAGGGGATGCTATCTTAGTGAAGTTTTCAATAAATCTTCTGTAATACCCAGTAAACCCAAGAAAACTCCTAACATCCTTCTGGCAATTTGGAACAGGTAACTTAGAGATGACTTCAACTTTGGACCTATCAACCTTAATCCCATCTCCTGAAATATGATGTCCTAAAACAATCCCTTCAGTAAACATCATAAAACACTTTTCATGACTTAAAGAAAGATTTGTTTCCTTACATCTTACCAGTACTTTTTCCAAATTTTCCAAAGCTTCTTCAAATGTATTACCATAAACTGTGAAATCGTCCATGTATACCTCTACACATTCATGAATCAGATCTGAAAAGATTCCTAGTACAGCCCTTTGAAATGTAGCGGGTGCATTGCACAATCCAAAAGGGAGTACTCGGTAGGCAAAAGTTCCCCAAGGACAAGTAAATGTGGTTTTGTCTTGATCTTCAGGTGCTACCTGAATTTGATTATACCCACTAAAACCATCCAAGAATGAGAAATACTTTTTACCTGCTAAAGTGTCTAGTACCTGATCAATAAAAGGTAGAGGGAAATGATCCTTTAAGGTTGCCTTGTTCAATTCTCGATAATCAATGCAAACTCTCCATTTACCATTCTTTTTGGGCACTATAACCAAGGGAGAAACCCATTGGCTATCTGAAATGGGGTAAATGAAGTTTACCTTGAGCAATTTTTGGAGTTCTTCTTTCACGATTTCCCTAAGGTTTGGATTCATCCTTCTTTGTGGTTGCCTAATAGGTCTGTTGTTTTCTTCAATGTAGATGTGATGAATACAAGTCTTAGGATCGATTCCTTTCATGTCAGTGTATTCCCATGCAAAGGCAGTGGAATGTTTTTGCAACAGTTTAGTTAATTCTTCTTGTTGTGATCTTCCCAAGTTTTTGTTAATGTTCAATGTTTTTCCTGGAAGGATTTCAACTGTAGAACTACCAAACTCTTCCATTGAGAAGAGAGACATCTGTCTAGAGGAGAGATATTCAATGTCTGCATCTAACTGAAACTGTGTAGAGTCATATTCTGAAGGTATTTCAAAATTTTCTAATGTATTTAGAATTTGACTATCCTCACTAATCTCAGAGATGGTTAGAACAGGTTGAATAGTATCTTCATCTTCTCCTATTTCTGTTATAGCCTTTGCTGGGGGATACAAGTTGAATTTCTTGGTGGAATTACCATCTGATATATACATGTCTCCAGACCTACAACTGATGAAAGCATCAGTTGTTGCTAGCCAAGGTCTTCCTAAGATAAGAGGATGTCCTCCTAGATTGTTCTTGGGAGTTAAAATCATAAAATCAACTGGATATTTCCAAGAATCTAGAGAGACTGGAATATCTTCCAATACACCATCAGGTTTAATGATTGATCTATCTGCAAGCTGTAGCAAAGTAGGTGTAAAGAGAAGGTTAGGAAGCTTTAATTGATCCATGGTCTGTCTACTCATGATGTTGATCGCGGCTCCTAAGTCAATCAAAGTATTTGGGATTTCAACCCCATTAATATGAGTTTTGACAATAGGGCTACCGGGATCTACATATTTTTGCATGGTAATCTTACCCATCATTATGTCTGCAATTTTTCCAACTAGATGTATCCTTTTAGTATCTCTAGTTCTTTTTCCTGTTTTCTTCAAACTCAACTCCTTTATTGTCTTCGCTAGAATGGGAATTTCTTTAATGGCTTGTAACAAGGGGATCTTGATACAGACATTCTTCAATTCATCTAGGAAACTATAGTCAGGCACCCATATCTGCTTTTCCACTCCTTTGTCAATTTGCAATCTTTCAGGAAAAGGAGGTGTAGCTACAGGTGTAGGTTGCTCAACTATGGGAGTTGTAGAGGTTGATTCTTTTTCTTTTTCTTTTTGGATATTTTGGTTTTGAAGTGATACTTCAGAACCTTTATTGACTTTGAGAGATTCTTCCTCAGAAATGCTTGGTTGTTGAACACTTGTAGAAGGTTGATCTAAGATTCTACCTGATCTGAGTTGTACTTCATTGAGAGGAACAACCATATAGGTAGGGAATGGTTGACCTTCCATCATGTAAGCATTTTGAGGGTTCCTATTATTTGGATTTGGTAATGGCTGAGAGGGAAGTTGATTTGATTTCTGCTGGGATTGAAGTGATAGTTGAGAATTTTGATTTTGTGGAGGAGGTTGTTGTTGTTGAGGGTATGGCAATGATAGTTGTTGACCTTGGTTTGGAAGTTGTGGAGCTTGCTGATTCTGAAATGATGGAGGATATTGATAGAATTGAGCAAATCTCCCATAAGGATTTTGCATGCTTTGCATCCATGCTTGAAAAGCATTTTGAGGTTGAGGCCAAGGTTGTTGCCAAGGATTCCAATTTGGTTGGGATTGAGAATTCATAGAGTTGTTAAACCCTTGATTCTGTTGTCCTTGCCAAGGTCTCCTTGCAATAAAACAGAGAGATTCAAGTGTATCTGGATCCTCTTGAAAGACTGCTTTGAGGCCAGGAATTGAAGGACAATCCTTGGTCTCATGAGTTTCCGAGCAAATTACACATGTTTCTACAACGTGTGCATCTAAGGGACATTCCCTTAAAGCATGTTTCTTTCTACACTTCGGGCAAAAGATAGCCAAAGCCTCAGCTTCTGCTTTTTGTTTATTGTGAATCTTAAGGGTATCAAGTTGTTCACTAAGACTCCCTAAGATGTCAGTTTTAAATTCATCAAGCATACTGTCGATTTCAGCCCTACTCACTGATCCTGTTGCAGATTTATTTGCCCTAAGGAGAGAAGGATCTCTAGGCCCTTTTTGAGTTTTTGATTTGCCCCTTGAGAGATGGATACAGAGTTCTGCTATATCATTGAGTGAAAGTTGAGAAATATCCCCTTTCCCCATCATGTTTAAGATGTCTATCCATTCATCCCTAATGGCTTTTAATAAGAGGGCTTTTAAGGTCTCTTCATCCAAGGTACTCATTTTTGCTCTCTTCAAGTTATATTGAAATCTTTCAAGTAAATCTTCTAAGCTCTCATCTTCTTTTTGTATCATTTTAAAAACCTCGTCCTTGTGATTAGTAGGCATACAATAGTCCAAATACCTATCCAAAAATGTTTGTTTCATTTCATCCCAAGTCCTAATGGATTGAGTGAGTAACCCCATGAACCATTTCAAGGCTTGATCCTTCAGTGTTGAAGGGAACAATTTGAGTTTCTGGGAGTCATCCAGGTAGTCATAAGTTCGACATACCACTTCAAACTCAAATAAGAATGTTTCAGGGTCCTCAGTCCTTAACCCATGGAAGTTAGGGAGGACAGATGGTGATATGTTTTTCATGGTGGCTCGGGAATCCTCATTAACAATGGGAAACCCAAATGAATTATCCCCATCTCTATTTCCTCCTCCAAGGGGACCTCTTCCTCCATTATTGTTATTGTTGTTTCCTCCTCCTCCTCTACCTCTACCTCTACCCCTACCACCTCCTTCTTCCTCTGCCATGATGATTCTCCTAGGGATTTCAAAGTCTTCTGGTTCCTCTACAAAAGGTGAATGAGAAGAGATTTCTCCTTCCTCCTCAGATGATTCCACTTCCTCAATTACAATTGGTCTTTTTGTAGGAGAAAGAGAAGAGTCTCTTCCTGGTTCAAACTCAATAGAAGGTGTAGGAGAGTCAACTCTTGGCTCTTGAATTCCAGGAATTCTAGGACTAGGAGTTTCGGTTGGAGATAAGGGGGGTGTCTCTTGTCTATCCCTTGAAGCAGATGGACTTGTAAAAATTGAACTTCGAGCTCTAGCTAAAAACCTTCCTCTAGAATCTCTAGCTCTATGCATGTCATTTTTTATTATTTTTCTTCAAGTCAAGTTAATAGTTCTTTTTCTGATCTTCCAGTTCACTCTAGGTGCAAGAAGAGAGCATACTCAAGAAACTACCAAATCAATAACTTTCTCTTTTCTGATCCTCCAGATCACCTTGCAGTGCAAGAGGAGAGCATACTTTGATAGGTTATCAACTTCTTTCCTTGAAATTTTTATGTTTTTTTTTTCTAAGAATATGGCTACTTAATTTCACTTCCACGGCAACGGCGCCAAAATGTTTAGTCAATTTAGTGTTCCTAAATTGATGTCATTAATTGTCAACCCGGGGCTCGTAAGCTGATGAAGTGAAGGTGTACTATATGTACTTAAGCAACCTCTTAGAGCTTTTTGTCGTTTGGGTGTTGTTTGTGGTTAATTTATCTTCCTAAGATGGAGTGGTGATTTATAAACAGATGAGTGATGGTGTGTGTAAGGTGAATTCTAGATGAGTGAGGGTGTGTGATCAGTGGTTTCTAACTACTTGCTGAAAAGTAAAAGCTTGAAAGAAATAAATAACTTGAAATGACTTGAAAGCAAAGAACCACTTTCTAATGGCATTAGACACCATTCATGCTGCTGCAAATAAAAGGTAAGAAAATCACTTAAAAGACCAATGATAAAGTTTATCTCTTCCTAACTCTCTGCCTCTAACACATAGTACTGTGTAAGACACGATTAGGAAGTAGCTAAAGATAAGTCTAAGAAATGATAAAAAAATGAGAAAAATCTACTTTAAAGACTAGTTATAATGTTTTGCTCTTTCTAACTCTCTGCCTCTAACACATAGTACTGTGTAAAGCACGATTAGAAAGTAGTTAAAGATTAGTCTAAAAAGTACCCAAAGCCAGCTGCAAGTTATTAGTATTCTGATCTCAAAAAGATAGACAATTTATAATAAAGAGACCATTCATATGTTAGCAGACAACTTTGAGAAATAAAACTAAAAATCAGCTATGAAAATAAAGTAAAGGCAGCAACTTTGAATCTGTCAACTGAAACTACCACTAGATATAAAGCAAATACACAAACACAAAACAATCCCGGGTTAAAAACCTGCAAAAGAACAATGTTGATCAGCTTAAAATAAAGGCTGGAAATGAAATAACATGAAAGTAAATTAAGCTGTACATGTTTCAAGAAAAGGAAATGTTGAATGAAAATAAGGAAATGCTGAACATAAAATACTATACAAGGCTAACATGAACAGGGGCCCTCCATTCATATAACCCAAAGAAGACTCAAGGTATTGAAAGCTTCAGAACAGCACTGCTTCTATTACTCCATGTGCAGAAAATTACAGTCAAGAGTGCTAGAACAACACTATTAAAATAGAGTTTTGAAAAGCACTAAAATGATAACGAGTTCATAAAACACAGCAACTAAAAAGTAGCATAAGCGTATGCAAACGCTAGTTTTTATAGGCATCTGAAAGATGGCCTAATGCGTACAGCTAAAACTGAAAAATAAACTAACTTTCATGCGTAATTAAGGTTCAATAACACGTCATTAAGCCTCGTGGATGAGCTGGAGGTTCTGGTCGTTATGGGCAATGAATCCAGAGTTGGATTATGTCCCCCACATCTTGCGTAAGACGGCCAAATCACCGTTTGAACTGACGTGACCCAACAGCTTACGTATCACCGTTAAGCTGCCTTTGTTGATCGTAACTTGACCCTCGTTGACCGGAGGTACAGATGACGTGGCTGGCTGAACCAATGGCACAGGAACCTCGAGCACCTTGATTCCTAAGTGCCCATGTGGCTCGTTTGGCAAAATGACACGAGGAACTTTGAGATTAACAAAAAGGCTGCGGGATCATCAGATGGCTGCGGAATCAGCAGATGGCTGCGGAATCAGCAGATGGCTGCGGAATTCCTGTAAATATGTCAAAATCTAAACAAAACAGTCACACATTAGCAAAATTCCTTAATCATGCTTAAAGTCATATAATGTAATGATCTGGGTTGGTTTGCAAGGAAAATGAGGCAAAAGTGAGAGATGAATGAGGGAAAACTGTAGGTAATGGTGGATAATCAAGTGTAAAGTAGAGGCTCTACAGCTATTACAAAAGCTAAGATTTAGAAAAATAAACTTAAACTGAAAAATTTAGATAATTTGTTGGAGGCCATTGAGTGAAGCAAAAGGCCCAGAGGTTAGAGCACATAATTGTTTAGAAGAGTGTGTGAAATAATCCTTGCAAGTCATCAATGTCATCCTCAAAGAATAATAACCAACACCTATGGTTTTGTTCGGCTAAAACTCAACTTACCACAAAGGAGAAACAACGATGAAATTTTTGATTTAGGAATTATCCATATGGAAATTCATCAAGAAGTTATGGAGAAGTTAAAAGAGAGATGGTTCACCATGTATCTTACCCAAGGGAGGAAATGGAAAGCTAAAATCAAGAAGTATAAATATTAGCTTGCATAGGTCGAAACATTAAAATAAATTGCATGTGAATTGGATCTTGAGGCTATATCTTATAGAACCCCTTTAAGGGTTTATCAAATATTTTTACATGATATATGGATACCATTCATACTAGGGAAACTAACGACAAGAAAACTCTATATACCCATAGGATTTCATGGATATGTTCTTTTTTATTTATTTAGAATATCAAAATTTATTGTGCGAATTATACCAACTCAATTTCTACTTCAAGATAATGCTCATTCGAACCCTGACCCATAGTTTTGGGATGTCCAACTATGACCTTTTACCTCTTATATCATTAATATTATTCGATGGAGAAAGGTTCTATATTTCTATGCATGGGCTAAGTTAGAGACAAAACTAATGATTAGGGATGAATACCCATTTATAGGTTTGATCATAGACAATTACCAAATGATAAATAAGGATTTGAGAGACTTTATGACTATCTAACATTACCAAAGGTTTTCAATAAAAGAATATCAAGATGAGTGTTTGAACATTTCTGTGGTGAGAATCATGAGTTTGAGTATTCAGAAATGATCCATAATAACCATTTTTGTGTCGACGTTCAAGTCTATAACAAGACTCATTGTCAAGACAAATCCATAGAGAAGAGGAGGATGAAGGGTAATAAATATGGAATGGAAGGAAAAGAAATGAGAAAGAGCCAATCAGTAGCCCTAAAATTAATTTCAAGGAGAGATTATGAAGAGAAATTTTTTTACTAAATTATTATGGGTAATTTATTATAAATTAATATTATTAATAGTGACAATTATTATTATAGTTTTTATTAAGGATAATTATCATTAATCATAAAGTAAATGATCTTGTATTATTATTAAATTATTAAATTATTAATATTAATTGTTATTTATTACTAATAACAAAGTTAATTAATAATAACACTAACAAAGCTAATAATTTTGGTATTAACTTTATAGATTAATAATGATTATAATTAATAAAGTTAATAATTATTATTATTGATGTAAGAATTGCTTATTAATATTGATAATAAAGTTTTAATTATTAGGGTTTATAATTGTTATAGTTAGGGTTAATTATTATTATTGTATGTTATTAATGATTAAGATAGATATCTATTAAGGATGGTATGGAAGGAATAAGGAAAAGGTTATGTAGTGAAAGGATTTTAGAGGGGGATGTATGTGACTGAGAGGTCAGGAGGGAGAGGATTATTGGGGTAGAATGATGGGGAAGGGGATGAGGGAAAGTGGTTTAGTCTCGGTTGTAAGCTATGGGGTCTTGAGTGAGTAAGGGGATCCAACTCCTGCTTACTTCCAAACCCCCATCTCTATTAAGATTGTGAGGGTGCTTTATAATTTCAAGGGCTTCACAGATCTTTCATTTATATTGATGCTTCTCTTTAGCGATTATCTTAGTGTCTTCAAGGCAAACATGGTGACATGTTTTTGCTAAGTGTTGAAGACTGATTTCTACCATTTATAATGTCAGTGCTATTTTCTTTGAGTCTTATTCTAAAGGATCTTCATGTCTCTCCAATATAACATTCCCCACATGAACACATGACTTTATAAACACCCTTTTGTTAGAGGTGATCCAAACTTCCTTTAGTTGAGGTCATATTTTGTCTTATGGTTGACAAGGGCTTGAAAGAGGTTTGAATATCTTTCTTTCTGAGAACTCTGACTAGTTTATCTGTGACTCCTTGAATGTATGATAGATAATCCTTCTTGCTAGTTTCTTGGGAGCTTGTTGCAGGGGGGTCTTACTCCATTTTTGGTTCTAGTTCTTTTGATGGTCTTAATGATGTCCTTATTTTTATACCCAGTGTTTGCAAATAATTTTATTAAATACTCAATTTATTCTTCAACATGACTAGTGTCATATATTCTTAAAGCTCTTGTAAAGAGGGCTTTGAGAACCCCTGGCTTTTGCGCCTAGTGATGGTGTGATTCAACATGAAGGTAGTTATCAGTGTGTGCTTTCTTTTTTAACACTTTGTGTCCTAGTGATTGATCCAAGTCCAGGTGTGACAAAAGACCCTTCCAAGACCTTTTACTTTCATGATGTGTTAAATTTCATTTTTAAAAGAACATCAATGAATACATTTGCATGCTGTAAAGAAGAGGAACATGACAATCATCAACACATGAAAACATAAGACGTTGATAACGGAGTTCGTCCAGGAGGGACTATGTCTCCGGGCCCCGGTGTCAAGATGGGGTAGGTAGTTGCATTAAGTGCTGTTAATAGTGATGATGTACATAAGAGGTGACGTCGCTATCATACAATGAAAATGCCCTCACGCAAGAGTGGCTCCAAGAGATGTTCTGCTACAGGAACTCTCAGTCAAAAGGACTCCTATCAGTATGACGCAAACTCATGCATGATGATAATGAACATCCCGCCAACATGGCATAAAAGGGATCTCAAAGCAATCATACATGGCGAAACAAGAGTATCCCATCAACATAACGACAAAGGGATCTCAAACAAAACATGACGAATCATGACAACAAGTACATCCCACAAATGATTCCGCATCACATCAAGTAGGAATCATGAAAACAAGTAAGAAATAAGATCCCTCATTAAACATCAAATAGGGATCTGTGCAACACAATGCATAGCAAAAGAAGTACATGAATACACTGCATATACCTCACATCCAGGGGCCATCTGAAGAAAAGGATGTCAAGTTGTTGAAGTTGTTTGTACCATCAATATCACGACGTCGAGTCTCATGGAATGGTTGCTCAAACACGAATGTTGACACCTGCAATCCACTTTGAAAAGTGGTCGAAAAATGAAATTAGAAAATGGAAAATATAAACGCACCATCAGATTTGTGCTGTCAAATAGTGCAAAATCGACTGTCAAATTTCTGAATTCTGAAAAAGTGGAAATCTGGGGCTTAAGGAATCTTTCAGATTCCCCCTAGATTCCTCAAAGATTCCCTCTTCTAAGTCCTCTGCAAATCTGCTGCTCAGATTGAAATTCTGATTGCGCCATCAGGTTTGTGTCGCTGAGAGGTGTAAGATCGACATAAAGTTTGTCCAATTTGGACACTACAAAAATTTCACCCTCTTGGAAATTTTGCTCAATCATGGTTGCTCCTGCAATAAATTAATTAAAAAAATTATCGCATCGATTTTCGTGCGCGCTCCTGCTCCTCCATGCTTGGGCACACTGGGAAAATGCTAAGTTTATATGAAATTCCGGGCGAATTTACCAACGAGGTCGTTGTGGCACGTTGGTAAATAAGGCAATTTGCTGAGGAGGGGTCCGGATTCAAATCCCACCCCTCTCGAATTAACCCATGCATAATAATTTTTTTTGGTTAAGTCTGGGGTGGAGAGTCTATTGTTTTGGGTGGTCGGCCCCCCATTTCCGCACTGCATGCTTGTTTAAATATTAAATTGGCACATTTGTTGGGTTGTTGTATGGATGGTACATGAGATTAATGTGGGGCCACCGCGTGGGCAGGGCCATCCATCCCACCGTCTGTGGATTCAACTCCACCGGCCTCATTTTAATATGGTGGCATATTTGATAAGAGGGTTGGGTGTGGGCTCTGGGAGTGGCTAGGTCATGGCCGCCCACCCCTCATTTAATATTTGGTTATGGTTGTTGAGGGAGGGTCGGTGAGGGTCATGGCCCGTCGGCCCATAATTAATATTTTTATTATTATTATTAGATATGGGGGGTGGCGGGGTTGGTGGCCCACCACCCCAAAGTTATATTTTTTTTTTTTTTAAATCCATTGTCATTTTTAAAAATTCGAAATTTAACCGAAGGAGGCAAATTAAACAGACCACAAATTCCCCCGGAATCTGGTCCAGGTTGGCCGGAATCCGATTGCTAGATTTTGTCCAAATTGTGGCCTCCTTAAGCCTGCCCAGTCGCCAAAGTCAACCTGAACTTTGACTTCTCCTAACTTTCACATACGGACTCGGTTTGACGAACCGTTCACACCCCCACGATCAGGACGACGAGATCTATGCTCTGGTCCTGGTTCAAAATAATTCTAATCACTTTGATTTTCGAGCTTCCATAAGCCCTCTTTGTCATGTGTGTGTCCATGGAGCCACCTGGATCAATCCTCCCCACTGAAGATCCTTTGGTCCTCCAAAATCATGAAAAACAATCTGCAACTTCTCTACACCTTGTCTGCATGACAAGCGTCCTGAAAATGTCTCGCTTCCATATCCTTCACCTTTGTTCTTCGGAGCTTTAAGTGATGAG
This sequence comes from Pinus tabuliformis, assembly GCA_031772625.1. Lineage (NCBI taxonomy): Eukaryota > Viridiplantae > Streptophyta > Pinopsida > Pinales > Pinaceae > Pinus > Pinus tabuliformis. Next base: position 1,691,688,751 of record CM062817.1, read on the forward strand.
CAAACACCTGCAATCTCTGCAACCTGTAGTACATTGTTTTTTAAAATTACATGCTTGAATTTCCTGACCAAATAATGACCCAAGCATCCCACACCTGCCACGAGTTTATAACACATCCTCGGTGGTCAAGTTTACAACAATAACCTTGTTGTGAAAACAAGGCCAGCATATCATTGTTGAGTCAACAAGTGATGGAAAACACATCATCACTACAACACATGATTTACAAATATAGGGCCAAACACTATTATTTTTCTTTGACAAGTGATGGAAACACGACATCACTTTCACAGTTTATCATGCAACTCAACCTAAGACTAGACATCATTGTTGCTTAACAAGTGATGGAAAACACATCATCACTTTTACATTTTAAAATGCAACAAATGATTTACAAAAGCACGACCATGAAACGCTAAGATATATAAAAACCATTTTTCACTTATCAAGGTGAATGGGTTGCCTCCTTGTGGTGCATTTGATGGTCGAACAACTGGTACCCCTGGTTCATGCACCGACACTTTGTCTTTAAGGCGCTGCTCTGGATGGAGCCTCCAATAAGTGGCTCTTTGATGGCCGCTTTTATCGCAATGATTGCAATATGTTTTCTTCCTCTAGATTTGCTTAACATTTTTCTTTACCTGTTGTTGAGAGGGTCTTTCATGCCTCCTCCTTTTGTGTGTTGCCATTCTTTTCCAACACTTAGAAAATGTATGGTTATGTAATCCATAAAAGGTACATGTTTTTTGATTCCATGATTTACGTTCATCTTTAACAACATGATTATAATTGAAAGAACATTCGAATGTCTAAAGTGGTTATACCTTCCCTTGCCATCTCTGGTGTAAGTATGGCGATGAGAGCTTGCCTCAGCTCCTTCCCTGCAATAATCATTGCCATGGGATGATGGGGATGTGTTCCCATCATTCTCTTTCCTCGACGATTTCGACGATGTCTCAGAAGGATATGACACCTTCAAGCATTCTCCCTTGGTGTATCTCAAACCTGCAAATTGAGCTCTCTACACAACCTTCAATGGTTGAGTTAAGCCTTGGTTGTTAACACCAACTTCTTTTTCATCCTCGTGCCTCGTCCTGGTAAGGAGCCTCATGTTTGTCCCTGTAATTGGGATCTCCAAATCTCCAACAAAAATCATACTATGTGAATATGAAACCGAAAGGAAATGAACATCTTTTATCTCCTCTGTTGATTTGGAAAGAACTGATGAGGGTTTCTCATCATCTGTTGTTGGTGGTTCGCTGTCTGTCTCGATGGATTCCCCAACTTCCTTTCTGACATACCCAAGTCCTCCCTAACGGGGTAATTCTTCTACTTTTATGTGGTTGACAATGCCTTGGCCATTAATGCCCAAGCCTTTTCCTTCATACCCCATTTTCTCCAATAGTTTGGAGCCAATTCCTATGGTATGATTTTCAAAAATAGCGAAATCATCATCAAGAAACACATATGAAGATGGAGAACTACTTTTTACCTCACATGGATCACGTTGCAGCTTTTCCAAGGCCTCGTCCTTAGCTTGCAGTTGTCGTAGCAAACTTTGTTTCTCCTCTTTCTCTTCATGTAGAAGCATCTTCAATTCATCGTTATCTATTTGAAGAATTTGGTTGTTGTGCTTGTTCTTCTGGGGCCTCTCCTGTGACTTGCAACTGAAGTTGTAATTGCTCCTTTTCCTTTTTTTCTTTCTCTAGAGCTTCATACATTATTTCCACCCTCTAGGAAATTTTGAGTATGGTCTCGTACATCGCTTTTTCATCCTCTGTCGCTGCACGTTCCATTGTTCACACTTGCAATTCACATCCACTCAAAGACCGCTCTGATACCACTTGATCCAGGTCCGGGTGTGACAAAGGACCCTTCCAAGACCTTTTACTTTCGTGATGTGTTAAATTGTATTTTTAAAATAACACCAATTAATGCATCTACATGCTGTAAAGAAGAGGAACATGACAATCATCAGCACATGAAAACATAAGATGTTGATAACGAAGTTTGTCCAGGAAAGAATACATCTCCAAGCCCCGATGTCAAAATGGTGTAGATCGCTACATTAAGTGTTGTCAATAGTGATGATGTACATAAGAGGTGACGTTGCTAGCATACAAGGAAAATGCCCTCACGCAGGAGTGGCTCTAAGAGATGTTCCGCTATGGGAAATCTCAGTCAAAAGGACTCCTATCAGTATGACATAAACTCATGCATGATGATAATGAGCATCCCGCCAACATGGCATAAAAGGGATCTCAAAGCAATCATACATGGCGACACATGAGTATCCCATCAACATAAAGGGATCTCAAACAAAATATGACGAATCATGACAACAAGTACATCCCACAAATGATTCCACGTCACATCAAGCAGGAATCATGAAAACAAGTAAGAAACAAGATCCCTCATCAAACATCAAACAGGGATCTATGCAGCACAATGCATAACAAAAGAAGTACATGACTACATTGCATATACCTCACATCCAGGGGCCATATGAAGAAAAGGATGTCAAGCTGTTGAAGCTATTCGTACCATCGATCTCGCGGCATCGAGTCTCATGGAATGGTTGCTCGCACATGAATGCTGACACCTGCAATTCAAATTGAAAAACGGCGGAAAAATGAAATGAACAAATGGAAAATCTGAACGCACCATCAGATTTGTGGCATTGAATAGTGCAAAATTGACTGTCAAATTTCTGAATTCTGAGAAAGTGGAAATCTGGGGTTTAAGGAATCTTTTAGATTCCCCCTAGATTCCTCAAAGATTCCCTCCTCCGGGTCCTCTGCAAATCTGTTGCTCAGATCAAAATTATGATTGCGCCATTAGGTTCATGTCGCTGAGAGGTGTAATATCGACATAAATTTTGTCCAATTTGGACACTGCAAAAATTTCACCCTCCTGGAAATTTTGCTCAATCATGGTTCCTCTTGCGATAAATTAATTAAAAAAATTATCGCATCGATTTCCGTGCATGCTCCTGCTCCTAAATGCCTAGGTGCACTAGGAAAATGTTGATTTTATATGAAATTCTGGTCGGAGTTACCAACAAGTTCGTTGTGGCACGTTGGTAAATAAGGCAATTTGTTGAGGAGGAGTCGGGGGTCAAATCCCACCCCTCCCGAATTAACCCATGCATAATAATTTTTTTTGGTTAAGTCTGGGGTGGCGGGTCCATTGTTTTGGGTGGCCCGCTGTTTAGTCAATTTAGTGTTAGCTAAATTGCTAGTATTTATTGTCAACCCGGGGCTCGTAAGCTGATGAAGTGAAGGTGTACTATATGTACTTAAGTATCCTCTTAGAGTTTTTCTTATCGTTGGGTTGTTGTTGTGGTTAATTATGTTCCTAGATGGAATGAGAATTTATACACAAGTGAGTGATGGTGTGTGTGTAGAGTGAATTCTAAATGAGTGGAAGTGTGTGTTGAGTGATTTCTAACTATTTGCTTGAAAGGAAATGCTTGGAATGAATTAATGAAATTGAAATGACTTGAAATAAACTTTGAAAGTAAATGACCACTACCAATGGTACTAGACACCGTTCAAGTTGTTGCCAAATAAAGGAAAAAGAATCACTTTTAGAACCCAAGAATGAAAGATGATCTCTTTCTAACTCAATGCCTCAAAGCACATGTACTGTGTAAAGCACGGAAAGAAAGTAGCTTAAGTGGAATTATAAAAGTGAGAAAAATATGCTTGAAAGACTAATGATAATAATATGCTATTCCTAATACTCTACTTCAGCCATATGTACTATGGGAAGCATGATTAGAAAGTAGTGAGGAAATAGTCTAGGAAACATTTTAAAATCAAAACTTCTACTTTAAAGACTAGTGGTAATGATTTACTCTTTCTAACTCAATACTTCAAAGCACATGTACTGTGTAAAGTAAGGAAAGAAAGTAGTTTAAAAACAGTCCAAAAAGTACCCAAACAAGCTGCAAGTTAGTAATATTTTGATCTTGAAAGATGTTAGCTTATGATGAAGATCATGCATATATGTAAACAGCTCTTTGAGAAATAAATTTAAAAACTAGCTATAAAGGCAAAAACATCACTTGAATTGTCAACTTAAAATACCATCAGCTGCAAAGCAAACACAACACATATAAAAATAAATCCCGGGCAAAAAGGAACCTGCAAAAGATAACACTGATCAGCTGAAAATAAAAGAAGACAAGTAAACAAAACTATACATTTTCAAGAAAGCAAATAAGGAAATGATAAAATGCTGCACAAGAAATACTCTACAAAAGGCTGAGATGGGCAGGGGCCCTCTGTCCATTCAACCATAAAAGACTTCAAATAGCTGGAAACTTCAAAACAGTGCTTGTATTTATTACTCCATTTGCAACAGGTCACAAAATAGAGTGCTGGAAAAAAAACAGAGTTTACAACCGCTCCTTAATTCAACACAGTACAGCAAAATATTACCAATCAAAAAGTCTTTTGAGCGTACGCAGACGCATCAATTTATAGGCTTTTCTAACCTATCTACGTGTACAACTAGTTAACAGAAAAACGAAAGACAGTCATGCGTATTAAAGGTCTGTTTTGACACATCACGGTTGCATAACGAGTTTGATGGTTCCTGTCATCATGGATCATAAATCCTGGTTGGATTGCGTTCCCTATCGCCTTCAGAACTTGGACAAATCGCTATTGGAGATGCCGTGACCGAACAGCCTTCAAACACCGTTGAACCACTTTGAGTTGACCGTGGTTAAACCTGCTTTGACCATGGCTGAAGGTGACGTGTATGGTTGAAACAATAGGATAGGAACCTCGACCATGATGATATCTAGGTGCCCATGTGGCCCGTCTAGCAATCTGACACGTGGATCATAGTGTTTAACAAAATGGCTGCAGGATCTCCAGATAGCTGCGGGATCATCAGATAGCTGCGGGATCCTGTAAGTATGTCAAAAAAACTAAACAAATAATCATCCATTAGCAAACTTGCTTGATCATGCTTATTGACACTGAATGTAATGATCTGAGAGGTTTTATGGTGGAAATGAGGCAAAAGTGAAGGAAAGATAAGGAAAAGTGAAGGAAAATGGTAGACAAATGGGTGTAAAATAGAGGTTCTACATACCCCCACTCCGAGGGTATTGCATGTCCTCATGCAATGAAAACACAATTCAGTCCATCTGCTGGGATGCCTCAACCAGGACATCCAACCTCCTTCTCTTCCTCTGTGTAGAAAAATTAACCTTTGGCTTCTTGAACATACATTTGAATTTCAAGTTAATTAGGGCTCTGTTCAACCTTTGGCATCTTTTCTTCAACCTGCTGTGTTTCTTCTGCCACATGCTCATATGAAGGTAGGTATTATCTTGAATTGCCTTAGCAATGTCCGCTTGTTGCTTCATTTCCTCATTCCTTTGTTTAATGTGACGGTTCAACACTTCAAGCTCATAGATTTCCTGTTTAAGTGAATCTATTTGCTTCTCATAAGACAGAACATTACTTGGCCCAGCAGTTCTTTGCTCCAATGTCTCATAATAATTGTATACCTCCTGTTGCATTGGATCAATACTTGGTGATTTTCTTGGGCTACATTCTTGTTCAATTTCAGTTTCCATCTCTGGCTGGAATAGGCTGTCTTCTCTTGGAGGAGTGGCTGCCTCACGTGATGATGGACTATCCTCAAGATTTACTTGTGTAGCACTCTTCTCAGGTGTGCTAAGGTCAACAAAGAGTGTCCTCATGGCTTTTGTTTTACCTTGCAACCTACTACTCCTTCTCAGAATGACATCACTTTGCATTTCTTTTTGTGCTTTCTCCTTTGGTTCTTGAACTTTTACTTCTTTGGAGTGGGCAGTTTTCTCAAGAAGTTTGGTTATCCTCTGTGCTAAAGGCTGGTTATCCTCTTCTTCACCACTAGAATGCTCTGTGGTCTGGTAAGTTTCTTGCATTATGGATTTCCCCTTATCTTGTTTTTGTTTCTTTTTGTCCTCTCTTTTCTTTTTGGCAGTTTCCTTAGCAAGTTCAGCGAGGGTTTCCGAGATGACCTCTTGAGCACTGTCTTCAGTGGGTTCAATCTTAGGTTCAGGATGATGGACTTCTATTTCTTCTACAGTTTGTCTTTCAAAGACATCAGTCTCAGAGATACTTTCCCTTCTCTTCTTTCTGCTCTTTCTAGGTATAGAAGACTCTCCAGGCTCTGCAAAATGATTCCTTACAAGGAATTTTTCCCATGTGTCTCGTTTTTCTTTTAACTGTTCTTCTATCAATAACTTTACAAGACCATGGTGACAGAGGTAAGCTTCTACATTTCGTGGATTTCGTTGAGCCATGGAACACATTTTCCTAAGGCTTTGAAATAGGAAATAAGGAAGGTTTATATCATGCTCTCCTTGGAACTGAATCATAATTTTACCATGGTAGACATACATCACTCCAAATCTTCCTTCACAGGTGAAAAAATTTTGTACTAACAGCAATAAAGTTTTCCATTCATCTTTAACATGTGAAATTGGAATGCCTTTGGTAAAAACACTTGTGTCCATACCTGGATTTTTGAGAATCCTCTTCCATTGCTGATCTTGGACTGCCCGGTTTTTGAACCATCGTTCACCGGTCTGGGGTAGAGAAGTAGCCTTTGCTACACTTCCTTCGCTGACTGTGATTGTTACATCTCCCACCTCTGCCTGGCTTTCCTTATCCTTAAACGATCTAGCAAAAGCTTTGGTTACTTCCTTATGATAGCCCTTAAATTTTCTGATACATTGTAACCAATTAGCTCTTTGTAGTGCCTCCTCGACCTGAGGATATGCCTCCAAAAAATTCTCACCTTCCGGTTCAGCCCTCAGAAGCTTTCCCATTGACCCCTCGGTTCTGTTTATATACAAATCTGATGGTGACCCTACACAGTAACTTCGGGACTTCACACAGTAACTTTTTGTGAAACAGAGGATATACGGTGCGAAAACGGCTTTAGATACCGGGAATTTACGGATGGAATTGAGAGTTGAGCGGTGGAGTTAGCGTGGATATGGTAGAAATAGTGACTGACAGTCGCAATACGACTGTATCTCAGGTTTACGGCTGTATGGCAGAGGAGAAAAAAAACAGAGGATGGTAACCGTAGATAATGAAACACGGTAGATGATGGTAAGGAATGATAAACATGGAGGGTTTTGAAATTATGGACGGAGCGGCTACCTTCTTCGTTTTCTGATTATGGAGTGACACATGGCTTATGAAACGAGAGCAGAGAGACGTAGTGCGTTAGGTTACGTCATTAGGGTACAGGCCCTTAATGACGCACCACCGTAACAGCCATATGTAATTTGAAAACCTGTAGTGATTATGAACTGGTAGACGTGGAGGATTCGGAGATTTGTAGTTGCATGGGAGAAAGGAGAGTGGGTCATCATTACATTAAGTGGCCAATAAAACATAATCCAAGAAAAGTCGCATAATGAAATAACCATAAGTCTAGGTTTTTGAGCATACCTTGAATCATATTTTATTTGGCTTCTGATGATTTATTAACCTTTGTAAACATTTATTGCTAGCATATGATCTTTCTCCTGGTCTTTGATACTTCTGAGCTGTAAACGTTTTCTTCAGACACACTGTGTTTTTTTTGTGCAGGTACAGAAGGCTGCAGGAAAGCTAATCAGCTGCAGGATCGTCAAACAGCTGCAGAATTGTAGTGAAGTCTTCTTAGCTGCAGAAAAACACTTTAGTTGCCAAAAAAAACTTTATTAATGAAGTGAAATGGGGTGAAGAAATGAATGGATGAATGGATGAGTGAAAAACAGTGAGGTGGAGTGAAGAAATGAATGTATGAATGGATGAACGAAATAAATGGAATGGAAATGAAAGAGGGAAAGGGAGTTTTTTTTTTTCTTGGGAAAACATGAGGTGTCAGGTGACCCTGATTTTCACCTTATGTTTTCTGTATGAGACTGCCAATCAGAGATTGGTTTTCAGGCTCATACACTTATTTTTTCTTTTCCTTTTTTTTTTCTTTTTTTTTTTCTTTTTTTTTTTTTTTTTTTTTTTTTTTTTTTTTTTTTTTCAAATTGAAAGAAACAGAGATTTAGGCTGATGGAGGAGAAGAATTCTTCTCCACCAGCCTCATTCCAGAATCGTCTTGAAATAACTTAACAAACTCTTCTTTTGAGAGTGGCTTGTGGTAGACTTTTAACCGGTGGCCATTCACAATAAAGGGAGTTTGAAGTTCATCGATAGTCTTCACTCTAACTGCTCCGTTATTAAAGACTTCATCAATCTCATATGGGCCAAGCCAATGAGTTTGAAATTTCCCTTTGAAGTCTTTAAATTTCGAATCAAACAAGAGTGTCCAATCACCCTTTTGAAACTTCTTTTCCTTGATATGTCGATCATGCCATTTACTTCTTTGGTGCTGAACTAGATCGGTTCTTAGAATTGCATCTTGTCTCATTTCATCTAGTTCATTTAACTGGTCCATTCTGTGCTTTTGGGCTTCTGATAAGCTCATCCCCAATTGAACTGCTGTCTTGAAGGTCTTGATTTGGAACTCAATGGGGAACAGGACTTCCTTCCCATAAACAAGTTCATAGGGAGAATGTCCTGTAGTGTTCCTCCATGTAGTTCTGTAGGCCCATAAGGCTTCAGGAAGCCTTTCTGCCCAATCTCTTCTATGAAGATGAACAGTCTTTGTGATGATGCTTTCAAGAACTTTATTTGTAGATTCTACTTGACCATTCGCTTGCGGATGGTATGGAGTAGATGTTCTATGCTTAATCTTATATTCCTCCATCAGCTTTTCCACCATCCTTGATGTAAACTGGCTTCCCTGATCTGTTACAATCTCTCTTGGGACACCAAAACGAGTGAAAATATCCTTGAAAAGAAATTGAACAACTGAATTTTCAGTAGCAGAAGTTAATGCTATAGCTTCTACCCACTTGGTAACATAATCAGTACAAACCAGTATATATCTATTTTGCTTGGATGGCGGATTAATTGGTCCAACAAAATCTAGAGCCCATTTCTCGAAAGGTTCTATGCATACCTGTGGCTGTAGTGGCATTTCATTTGAAAGAGTTGGTCTCCCAGTTCTCTGACAACTGTCACACCTTTTAACATATTGCTTTGCATCCTTAAAGAGAGAAGGCCAATAATATCCTGATGAAAGGATTTTATAGGCAGTCCTCTTATCAGAAAAATGTCCGCCACAAGGTTCGTCATGACATGCTTTAAGGATGTCAGGCATCTCATCCTCTCGTACACATCTTCTGATCATCAAATCTGGCCCTGTTCTGAACAATTCATTAGAGATCCAAGAATAAAGTGAACTATCCTGAATGATTTTCCTTTTCTCATTAGGAAATAAATGTAAAGGTAATTTTCCAGTAACTAAATAATTAGCAATATCAGCATACCAAGGGGTTTTGGTAGTTACTGCAAACAAATACTCATCTGGAAATTTGTCCTCTACCGGAGAGTCCTCATTAGTGTTTTGGATTCTAGACAAGAAGTCAGCTACTGTGTTCTGCTTACCTGGTCGATCTAACACAGTTATGTTGAATTCTTGTAAAAGCAAAAGCCATCTTGTAACTCTACCATTAGTGACTGGTTTGTTCATGAGGTATCTAATGGCAGAGTGATCAGTGTGGACAAAGGTTTCATAGCCGGTTATATAGTGTCTAAACTTGTTTATAGCATGAACAATGGCTAGAAACTCCTTTTCAGTAACAGTATAATTTAACTCAGTTGGAGTCAAATTCTTACTCGTGTAATAAATGGCATAAGGGATCAAATCCTTTTGTCCCAAAACAGCTCCTAAAGCTGTATCTGAAGCATCAGTAGAAATGTGGAAAGGGAGTTTCCAATTTGGACCCCTTAAAATGGGTGCTTCAGATATTCTAGATTTTAAAGTTTCAAAGGCAGATTGACATTCAGGATCCCACTTAAATTCACAATCTTTGGTAAGTAATTTGAAAAGAGGGGATGCTATCTTTGTGAAGTTTTCAATAAATCTTCTGTAGTAACCAGTAAACCCAAGAAAACTTCTAACATCTCTTTGGCAATTTGGAACAGGTAACTTAGAGATGACTTCTACTTTAGATCTATCAACTTTGATTCCATCTCCTGAAATATGATGTCCTAAAACAATCCCTTCAGTAAACATCATAAAACACTTTTCATGACTTAAAGAAAGATTTGTTTCCTTACATCTTACCAGTACTTTTTCCAAATTTGCCAAAGCTTCTTCAAATGTATTACCATAGACTGTGAAATCGTCCATGTAAACCTCTACACAATCATGAATCAGATCTGAGAAAATTCCTAGTACAGCCCTTTGAAATGTGGCTGGTGCATTGCATAAACCAAAAGGGAGTACTCGATAGGCAAATGTCCCCCAAGGACAAGTAAAGGTGGTTTTGTCTTGATCTTCAGGTGCTACCTGAATCTGATTGTAACCACTAAAACCATCCAAGAATGAGAAATACTTTTTACCTGCTAAAGTGTCTAATACCTGATCAATAAAAGGTAGAGGAAAATGATCCTTTAAGGTTGCCTTGTTCAATTCTCGATAGTCAATGCAAACTCTCCATTTACCATTCTTTTTGGGTACTATAACCAAGGGAGAAACCCATTGGCTATCTGAAATGGGGTAAATGAAGTTTACCTTGAGCAATTTCTGAAGTTCTTCTTTCACAATTTCCCTAAGATTTGGATTCATCCGTCTTTGTGGCTGCCTAATAGGTCTGCTGTTTTCTTCAATGTAAATATGATGAATACAAGTCTTAGGGTTGATTCCTTTCATGTCGGTATATTCCCATGCAAAGGCAGTGGAATGTTTTTGCAACAGTTTAGTTAATTCTTCTTGTTGTAGTCTTTCCAAGTTTTTGTTAATGTTTAATGTTTTTCCTGGAAAGATTTCAACTGAAGAACTACCAAACTCTTCCATTGAGAAGAGAGACATTTGTCTAGAGGAGAGATATTCAATATCTGCATCTAACTGGAATTGTGAAGAGTCATATTCTAAAGGTGCCTCAAAATTTTCTAATGTATTTAGAATTTGACTGTCCTCACTGATTTCAGAGATGGTTAGAACAGGTTGAAGAGTTTCCTCATCATTAATCCACTCATCTTCTCCTATTTCTGTTATTGCCTTTGCGGGAGGATACAAGTTGAATTTCTTGGTAGAATTACCATCTGATATATACATGTCTCCCGACCTACAACTTATGAAAGCATCAGCTGTGGCCAGCCAAGGTCTTCCTAAAATAAGAGGATGTCCTCCTAGATTGTTCTTGGGAGTTAAAATCATAAAATCAACTGGATACTCCCAAGAGTCTAGTGAGACTGGAATGTCTTCCAATACACCATCAGGTTTAATGATTGATCTGTCTGCAAGTTGCAGCAAAGTAGGTGTAAAGAGAAGATTAGGAAGTTTTAACTGATCCATGGTCTGTCTACTCATAATGTTGATAGCGGCTCCTAAGTCAATCAAAGTATTTGGGATTTCAACCCCATTAATATGAGTTTTAACAATAGGGCTACCGGGATCTACATATTTTTGCATGGTAATTTTACCCATCATAATGTCTGCAATTTTTCCAACTAGATGTATCCTTTTTGTGTCTCTGGTTCTTTTTATTGTTTTTTTCAAACTCATCTCCTTTATTGTCTTTGCTAGAATGGGAATCTCCTTAATGGCTGTTAACAAGGGGATCTTGATACAGACATTTTTTAATTCATCTAGAAAGCTATAGTCAGGCAACCAAATCTGCTTCTCCACTCCTTTATCAATTTGCAATCTTTCAGGAAAAGGAGGAATAGTTGAAGATGTAGGTTGCTCTACTAAGGGAATTGATTCTTTTTCTTTTTCTTTAATGCTTGGGTTTTGAAGGGATACTTCAGAACCTTTATTGGCTTTGAGAGATTCTTCCTCAGAAATGCTTGGTTGTTGAGTACTTGTAGAAGGTTGGTCTAAGATTCTACCTGATCTGAGTTGGACCTCATTGAGAGGGACAACCATATAGGTAGGGAATGGTTGACCTTCCATAAGTGGTTGACCTTCCATCACATAAGCATTTTGAGGATTCCTATTATTGGGGTTTGGTTGAGGTTGAGAGGGAAGTTGATTTGGCCTCTGCTGAGATTGTAACAAGAGTTGAGAATTTTGATTTTGTGGAGGAGATTGTTGTTGAGGGAATGGTAATGACAATTGTTGACCTTGATTTGGAAGTTGGGGAGCTTGCTGATTCTGAAAGGATTGAGGATATTGATAGAATTGGGCAAATCTCCCATAAGGATTTTGCATTTGCATGCTTTGCAACCATGCTTGGAAAGGATTTTGTGGTTGTGACCAAGGTTGTTGCCAAGGATTCCAATTTGGTGGGGGCTGGAAATTCATAGAGTTGTTAGACCCTTGATTTTGCTGCCCCTGCCAAGGTTTCCTTGCAACAAAACAAAGAGATTCAAGCGTACTTGGATCTTCTTGAAAGACTGCTTTGAGGCCAGGGATTGAAGGACATTCCTTGGTCTCATGGGTTTCTGAGCAAATTACACAGGTTTCCACAACTTGTGCTTCCAAGGGACATTCCCTTAAAGCATGCTTCTTTCTACACTTCGGGCAAAAAATGGTCATAGCCTCGGCTTCTGCCTTTTGTTTATTCTGAATCTTAAGGGTATCAATTTGTTCACTAAGACTCCCTAAGATGTCAGTTTTAAATTCATCTAGCATATTACCAATTTCAGCCCTACTCACTGATCCTGTTGCAGATTTATTTGCCCTAAGGAGAGAAGGATCTCTAGGCCCTTTTTGAGTTTTTGATTTGCCTCTTGAGAGATGGGTACATAGTTCTGCTATCTCACTGAGAGGAAGTTGAGAAATATCCCCTTTCCCCATCATGTTTAAGATATCTATCCACTCATCCCTAATGGCTTTTAATAAGAGGGCTTTTAAGGTCTCTTCATCCAAGGTGCTCATTTTTGCTCTTTTTAGATTATATTGAAATCTCTCAAGTAAATCTTCTAAGCTCTCATCTTCTTTTTGCATCATTTTAAAAACTTCACCCTTATGATCAGTAGGCATACAATAGTCCAAATACCTATCCAAAAAGGTTTGTTTCATTTCATCCCAGGTCCTAATGGACTGAGTAACTAATCCCATGAACCATTTCAAGGCTTGATCTTTTAATGTTGATGGGAACAGTTTGAGTTTCTGAGTATCATCCAGATAGTCATAAGTTCGACACACAACTTCAAATTCAAACAAGAATGTTTCAGGGTCCTCAGTTCTTAATCCATGAAAATTTGGGAGAACGGATGGTGAGATATTTTTCATAGTGGCTCGGGAATCCTCATCAACAATGGGAAACCCAAATGTGTTATCTCCATCTCTATTTCCACCAATGGGACCTCTACCTCCTCCATTGTTATTGTTATTTCCTCCTCCTCCTCTACCTCTACCTCTACCGCCTCCTTCTTCTTCTGCCATGATGATTCTCCTAGGGATTTCAAAATCTTCTGGTTCTTCTACAAAGGGTGAATGAGAAGAGATTTCTCCTTCCTCTTCAGGTGAGTCTATTTCCTCAATTACAATTGGTTGTCTGGTAGGGGAAAGAGAAGAGTCTCTTCCTAGTTCAAACTCAATAGAAGGTATAGGAGAGTCAACTCTTGGTTCTTGAATTTCAGGACTAGGAGTTTCGGTTGGAGATAAGGGAGGTATCTCTTGTCTATCTCTTGAAGCAGATGGACTTGTAAAAATTGAACTTCGAGCTCTAGCTAAAAACCTTCCCCTAGAATCTCTAGCTCTATGCATGTCATTTTTATTTTATCCTCAAGTCAAGTTAAATAGTTCCTTTTCTGATCTTCCAGTTCACTCTAGGTGCAAGAAGAGAGCATACTTAAGAAACTATTAGATTAATAACTTTCTCCTTTCTGATCCTCCAGATCACTTCAAAGTGCAAGAGGAGAGCATACTTAGATAGGTTATTAACTGCTTTCCTTGAAGTTGTTGTTTTTTTTTTTATTTTTTCTTCTAAGAATATGGCTACTTAATTTCACTTCCCCGGCAACGGCGCCAAAATGTTTAGTCAATTTAGTGTTAGCTAAATTGCTAGTATTTATTGTCAACCCGGGGCTCGTAAGCTGATGAAGTGAAGGTGTACTATATGTACTTAAGTATCCTCTTAGAGTTTTTCTTATCGTTGGGTTGTTGTTGTGGTTAATTATGTTCCTAGATGGAATGAGAATTTATACACAAGTGAGTGATGGTGTGTGTGTAGAGTGAATTCTAAATGAGTGGAAGTGTGTGTTGAGTGATTTCTAACTATTTGCTTGAAAGGAAATGCTTGGAATGAATTAATGAAATTGAAATGACTTGAAATAAACTTTGAAAGTAAATGACCACTACCAATGGTACTAGACACCGTTCAAGTTGTTGCCAAATAAAGGAAAAAGAATCACTTTTAGAACCCAAGAATGAAAGATGATCTCTTTCTAACTCAATGCCTCAAAGCACATGTACTGTGTAAAGCACGGAAAGAAAGTAGCTTAAGTGGAATTATAAAAGTGAGAAAAATATGCTTGAAAGACTAATGATAATAATATGCTATTCCTAATACTCTACTTCAGCCATATGTACTATGGGAAGCATGATTAGAAAGTAGTGAGGAAATAGTCTAGGAAACATTTTAAAATCAAAACTTCTACTTTAAAGACTAGTGGTAATGATTTACTCTTTCTAACTCAATACTTCAAAGCACATGTACTGTGTAAAGTAAGGAAAGAAAGTAGTTTAAAAACAGTCCAAAAAGTACCCAAACAAGCTGCAAGTTAGTAATATTTTGATCTTGAAAGATGTTAGCTTATGATGAAGATCATGCATATATGTAAACAGCTCTTTGAGAAATAAATTTAAAAACTAGCTATAAAGGCAAAAACATCACTTGAATTGTCAACTTAAAATACCATCAGCTGCAAAGCAAACACAACACATATAAAAATAAATCCCGGGCAAAAAGGAACCTGCAAAAGATAACACTGATCAGCTGAAAATAAAAGAAGACAAGTAAACAAAACTATACATTTTCAAGAAAGCAAATAAGGAAATGATAAAATGCTGCACAAGAAATACTCTACAAAAGGCTGAGATGGGCAGGGGCCCTCTGTCCATTCAACCATAAAAGACTTCAAATAGCTGGAAACTTCAAAACAGTGCTTGTATTTATTACTCCATTTGCAACAGGTCACAAAATAGAGTGCTGGAAAAAAAACAGAGTTTACAACCGCTCCTTAATTCAACACAGTACAGCAAAATATTACCAATCAAAAAGTCTTTTGAGCGTACGCAGACGCATCAATTTATAGGCTTTTCTAACCTATCTACGTGTACAACTAGTTAACAGAAAAACGAAAGACAGTCATGCGTATTAAAGGTCTGTTTTGACACATCACGGTTGCATAACGAGTTTGATGGTTCCTGTCATCATGGATCATAAATCCTGGTTGGATTGCGTTCCCTATCGCCTTCAGAACTTGGACAAATCGCTATTGGAGATGCCGTGACCGAACAGCCTTCAAACACCGTTGAACCACTTTGAGTTGACCGTGGTTAAACCTGCTTTGACCATGGCTGAAGGTGACGTGTATGGTTGAAACAATAGGATAGGAACCTCGACCATGATGATATCTAGGTGCCCATGTGGCCCGTCTAGCAATCTGACACGTGGATCATAGTGTTTAACAAAATGGCTGCAGGATCTCCAGATAGCTGCGGGATCATCAGATAGCTGCGGGATCCTGTAAGTATGTCAAAAAAACTAAACAAATAATCATCCATTAGCAAACTTGCTTGATCATGCTTATTGACACTGAATGTAATGATCTGAGAGGTTTTATGGTGGAAATGAGGCAAAAGTGAAGGAAAGATAAGGAAAAGTGAAGGAAAATGGTAGACAAATGGGTGTAAAATAGAGGTTCTACACCCGCCCCCCATTTCTACACTGCATGCTAGTTTAAATATTAAATGGGCACGTTTGTTGGGTTGTTGCGTGGATGGTACATGTGATTAATGTGGGGCCACCGCGTGGGCAGGGCCGGCCTTCCCGCCGGCCGTGGGTTCAACTCCCACTCGCCTCGTTTTAATAGGATGGCACATTTGATAAGAGGGTTGGGTGTGGGCCACCCCTCATTTAATATTTGATTATGGTCGTTGAGGGAGGGTCAATGGGGGTCATGGCCTGGCGGCCCATAATTAATATTTTTATTACTATTATTGGATATGGGGGGTGGTGGGGTTGATGGCCCGCCACCCCAAAGTTTATATATATATATATATATATATATATATATATTTTAATCCATGGTCATTTTTAAAAATTGAAAGTTTGACTGAAGGAGGCAAATTAAACAAGCCACAAATTCGCCCGAAATCTGGTCCAGGTTAGCTGGAATCGGTGACCAGATTTTCTCCAAATTGCGGCCTCCTTAAGCCTGCCCAGTCACCAAAGTCAACCTAAACTTTGATTGCTCCTAACTTTCGCATACGGACTCGGTTTGACGAACCGTTCACACCACCGCGATCAAGAAGACGAGATATATGCTCTGGTCATGGTTAAAAATCATTCTAATCACTTTGATTTTTGAGCTTCCATAAGCCCTCTTTGTCCTATGTGTGTCCCTGAAGCCACCTGGATCAATCCTCCCCACTGAAGAGATTTTGGTCCTCCAAAAGCATGAAAAACAATCTACAACTTCTTTGTACCTTGTCTGCATCATGAGCGTCCTGAAAATGTCTCTTTTCCATCTCCTTCACCTTTGTTCTTCAGAGCCTTAAGCGATGAGCCAACACCTGCAATCTCGGCAACCTGTAGTACATTGTTTTTGAAAATTACATGCTTGACTTTCATGAACAACTAATGACCCAAGAATCCCAAACTTGCCACAAGTTTATAACACATACTCAGTGGTCAAGTTTACATCAGGATGGATAGAATACCCCAGCTGTGAAAACAAGGCCAACATATCATTGTTGCTTCAACAAGTGATGGAAAACACATCATCACTGCAACGCATGATTTACAAACATAAGGCCAAACACTATTGTTTTTCTTTTGCAAGTGATGGAAACATGACATTACTTTCACAGTTTATCATGCAACTCAACCTAAGACCAGACATCATTGTTTCTTAACAAGCGATTGAAAACACATCATCACTTTTACAGTTTAAAATGCAACAAATGATTTACAAAAGCACGACCATGAAACGCTAACATATATAGAAACCAATTTTCACTTATCAAGGTGAATGGGTTGCCTCCTTGTGGCTCATTCGATGGTCGAACAACTGGTTCACCTGGTTCATGTACCGACACTTTGTCTTTAAGGCGCTGCTTTGGATGGACCCTCCAACAAGTGGCTCTTTGATGACCACTTCTATCGCAATGACTACAATAGGTTTTCTTCCTCCAGATCTTCTTAACATGTTTCTTTACCTACTGTTGAGAGGGTCTTTCATGCCTCCTCCTTTTGTGTGCTGCCATTCTTTTCCAACACTTAGAAAATGTATGGTTATGTAATCCACAAAAGGTACATGTTTTTCGATTCCATGATTTACGTTCATCTTTAATAACATGATTATAATCGAAATGAACATTCGAATGTCGAGAGTGGTTATACCTTCCCTTGCCATATTTGGTGTAAGTATGGCGATGAGAGTTTGTCTCAGCTTCTCCCTTGCAATGGGCACTGCCATGGGATGATGGGGATGTGTTCCCATCATGCTCTTTCCCCGACGATTTTGACGATGTCTCGGAAGGATATGACACCTCCAAGCATTCTCCCCCTTGTTTATCTCAAGCCTACAAATTGATGTCTCTGCACAACCTTCAATGGTTGAGTTATGCCTTGGATATGAACACCAAGTTCTTTTTCCTCCTCGTGCCTCGTCCTAGTAAGGAGCCTCATGTTTGTCTCTATAATTGGGATCTCCAATAGAAATCATACTATGTGAAGATGAAACCGAAAGGTAATCAACATCCTTTACCTCCTTTGTCGATTTGGAAAGAACTGATGAGGGTTTCTCATCATCTGTTGTTGGTGGCTTGTTGTCTGTCTCGGCGGATTCCCCAACTTCCTTTCCAACATACCCAAGTCCTGCCTAACGAGGTAATTCTTCTACTTTGATGGGGTTGACAATGCCTTGGCCATTAATGCCCAAGACTTTTCCTTCATACCCAATTTTCTTCAACAGTTTGGAGCCAATTCCTGTGGTATGATTTTCAAAAACAGCAAAATCATCATCGGGAAACACACATGAAGATGGATAACTACTTTTTACCTCACATGGATCACACTGCAGCTTTTCCAAGGCCTCATCCTTAGCTTCCAGCTATTGTAGAAAACTTTGTTTCTCCTTTTTCTCTTCATGTAGAAGCATATTCAATTCAGCATTATCTATTTGAAGACTTTGGTTGTTGTGCTTCAGTTCTTCCAGGGCCTCTTCCGTGGCTCGCAACTGAAGCTGCAATTGCTCCTTTTCCTCTGTCTCTTTCTGTAGAGCTTCATATATTATTTCCACCTTTTGGGAAATTTTGAGCATGGTCTCGTACATTGCTTTTTAATCCTCTATCAATGCACATTACATTGTTCACACTTGCAATTCAAATCCACGCAAAGACCACTCTGATACCACTTGATCCAGGTTTGAGTGTGACAAAGGACCCTTCCAAGACCTTTTACTTTCGTGATGTGTTAAATTTAATTTTTAAAAGAACATCAATGAATACATCTGCATGTTGTAAAGAAGAGGACATGACAATCATCAGCACATGAAAACATAAGATGTTGATAACGGAGTTTGTCCAGGAGGGACTACCTATCTGAGACCTAATGTCAAGATGGTGTAAGCCGATGCATTAATTGTTGTCAATAGTGATGATGTACATAAGATATGACGTCACTATCATACAAAGAAAATTCCCTCAGGCAGGAGTGGCTCCAAGAGATGTTCTGCTCCAGGAAATCTCAATCAAAAGGACTCCTATCAGTATGACATAAACTCATGCAAGATGATAATGAACATCCTGCCAACATGGCATAAAAGGGATCTCAAAGCAATCATACATGGCGACACACAAGTATCCCATCAACATAACGACAAAGGGATCTCAAACAAAACATGACGAATCATGACAACAAGTACATCCCACAAATGATTCCGCATCACATCAAGCATGAATCATGAAAACAAGTAAGAAACAAGACCCCTCATCAAACATCAAACAGGGATCTGTGCAGCACAATGCATAACAAAAGAAGTACATGAGTACACTACATATACCTCACATCTAGGGGCCATCTGAAGAAAAGGATGTCAAGCTGCTGAAGTTGTTCGTACCTGTTAACTCTGCTACATGTTGTTGTTTTTCTAGGAGGAGGAATAAGCTTGGTCCTAGGTTGTTGGCTCAGAGATAGTCTACAGTGATTTTCCTCACCTTTCCCTTGTTCCCCGCTTACTTCCTTTCGCCTTGCTATCTCTATTTCCCTTCCTAAACCCCTCCATTCCTCACTTCCCTTTCATTCTCATTTTTCTCCCTTAACCGTCATTTCCTTTAAAATCCTTTATAAATCTTATATTAATCCTTTTTCCAACGGCTCCTGGGTGCGAAGTCTAAACCAACGACCATTTCATACAACCGCGTGCTGTTACCTTAGTTTTCCCTGTCACATCACTCAAAGCACGTGCTGTAAACCTGGGTCGTCCGATCATTTGCTGTGGATCTGACGGTATTCGTAGCTCCCACACCACGACCCTGCACGTACGATAGCCTGCGGGGAAAGCGGTTTCCCGCCGGACCCTCCAGCCATGCGTCGCAATTTGGTTGGATCACGCGGTCACGTACGAATACCGCCCGCCTCCGATAAGCAGTGCAAGGAAACCGCTTATCGCCTACTTGTATGGTCCACGCTCATTAACACTCTCACATCTCTGCCGCCCGATAGCCGTCGGATCTGCCCGACCGCGATCCGATGGCCCCTGATCCTCCATCCTCGTTTTCTCCTGATAGCCCCTGTAAATTGATCATAGTCGTTCGTCCGTTTCATCCAACGGCTCACATCTGTTGTTCCTGCTTCCTCCCGATAGCTATTGCAAAGCGCTTTCCACTGTCGATTCACGCTATCCAACGGTGGATCTTCCACCATGCCACCTGCGCCCATTTCCTCTGCCATGTTTCCAAGGGACGAAGGATAACAATGATCAGCTTCCCACTAGCACTCTGCACATTGAATCCTCAGCAACCACATTCAAAGAGCAGCACGACTGAGGAAGGAAAGTACAGTCTCGAGCGGTTAAACGCCTGCAGCAGTTATTGAAATTCATTCAAACAATACTCCACCTATTCAGGAGGACAACAAAGTACCAATGAATGTCAAATTGATTTAGTAAAACACACAGTTTGCAGCAGAGACCCATATTAGAATGTAAATGTGGTTGGTGTCCATTATGAGCCCTCCACGCATAGGACAGCAAATATTTTTTGTAATCAACCTCCATATATACCCAGAAACAAGATGTAATGAGGGATGATGAATGTATTTTGATGTAAAGTTCAATTTCTGGAGACTATAACTACTGTGATACCTGCAGCTTCTGGTCTTCACTTTCAGCTAATGCAAGCTTCTTTTGTTGTTGGTTGCTCACTTTCCACTTCTTCTTTGTTCCAGGCTATGCCTGTTATGCATTTTTCATGTGCTCTTGATGTTTAGCATTAGAGGGGTTGTCATCCCACCTCTGTGTTAGAATCTAGCAAGTATTATTGAATGTGTATGTAGGTTTATGTTGTTTTAATGCGAGAGAGTTGTCATCCTGTCTGTGAATTAGGAAATAGATTTGCAGACCTCTTTACTGGTTGCAGCTGGCCATCACAGGGTCCTGTGCATCTGCTGGTGTGATCAATATTCTCCATTTCACTTAATCCTCAAACTGTGAGTAATTGGTGGTCTAAAGCCTTGTAGTCTGGGGGTGTTCACCCATGTCTGGGGTTAAGCATAGTAGAAGTGGTTATCTGGCTTGAATATGCATCATTCCTTCCATTCATCCACCATTTTCCAACATTTTTGTTGAGGTTGTAATGTTCCCGAGCATCTCTGATACACAACCTAGGAGAGTTTCTTGGGGTGATAACATTAATTAGCGTCGTTGTCGGGGAGAGGAGATTGAAGCTCAGCTTCCCTGGGAGAATGACACAATTCCAGATTTTGATGACAGACAAAGTCTGGGCACATAATTTGGTTGTAATCATCTATCTGGCGACTCCATTGGAGGAAGACCAACTTTTGGCGACTCCACATTGAAGTTCTAGCTCAGTTTGTGAGACACACTCGAAGAAATCCTCAGAAATCACCAGCTGAATCAATGCCTGACCCTGAGAGGACTGTCAAATCGAAGAAAGCATCACAGAAAGGGGCATCAGGATCAGGTAAGCCTAGGAAATCTCATGCATCTCTGAAAGATAAAGTTATAGCTGAAGATTTACAGTTTGAAGATTTAGAGCCTAGCACCATTAATAAGGAAATTCCTTCAGAGATTAATTGAGCCCCTTGTTCAGTTAGTTCCCCTTTGAATCTCAGTCCAAAGAAAGTTTCCCATACAATCCAAAACATCCCTTTGTCTCTGCCATCCATCACATTACTTCCTACCATTCAAGCTGCCAGTATTCTTCCACATATCCCAATCATGGTAGGCCAACAAGTGCCCACAAAGATAGAAAGAATTGTTGCTGCTAGATATGGACCCTTGGTCTTGCCTGTCCCTTTAAATCCCATGCATGTGGGAGAGTATCAGAAGTATATGCCCAATTTCACTGGCACAGAGGGAGTAACAGCAGAAGAACACCTAGAAGCTTTTTACAGTAATGCTGATAATTTAGATATAAGTGAAAATGATGTGTGGATGAGCGTTTTTGTCTGGAGCCTTGATGGAGAGGCCAGGAAATGGTTCAGAGAATTACCCCAGAGATCTATAACAGATATTGAAGCCTTAGATGATGCATTTTTGAAGCACTGGGGAGATAAAAAAGACTTGTTGTATTACCATACAGAGTTTGGTAACCTAAAGATGGAAAATGGGGAATCATTGCCTGATTTTAATAAAAGATTCAACCGTATGTATAGTAAGATACCAGCTGAGGTAAAGCATACCCCTACCTCTGCCAAACTCACTTATGCCAATGCTTTTGACTCTGATTTCTGCTTGTTATTGAGAGAAGGAAGATGTGCTACGCTGGCTAACATGCAGGATGCAGCCCTAGAAGTAGAGTCTAATATCATGGCTGCAGAAAAGCTCAAAAGTCAAGCTGACAGAAGGAGGCAGAGAGGTCAGGCTTCTACTTCTTCTTCATCATCTTTAGAACCCAAATTAGACAAAATGACTAAGATGATATATTCATTGGCTGCTGAAATTTCTAAGCTAAAGGTTGAGCAAAATTCAGAAAAAACAAGGCAACAAAACACATTTGCTCCAAGAAATCCCAATCCATTCAGAAGAGCAAATGAACAGTTACAAATTATTCATAGGGGTGAAGGATCAAAAGAAGATCAAAAAGTTAAAGCTCCTTTCCAAAATGTAGTCATGGAGGAGGAACAACTTGAAGAATATGAGGATGAACTCCATCTCCTCAGATATAAAATTCACTATGGAGCTTGAAGAAAACATGAGCATTCCTTTTTTAGACATCCTCATCATGAGAAGAGATGATGGCTCCATTGGGCACAAAGTTTTCAGAAAGTCTACCCATACTGAGAACTACCTCCATGCTGACTCCCACCATCACCCAGCCCAGAAGCTTGGTGTTCTAAACACTCTTGCTATCAGGGCATTTCGAATTTCTGACACTGATCATCTGGATGAAGAGAAGAAGCATTTAGTCAAAACCTTTAAAGGTTTAGGCTACAAAGAAAACGAGATTAAAAAAGCTATTCAGAAAGCCGAGAAAAGATTATTATCTCATGAACCAAAGACCAGAGATCAACCTGAGGGTGGTAGGGTTTTTCTTCCTTACATTCATGGAGTCACAGATAAAATTGCGAAAATCCTAAAAAAGAAAAACATAAGCACGCAATTCTCAGCCCCTGGGACAATCAAGAGATAACATTGATAAACATCAACTTAAAGGGGTCTATAAAATCGACTGCTCGTGTGGGAGAAGCTACATTGGTGAAACTGGTCGTTCTTTGCAGACAAGACTTAAAGAGCATGGGGCTGATATTAAAAATGAAAGGTCTCGTTCCTCCGCCCTTGCAGAACACTCGTCAAAAACTAAGCACCATGTCCTCTTGGAAAGCGCCTCCATTATCGCCAAAGAAGAACATCACCAGAAGCGGAAGATCAGAGAAGCCCTCGAGATTATCAAACACCCGCACAATCTCAACAGAGACAACGGTATGGAGATTAGTGGAAGCTGGTTTCCCCTAATCAGAAAAATGAACCCAACAGTATAATAATAATAATAATAATAATAATAATAATAATATAATAATAATAATTCTCCATTAAAAGTTTATAATATTAGTTAATTAGTTAATTAATTGAAACTCCCTTACTAATTTCCTATAAAAAACCTATTTTTAATATAGTAAATACAATAATAATTATTATTAAGATTCAAAAAAAAATTTATAAAATTTTTATAATAAATAACAAATAGTTTTAATTAGGAGTATTAATTATGTTTTATATTAATATGATTAATTAAAGATTACATTAATTATTAATTATTATTAATTAGCATATTAATAATTATTAATTTAATTAATTTAATTTAAATTAATTAATTAATTAATTTATTATTATTATTTGATTAATATTAGGTTTTACTGTAATTTTAGTCTTCTCATTTATTTTAAAATTATATATTATTATATGATTAAGTTGATATTCTAATTAATAACAATAATTAATAGAATTTTATTTCATTTCTATTACTTTTAATAAAAACCTTCTCATTAATAATTAGTGATTTTAATTAACAAACAATTAAATTAATAAGTAATTGATTACTATCCAATTAACTAACAAATAATAAGTACCATTGATTAATTCATATTAATAATAAAAATTAATTTCTAATTAAGAATAATTATAAAGATTAATTCTTTATATTAATATTATTCATTATTATAATATTTATTAAAAAAATTTATAACTACTATAAAAATAATTAATATGACAAGCTATTAGGTTATAATAATTATTAATATAACTATAATATTTTATTTATTATTTATTTGATCTTACAGGTTGATTTTAATTAAAATTAAATAGTTATTATAAACTTTAAGAACTTCCTAATTTTATATTAATAATAATTATTAAAGTAACATTCATTTTTGTTCAAAAAAAAATAAAAATATATATATATATATATATATATATATATATATATTAAAAATTAAATATTAAAAATTATTAAATAAAGATTAATTAAATCAAGAGGCAGCCGACTTCTCAAGAAATTGAGAGCCGACCTTCCTCTCTTCTTTCCTCATCACTATTTATACCTAATAAGCTGCTCTTCTTCTATCAAGCTTCAAGTTGCCCTGATGATGGATCCCGGTTGGGATTTGAAACGTTGGCAGAACAATTTTCTTACTGTGGAATCTCCGATGACTAAATCAAAAACATTGTACCACAGAGGTCTCAAATCCAGAATATGAGGATGAATTCCACTGCATGGAAGATAAAGGCAGCGCTGCATTTTTTACATTGGCTTCTTATAAAGAATCTTTGCTGCAGGAACAAGACAGTCAGAAGTGGGACAGAGAGGCTGTTTTGCAGGCTGGTGAATAGAAAAGATACAATATGAGGTCAAATGCAAAAAATGTCAAGGAGAATCCTGCCCAAAGAGTTGTTGTCCAAATAGAGTCACAGAATATCAGACAGAGAAGACCAGCCACTGATCCAGTCATCCTCAAAGCTCTAGTTCAAGAAGTAAAAGGTTCTATAAGTTATCTTCTTCTTTCAACTTTGAGTCAGAAGTCCAGAAATTAAAAATATATGTGCCTCTGGTAGAGTTGGTAAAGAGTGAAGTGTTTAGAAAACTTATCCTTGAAGCTCTTGAGCTAGAAACCACACAAACCTCCACTGACTCTATTAATTTGCAAGATGACAAGCCTGTCATTGTGCTTAGTCATATGATTGAACCTGCTGATAATAATTCTCCATCTTTCTATGCCTCCTTGACCATTCATGACAAAATCCTCCACAACTACCTGCTAGATACAGGGGCCAGCCACAATTTAATGCCTAAAGCTGTCATGGAAGAGTTAGACCTTGACATCACTAGACCTTATCATGATTTATTCTCTTTTGATTCAAGGAAAGTGAAGTGCCTAGGATTAATCAAAGACCTGGCCATCACCTTAACTCAGCTGCCCATGAAGAGTATGATGATGGATATTGTGGTAGCATATGTCCCTCCCAAGTTTGGCATGTTGTTGTCTAGAGGGTGGATTAAGAGACTAGGTGGGACATTACAGAATTATCTATCTTATGCCACAGTCCCAGTTTTTGGAGGGGAAAGTAGGAGATTGTATAGAGAAGCACGGTTGGCATACATCATTAGTGATGAGAAGAATCCTACTAATCATTCAATATATGTTGTGGAGACTAATTTTGGAGCATGTGTTCTCCAAATAGAAGAATCTCAGAAGTCCTCAATGCAGATCATGAAACCAATAGTTCAGGCCAAAGAAGAGCAAGGAAGTCAGGTTTGGAGATGTTCTTTGATGGAGCATGTTCCAGGGAGACTGCAGGAGCAGGGGTGGTGCTAATATCTCCAAAAAAAGAAAGCATTCAGCTATCTTTTAAGCTGGTTTTTCAAGTCACAAACAATATAACAAAGTATGAGGCTCTGTTGTTGGGCCTTAATGCAGCAAAAGACAGAGGAATCAAGAATCTGAAGGTATTTGGAGATGCTGATTTGATCATTCAGCAAGTGAATAAAACATTTCAAGCAAAGTACCCAAGGCTAAAAGCATATAGAGATGAGGTATGGAGACTCAAATATTCCTTTGAAAATTTCTGTATTTCATATATTCCTAGAGCCCAAAATCAACTTGTTGATTCCCTTGCTATGTCTGCTAGTCTGTTTATTCTTCCCATGCCTCCCGGACTAGTTTATGAAGTCCAAATAAAGTACAGACCATCCTTGCCTGATAATGTCCAGCATTGGAAGGTTTTTGATGATGATGATGAGATAAATAGGTTCCTTCAAGTCATTGATGAGTTTTCTAAAATGCAAATTGATCAAGAAAATGAAGCCTTGGAAGAAAACCCCAAATCCCAGCTTAGAAATAAAATTGGTAAAGAAATCATTGTCCAGCTTCCTAGTAATCATATTCCAAAGGGTCTAATTCCTCTTGAAAGATTGTTTGACCAAAATGATGTGCCTTACAAGGCTGCCCAAAAAGAAGATCAATCTGCAGTCTGTAAGCATGACATAGGGAGTCCAGGTCAGCCTAGATACATACATCTGTCTTCTCATCTGTCTGGTGACCAAAGTGATGAATACTGCAATTTAATGAGGCAATTTGATTATGTGTTTGCTTGGAAGTATAGTGATCTGAAAACGTATGATAAGAACATAATCTAGCATAAAATCCCTCTGGAGAAAGACACTATTCCTTTCAAAAAAAAGCTGAGACCAATAAATTCTATGCTTCTTCCTCTAATTGAAAAAGAAATTAAAAAATTGTTGGCTGCCAAGATTATAGTCCCTCTTAGATATTCAAAATGGATAGCCAACCTAGTAGTGGTGAGGAAGAAAAGTGGAGAAATCAGATTGTGTGTTGATTTCAGAAACCTAGACAAATGCTCTAAGAAAGCAACTATCCTCCACCAAAGATGGAGCATTTGCTGCAAAAGGTCTCAGGAGCCAAAGTAATGTCTTTCTTAGATGGTTTTTCAGGCTTTAATCAGATTGTTGTGCATCCAGATGACCAAGAGAAGACTGCATTTACCACTCCTTGGGGCACTTTTATGTATGCCAAGATGCCTTTTAGATTGATGAATGCTGGAGCTACCTTTCAGAGAGCTATGGATATAACATTTGTGGGAGAGAAGGATAAATTTTTCCTTATCTACCTTGATGACATAACAGTTTACTCCAGCAGCCATCAAAATCATTTGCAGCATTTGAAAAAAGTGTTTTTGAAGTGCAGAAGGTTTGGGATTTCAGTCAATCCTAAAAAATCACAATTTGCTTTAGAAGAAGGCAAGTTGTTAGGACATGTAGTTTCTACTGCAGGTGTCCGAATTGACCCAGAAAGAGTAAAAGCAATACAGACTTTGTCTGTCCCGAGATCGAAGAAAGATATCCAATCCTTTTTGGGCAAAATTAATTTTGTAAGGAGGTTTATCCCAAACTTTGCAGAATTGGTGAAGCATATTACCTCCATGTTGAAGAAAGGAGCAGAGGTCAGATGGACTGATGCAACAAGAAAATCATTTGAGTCTATTAAAAAAGCTATTATGGAGGCTCCCACTTTAATAAGCCCAAATTACAGCAAGGAGTTCCATATATTTTCATTTGCCTCTGAAGACACCATTGTAGCAGTTTTATTGCAAGCAGATGAAGAAGGTTCAGAACATCCAGTAGCATTTTTTAGCAAGAACTTGAGGGATGATGAACTAAGGTATGATATTATTGAAAAACAAGCATATGCTCTTATCAAATCCTTGAAAGCTTTTAGAATTTATATCTTGCATTCCAATATAATTGCATATGTACCCTCTGCTGCAATAAAAGATGTCTTAACACAACCTGATGTCGATGGAAGAAGGGAAAAATGGATTGCAAAGCTGATTGAATTTAATATAGAATTGAGGCCCACCAAGCTTGTCAGAGGTCAGGGTCTTGCCAAGTTATTGGCTGAAGAAAATTGCAGGTCATTAGATATTGATCTCCTGTGCACAATTGCAGAAAGTGGTCAGACAGGTGAAGAAGAGGAAGCAGCTGAACTACAGAGAAAGCAGTCAGTGGAAGAGAATCTAGTTTCATGTGATTGGTATTCTGCAATAGTTAATTTCTTGCTGAAGTTAGAAATATCTCAAGGATTTACTCAAAGTCAAGCTAGAACTGTTAAACTCAGGGCGGAAAATTATTGTATTTATGAAAATATGCTCTACCAGAGGGATCCATCTGGAATGCTGTTAAGGTGTCTGGACAAAGAACAGTCAAAAGAAGTTATGCAGCAATTTCTTTCCAGCATGTGTGGAGGGCACCATTATTGGAAAACTACATCCCATAAAATTCTCAGAGCTGGGTACTATTGGCCCACTTTATTTTCTGATGTATTTTCTTTTGTTAAATCTTGTGACAGGTGCCAAAGATTTGAAGGAAAGTAGCAGTTGAAGTCCCTTCCCTTAAAACCAATACTTGCAAAAGGACCTTTTCAGCAGTGGGGCTTGGATTTCATTGGAGAAATCAATCCACATTCCAGTGGTCAGCACAGATGGATATTAGTAGCCACTGATTATTTCACTAAGTGGATTGAAGCAATCCCTACCAGAAAGGCTGATCATAATGTGGTTATGAAGTTTTTGACAGAGAATATCTTTACCAAGTTTGGTTGTCCACATAAATTAGTCACAGATAATGCAACAGCCTTCAGGGCAAAAGAATTGGTGGAAATGTGTGATTCTATGGGTATTGAACTTGTTCATTCCACCTCATACTATCCTCAAGGTAATGGTCTAGCAGAATCCTCTAATAAAAGCCTGATAAGGATAATTAAGAAGCTGCTGGAGGACAATGAAAAGAATTGGGATGCTAAGCTCAAATATGCACTGTGGGCTGACCGAGTGACTATTAAGAAATCCATAGGCAATTCTCCTTTCAAGCTGGTATATGGTACTGAAGTTGTATTCCCAATTCAGCTAACTCTCCCTGTGGCAAAATTCCTTCAAACAGAGCAGAATGAGGAAGAAGACATGGCAAAGAGGATCATTGATTTAGCAGAGGTACATCAGATCAGAGAACAGCTGGTTGAAAAGGCTGCAGCACATCAGAAAAATATCAAGGAAGTTTTGACAAGAAGGCAAAGATGGATAATTTTTAGGTTGGTAACTTGGTTTTGAAGTGGGATGCATTGAAAGAAAAGAAAGGCAATCATGGGAAGTTTGATGCTTTCTGGACAGGCCCTTTTATCATTTCACATATTCAAGGGAACAACACCTTCATACTGAAAAGTATGGGAGGAGAATCAGTTTTTGATGGCCCAGTCAATGGCCGTCTTTTGAAATTTTATGTTGTTTAAGGTCCTTGGCCTTGAATGTTGTAAATATTTTGTTTTTATCAGTTTTTTGTAGGCAAAATAGACTCCATGCCCAATGGAACACTAGGAAGTTTGTTATTTTTTTTTTTCATCAGGAAGGCATTGATCTGCAGGTTCTTGAGACCTCACGGGGAGGATCTCATCCCCAGAAAGAGCCAGTGTTAGCTCTGCTACATGTTGTTGTTTTTCTAGGAGGAGGAATAAGCTTGGTCCTGGGTTGCTGGCTTAGAGATAGTCTATACTGGTTTTCCTCGCCTTTCCCTTGTTCCCCGCTTACTTCTTTTCGCCTTGCTATCTCTATTTCCCTTCCTAAACCCATCCATTCCTCACTTCCCTTTCATTCTCATATCTCTCCCTTAACCCGTCATTTCCTTTAAAATCCATAATAAATCTCATATTAATCCTTTTTCCAACGGCTCCCGGGTGCGAATTCTAAACCAACGACCATTTCATACAACCGCACACTATTACCTTAGATGTCCCTGTCACATCACTCAAAGCATGTGCTGTAAACCTGGGCCTTCCGATCATTTCCCACGGATCTGATGGTATTCGCAGCTCCCGCCCCGCGAACCTGCACGTACGATAGCCCATGGGGAAAGCGGTTTCCCGCCGGACCTTCCAGCCACGCGTCACAATTTGGTTGGATCGCGCGGTCATGTACGAATACCACCCACCTCCGATAAGCGGTGCGGGGAAACCGCTTACCGCCTACTCGTACGGTCCCCGCTCGTTAACACTCTCACATCTTTGCCGCCTAATAGTTGTCGGATCTACCCAACCGCGATCCGATAGCCCCCGATCCTCCATCCTCGTTTTCTCCTAATACCCCCTGTAAATCGATCGCAGTCATTCATCCGTTTCATCCAACAGCTCGCATCTGTTGTTCCCGCTTCCTCCCGATAGCTATTGCAAAGCGCTCTCCACCGTCGATTCACACTATCCAATGGTGGATCTTCCTCCATGCTACCTGCACCCATTGCCTCTGCCATGCTTCCAAGGGACGAAGGATAACAATTATCAGCTTCCCGCCAGCACTCTGCACATTGAATCCTCAGCAACCACATTCAAAGAGCAGCACGACTGAGGAAGGAAAGTACAGTCTCGAGCAGTTAAACGCCTGCAGCAGTTATTGAAATTCATTCAAACAATACTCCACCTATTCAGGAGGACAACAAAGTACCAATGAATGTCAAATTGATTTAGTAAAACACACAGTTTGCAGCAGAGACCCATATTAGAATGTAAATGTGGTTGGTGTCCATTATGACCCCTCCACGCATAGGACAGCAAATATTTTTTGTAATCAACCTCCATATATACCCAGAAACAAGATGTAATGAGGGATGATGAATGTATTTTGATGTAAAGTTCAATTTCTGGAGACTATAACTACTATGATACCTACAGCTTCTGGTCTTCATTTTCAGCTAATGCAAGCTTCTTTTGCTGTTGGTTGCTCACTTTCCACTTCTTCTTTGTTCCAGGCTATGCCTGTTATGCATTTTTCATGTGCTCTTGATGTTTAGCATTAGAGGGGTTGTCATCCCACCTCTGTGTTAGAATCTAGCAAGTATTATTGAATGTGTATGTAGGTTTATGTTGTTTTAATGCGAGAGAGTTGTCATCCTGTCTGTGAATTAGGAAATAGATTTGCAGACCTCTTTACTGGTTGCAGCTAGCCATCACAGGGTCCTGTGCATCTGCTGGTGTGATCAGTATTCTCCATTTCACTTAATCCTCAAACTGTGAGTAATTGGTGGTCTAAAGCCTTGTAGTCTGGGGGTGTTCACCCATGTCTGGGGTTAAGCATAGTAGAAGTGGTTATCTGGCTTGAATATGCATCATTCCTTCCATTCATCCACCATTTTCCAACATTTTTGTTGAGTTTGTAATGTTTCCGAGCATCTCTGATATACAACCTAGGAGAGTTTCTTGCGGTGATAACAGTACCATCAATCTCGTGGTGTCGAGTCTCATGGAATGGTTGCTCACACATGAATGCTGGCACCTGTAATCCACTTTGAAAAGTGGATGAAAAATGAAATGAGAAAATGGAAAATCTGAATGCACCATCAAATTTGTGGCGTCGAATAGTGCAAAATCGACTGTCAAATTTCTGAATTCTGAGAAAGTGGAAATCTAGTGATTAAGGAATCTTTTATATTCCCCCTAGCTTCCTCAAAGATTTCCTCCTCCAAGTCCTCTGCAAATCTGCTGCTCATATCAAAATTTTGACTATGCCATCAGGTTCATGTTGCTGAGAGGTGTAAGATCAACATAATCTTTTTCCGATTTCGACACTGCAAAACTTTCACCCTCTTGGAAATTTTGCTCAATCATGGTTCCTCCTACAATAAATTAATTAAAAAAATTATCACATTGATTTCTGTGCGCGCCCCTACTCCTCCATGTTTGGGCGCACTGGGCAAATGCTGAGTTTATATGAAATTCCGAGCGAAGTTACCAAGAAGGTCGTTGTGGCACGTTGGTAAATAAGGCAATTTGTTGAGGAGGGGTTGGGGGTCAAATCCCGCCCCTCCTGAATTAACCCATGCATAATAAATTTTTTTGGTTAAGTCTGGGGTGGCGGGTCCACTGTTTTGGGTGGCCCGCCCCCCATTTCCACACTGCACGCTTGTTTAAATATTAAATGGGCATGTTTGTTGGGCCGTTGCATGGATGATACATGTGATTAATGTGGGGTCACCACGTAGGCAGGGCCGGCCCTCCCGCCGGCCATGGGTTCAACTCCCACCGGCCTCGTTTTAATACGGTGGCATATTTGATAAGAGGGTTGGGTGTGGGCTCTCAGGGTGGCGGGGTCATGGCTGCCCACCCCTCATTTCATATTTGGTTATGGTCATTGAGGGAGGGCCGACGGGGGTCATGGCTCGTCGGCCCATAATTAATATTTTTTTATTATTATTGGATATGGGGGGTGGCGGGGTTGGTGGCCCGCCACCCCAAATTTATATATATATATATATATAAGTGGCGGGGTTGGTGGCCCGCCACCCCAAAGTTATATATATATATATATCCATGGTCATTTTTAAAAATTCGAAATTTGACCGAAGGAGGCATATTAAACAGGCCACAAAATTTTCCTGGAATCTGGTCCAGGTTGGCCAGAATCTGGTGGCCAGATTTTGTCCAAATTGCGGCCTCCTTAAGCTTCCCTAGTCACCAAAGTCAACCTAAACTTTGATTGCTCCTAACTTTTGCATACAGACTCATTTTGATGAATCGTTCACACCACTGCGATCAGGATGACGAGATCTATGCTCTAGTCCTAGTTTGAAATCATTCTGATCACTTTGATTTTCGAGCTTCCATATGCCCTCTTTGTCCTGTGTGTCCCTGGAGCCACCTGGATCAGTGATCCATCTTCATTCCTAGGGAGGATGATGTCCAAGAACGGGATTTTTTTGTTTTCCTCTATCTTCATCAGTGTTTTCTATAAAATCTGCCAGGGTGTCATGCTACCTATTCATCAAATTATTTTTAATAAGAGAGCTCTTAGTATTCCCCCTAAAGCAGAGGCATACTTGCTCAGGGTTGGGAATTTTTTTGGCGAGGAGTTGTTTATCTACATTCAGGTCTTTGGTAGTCTGGCTAATCCACATGTTTTGCGCCTATATATCCCTGACAAATTGTTGGCTCGTGAGATAGCATACCAAAATGTAGGTAATGGAATTTCTAAAGTATTGAATTAATCAAATAAGAAAGTATGGCCTACCTTTACTTTTCGTTGTGTTATGGATATTTAGATAATTTCAAACATGTAGTTATTGAGATGGACTCTATTTTAGAGTTGAAATTTCCTACTATCCCTGAGAGGTAGTATGATCCTCATGGAACTGTCAAGAAATTTACCGCTCAATAAATTGTAAGGCAATTCTCTCATGAACCAGATCAGTTTGACGATTTCTTTAAAAAATATGCCACCTATTTAATAGTTTCCAAACAGATTGTAGAGCATTTGGCTCCATAAGAAATCAATCAATTTTCCCAATACAGGGAAGCAAGGTTATCTTGTTTACCCTTAGATTCATTAAAACTTTCAAAGGAAAGCACAACTCAAGAAAAGGTTACAGATATTCCTTCTACACAGGTTACTGATATCCATAATCCAAAAGATATAGGGGATTCTTCTTCCACTCAGACTGAAGGACAGTTGCCAAGTTCTAAGCTTGAAGAGATATGGGAACAATGTAGCCAAGTTTTGAAAGGAAATAAACCTGAGGTTTTGAAGACTACCTCACAAGAGAAAGTCTTAGACACTTCTAAAACTTTTGAGAAGACTCCAATTACAATAAAGACCTCTGATCAACCTTTAGATATTGAAGACATAGAAATTATACTAGCATTATTGACCTTTGAGGTCGTATTAAGGGTCAAGGAGATTCCTCCCCTCCACATATTCTACAGTCCTCATCATAAGGCTGTTGTAAAAAGGAAAAGAAAGAAAAGGAAGATTGACCAATCCCAGACTTTGGTCCCTAGAACTGCCTCTTTTGAATTAGTATGGAAGGGTTCACAGTCCACTCCTACACAGGAACTTAGAAGACTTACTCAGTTCACATGAGCTTATGCTTCTGCGACTATGGACAAAGCCACTGAGATACAACAACTTTTGAAGGAAAAGGAGGACATGATTATGCAGTTGGAACAAGGCCTTGAGAATGAGAAGAAAAAGATTGCTCATCAATGGCAAGAATAGATTGTTGAGCTCTAGAAAAGTTTTGGTGCCCTTAAACTTCAATGTGACTCCAATTTGAGGATCCGAAATGCTCAAATTCAAGAATTACAGCACAGGATTGAACAACTGAAATTTAATCCTGAATTAGCAGAGTTTAAAAGGGAAGCAGGAGAATTAAATACTCTCCTTGCTCAACAACAAGTCATTTTTTGTCAAAAATTAGTCATCATTCATGATTTGTGTCACACAACCAACTCATTGATGGACCAATTGTCTTATCTTGAGACATATTTTGATGAAATTGAGGAAAAAATTGCAGGATACATAACATGGCAAGACAATGTAGAAGGGATATTAGCTAATCTCCCAAGGATAGAGAAATCACATAAGGAAATAGTCTTCAAGGAATGGGAAATATGCCTTAAGCATACAGAAACAACAATATTCAATGTAAGGGACATCTCCAATGACCTCATTGAAGCCATCATCGATAATTTGTTTCAGGCAAATCTTATTTTAGACTACCCCGAGGGAACTCTACCAGATATCAAATTCTTGACCAAAACGTGGCAGGAATTGTCCAAGAAAAAGGCTAAAAAGATTGAAAATCTATCTAAGATTGACTTAGAATGCCATTGGTATTTCTTAATCAATCCTCATAGCCAATGGTTAATGCTTAGGTGTCTATCCAATACAGCCACTCAAATGCTACCAGCATTGAGGGATGTTATATTTACTAGTCAAATGCGAAATCAGCCACAATCTCCACCTAAATTGAAGCCCATGATAGATATTTACTAACCACAACAGCATATGGGAGGGAAGTTTTACTCACAAACTTAGCCAAGTTGTTACAACAAAAATATAAAATTGTCTTATTGTTTAATTTTAAGCATTGTTTGTTAAAACCACTTCATAATTTTACTCTGCTTTTCTATATTTGTATTTTATTTGGAAACTATAAATCCCCTTCATTTGTATGGAGAAGGGGTTCTAAATTTTGGAAAGAAAGCTTTTGTTTGCACTATTGTAACTTAAGTTATCTTAATAGAAAGTTGAACCACTACTATTTTCTCATGAGCAGAGTTACGATAAATCGGGTACTACTACATGTCTGTTATTTCTTTGCTGAAGAGTTAAATGGTTATTTAATTAAGTTTATCATATGTGTGTAGCAAGCAGTCATACATTTTTCACTATTGATATGTGTGATTAAAATCATATATTATATGCATAAACAATGAAATCTTATATGTGTAACGAATTAACTCACTATTTTAATTAAATTAGTTATCACTATCTGTTGTAACCTCATAATAGTTTGGTAATCTATATTATCATGTTGTTTGTGAGATCATTTTAATCACATATATAGATAAGCTTTCCCGAGATAGATATTTAGTTTAAATATTCTTTATTCTCAATTTTAATTACATCATAAGCCTTACGCCTATATACTCCATCCATTTTCATAATTTATATCAAGGGAAACTGGTCCCATAATTTCCAGTCGGAGCCACCATTCCAAACGGAAAAGGATCTGCTCTAAGGTCCCGACCGGGTGGTTTTCCTCGATGTTGAGGCAGACATTTCGAGCCTTCAACATTTTTGGCACTAGAAGGAGGGTCATCAGACTATGAATGGAAACAAGGTCCAATCCCAAATTAAAAGGTCATTCTAAGAGTCAGTCTCCCTCAAAATCACCACCAACTTCAAGATCACATTCCAAATCTCCTAACCCTAGATCTGAATTTGTTCAAACAACCACCAAATCTCCTAGCACACTTCCAAAGTCAATTGGCCAAACTTTCACACAAGTATTTATAGAGCCCCCTGAAGTCCAGACTTTAATTCAAAGATTAGAATGAATTTCTATTTCTGGAGAAAAATATGTTAAAAACAATTTAACGGAAGGAAGTACTACTTCATCTTTAAATCTATTAACTAGATCCTAAAGTGAGAAACTTGGAGTTAAGCCTTTTGAGTTTCCATTACCCACTCATTGGAAAAAGAAAAGTACTCCAAAGACTCAGTCTTCTGCTATTGAGGTTCCATCATCCTCTCCACCTCATACTCCTTATGTTGGTCCTGCTTCTTCCTCTACCCCTTTACCTTCCTCTTATCATCCTCTAATCCCTTCCATCCAGATTCCTCAACCACAATCAACTGGTGCTATTATAATCAGTAGCACTATAAGAGCAACCTCTTCAACTGCTCAATCTCCATCAAAATCCACATCATCTGCGACTTCCTCCACTCCTAGTACTTATAAAATGGCCCAAAGACCGTGGAATAACCTAGGGGAAGTAAAAATGACTCCACCATTACAGCCTCTTCACAAACATCCAGAGAGATTGCTTCAGGGTTTAATCTTGATGATGGCCTCCCACAGAGGAACATCTTCATAATTTCATGTTAGCCATCAATCTGAATGGAGTCACAGAAGAGGATTGTGTTCTCAAATGTTTTCTTTACACATTTGAAGGATTTGCAGCATCTTGGTATTTCTCTCTTCTTGCTGGATCAATAACAAATTGGGATATGTTTGAGGAACATTTTTTTGTTAAAATTTGGGGATGACCGAACAACTGGTACTTTGATTAATGATTTTTCAAATCTTAGGGCCAACCTAAATGAACAAATCAAAGATTTTAATTCGAGATTTAACAAATTGCTAAATAAAATCCTAGACACTTCCAAACCTAGAACTGATGTGCAGATTGAATGGTACATATTTGATCTTCCTTCAAATATTTCCATGATCATAGATAGGGCTAATAAAACAATATTGCTTGATAACATGAAGTAATCTCTATCTGTAGAAAAATAATATCTTGCCCTTGAGAAGAAAACTGTCATTGAGGAAAGAAAACAGACCAAGAAAGTATTTTTTAAAGATGAATCCAAGAAGAAAGCTCCCAAAGATCCTTTTGACTTGGAGGGGTTACAAAAGGTTTTGAAGACAATGTCTAATGAAATGATAGAAATTAAGAAACAAGTTGTTGAGTCTTCAAAGAAGCCCTTTTGGCCTTTCAAAAGGAATCAGCCATCACAGTCACAGTTGTCTGCCATTATATCAAATGCAAAATCCGATCAAGATGATGAAGAAGAAGAAACAACTTTATCCGTTGAAGAATCACAAGAAGAAGAAATAGTGGAAGCCCATGGATTATGGGATTTCATTCTAACTACTTCAGAAAAAATGAAAAAGAAGAAGAAGTCCTACCAGTGAGTACTAGAAATAAGGGACCTACTGATACTTCTCTATCAAATCAAAAACAAAAGTCCCCTACTCCTCCTACTAAAGACACAGGTATAGTTAAAAAGACTTCTACTCCGTCTTCAAATTTTGTTCCAACTACTTCTAAATCTCCTTCTTCATCTAAGACCTTGATAGTCTCTGATACCATTGAATATAATATCGTGAAAGGCATGAAAAAGGTCAAAGACAACATTTCCTTGTATGAGGTTAGTAAGTTAAAACAACAGTAGAATTTTTTACTCAAAGATTTAAATATAGTCCCTGCATCTCCATTACCTATTGTTGTCACTGCAAAATCCTCAAAATGGAAAGGAAAACCTCCAAATGTCCCTTTGGAAAAGATTGACTCTTCTGATGCTATTTTGATTGGAGATAGATCAAAATCCCACACTCCTTTTCTTTTCAATTTTGAGATTTTTAATAAGAATGTCCACAATTGTTTAGTAGATTCTTGGGCATCATCCAATGTCATGCCTTATTCATTTTGTCTCAAATTAAATATTTCACCCTAGAAATTTGTTCTTTAGATTGTTTAATTAGACTAGACAAAAGTCAAAGCTTTAGGAGAAATAAATTCTGTTTTGATTAGATTCTCTTCCAATTTGAAGGTTTGTCAAATATAGATATATTAGTTGCAGTCATTCCCGAATTCTATGGTCTTATTTTAAGCAGAGTATGGTCAGAAAAACTACATGGTTACTTCGCAACTAATTGGTCACACATGTGGCTTCCCTATAATGGAAAACCCAATCAAATTCTTGTCGATAGGAAGAAACATAGAAATACTTGGTGACTAATTTAGATGAGGAAAATGAACAAGTAGTTTTTACAAACATTATTCTTGGAAATTATTCTTTTGAGTCTTTCTTTGGCAATTTTCCAGCATAAAATTCTCCTTTTTCAGTTGATTTTATTTAATCTCAGATCGAAATTTTTTCTCAAACAGATTCATCTAGTACTATCAATATTGTAGAAAATCATGTAAATAATATTGATAATTTTTTTTGGACTCTTTACTTGATGGGTCAAAATCTAATGATTGTGCAGGAATTGGTTACATCCTACTAAACCCTGATGGAGAAAAAAATATGCTTTCTTGCAGATTGGAATTCGATTGCACCAACAACATTGTTGAATATGAAGCAATGGTACAAGGCTTACAAAAAGCCATTAGTCTTGATGTCAAATATCTTAAAGTTTTTGGTGACTCATAAATTGTGATAAAACAAGTTAGAAACAACATTCATTGTATTTATAGTCACCTTAAGCATTACCAATATTTGATCGAAGACCTAATTTCCCATTTCACTACATTCAATATATCTTTGATCCTAAGATTACAGAATGTTAGTGCCGATATCCTAGCCAATGTTTCTTCCAAACTCATTCCACCTAAATATTTCAGTCCCGATAGATTTTCGATTGAATTAATTTTTCACCCCTCCATTCCTAACAACATAACTAACTGGCATGCTTTTAACGATGACAATTACGTTCAAAGTTTTCTAACATCTGAAGGGTCTTACTCTGACTAGATCATTGATGAAGATGAGCATGAAAAACAACTAAATAAATATTCTGAGGGAAATTCTTTACCTAAACCTGTAGTAAAATTGGAAGATTTGTATGATTTGAAAGATAGGTTTAAAAAGGTTAACAATTGGAAAGAGTCAGAGCTCTACTATGAGGTTTAAATTGGTTATCTTAGGATCTTATAATAAAGCTAGGACATTTCATTCACGGGTTTTATTAATAAAACAGTTGTAGTGTACTTCGATGACATTACAATTTATTCGAGAAAGAGAATTAATCGTCTCCATGACTTAAAACAAATATTTGAAAGATGTAAAAAATTTGGAATCTCCTTAAATCCAAAAAAGTCATTTTTTTCCCTTAGTGAAGGTAAGCTTCTAGGATTTATTGTGTCTAAAGAGGGAATTTACATAGATCCAGAGAGAATTAAGGCGATTTCTGAAATCCCCTTACCACACACCAAAAAATCCATGCAATCCTTTCTTGAGCAAATTAATTATATTAAACAGTTTGTCCCAGATTTTTCACAAATTGTTTTACCTTTACAGACTATGATAAAAAAGAAGTCAGTTTTCAAATGGGGACAGATCGAAATAAAATCATTTGAATCAATAAAGCAAGAAATAATAAATGCCCCTTCGTTATCAACTCCCAATTTTTCTAAAGAATTTGTTATTTACACTTTTGCTTCTGAACAATCCTATGTAGCAGTGTTGACACAACCCAATGAAAAACAAGTTGAAGCTCTTATTTCCTTCTTTAGTTCCAATTTACAAGGAGTTGAGATAAACTATTCAGAGGTTGAAAACCAAGCCTTTGCATTTTTTAAGTCAATAAAGCATTTTAGACCTTTTCTCATAAAAGCATATAAAAAAGTAATTGTTCCTTTCCCTGCAGCCAAACAATTGCTTATCTAGTAGGAATTAGGGGAGAAGAGGGCTAATTGGTTTATTTCCCTACAATAATATGACCTAGAGATAAAACCAGCTAAAATAGTAAGTGGTCAATGTTTTTGCATATTAATTAATGGACCTTATGATACTTCGGCTGATGAAGATTCAGGTAACTATGTTGAAATCATAGAGGTATGCCCTATTGACATTGAATATCAATATGTTGATGCAATATTTTATTTTAAAAATGGTTATGCTCCATTAGAACTCAATTACAAAAGGAAAAGAGATTTGCGACTTAAATCTAATCAGTACCAACTTTTCAATGATGTCTTGTTTAGAAAAAAAAAATATGATTATGTGTTATTAAGATGTCTAGAAAAATCTGAAGTAGAGAAAGTTTTGCAGGAGCTACATGATGGACCAACTGGTGGACACTATAATGGGGACACTACTTCTCATAAGATCCTGCATGCTGGTTACTATTGGTCGAATCTATTCAAAGACACCCATGCTTATGTCAGAAAATGCAAAGTTTTCCAAACTGCTTCAGGAAGACAAAAGAAACCAGCCTTGCCTTTGTAGCCAGTTAACATTGAGAAACCCTTTGAGCAATGGGGACTAGACATCATAGGTGAAATCGTTCCTAACTCTTCTAAACAACATAAATACATCTTGACTGCTACGAATTATTTCACCAAATGGGTGGAAGCAATACCTCTGAAGGTGGCCAATTCTAAAAACATTATTGAATTTATTGATCAATTTATTATTACCAGGTTTGGCCTTCCTTATGCTCTTATGTTTGATAATGCATATTATTTTTCCAGAAATACCATAACTGAATTTTCTCTCAAAATAGGTTTCAAACTCAAATATTCTGCAAACTATTATCCTCAAGGAAATGGCCTAGCAAAATCTACTAATAAAAACCTCATCAGAATCATCAAGCAAACAATTGACCAAAATCAAAGAAATTGGCACAAAGCTCTAGTTTTTTCTTTATGGGTTGATAGAATCGCTTAGAAGGTCTCTATAGGCACTTCTCCCTTTCACTTAGTGTATGGAAAAGAAGCTATTCTACCTCCTAATCTAGCTCTTCCTTCACTAGCCCTAGTGCAATCCATTAAAGAAAAACCTTCTTCTGCTCTACAATTAAGGATGTCCCAAATTCTTAAGTTAGAAGAAGAGAGAGATAAATCCAAAAAATTTCATGCCCACCACCAACAATTGGTCAAGTCTTCATTTGATGCAGGTTCAGTTAATAACAATTTTTTTGAAATTGGTGACTTAGTTTTGAAATGGGATAAGGCCCATGAAGAAAAAGGCAAACACATAAAATTCCAAAAGTTGTGGCTAGGCCCATTTGATATCATTGAGAAACTAGGTACAACAACCTTTATCCTTCAAAATTTACAGGGAAAGAGGGATGCTCTTCCCGTTAATGGGCTAGTTTTAAAAAATTAAAATAATAATAATAATAATCTTAAAGAAACTTGCCCTATTGTAAATATGTAAATAATTATATGTACATATCGGTGTCTTTAGCCTTAATGATATTAGGTAATACACTTTTGACTTCATATTGGAGTCTCTCATCATTTATTTGAAGTTTGACTAATTAAAGGAGAAATGTTAGAAAGTAAATTATAACATTGAAGTTTAGTATTGCATTTATTACAATCTCTGAAATCTTTATATCCATTAAGTTGTAAATATTTCATAACTTTAAACTTTAAAAAATCTAGTTGTCCTATGATTGGTCATGAAAAGTTTTCGTTAAAAACTAAAGACTATTTTGAAGTTTTAGCATCTTTTGACTTCAATTGTTGTCCATGACTTTTAAGGAGTGAATTCACCTCCCCATCCACTAGTTTTACATTTTTTAGAGTATAATTCAAAAATATATAAAACTTGAAAGATAAGAGGTCTCATCATGAGACGACTCACCATGATCATGGGAAACTAATGATGTTGACATTATCATGATTGGTCACCAAATGAGTATAATGGCTTATGGTTGTATAACTATAAGACAAGGGGTCTCATCACAAGCCGACTTGTTCAATATCATTATAACTTGTGAATGGCATTGTCGTCATCTGGTCACCAAGGCAGGACAATGTCTTTCAAGTAACTTCAAAAGAAAATAAAAAAATAAAAAAATTAATACCTGTAAGAGTATTATTATAAGTGGATGGGATACTAGTACATTTTGGTTAAATGGTAACCATGTCAAAGCTATGGACGCCTGTTGGCAGCAGTGGCTCTACTAGTGACAAATAAGTCTATCTAAAATGCTAAGCTTCTATAACTCTCAACTTTATCTTGACAACTAACTAAATGACCGATAAAGATAATGAATATTTTCATTAATAACAAGTTGTGAGATAATTTACAAAATAATGAGTTATTTTATTCAAAGTAATCTTTATTAATCTAAATTTCAAATATTTTTACCTTTCTAAGTCTTTTTCTTTAGTAGTTAAAATTTAATCTACTTTTATAGAGATAATTGTTTCGCCCAGTATGTCACCAATTGTTGCACTACACAACAACCCCCCATTTAGTTTTATTTTAGCTATATAATAAATCATGGGGACCCTTTTTAATTTTAATAAAACTCTTTAGTTTTAATAAAGATAAGGCAATTTTTTAATTTTTGTAAATAAAATACCCTCTCACATGAAAGTTTCTATTATCAGAACCCACATATCTGAGGTCCAACCTTACAAGTGTTACGATTAATGAAAACCTGATAGGCCTTTTGTTATTTAAATGATGCATTATCAGAGGATTTATATTGGATCATTGTAATATTGTAACATTCCTTATAGGAAAGTTACGATAAAATCATGCTCCGATCAAACATTCCCGATATATAACACAAAATTAAGTGGGCGCTTCCTTTTAAATTGAATATTTTAAAGAACTATCGGCCCCATGTCCACCACCTACCATATCAGAATCCCCGAACATCATAACGTTTTAACTATGTCATCTTAAAAACTCCTGATATCCCAAATCTTCAATACTCTGCATTTCCGCTATCTCAAAAGCTTTTGA
This sequence comes from Pinus tabuliformis, assembly GCA_031772625.1. Lineage (NCBI taxonomy): Eukaryota > Viridiplantae > Streptophyta > Pinopsida > Pinales > Pinaceae > Pinus > Pinus tabuliformis. Next base: position 1,691,731,521 of record CM062817.1, read on the forward strand.
TACTACAATATCTCGATGCCTCCCACTTCCGATATTGATATGCCTGATATCTCTTCCCTCTAATGTCTCAAACCTCAAATATTCATGTCTCTACCCATATCAAGACTTTTTCATATCAGATGTCACTCTTTAAAATCCTCAATATTCCATTCCCCGATATAAAGCCTATGATATGTGTTCCCACCTATAGTTATAATCGTTAAATCTTTAAACATCATATATCAGATGCCTAAAATATCGTAAATTTTAGTGTGACCATGTGATTTCTCCAATAAGACTCCTCTGATATGCTAATGTGTGTAGAACCCATGTAAATTCAGGTTTTTCATTTAATATCCTAAAGTGGCGAATTTATGGTTTTTGAAGTTATAAACAGCCTTATTCATTGCAACTTGATATTATCATGATTCTTCCTTTAAGACAAAAATCGTTATGAAAAAACATTATTTTCACTAAAGACTCTCTAATGAATGAATTATCATTTAGCCTTGTGTTTTCATTGCAGGCCAATCCCAATAAGCGAAATTCAGAAGAGATGTCTAAGGAAACTAAAGCAAGGAAGAAACCAGTCACTCAGCAACAATCGACTCCTCCATCGGCTAAAAATCTTGATACACCAGGATTATTTTCTGACACGATCTGTTCTTTAGACGTCGGAGTGCCTCCTGGGAATCTATCTATCATCTATTCGAAGATGAAGGGCCAAGGGTTACCCAAAGAACAATTACAACTGATGATTCTGCTCCAGTTTCAAATACCACCTACAGTGATGTCACAAATTCATTTTTACATAGGATTGTTGCTCGGCCCAGGATATTTCATTATACATATATGATTCGGTGGGTTGTGGAACACTTAAACATTGCATACAAAAGATTCATGACAAAGAAAAATATATTCATTAGCTCTTTCAGCAGTAGTGATTTTAGTATAATGTATTGTTTTCCACCACTGCAGTGTAAATATGACAAACAGTTCATGGAGAAATTCATGAGCAGCATTGATCATGCATCGGAACCTATCAAGGAATGGAGGAGGGACCCTAATAAGCATAAGCGTGAGGAAAAGGGCATATATGCAGTAGACTCTCTTGTAGGTCCTTATTGTCAAGTTGCTTCCATGGTATGTAGACTATTTGCTTATCCTAATAGTTGGAAATTCCTAGATCAATGGACTCCATTGATTGATGCTACTTCGGAAGGATATATATTAGACTGGGGAAATATTTTATCTAATAATTTAGCCACTCACATTTTGAATTTTAGGAAAAAGCATACAATTTCAGAAAATGTAATTCCTCCTTTTTATATGAGTGCCTATGTAATGGACGCTTTGTGCTACAATATGGATTTTTCCTCCATGGGATGGAAATGGACCTTAGCAGACCCAACTTCTATTCATATATACCATAATATCCTTTGGGACTCCAAATACCAGCCCCATTTCTATAAAATATGCCAGGGTGTCATGCTACCTATTCATCAAATTATTTTTAATAAGAGTTCTCCTCAGATTTTCTTGGAAGCAGAGATATACTTGCTCAAGGTTGGGAATTGGTTTGGCAAGGAGTTGTTTACCTACATCTAGGTCTTTAGTAGTCTAGCTAATCCACATGTTTTTCCCCTATATGTCCCTGACAAACTGTTGGCTCATGAGATAGAATACCAAACTATATGCAATGGAATTTCTAAATTATTGAAAGAATCCAATAAGAAAGTATGGCATACCTTTCCTTTTCATTGTGGTATGTATACATTAGATAACTTCAAACATGTAACTATTGAGATGGACTCTACTTTAGAGTTGAAATTTCCTAATATCCCTAAAAGGCAGTACAATCCTCATGGAACTGTCAAGAAAGTTACCTCTCAATCAAGCGTAAGGCAATTCTCTCATGAACCAGATCAGTTTGACGATTTCTTTGAAAAATATGCCACATATTCAATAGTTGCCAAACATATCATAGAGCATATATCTCCACAATAAATCAATCAATTTTCCCAATACAAGGAAGCAAGGTTATCCCGTTTACTGTTAGAGTCATTAAAACTCTCACAGGAAAGCATACCCCGAGAAAAGGTTACAATTATTCCTTCTACAAAGGTTACTAATATTCTTGATCCAAAAGATACAGGGGCTTCTTCTTCCACTCAGACTGAAGGATAGTTGCCAAGTAAAAAGCTTGAAGAGATACGGGAACAATGTATCCATGTTTTGAAAGAAAATAAACCTGAGGTTTTGAAGACCACCTCACAAGAGAAAGTCTTATACACTTATGACATTTTAGAGAAGACTCCAATTACAATAAAGACCTCTGGTTAGCCTTTAGAGATTGAATACATAGAAATTATACCAGCATTCCCGACCTCTGAGGTTGTATTAAGGGTCGAGGAGATTCCTCCCCTTGACATATTCTACAATCCTCAGCATAAGGTCATTGTAAAAAGGCAAAGAAAGAAAAGAAACATGGACCAATCCCAGGCTTTGGCCCCTGGAAATTATTCTTTTGAAGTAGTATGGAAAGTTTCACAATCCACTCCTGCAGAGGAACTCAAAAAACTTACTCAGTTCACAGGAAATTATGCTTTTGTGACTATGGACAAAGCCATTGAGATAAATAGCTTTTGAAGGAAAAGGAGAACATGATTATGCAGTTGGAACAAGGACTTGAGAATGAGAAACAAAATATTACTCATAATGACAAGAACAACTTGTTGAGCTCCAGAAAAGTTTCGACACCTTTAAACTTTAACATGAATCTGATTTGAGGATCTAAGATGCTCAAATTCAAGAATTACAACACAATATTGAAAAGATGAAAGTTTATCTTGAATTAATAGAGTTTAAAAAGGAAGTAGGAGAATTAAATACTCTCCTTGTTCAACAACAGGCCATATTCTTTTAGAAATTAGCCATCATTCATGATTTGTGTCACACAACCAGCTCATTGGTGGACCAATTGTCTGATCTCAAGACATACTTTGATGACATTGAGGAAAAGATTACAGGATACATAACATGGCAAGATAGTGTTGAAGGGATATTAGTTGATCTCCCAAGGATAAAGGAATCACATAAGGAAATAATCTTCAAGGAATGGGAAATCTGCCTCAAGCATACAAAAACAACACAACTCCAACAACCTCATTGAAGCCATCAACTATAATTTGTTTCAGGAAAATCTTATTTCAAACTGCCCCGAGGGAACTCTACCAGATATCAATTTGTTTACCAAAACGTGGCAGGAATTGTCCAAGAAAAAGGCCGAAAAGATTGAAAACCTATCTAAGATTGACTTAGAATGTCATTAGAATTACTTAGTCAAGCCTCACAGCCAATGGCTAATGCTCAAGTGCCTATCCAATACAATCATTCACATGTTGTCAACACCGAGGGATGTTATATTTACCAATCACATGCGGATTCAGCCATGGTCTCCACTTGAATTGAAGCCCATGAAGAAATTTTATGAACTGCGACAGCGTATGGGAGGGCAATCTTATTCATAGACTTAGCCAAGTTGTTACAACAAAAATATAAAATTGTCTTATTGTTTTATTTTAAGCAGTGTTTGTTAAAAACACTTCAATGTTTTACTCTGCTTTGCCATATTTGTATTTTATTTGGAAACTATAAATCCCCTTTATTTGTATGGAGAAGGGGTTCTAACCTTTGGAAACAAAGCTTTTGTTTGCACTATTGTCACTTAATTTATCTTAATAGAAAGTTGAACCACTACTATTTTCTCATGAGAAGAGTTACAATATATCGGGTACTACTATCTGTCTGTTATTGCTTTGCTTAAGAGTTAAATGGTTATTTAATTATGTTTGTCATATGTGTGTAAGAAGCAATTATAAATTTTTCACTATTGACATGTGTGATTGAAATCATATATTATATGCATAAACAACGAAATGTTATGCATGTAACAAATTAATTCACTAATTTAATTAAATTAGTTATCATCACCTGCTTTAACCTCATAATAACTTGATAATCTATATTGTCACGTTGTTTGTGAGATCATTTTAATCACATATATAGATAAGCTTTCCTGGGATAGATATTTAGTTTAAATATTATTTATTCTTAGTTTTAGTTACATCATAAGCCTTATGCCTATATACCCCGTCCATTTTCATAATTTATATAAAGGGAAACTAGTCCCAAAATTTCCAGTCGGAGCCACCATTCCAAACAGAAAAGGATCTACTCTAAGTTCCCAACCGGGTGGTTTTCCCCAATGTTGAGGCAGACATTTCAAGCCTTCAAAAGGTACCCAAGTATAGACTCGCATAAGTGGAAAAAAGGAGAAAAACCCATAGGAAAAAAACCCTCTCCTAAAGAGAGAAAGATGTCAGTGTTAAGAAAGACATTGAAGATAAAATTGCAGATCCCACAATTATTCATTAGATGGCAAGAAGATGAGCCCTGTTGAGACTAAAACATCCAATTAGGAGGTATGACCAAAAATGTAAATTGGATAGTCAACTAACCTCAATGAGGTTAGTTGAATTATAAATAAAAGAGGGATAGTTGTGGAGGCACGAGAAAGGAAATCATTGACAACCACTACATAAGTTCTTTAGAAAAATAGGTGTTGGTGAAGAACCAAAACAAAGGCTTTGAGCAAAAGCAACCACCATCAACCATCAAATGAACAATGAGGCCTATAGCCACTAAAAGGCCCAAACAGAATGTATGGAAAAATCTATGAAGAATGCTAGGTAACCCAAAGCTACCAATGCCATCAAAGATCAATGGGATTCAACTTGGAGGAAAAAAATTACATAGCACAACTTTCCCCACTTAATTTTTTATGACTGTAAAATTTGATCAAATATTGTTATGTTGAAATTATTCTTCTTCCTTGTTAACATCTTCTTCAAATACTGGAATTTCTTCGTCATCAAAGTCCATGGGAAGTTCCTTGGATTTACTGAATGTGCCACTTTTGTCAAATGTGACATCTCAACTTACTTCGATATTGTATCCTTCCTTTATGTAGATTCTATAAGCCTTAGAGGAGTTGTTGTAGCCAACAAATATTCCTCTCATGCCTGAAGGGGCTATCTTATTTCTTTTATCCTTTAGTATATGAATATATATGGGACACCCAAAGATTCAGAGATTATCTATAGTAGGATTTTTCCTAGTGAATACTTCTTCGGGAGTCATGTTGTCTGATGATCTATGGGGACTTCGATTTTGAATATATATTGCAGTCTTCATGGCTTCTCCTCACAGAAATTTTTGTAGATCTTGATCATGCAACATTACCTTTACACTTTCTTCAATGGATCGGTTCTTTCTTTCGGAAGCTACATTTTTTTGGGATTATATGGGACTATCATCTCCCTCTTAATCCTTGATTCCTTACAAAATTACATAATCTCCTTAGATGTATGCTCTCCTCCATTATCGGATCTTAGTATCTTGATTCTTGTTTCTGTAAGGTTCTCCACTTCAGTTTTGAATTCTTCAAATTTTGTAAATACTTTGTCCTTGGTTTTCATTAAGTAAACCCAGGTCTTTTTTGAATGATCATCTATAAATGTGACATAAAATAGATGACCTCCAAGATATTTAGGAGTCTTAGGGCCACATACATCGGAGTGAATGAGATCTAATATTTCTTTTGACCATGAAGCGTGACTTGTAAATGGTCTCTTGGTATTCTTACCCAATGTACATCCCTTAAATACTCCTTGATCTTCTTTTAGTTCAAGTATTCCATCTATTATGAAACTTATAGTTGGGAGGATCTTGAAATGAAGATGACCAAATTTTCTATGCCATACTTCACATGGGCTAACTTCAATGTGAACCAATGCTTGAGCTAGAGGAGATATTAGCTTATAAAGTCTTCCTTCTTGAATACCAATAACTCTAGAATTTTATATGCTTGAGTTTTTACTCTATACAACAACTTTCCCATCAATTAAAGCTACTCTATCACCCTTGTCTTCTAGACGTGAAATAGAAAGTAAGTTCTTATGCAAACCTGGAACAAATAGGATGTTGTTGAGATGAATGTTGCTTTCATTATCCAGCTCTATAGAGGTTGATCGAATGCCTTTTACGGGATATATTTTGTTATCTACAAGTTCCACTATGATTTAGGTGGCTTCAAACACGCTCAAAATTCAACAGTGGCTTGAAAATAGCTCTAAAATTAAAGTCCTCAGATTGAAGTGCAAATATGACCATATCGTAGTGTTTGTCATCATGATTCCAATGGTGTGAATGACACTCAAATCCAATTTTGTATGCTATATTTATTCGCAGTCAAAGTTCTGGTCAAACTTGGCCAAGGGGTAGGCTTAACGAGGCAACAAATTCACCGAGACCCGACGCACAAAATCCGGCCACCAGACGGGTGAATTTGTCTCACACTTAATTTGTCCAGTGACCCTTATTTTCAACAAATTAAAAAATTACCATATTGGTTATAAAAATAAAAATTTAAAATTTAAAAAAAAAAAAAGAGAGCAGGTCAGGCCCACCAGACCCGCCCACCCCACCGATCACATAGGATTTTATTGTATTAAAAAGAATATAACGACAGGAGACGGGTGGTCAAACCCGACACCCTGTCCCATCTCCAGCCTGAAGGCCCAACCACTATGTAACAACTATATGCCAACTCCAAACACTGACCACCACATATTACGGGGCCAGCGAGGGTTGAACCCGCCCGCCCCACGTGGGTTGGCCCCCGACTGGCAGCCGCATAAATAGCAATAAAAAACAATATGTCGCCGCATAACAAAACAGACATAATGTTACCACAATTAATGTAATCGTCATCGTGTTTGTTAAGAAAACCATATTCGCCAACTTAACCACCCACAATATATGTGACCATTGGCTAAATAATGTTGACCGTCGAGATTTTGTGTAACTGCCAAGTTAAAAAAAATATACAACGCGTCATACCAAATAAGGGGTCAGTGGGGCAAATAGGACCATATCGTAGTGTTTGTCATCATGATGCCAATGGTGTGAATGACACTCAAATCCAATGTATGCTATATTTATTCGCAGTCTATTTTAGCAGTTGAGCTTTGCATTTTTCGGCCATCCCCGAAAGTGGAGGTACATGATGTAGTTATGTCATGCTTTTCTTCTAATTTGTTTAGATGATGTTTTTGTTCTCGAGATCCTTGTTACCATTATATTTAAGGATGCTTGTATACCACTTCATGTGGGAATTTATTAGCTTGTCATGTTGAAGGAATGCCCATTTAAGTGAGAGTTCCTATAGGGAGAATGTCTCATGGAGATACATGCCACTCTTGTTGAGGGAATTTGCCCAGATGAGTAAGAGTTCCTAAGAACGTCTCGTGGAGAGACATGCCACTCTGGTTGAGGGTATTCATCCTTGTAATGACAAAGAACATACCATGTACATCATCATCATTTACAACATTTAATGAAGCGACCTCCCCACTCTTGACACCAGGGCCCAGAGACATAACCCACACTGGGTGAACTCCATTATCAATGTGTTTTTCTTCTCGATTTGATGGTTGTCATTATGTTTCATCTTCTTTACAATATGCACATGTGGCTTTTCATTCTCTTTCAAATGCAATTCTTCTAACATCACAGAAGTAAAAGATCTTAGTTAATTCTGGTAGCTGAAGAGATCTGGATCATACTAAATAAGAGGACTTTTGTTTTTGATAAGGTCTTCAATTGTTTGTGATGACCAGTCATGTGTCTAGATGCACCACTATCAACTACCCAAATGCTCTCGTTTTGGAATGTGACAGTGAATGCCAAGAAGAGACATTCATCCATTTCTTCGATTACTTTCTTCTTTGTAGAGAATAATAGACTCCATGCTTCCTTGATGTTTTTCTTGAGATAGCTTACTAATTTTGAACACTTCTTGATGAACTTCTCCAGATTATTGGAGATCTTCATGATGCCCTTAGCCAACCTTAGCTTTGATACCATGTTGAGAATTCAATAGGGCAGTCATTATGATTAATTATCTTTACTTGATAACTACTTGTGGTTCCCTTTTAATTATTAACTTGTTCCTTATTATTATGTGTGTGAAGAATCAAACAACCACCAAAAACAAAAGGCACAATGACATAGTATATAGCCTGCAAGTCAAGGAAAAACCTCTCCTATTGAGAGGGAAACACTTAAATATCTTTTCTTCCTTATAATTCTTCAATTGATGAATTCCAAGACCTTAAGACTTCTACCAATACCCTCCAAGACCAAGACCAACCTATTTGAGTGATGTGCCAAGTTTGATCTAGACAAACCTAGTTAAATCTGTTCTAGTAGCACCTTCTCGACCTTCTGTTGCAAGATTTTTAGCCTCCTCCTGTAGATCTAAAATTTCACCCCCAACAACTGTTGTTGCCATGTGAGAGCTTCAATATTCTTGTTGAGCCTTTCTCTTTCCTTTGTTTGCCTTTCCCTGACCACTAGAGCTTGAGAGAGACCCTTGGTAGCCTTCGCTTGACCTACTTGCCTCTTTTCCTCCAAGATCAAACTTGTGGAAGGATGACCTAGGTCAACGCAGAAACCCTATTCTTCTCTAACATGTGTGAGAGAGAAAGATAGCCCAAACAAACACTTATCCGTCCTTCTTCTTCTTTGTTGCCTCTTCCTTCTTATTTCTTCACTAGAATGAGAGATGGGTGAGTGTCTTCAAGGAAGACAAGTCCTCTTCTATATATAGGCTTCTTGAAGGGTGGGTGTGGCTCTCCCTTTAGGCCGACTTGCCAACTACTAGGTCAACTTAGTCTTAGAGGGTATTTTGACACTTTTGAAGACAATTTTTTTTTTCTTTACAAGTTACAATGTGCCCAATGGGGTCTTCAACTTATGACATGGGTGGGACTACTTGTAAATCGATTCCAAACACCAAAACTCGAGAGGTCAGAGTTAGTGATGGGACTTACTTTCATATTTGCTTGTATCCTCCTACACTACAATGACTCTTTTGACTTCTTGACCTAGGACAAACCTAGAAGCACTCGATGGGTACTTGACCTATAAAATACAATACTTTGAGCATGAAACCCGTGCTCCAAAAATAATAATAATAATTTTATTTTATTTCATAATTTATAAGAATCAAAAATACATTTCATACTTATGAATACCGAACCTAGTTACACATTTTTCAACACTCCCTATTAACTAGGGAGGTATTCATAAGAGGTACATGGACATTCTCAATTTGAAAAGATCTCATAAGAAGAGTCGGATTGATAACCCATATGTCTAGCATCATATCAACCAACATTGTCACATAGCAAGGCCTTGACTAACAACTCTATCTCTCCACAAGATCAGAGCACAATGCTGAGGAGACAAATGATTTGTAGACACCATCATCATTGTATCTCAAGGTACAAACTCCACTCGAGCGTTCACGGAGCATGACCTTCTTTAGACTATTCTTATATGTAACAACCCTCATGAAAATTCCATATAATAAAAGTTAATAAAGGAAAAATAATAACCACGATATATGGGACAGAATTATTCCAAGCTAAATGTTGGAAGAAACATCCTAGTGTGGGTGTTCATTGGTTTATTATGGCTAAGGAAATTGGCAAAGGCAATGGCTAAGGCTTTGGAAAGGAAAAATGGAATTTTGGCACATATGAAAATAATGGAAATTAGGAGAAAAAGAAGGTCAAAGGTCACAGGTTGCATGTGAGGAGGAAAATTATGGAAAATGAAGAAAATAAAGGCCCAATTAATAAAAAGGATTTTAAGGATCAGTTGGTACCTTTTTTTTAGTTCAGTTTTGGAGCTCTCTCATTATTCTCTCTCTCTCTCTCTTGGACACTTAGAGTTTTCTTGGAGCACTTTGGCATTGGATCAAGAAAGGAAAAGGAAGGCAAGAGGAAGGAAGGAGTAATCAAGGAAGAGTAGGATCAAGTAGCTACAATGAAATTCTTTGCAGGTATTGATTTGCATGTGTGTTTTCCTTGCTAGATTTTGCATGCATGGTAGCACATGTGGTTCTTTGTTGCTATGGCTTGGGTTTTTCCAGGTGTGACAGTGTTTTCAACCTAGCCTTACCATTTTCGGATATCCATCGTGCGATGGGGTTCTCATGTTTTTGTTGAGCTAGATTGTCGATGGATTCAACGTTGAGTGAGGTGAATCTCTTAATAATAGAACACATGGCCCGGTAACCCCCAAACCGAACTGTGGGTTGCGATAAAGCCGCATTTTGTGTTGCCTCAGTGGGCCTAGGAATCCTTGACCGGTGAATGGCAGGAAATGCGGTAAATCCTAGAGGTGGTTTCCCTTGATTAGGCCTAGGAATACTTGCCGGTGAATGGCAGAATATACGGTAAATACTATAGGGTGGACTCTCAATTTAGTGCCTAGTGATCCCTGGATTAGACTGTGGATTACGGTAAAGCCTAAGAGACAAGGAGATAGGAAAATCCCTCACGGTGTAGGTGGATAAATCCGATGGCATTCATGCTTATTTTGGCCTAGCTATTTGGTGGAGATCATGGTAAATCTTGTTATTACATGTTTATTATTTTAGCCTAGTGATCCGGTGTGGATTGCGGTAAATCTTGATTTCTATTGATGAGGGTGAGGTGGTTTAGCCTCAGGATTCCCTAGTCGGTTCTTTTGGCTTGAGTCCCACATTCATGCTTGGAATATGGCACAAGGGTGAATGGATGAGGAGCGAATTGGCTCAACCATTCTATGGTCAGGTGGAACATGGTATTCCCATCCCAGGTTGGCTTTTGCATTCATTAATAAGAGGTTATTACCTTAACATCATGTTTAAATGTACTAGTTTATATGTGTATTATATGTTTGATGTATTCCTAGTATTTTTGTTGTTCTTATGCTGGTTATAAGCATGTATTATGACAATGATGATTTATGGATCTTCTCGTGTTTTGATTTGTAAATTAATGAACAATGTCTCTATGACCTAATATATGATAATGCAACTAATGATATAATGGAACAATGCTTCTTAGCGATTGTCAGATAAGTATGAGACACCTATGCTTAGATTTGTTGTTTAAATACGTAGATTACATATTTGTGACATGTTTGATGAAATGCCTATCATGGCTAGTAGGGGTCCAGTTTAGACCTTGTCATTGTTTTTGCAAATGCATCTTTGTTATGTTGTGTAAATTCATTTCCAAAAGTGTCATTGAGTTCTGGGAAATGACATGGGCTCTAGGCCTGAAAAAGTGGCACAAATCTCGGAGTCACAAGCACAGGTCTGAGAAAAAATTCCCTGGACACATGCATACCCATGTTGTGGGAGCGTCCAAAGCATCTGAGACTTATGCTTGTCCATATCAAGGGAGCGTATGGGGGTTTAATAGTCTAAAAATTCAATTGGTCTAAGGGGATGGTTAACTGAGTGGCTGGGATGGCTCATGGGAGTTATGTCGTTGATGTGGAAGGTTTATCTGGTGTGTTTTTGTCGATTCGATTTCCTTAAGGTCACTTAGGAGGTTGAATCCCATTATAGCAACCTCTCATTGCATATTTACCCTGGTTGGCCTGTTACTTGGGTAGATGTGGGAGGAGGGTGTTATAGAGCAGTATCAAAGTATGTTTCACCCCTTGGACTGGACGGGCGGTGTGTTATGGTCATGCATTCATGTTGGTTGCACGTGTGTTAATCATCCTTTTGGTCTATATGCTTGTTGCATATGCATGGTGTCGGTCATGGTTGTAATATGTTTCCATGTGAAAGAGGATGTTCTTGTTGTAAAGTATGTCATCATGAGTGTGTTGTTTATGATTGTGTATTATCTATGTACATTAGTATGGTTTTTGTTGTCATGCATGAGGTCATGGTATGTGTAGTTGTTATGGTCATGCATTGATGACTGGACTCTAGCTAAAATGATGTTTTTGTGTTGATACACCTATTTTTTATATGTCTATATGTTGTTACGATTATGTTTGTACATGCGTTACGATGATTGGCTGTTCTTGTAGATGAGATATCCTCCTTGAAATTTGTAAGGTACATTGGTTTATTGTGATTTGGTTTAGCTGACATAATATGCTTTGTAGGAAAGAGATCGTAAATGACTAGCAAGAAGGTAGACTACAAAGACTCTCCCAATGAATCAGATGAGCAATGTGGTGTTGGGCACTCTTCTAATTTGGCAGACACATTGCGAATCTTGAAGGAATAAATAAGGATTTGTAAGGAGGAAAATGACAAAATCACATAGGCACAAGAGAAACAAGCCTAGATTAATTCAATACTCCTTCAGAGTTTGTCAGAATCGTAGAAATAGGGGCCACTTCGGATTAGCCATGGACAGGAGGACAGAACTAATGGAGCATGTGGCAGTAGGTCTCATGGTGGTCACTGGTCGGATGGAGATAACACAGTGAGATATGGCAGGTTGTTGGATACTCTAGATAGGAGAGGTTATGGACACATGTATTATTATAGTTATGGTTCTGACGGGCATCATGATCGTCATCGTTATCACCCTTACAGGAGGAGTGATAGGGGATACTTACCATATGATTTTAAGAAAGCAAAGCCACCTACTTTTGAAGGAGACTTGAAGAAACCAGAAGATGCAGAAGCTTGGATACTTGGGATGAACATGTTCTTTGAGTTGCATGAGTACATAGAATACATGAAGGCCAAAACTGTTATCTTTAGCCTGAAAGGTAAAGCAGATATCTAGTGGGAAGATGTGAAGTGGGTCAGAGACATCAAGGAAGGACTTGAGTTGGCATGAGTTCAAGAGGCTTTTTAAGAAGAAGTACTTGTCAGAAGGGTACTACGACAATAAGGCCAAAGAATTTTATGAGCTAAAGATGGGATCGATGATAGATGAAGAGTACACCGCTAAGTTCCAGGAGCTATTGAGGTATGTACCATATCTTAAAGATGAGAGGGCTGAATTCCAGCAATTTGTCAGTGCTTTTCCATTAGCATTTAGAGATTAGATAGAGTATGATGAGCCTCGGTCACTTGAGGAAGTTATTGGGAAATTGAATCATTACTATGAATAGTCAAAATGTAAGAATGAATCTCAACAAGGATGGAAAGGGAAGGATAAGGTAAATGGAAGCCAAAAAGAAAAAGGCCTCAGAATGCAGAAGAGAAAGAAAATGTGGCACCATAAAAGAAGTTCAATGCAATTAGATAGGGACATGGATCACAACAGCAACATAGAGGTGATGGTACTGGATGGTTGGAGTGTTGGACATGTAGTAAGGAACACCTTAAGAGAGATTGTCTATAGAATCAGGGTGGTAGGCCTCATATCTATAGTGCACAGGAGGCACATACTGTTGGGAATGTTGGTCAGAGAGTTCCTCGTATCTATGCAACACTGGACAACAGACAGGCAGACCATCAAGCATCTATCATTGAGATGGACGGTAAGCGTTGTGAGCAAATTGTTTCTATTTTTTATTGAGCGTGGATCTAATTATAGTTATGTTAGTCCTTACTGGTGGATAAGTGCGGTTTGAAAAAACAAGTGCATGTAGAATCTTGGTTAGTGCAGTTAGATATAGGTACAAAGAAGTGAGTTCATCATTGGGTAAGAGCTTGTTTATTTGATTTAAATGGTATGCCTGCCACAACACATTTCACTGTAATACCGTTGGGATCATATAGTATGCTATTGGTTATGGACTAGCTATACCTTCACAGGACCAAGGTGGGTTTTTATGACAAAACCATTAAGTGTCTGGATGACAATGGGAGCAAGACCCTTAAAGGGAAAGAAGAAAGGCACATCAGTTAGGATGGTGATAGTTATGTAGGCCAAGCGTAGTCGCAGAAAAGGGTGCATGTTATTTGCAGTGCATATTTCTAGTGACAAAGGTAAGGAAGTTGAGGATGTAGATGTTTTGAGTAGGTACCCAGTTCTACAACAGTTTCAGGATGTGTTTCCCATAGATATTTCAGAGTTGCCACCTCACAGTAAAGTAGACTTTTCTATTGAGTTGGTGTCAAGGGAAACTCCAGCATCAAAAGCACCGTACAGGTGAGCACATCTAAGTTGGTAGAGTTAAAGTTGTAATTGAAGGAGATGCTTGACAAAGGATACATCAGGCCAATGTATCACCTTGGGGTGCATCGATATTTTTTGTGAAGAAGAAGGATGGTACTCTCAGATTATGCATTGACTACAAGAAGTTGAACAAATTGACCATCAAGAAAAAGTATTCATTTTCGAGGATTGATGACTTGTTTGATGAGCTAAAGGGACCAACAGTATTATCAAAGATTGATCTGAGATCCAGATATCATTAGGTATGCATTAAAGAGGAGGACATTTACAAGACAAATTTTTGGACCAGGTATGAGCATTATGAGTTTATTGTAGTTCCATTTGGTTTGACTAATGCTCCATTTACCTTTATGAGTTTAATGAATAGTGTGTTTCATCCCTATTTGGGCACGTTTGTTATCGTGTTCATTGATGACAATTGGTATATTCTAAAAATGAGGAAGAGCATATCGAGCATTTGGTAATAGTGTTAAGGTTGTTAAGAGAGTATCAGTTGTATGCTAAGCTCAGCGAGTGCAGTTTCTTTCATATTGAGGTACATTACTTGGGACACGTTGTCTCCAAGGAGGGCATATTAGTGGATCTAGAAAAGGTAAGAGCTATCATGGAGTGGGCAACTCCTAGAAATGTAGATGAGGTGAAATCCTTCATGGGATTGGCAGGTTAGTATAAGAGGTTCATCAAGAACTTCTCACATATTATTTATCCTATTCATCATTGCAGAGGAAAGATAAGAAGTTTGAATGGACAAAGAAGTGTGCGGCCAGTTTTGAGTAGCTCAAGCAATTGTTGACACATGCACCAGTGTTAAAGATTGCAGATCTGAACAAAGAATTTGTAGTATGTACGGATGCTTGCAAGAGAGGACTTGGTGGAGTCCTTATGCAAGAAGGACAGATAGTGTGTTACAATTCATGGAATTTGAATGAGCACGAGCATAACTATATGATGCATCATCTTAAGCTAGCAATGAGTATACATGCATTAAAGATGTGGAGACACTATCTTATTGGCAGGAGGTTTGTATTGATGAGTGATCATAGTGGATTGAGGTCTCTATTTGACCAACCAAATCTAAACACCATGAAATCTAGATGGTTGGGCACGATCAATGAGTTTGATTTTGAGATCAGGTACATCAAGGGAAAGAAAACAGGGTGGAAGATGCTCTTAGCAGGCAGATATAGGTAAATCATTTAGCATCTATGAGTTCCTATGGGACATTTCTACAAGATAGGATCTTGTAGGCAGGTCAGCAGGTTGGCAGGTATAGAGAGCTAATGAACATGTTACAACAGAGGATAAGTACATATATAGGTACATGTATAGGTACATATGCAAGTGCATAGGATGTGGACTATCATCTCACGGCTAATGGATTGGTTAGATTTAGGGACAGGATATTTGTGCCAGATAGTAGTGAGCTCAAGAAGGTGATATTGATGGCTTTTCATGCGAAACCATATTCGGGTCACCCGGGTTATCAGAAGACGTTGAGAACAATGAACAAATTCTATTATTGGTTGAACTTAAAGAGAGACATAGCAGAGTTTGTGGCTAGATGTTTGGATTGTCAAGAGGTGAAGGCAAAGTGTAAGCATCTAGGTGAACTGCTACAGCCGATTCTGATTCCATAGTGGAAATTGGAGGTCATTTCCGTGGACTTTATCATAGTTTTTCCAAGGACAATGAGAAAACATGATTCCATCATGGTTGTTGTGGACAGGTTGACGAAGGTTGTGCACGTCATTCCAGTGAAGTCTACATTCTCAGCTAACGATGTAGCACATGTATTCATTAGAGATGTGGTTAGATTTCATGGAGTTTTGAAGAATATTATGCTAGATAGGGATGTGAAGTTCACTTCCAAGTTTTGGAAGGAGTTATTTGTAGTTTTGGTCATAGAGTTGGTCTTCAGTACAGCTTATCATCCGCAAACAGATCGACAAACATAGAGGGTCAACATGATATTGGAGGACATGTTGAGAATGTACATGATGCATCAACAACGAAAGTGGGAAGAGTATCTTCCACTGGTAGAGTTCACTTACAACAATGGGTATCAGGAATCTTTGAAGATGAGTATGTTTGAGGCATTGTATGGGCAATACTCCCATCGGTTGGAGTGATCTGGTTAATAGGGTGTTGATTGGACTAGAATGTTGGCGGAAATGGAACAGGAAGTGCAGGTAATCAAGAAGAATCTGAAAGCAACACAGGATAGGCAGAAGAGCTATGCAGACTAGAATAGGTTGTTCAAGGAGTTCCAGGTTGGGGAACAGGTGTACTTTCACATCAAACCAAAGAAGAGTTCCTTGTGGATCGGATCATGTGCCAAGCTAGCACCACAGTTTTTTAGACCTTTTAGGATTATTAAGAGGATCGAACCAGTAGCCTATCGACTTGGACCGCCTTCAATAGTGAAAGTCCATGATGTTTTCCATGTGTCATTACTTAAGATGTTAAAGATGTTGATCATGTGATTGATTGGTCTATATTGCAGGTGGAGCCAGATGGAGAATTCTAGCTGGAACCTCAGTGTATATTGCAAAAAAAGGTGCTCATTCGCCAAAACTAGGCAATCGAGCAGGCTAAAGTGCAGTGGAAGCACTTTGGGCCCGATGAAGCTACATGGGAGATGGCGGATCATATGCAGGCTATGTATCCTTCCTTGTTTGTCAGTTGAGGCAAAGCAGTTTTGGTATGATGTTTGGTATATGTTTTTGGTACATGTACATATGTATATGGATGTAAATACCACCATGAATTGTCTTATAAAGCTCCAATAAGCGGTAAGGGTGTCATGTAATTATAGTTGTCATGTTGTTATGTTGTCATGTTGGTTTGCTTCTCAGTAGGGTGATCATTGTAAATACTGCATCGAGCTATGTTATAAAGCTCCATGCGAAGAATGCTTTCTTTTCAGCAGTTTTGCTGAGGTATAGGTGTGGTTGAACACTGAGGATGGTGTCCCACAAAGGTGAGTGTTCTATAACAACTTGGTGAAAAATCCATGTAATAAAAGTTAATAAAGGTAAAATAATAACCACGATTGATGGGACACTTATTCCAAGTTGAATGTTCATTGTTGGGAAAAACATCCTAGTGTGGGTGTTCATTGGTTTATTATGGCTAAGGGAATTGTCAAAGGAAATGGCTAAGGCTTTGCAAAGGAAAAATGGTATTTTGGCACATTTATTTATGAAAATAATGGAAATTAGGAGAAAAGGAAGGTGAAATATCACAGGTTTCATGTGAGGAGGGAAATGAAGGAAAATTATGGAAAATGAAGAAAATAGAGGCCTAATTGATAAAAAGGCTTATGAGGATCAGTTGTTGCCTTTTGTCAGTTCAGTTTTGTAGCTCTCTCATTATTTTCTCTCTCTCTCTTTCTCACTCTTGGACACTTGGAGTTTTCTTGGAGCACTTTGGGATTGGACCAAGCAAGGAAAAGGAAGGCAAGAGAAAGGATGGAGAAATCAAGGAAGAGAAGGATAAAGCAACTACAACAAGATTCTTTGAAGGTATCAATTTGAATGTGTGTTTTCCTTACTAGATATGGAATGCATCGTATTACATGTGGTTCTTTGTTGCTATGGCATGGGTTTTGCCAGGTGTGACAGTGTTTTCAACCTAGTCTTTCCATTTCCAGATAGCCATGGTGTGATGGGGTTCTCGTGTTTTAGTTGACATGGATTTCCAGATGGATTCGAAGTTGAGTGAGGTGGATCTCTAAATAATATAACACATGGCCTAGTAACCCCTGATCCGAATTATGGGTTGCGGTAAAGCCGGATTTGTGTTGCCTCAGTGGGCCTAGGAATCCTCGACCAATGAATAGAGGGATATATGGTAAAGCCTAGAGGTGGTCACCCTTGAGTAGGCATAGTAATCCTTGTCGGTGAATGGAGAGATATACGGTAAAGCCTAGAGGGTGAAGTCTCGGTTTAGGGCTTAGTGATCCCTGGATCGGACTATGGATTACGGTAAACCTAGAGAGACTAGGAGACCGGAAAATTCCTCGCGGTGTAGGTGGAGAAATCCGGTGGCATCCATGCTTGTTTTGGCCTAGTGATCTAGTGGAGATCATGGTAAAGATTCTTATTACATGTTTATTGTTTTGGCCTAGTGATACGGGGTGGATTGCGGTAAATCCTAGCTTCTATTGATGAGGGTTACGTGATTTAGCCTTGAGATGCCCTGATTGGTTCTTTTGGTTTGAGTCCCACATTCATGCTTGGAATATAGCACGAGAGTGAATGGCTGAAGAGAGAATTGGGTCAACCATTCTATGGTAGGTGGAATGTGGCAGTCCCATCCTGGGTTGGCTTTTGCATTCATTAATAAGAGGTCCATTCCTTGACATCTTATGTGTAAATGTATTGGTTTATATGTGTATTTTATGGTTGATGTATCCTTGACATTTCTGTTGTTATTATGCTAGTTATAAACATGTATTATGACAATGATGATGTATGGATCTTCTCATGTTTTGATGTGTAAATTAATGAACAATGTATTTATGACCTAATAGATGATAATGCAACTAATGATATAAGGGAACAATGCTCTTAGCGATTATCAGATAAGTATGAGACCCCTATGCTCAGGTTTTTTATTTAAATATGTAGATTACATATTCGAGACATGTTTGACGAAATGCCTGTCATGCCTAGTAGGGGTCTAGTCTAGACCTTGTCATTGTTTTTGCAAATGCATCATTGTTATGTTGTGTAAATTCATTTCCGATTGTGTCATTGAGATTTGGGCAATGACCTAGGCTCTGAGCCTGAAAAAGTGGCACAAATCTCAGAGTCAGAGGCACAGGTCTGAGGAGAAAAGTCCTCAGACACATGTATACCCATGTTGTGGGAGCGTCCAAAGCCTCTTGGACACATGATTTTCCATATGAAGGGAGCGTTTGGGGGTTTAATGGTCTGAAAATTCAATTGGTCTTAGGGGTTGGTTACCTGAGTGGTTGGGATGGCTCCTAGGAGTTTTTTGCTGATGTGGAAGGTTTGTGTGGTGTGTTTCCACTGGTTCCAGTTCCTTAAGGTCACATAGGAGGTTGAATCCCATTATAGTAACCTCTCATTGCATATTTACCCCAGTAGATCTGGGAGGAGGGTGTTACATTATCTTGGATAGCTAGTCCTAAAAGAATATTATTCCATGACTACTCTTATCTTGCATACCCTACCACATCCTCAAATAGTATCGAATGCCAAATGGTTACCCAATCCCCCATTATGTCTTCCAAAGTGAAGACAAGAATGACGTGCCTATCTCTCTCTCTCTCAACTAGGGAGTATATATCAACCAAGCCAAGCTTGTCTCTCAAGTACACAAGCTTCTTGTTAGGAAGATATTTCACCAATATGTCAACTACTTACTCATCAGTGGAGATATATTGTAGCTGCAACACACCATTTTGTACTAGCTCTCGAATATAGTGATACTTTTTGTTTATATGCTTTGTCTTTCCATGAAATATTGGGTCCTCATACAAACGTATACAATTGGTGTTATTATAATGTATCACTATAGGGTCCATCAGTCCTTCGAATAGGTCAGATAACAGCTTCATCAACCAGACCGCTTCTCTACTTACTTCACAAGCTGCAACATACTCAACCTTAACACTACTCAAAGAAGAGGCCTTTGAGTAGTGTTGATACTTTCTCTAACCTTCGATTTCCTTTCCTTAACCTATGGAGCTTGAGAGAGACCCTTGGTAGCCTTCGTTTGACCTCCTTGCCTCCTTTCCTCCAAGATCGAACTTATGGAAGGATGCCCTAGTTCATCGCAAAACCCTAGTCTTCTTTAGAACGTGTGAGAGAGAAAGATATCCCAAACAAAAACTTCTTCTTCCTTCTTATTCAACACTACCTCTTCCTTCTTCTTTCTTCGCTAGAATGAGAGATGAGTGAGTGTCTTCAAGGAGAACGATTCCTCTTCTATATATAAGCTTCTGCAAGGGTGGGCGTGGCTCTTCCATTAGGTCGACTTGCCAGCTACCATGTTGACTTGCCCTTGGAGGGTATTCTGACACTTTTGAAGAAAAAACATTTTTCTTTACAAGTTACAATGTGCCCAGTGGAGTCTTCAACTTATGACAATGACTCTTTTGATTTCTTGAACTAGGACAAGCCCTAGAATCTCTGAATGGGTGCTTGACCTATAAAATAAAATACTTTGAGAATGAATCCCATGCTCCAAAAACAATAATAATAATTTTCTTTTATTTCATAATTTACAAGAATCAAAAAGACATTTCATACTTATGAAGACCGAACCTCGTTACACATTTTTCAACACTCCATCTTAACTAGGGAAGTATTCATAAGAAGTACATGGACATTCTCAATCTGAAGAGATATCATAAGAAGAGTCGGATTGGTAACCCATATGTCTAGCATCATATAAACCAACATTGTCACATAGTAAGACCTTGACTAATAACTCTATCTCTCCACAAGATCAGAGCATAATGTTGGCGAGACAAATGATTTATAGACACCATCATCATTGTCTCTCAAGGTACATACCCAATTCAAGTGTTCACCGAGTATGACCTTCTTTAGACTATTCTTATCTTGGATAGCTAGTCCTCAAAGAATATTGATCCATGACTACTCTTATCTTGGATACCCTACCACATCCTCAAAGAGTATCGAATGTCAGATGGTTACCCAATCGTTCATTCTATCTTCCCAAGTGAAGACAAGAATGACATATCTATCTCTCCCTCTCAACTAGGGAGTATATATCGACCCACCAAGCTTGTCTCTCAAGTACACAAGCTTCTTTTTAGGAAGAGATTTTTTCAATATGTCATCTACCTGATCATCAATGGAGATATATTGTAGTTGCAACACACCATTTTGTACTAGCTATCGAATATAGTGATACTTGTTTTTATATGCTTTGTATTTCAATGAAATATTGGGTCCTCACACAAATGTATACAACGGGTGTTATTACAATGTATCGTTGTAGGGTCCATCCGTCCTTTGAATAGGTCGGATAACAACTTCCTCAACCAAACTGCTTCTCTACTTACTTCACAAGATGCAACATACTCAGCGTCAACACTACTCAAAGCAATTTTGTCTTGCTTTCTGCTCATCCATGAGATCATAGAGGATCCCAAACTAAAACATCCTCATGTACTGCTTCTTCCATCCTGCTCATTGTCTCCCCAGTCAGAATTTGTATATCCAGTTAAGTGGACATCATTCCTCTTATCATATTTTAGCTAGTAGTGGATAGTTCCTTGCAAATATCTCAATATATGTTTTGTTACTATCCAATGATCATGCTTTGGCTCCACTTCAAATTGGCTGAGAATGTTTACTACAAAACACATGTTAGGTTGAGTGTTCACCAAGTACATCAGTGAGCCAATAAGCTGTCTATACTTGGAAGGATCCATAGGGTTCGATTCATAACTCCTTAGTCTCTTCAAGTTCATGTTCATTAGAGTGGTCATAGGTTTACAATCCACCATGTCAAACCTCTTCAACATCTTGATCACGTACTTTCCTTGACCCAAGTAAACCTCATCAAGTTCTTGCCAGACTTCTGGTCCCAAATAGTAATGCATCGGCCCTAGATCCTTCATGTCAAATTTTGTTGTCAAATTCCTCTTACATTCTTCAATTCGAATTTCTACACCTGTCAAGAGAATATCATCTACATTCAAAATAATGATTATAGTTTCCCCATCTATAACCTTGATATAAAGGTTCAGATCAAAAAACCTTTTTGTGAAACCCATTCTTTGAAGATATGCATCCATTCTAGCATATCATGCCCTTAGTGCTTGCTTGAGGCCATATAATGCTCTCTTCAATATGCAAACATATGCCTTTTTGTCTTTAGCTTCAAATCCCAAGGGTTTCTCTATATAAACTTCCTCATCAATTATGTCATTCAGAAACACAATCTTGACATCCATTTGATGGATGTTCCATCCCATCGATGGTGTTAGAGAGACAATGAATGAATTGTTGTAAACCTTGTTTTCGGAGCAAATGTCTCTTCATAGTCTATGCCTTCTTGTTTGGAAAAGCCCCTAGCCACAAATATTGCCTTATACTTATCTATTCTTCCATCTTCCGCATGTTTTATCTTGTAGATCCACTTGGAAGTTACCACATATTTGTTTTCGGGCATAGATACAGTTTCCCAAACTCCATTCTTCATTATAGATTGATACTCCTCATTCATGGCATCCTTCCATTCCTCATGGTTGAAAACTTCTTCAAAAGTGGATGGTTATGCTTCTATTAGCTTTGTCATGTAGGCAACATATCCATAATATCTTTTGGGTTCCTTGCTTTTTCTAAATAAACCTTTCGTTGTCCCATGATCTTTTGCATCAACTAATGTAGACTTCAACCAATTTGGTTTCTTTCTAGATTCGGGGAGGACCACATGTTGAATGGGTTCACTGGGACCTTCATCTCCACGATGAGATTCTTGTTCTTCCCTGTTAACTTCTTCAAATACTGGAAGTTCTTTGTCATCATAGTCCATGGGAAGTTCCTTGAATTTCTTGAATGTTACACTTTCATCAAATAGGACATATCGACTTACTTTGATATGGTGTCCTTCCTTTATGTGGATTCTATTAGCCTTAGAGGAGTTGTTGTAGCCAATAAATATTCCTCTCATGCTTGAAGGATATAACTTCTTTCTTTTATCCTTTGGTATATGAATATATACGGGACACCCAAATATCCATAGATGATCTACAATAGGCTTCTTCCCAGTGAAGACTTCTTCAGAAGTCCTGTTATCGAGTGATCTATGGGGACTTCGATTTTGAATATATATTGCAGTCTTCCTAGCTTCTCCCCATAGAAATTTTGGTAGATCTTGATCATGTAACATTGACTTTACACTTTCTTCAATGGATCGCTTCTTTCTTTCAACAACTCCATTTTGTTCGGGATTATATGGGACTATCAACTCCCAATTAATCCTTGATTCCATACAAAATTCTATAATCTCCTTGGATGTATACTCTCCTCCATTATCAGATCTTAGTATCTTGATTCTTCTTTCTGTAAGGTTCTTCACTTCAACTTTTAATTCTTGAAATTTTGTAAATACTTCTTCCTTCGTTTTCATTAAGTAAACTAAGGTATTTCTTGAATCACCATCTATAAATGTGACATAATATAGATGACCTCCAAGATATTTAGGAGTCATAGGGGCCACGTACATTGGAGTGAATGAGATCCAAGATTTCTTTTGACCATGAAGCACTGCTTCCAAATGGTCTCTTGGTATTCTTACCCAATGCACATCCCTTACATACTCCTTCACGGTCTTCTTTTAGTGTAGGTATTCCATCTACTATGGAACTTCGAGTTGGGAGGATCTTGAAATGAAGATGACCAAATATTTTATGACATAGTTCACATGGGCTAACTTCAATGTGAACCAATGCTTGAGCTAGAGGAGATATTAGCCTGTAAAGTCTTCCTTCTTGAATACCAATGACTCTAGCATTTTCTATGCTTGAGTTTTTACTCCATACAACAACTTTCCCATTAATGAAAGTTACTCTATCACCCTTGTCTTATAGAATTGAAATAGAAAGTAAGTGATCCAGGTGGATATTGGTGGCCACCTGCCAAGTCCACCTGGACCCCCACCATTGTTTCTCTCAGCATTTCCAGTTTCCTTAATTGTAGCACAACTTACTATTTTTAGTAGTTTTTCGGGTCCTAAACTTCCGGAGCCATTTTGAGGCCCTAAACGACATTTTTTTTGGAATTTGGGGCAACATAGGTCCATGGACCAAAGTTGCCTCCCAAAGTGGCAGTGCTCGGATAGATCTTTCTAACGAGCTATTGTACGTGTTAAACGGAGATCGTATGCCAAAGTTACGACCGTGGGAAGTTGGTGTACCAATTTACCCAAACGGGTACCACAGTTTGGCGTTTCATCTTCTAGGGTTAGGTTTTGGAATGTTAAGGGTTTTCCATTGTTTCTCAACAATAAATAGGCCTTCGAGCCTCACTGTAACACAGTTAAGAGGCATGTAGCCACCACATCTCTCCTCAGAGATAAGCTACCATCGCCCTAGCTAGTTTATTTGCATTACCATTTGTAAGCATATTTCAGTATTTTACATTAATGAAATGAAGTATTATTTCCGCTGCATATCTGTGTTTATGGTTATCTTTGTAATTTGTTGCGTTCCTGTTTAAGTCTGGATCAGTGGTATCGGAGCGATCTGCTTTTTATCTGTTTTTCTTTGCATGTCCCCAACAAGGTCGGGATATAAAGAGTTAGGGCTTGAACTGGTCGAACCTTTGCAAGACCAGCCTCACAAATCCCGACGGCCTCCCATGGCGGATGAGAAGAAAGACGAGGGGGCAGGAGATCCCATCAAAATCTTGCTCGAAGAAGCCCTCGAGCGACAACGGAACGCGATGATGGACAACTTTGCCCAGATCCTCAGCGGCTACCCAGAAGCGACGCATCGGCTTTCAGCAGCTACTCTGGAACTGCCACGCCCTTTAAGGTACAAGTTAATTTTGAAATCCCCATATTCGAGGGTCAGATAGACGCAGATGTCGTAGATAAATGGTTAAATCTGCTAGAGGGTTATTTTTCTGTTCATGAATTTTCAAGTCGGGAAAAGATTGTTTTCGCTCTTCTCAAAGCAGCCCCCCACGTCAAGGACTGGTGGGAAACCTACTGCGAGCAGAAGGATGAAAGTACTGGCTCACTATTTTCAGCCGCACCCACCTGGAATTCATTCCAGGATGCCATCAAGGAGCAGTACTACCCTGTCGGAAGCTATGAGGATGAATACATAAAGTGGACCACGCTGTGGCAGGGAAGGGACCAAGACGTGCCTGAGTTCACCAATCTTTTCCATACCCTTCGCACAAAGTTGGGTATCAAAGATTCGGAGCAACATTTGATACTCAAATACCGTGGCTGCCTGCACAAGTACATCCAGGAAGAAATACAATTCCTGAACATTTCCTCTCTCGGCGTAGCATACCGATATGCCGACAAGGTCGAGCAGAAGTTTAAACAAAAGAAGCAAGACTTTGGATCTGCGAATCCAAAGCAGGGAAAAGGTGCCCCTAAACCACAGAACAAAGGACAAAGCCAAGGCGGGACAGCCCAAGACAACCCGTCGAAGCCGCAAGCAAAGAACAGCGCCGCGAAGCCGAAAAAGGACACAGGAAAATGGTGTGAGTTCCACAAGAGCTCCACTCACAACACAAGTGAGTGTCAGGCCAAGCAGTCACTGGTGGCTGAGCTAAAGGTTTCAGAATCAGATGCATGTTCCGACTCTGAGTCAGAACCCGATAACGGGAATGACAAAGGGAAGCAGATCATTGATGCGGATCCCAACGCCACTGTTGCTACCGCCAAGATCCAGAAAAATGAACCTGAAGATCCAGAGGAGGAGGAGTGTCTCTTCCACTCCCAGATGTGGGTAAAGGGCTCCCCGATACAGTTCATTGTTGATAGCGGGAGTCAAAAGAACCTCATTTCGGCAGAGGTCGTGAAGTGGTTGGGCTTACCGACCACAGCACATCCACAACCATACACCATTGGGTGGCTTCACCAAGGACGAGATCTTCGCGTGAGCCAGCAGTGTCGCCTTCCATACAACATCAAGCCCTTCACGGATGAGGTATTGTGTGACATTGCTCCCCTTGAAGTTTGTGATGTATTATTAGGACAGCCATACTTGTGGAAGTGACATGTTGTGTATGAATCAAGGCCCCGTGCTGTTATTATTACATTGGGAAATAAGTTGTACAGGATACCAAAGGTAGCACCACCTACCGCCATCTCTTTGATTACTGCAAAACAATGCAGTAAGATCATTTCCAAAACCAGGAAATTTGTTTTCGTGATGATACACCCTCAAGGAAAGAAGAAGACGGTGGCCGCGGCCTCCAGACGGGGTCCCTCTGCACGACAACTACAGATGGACAAGGTTGTGGAGGAGTACGAGGACATCTTCACCTCCCCTGCAGGGGTTCCTCTACACTGTCAGGTTAAGCACTCCATCGATCTGACCCCAGGTGCGCCGCTGCCCAATGGACCAATTTATCGGCACTCCGTTCTGGAGAACAATGAAATAATGAGGCAGATTCAGGAGCTCCTGCAGAAAGGTCACATCTTTCCGAGTTCATCGCCTTGTGGGAGACCGATCGTGTTGGTACAGAAGAAGGATGGGACGTGGAGACTCTGTATTGACTATCGGGCGCTGAACAAGATCACTGTCCGTAATAGGTACCCGATCCCGCAGATTGATGACCTCCTGGACCAACTAAAGGGGGCGAAATATTTCAGCAAGATCGATCTGAAGTCAGGATATCACCAGGTACCAATCGAACCCTCTGATGTGTGGAAGACTGCCTTCAAATCCAAGGAGGGCCTTTTTGAATGGTTGGTTATGCCTTTCGGATTGACGAGTGCTCCTGCAACCTTCATGAGGCTAATGGATGACATCTTGCGGCCATTCACCAACTCCTTTGTAGTAGTATACTTGGATGACATTCTGATCTTCAGCCAGAGTTGGGAAGAGCACCTCCACCACATCCGACAAGTTCTCCAAACACTGCGGCAACACAAGCTATGTGCCAATTTGGAGAAATGCACTTTTGGCATGACCCAGGTTCAGTATCTGGGATACATCATTGATGAACAGGGGGTGCATGTCGATCCAGCCAAGATCCAAGTCATTCGGGATTGGCCATCTCCAACCACTCTAACAGAGCTCCGCAGCTTTCTAGGTCTTGCCAACTTCTACCGCAGGTTTGTGTTGGGGTTTTCTCATATTACTTGGCCCTTGAGTCAAGTCACCAAGGGAGGGGCGAAAGCAAAATTCTTTTGGTCTGAATCTCAACAGAAGGCATTCATAGAGTTGAAGGATCGCCTCTGCACGGCACCAGTGCTTGCGTTACCAGATTTACAACAACCATTTGAGGTCGAGACAGATGCCTCTGACTATGCTATTGGGGCAGTCCTTACTCAAAATGGACATCCAGTGGCATATCACAGTGAAACACTTTCAGACACAGTCCGGAAGTACCCCACTTATGATAAAGAGATGTATTCCATTGTATAGGCCTGCCGACAATGGAAGCATTACATTTTGGGGAAGGAAACGGTCATCCACACAGACTACCGACCCCTGCAGTTCATACAGACCCAAGGGAAATTGCAGAATGATCGCCATCAGAAGTGGTCTACATACCTGCAACAGTTCCACTTGAATATCAAGTATAAGAAGGGCAGCACCAATAATGTTGCAGATTGCCTCAGTCGACCACCGATCATGGCGTTAACCACCGTGCTCAACTCTTGTGGGCACGAGACTTCTGATTGGCCACTTCTCTACAAAAGCGACCCAGAATTCGGCCACACATACCAGACACTCTTGGAGGGTCGGCATGTTCCAGATTTTCACCTCCAGGATGCCCTGTTATGCCACCTGGGTCACCTTTTTGTTCCTTCAAGCGAGCGTGCCAAGATGATTTGGGAAGCACACTACAGTCGGGCTGCTGGGCATTTCGGGGTCGAGAAAACGGTGGCAGTACTGCAAAATTATTTCTATTGGCCGAATCTTCGACAGGATGTTGGGAAGTACATCAGATCATGTACTGCCTGTGCCATTGCCAAACCGAACATCAAGAAGCAAGGCCTCTATACCCCATTGCCTACCCCTAGTCGACCTTGGGAATCCATCTCCATGGATTACATGTCAGGCCTTCCTTCCACTAAGCATGGAAATGACTGTGTTTTTTTGGTCGTTCACAGATTCTCAAAGATGGCCATTATGGCGGCCTGCAAGAAGAATATCACAGCAGAAGCCACTGCTAAACTCTTCTTTGAACGAGTGTGGGTGCACTTTGGGATCCCACAGTCTATCATTTCAGACAGTCGGTTCCTCAGCACATTTTGGTCCAGTCTTTGGTCAATGCTGGACACCAAACTCATAAAGTCCACGGCCTTCCATCCTCAAACTGATGGCCAGACAGAGGTTGTCAATAGGATGATTGTGCACATTCTGCGCATGTATAACTCAAAGCATCCACGCACATGGGACGAGAGCCTCCCCTATGTTCAGCACAGCTACAACCGAGCTCTTCACAGCTCCACTGGCCATAGCCCTTTTCAGGTGGGTTTGGGATTCCAGCCACTATGCCCCATTGATGTGGCCATGCCACTTATGGCTACTCACATAAATTCAGCTCATGTCCAGTCCGAAACAGATAATGCCACCAGCTTCATTGAGCGCATCCAACATATTCGCCAGCAGGTCCATGAAATTCTGGAGAAATCAAATTCCAAGTACAAGCAGAGACATGATCAACATCGGGTGCCACACAAGTTTCAGGTGGGCGACAAAGTTTGGTTGCATTTGCAAAAGGAACGCCTTACTGGAGCTTATCGGAAACTGAGACCACTCCGATATGGTCCTTACACCATTACTAAGGCTATGGGAGACAATGCATTTGAGCTCAGCATTCCCCCATTCCTTGGCCTGCACCCAGTGTTCAATGTGGACTGCCTTCGGCCATACTTTCCACCATTACTAGACACATCAGACATTGCAGAACAGCTCACACCCACAGAATTAAATCCAGATTGCATGGAACAAGCTACAACTGATCAGATCATGGATACACAGATCAAGAACACTCGCCAACAGAATATCCAACTGTATCGAGTTGTCAAAGAAGGCCAACTCCTTCACCAGGGCAAGTGGCTCACCAAGGAACAAGTTCAGCAAAAGTTTCCTCATCTCATGGAGGAACTCAACGCAATGGGGACCATTGCTTCCTAAGGGGGGAGGAATGATCCAGGTGGATATTGGTGGCCACCTGCCAAGTCCACTTGGACCCCCACCATTGTTTCTCTCAGCATTTTCAGTTTCCTTAATTGTAGCACAACTTACTATTTTTAGTAGTTTTTCGGGTCCTGAACTTCCGGAGCCGTTTTGAGGCCCTAAACGACGTTTTTTTGGAATCTGGGGCAACATGGGTCCATGGACCCATGTTGCCTCCCAAAGTGGTAGTGCTCGGATAGATCTTTCTAACGAGCTATTGTACGCGTCAAACGGAGATCGTATGCCAAAGTTACGACCCTGGGAAGTTGGTGTACCAATTTACCCAAACGGGGCCCACAGTTTGGCGTTTCATCTTCTAGGGTTAGGTTTTTGAATGTTAAGGGTTTTCCATTGTTTCTCAACAATAAATAGGCCTTTGAGCCTCATTGTAACACAGTTCAGAGGCATGTAGCCACCACATATCTCCTCAGAGATAAGCTGCCATCGCCCTAGCTAGTTTATTTCCATTACCATTTGTAAGCATATTTCAGTATTTTACATTAATGAAATGAAGTATTATTTCCGCTGCATATCTGTGTTTATGGTTATCTCTGTAATTTGTTGCGTTCTTGTTTAAGTCTGGATCAGTAAGTTCTTATGCAACCCTGGAACAAATAGGATGTTGTTGAGATGAATGTTTCTTCTTCTCTAGCTCTATAGAGGTTGATCCAATGCCTCTTACAGGATAGTTTTTGTTATCTCCAAGTTCCACTGAATAAGAGGTCTTTTGCTTTTGATAAGGTCTTTAATTGTTTGTGACGATCTGTCATGTGCCTATATGCACCACTATCAATTACCCAAATGCTCTCGTATTGGAATGTGCCAGTGAGTGGCGAGAAGAGACCACCATCATTTTCTTTGATTACTTCCTTCTTTGTAGAGAATAAGAGACTCCATGCTTCCTTGATGTTTTTCTTGAGATAGCTTGCTACTTTTGAACACTTCTTGATGAACTTCTTCAAAGTATTGGAGATCTTCATGATTCCCTTAACCAACTTTAGCTGTGATACTATTAGCTCTACTACATAATTTGGTATTTGTTGGGTCGAAGACAGCTTGGCCGTGTTGTTTGTGCTTAAAGAAAGCTTGCAGCAGTCTTTTCCTCCCTCCTCCTTCATTTCCCTTATATTCCCCTTCACCCCCGCTTATATTTTCAAACCTTCTACCTCCATTTTACCTTTGAAACTCTGTGTAATTCCGTGTTTCCTCTGACCCCGAGCACTAAATTTTAGCCATCATATGACCGCGGTAACATGACCGCGCGCCTTCCCCAACTATTCCTCACCATTAAATCCCCACTATCGATCGCACATCACCCGATCTAACGGTCTTCGCCTTTTCCCCCTGCACGTTAAACCACGTTCAGTTCCCCGCCATTTGATCATCCGTCGCGAGATCCAATGGTGATCGCTCGTCCCGCACCCGTAACTTAACCACATGTTAATGCGCGGGGAAAGCAGTTTGCTGCCCGTCACATTCACCACGTGTCGGGCACTGATTGTGATCGCACCCCCCGCGTACAAATACCGCCCGACCCCGTAAGCGGCGCGGGGAATACCGCTTACCGGCCACTCATACGTTCCCCGCTCACTATCGTCCGCGTACTTTAGATCCTTGATCACCATCGGATCTGCCCGATCGCGATCCGACGACCCACAATTATCTACCCCTGCTTCCTCCCGATATCTCCCTCCGATTCAATCTCCGTCGTTTGTCTGTTGGATCCCACGGCTGTTGTTTGTTCCCCAACCTGCTCATGCGTCCGCCATGCTGTACTTGTGTCTTCAACCTATATCATACACCCGAAGGTGGCCAGCTACCTGTACCCGGCACAATTAGATCCTCAACAACTGCATTTAAGGAAGAGGATGGCTGAGAAGAAAAAGGACACCCTCAAGTAGATCTCAGCATTTATCAGTTATGGAGCTTCTTTCATTCAACACTCCACCTGCTCAGAGAAGGACCGCCGAACAGCAGAAAAGGTCAATTTGTTCATTAAAGCAACATATTGTATCAGAGACCCATATCAGAGAGTTAAGGTGGTTGGTGGTCCATTATGACCCCTTCTTGCATAGGATAGCAGAGCATTTTGTGTAATCAACCTCTATTTATACCCAGAACACAGATGTAATGAAGGTTGATGGTTGTTGTTTGATGTAAGGTTCAAGTTTTGGAGACTGTAACTACTGTGATACCCGCAACGTCTACTCTTCATTTTCAACTAATACAAGCTTCTTTTGTTGTTAATTTCTCACTTTCCATTTATACTTTGTTCTAGGTTGTGCCTGTTATGTATTTTTCATGTGCTCTTGATGTTTAGCATTAGAGGGGTTGTCATCCCACCTCTGTGTTAGAATCTAGTATGTATCATTAAATGTGCTATGCAGGTTTCTGTTTACTTAGTGCCAGAGAGCTGTCATCCTGTCTATGCATTAGGAAATAGATTTGCAGACCTCTTTACTGGTTGCATCCGGCCATCACATGGTCTTGTGCATCTGTTGGTGTGGTCAGTATTCTCCATGTTCATCTAATCCTCAAACTGTGAGTAATTGGTGGTCTAAATCCTTGTAGTCTGGGGGTGTTCACCCATGTTTGGGGTTAAGCATAGTAGAAGTGGTTATCTGGCTTGAATATGCATCATTCCCTCCATTCATCCACCTATTTCCAACATTTTTGTTGAGTTTGTAATGTTCCCAAGCATCTCTGAGATACAACTAGGAGAGTTTCTTGGGGTGATAACATTAATTGGTGCCGTTGCCGGGGAGAGGAGATCAAAGCTCAGCTTCCCTGGGAGAATGACACAGTTCCAGATTTTAATGATAGACAAGGTTTCGGCACATTTCTAGTTGTAATCATCTATCTGGCGACTCCACTGGAGGAAGACTAACTTTTGGCCACTCCACATTGCAGTTCTGGCTCCGTTTGTGAGGCATGCTCGAAGAAATCTTCAAAAATCACCAGCTAAACCAGTGCCTGACCCTGCGAAGTTCGTTAAGTAGAAGAAAATTTCGTAGAAAGGAGCATCAGGATCAGGTAAGCCTTAAGAGTCCCATGTATCTCTGCTAGTGAAGAAATCACCTTCAGAGATCCATAAAGCTCCTTGTTCATTCATTTCCCTTTCGGATCTCAGTCCAACGAAGCATCCATGCGGTCCATCATATTCCTCTGTCTCTGTCATCTTTTTCTTTGATCCATACCACTCAATCTACCAGTATCCCTTCATATACCCTGGTTATGGCAGGTCAACAAGCTCTCATAAAGATAGAAAGAATCGTTGCTGCTAGGTATGGACCCTTGGTCTTGCCTATCCCTTTGAATGCCATGCATGTAGGAGATTATCAAGAATATATGCCTAATTTTACTGGTACAGAAGGAGTAACAGATGAAGAGCACCTTGAGGCCTTTTATAGCTATGTTGATAACCTGGATATCAATGAAGAGGATGTGTGGATGAGGGTTTTTGTCCAAAGCCTAGATAGGGAAGCTAGAAAATGGTTCAGAAAATTACCCCCTAGGTCTATAGCAGATATTGAGGCCTTAGATGATGTGTTCCTAAAGCATTGGGGGGATAAGAAAGATCTGCTCTTTTATTATACTGAGTTTGGGAACTTGCAGAGGCAGAATGGTGAGCTGCTGTCTGATTTCAACAAAAGATTCAATCAGATGTACAACAGAATGCCAACTGAAATAAAGTGTACCCCTACTTCTGTTATGCTCAGTTATGCCAATGCCTTCGATTCTCAGTTCTGCCTACTGTTAAAGGAAAGAAGATGTACTTCTTTGGCTGATATGCAAGATGCAGCCTTTGAAGTAGAATCAAACATCATAGCTGCAGAGAGGCTCGAAGAAGATGCTAAAAGGAGAAGACAAGGAGAACTCTCATCATCCTCAGATCCTAAGATCAATAAATTAGCTAGGATGATAGAGTTATTAGCCTCTGAAGTTTCTAGATTAGAGGCTGAGTAGTTTTCTGAGGAAGGAGGAGCTCCTTGTGACTTTTCTCTACCAACTCCAAATCCATATAAAGGAGCAAAGGAGCAGTTGCAGATTTTGCAGAGATACAAATGAAGACAAAAGGGTGAAGCCCCTTTTTCAGAGTATAGTCATGGAGGAAAAGCAATATGAAGAAGAGGAGGAGGTCCATGGTTTGGAAGATAAGGGCAGCACCCCTTTCCTAACCAGAGCTGCCTACGAGAGGTCATTGTCTATAGGCACTGCTCACCAGTTTTTTGTACCTGCAGAACAACAAGCTAATCGGCAGAAGCAGCCAGCAGTAGGTCCTACCTTCCTCCAAGAATCTGAGCTTGAAGCCAACTGTTGTAGGGAAAAGTATCCGACTCGGATGACCCTATCCCACTCTAAGGGTGATAGTTCCTTAGCAACAACTGTAAAACAAACTACTTAAGGTTTACTTCTGGAAAGCAAAAGAGAATGGAGAAATGCACTAACCATTGCCTTGCGCTTAATGTCAAATCCAAGCTCTTCTCTTTGGCCGCTTGCTCCTAGCTCCTTGTTCTTTTGCTTGCCCAGCTACAATGAGATCCTGCAAAATAACAAAGAAGAACACTACAAGAGGCATGCAATCATAACTGGTTCATGGATTAGTGTAAACCAAACATGCAATCATCACAATATATTATTGAAACAAGAGCACATAGAAGAACCTCAATAGCTTTTATTAATGAAGAAGTAAAGGTTCTGAGAGTATTACAACCATTGAAGGCTCCAACCCAGCAACACCTCCCAGCAGAAAGAATTTCTCCTCTTCACCTCTCTCAAACAATCACCCAATAGCTCAATAGTGAAACCAACAGCATATCATTACTTTGCACAAAATTCCAGCCTCCTGAGCTCATAGGAGAGAGCTCAATATATAGATGAATTGAGAAAGGATGAGTCAGCTTGCAACTGATGTGTAGTTGCCTTGTGTCCTCTCTCTCTTCAGTTAATCTTTAGTTGATCTTCAGTTCTTGAGTCCACTTGGAGAACCTTGCTTCCACTTGGAGAAACAGAGCCTCTGACTCATCACAAGGCGAAATACCTGATCCAAGTGTCATTTTTGGAAGATTCCAAAGCAATGACTCATTGTGCCACTTGTCCCATCTCGCTCAGCGCAGGTGGCCTTTGTTCCTCTTGCTTTGCAACGCAGGTACACCATGGAGCAACTGAGTTTCAGCGCAGAAACCTAGTGGAGCACCTGCTTTGATTTCAGGATTGCTTGTTTTTGAGTGTTTTCAGGTGGAGAACTGATCTGAGAGCTGTTGGTTTGCTGACCTTGTTCCTCTAGGGGTAGGAACATCATGTTTAGGGAACTTTGGATCCCTTGGATTATTGACAATTCATGCTTGTTGCTGTAAGGCACAAAATTGTCTATAACAGATGCCCCCTAAAGTATGAGGTCGTTTATCGGGTGAAATGCTTTATTGAGAGGATCCGAAGTTCATTCAATCTGCTGAGAAGTGTCCTGTAATAAGATACAATACAATACATTATTTTTTTCATACATTTTCATGATCTAGCTGAGGCGGGCATTCCCATGCTCAGCTTTATAAATACATTTCGGTACATAGAACAGACGATCGTCTGATTGTAGACTGATAATTTTCTGCTGAAATTATCATCCTTTGAGAAGGATGATCATCTGCTGTAATGATGTACATATCAAATGTCTTTATGTCCTGAATATATATCGCAGCCAGGATGGATGAAACTAGATCCGGGGTCTTCAATCTCTTCCGATCTTCACTCGATGTACAAGTCGATCCATGTGAGAATTTCTTGAAGTCGAACATGGAAAGACATCGCTTGATTACCGGTCAATGATGTAAACCGTTAACAAGCGCGAGAGGAATCACCGATAAGGATGATGACCCTCAAGGTACGACAGTACAATCCACATGGTAGGAATAAAGGACTTGGCGTCGACCACCATGCAAAATCTTCTGGTCGAAGGTCATTGATGTATACCTGTCGCCGGAAGTGAGAAACTTGCCATTGAGGCATGCAAGCTTCAAAGTACTGAGGGGGGTGTTCCTAGATCAACTCCTTGGATAATGAGTTGATGTCGACAAGGAGCGATCCGTCAAAGGAGGGCCTTAATGAATCCCACATTAGTGACACGGAACGGAGCTAGTGATTGTGATGAGGTGAAAACAAACTGTGATGTATGATTCAGGGTGGCGGTCATGAAGTGGATGAAGGATAATGTATGGCAGTGGGTGGAACACGGTTGACTCTTTACAGAACCACATCTCTTGAACATATAACGACACTGATGTGATGGATTGGTAGCATTACCCCAATTGTGGATGGTGTGGCGAGGACCATGGTTATGAGACCGGCGAATGAAACAACCCAACCCGATGTGATACGGAGGACAAAGTGTCATGTTCAAGAGCGACTTGCTACCATTAATGTTGTGAGGTTCTCCCAATTTTTCCCCAGTCATTGCTGACCAGTACCTCTTTATTTTTGTCAAGCTTGAGGAGGATAACATATGCTTGTTCTATAACCTGCCCTTCGGGCAAGCCCATCGCTATGTTTTAACGAGCCTAGCGATAGGGAAACTCGTTCTCGTCTAAAGACAAGTTTGTCGCTATTTAATCATTTTAACGAGTCTAACGACAAGAAAAACTCGGTCCTTTTCATTTTTAGAGAGTCTGAAAAGGTACGGAAAGTTAACTCCAAAATTCCTTTTTCGTCTTCTAATCCCTTAAGTCCGAAAAAGTATAAAACCATACAGAAGGGATGAATTTTCGATTTCTTTAACGAGCCGAACAAAACAAGCGCTCGATCTTTTTGTGCAATAATCCCTCAGGCCCAAAAAGATTAAAATCTAGAGGAGGGATATCTCTTCCGGTCCTTTTAACGAGCTGGAAGGCCAAAACTCGGCAAACTTTTCATATTTTACGAGTCAGTGAAAAGAGCTCAAAGAAGACTCGTCTTTTGAGGAACGAGTGATAAACAGGGATAGCAGCAGATTCCAGGTACAGGTTGGAATTTTCCAATCACGGCAGTGTCACAAGGATGGCTAAGTGAAATCACTCTTTGCAGTTGTTCCTCAAAATGGGTAAACAAACATATGGAGATGAACGATTGGCCAAATGAACGGATGGAGGTGACGGCATATAAACACGACCAAGGGTTTTAATATGGCTTTCAAAGGTTACATTTCTCAAGGTTATTTACCGGTTCATTTTTTCTGAGTGAGCTTGAACTGCTAGGGAAAGATTGCTCACAACTTATGTTTATTTTTTAACGAGCATGAACTCTATACAAAAA
Source organism: Pinus tabuliformis (assembly GCA_031772625.1). Lineage (NCBI taxonomy): Eukaryota > Viridiplantae > Streptophyta > Pinopsida > Pinales > Pinaceae > Pinus > Pinus tabuliformis. The sequence goes on from CM062817.1 coordinate 1,691,767,734, forward strand.
CTGCTCGATTCTTGCGTTTATTTTTTAACGAGCATGAACATTGCTAAAACTGCTCGATGATATGTTTGCATGCCCCCAGCATAATAACGCAAATCAAGGTGCATGCCCCCCAAGCTTCATTGCATTCAACTTTGTTGGTTGGAATGAAGGTTTACATTGAGATCTGGAAAGGGGATCGTTTCATTTTTTAATGAGGTTGACATAGTAAAAGAACTATCCTCACTGCCCACTGTATTTACAGTACTCGATAGAAAATCGAAAACTGAAGGATGATAAAGGTTATTTTGAGTATCTTCCCCACAACCCGGGAGAAGGGAACGATGGTGGGAATCATTCCATGGTGCCCCGTCAATTACCATTGATTGGACTATTCCTTTGTCAGTTACATGCACTCGCGACCAAGGACTTAAAGGGGTGCCATATTCTCTAGACCTATCTATCCAAACGCTTGATGAGCGTTGATTTGGGGTTGCCTCCCAGGCCAAGAAAATTGATTGCTACAATACTTCCATTGGGCTTGGGGACAAAACCTTTGCATGATCCATGCTGATATCGTTTTCTGGCATCTTTTGTGCGGAAGATATCATATTGCAGGTTCCTATTGTCGCCACTTCTCCCACAATGAACGTTGTCGGAAGGGTGAAAGTTCCCATTAATGTAGGATCTTTTAGTAGGCCTACTCCGATATTTTGAAACGAATGGTCGCTTCCATGGATCAGAGGAATGCTTCCTGTAACTTGTGAACCATTAGGGAGGAAATTTTGTTGGTCAATGATCGTAATCCCTCCTTGAAAGGGGAATGCGATTTTCCTAAAATATGTCGACACAACAGCTTCCATGGCATAAATCCATGGTCTTCCCAGTAGGATGTTATAGTCAAGATTGCCATCGATGACTTCAACATCTATTTCTACTGTTTTGCCCCCTAGTTCAATTTTCAAGTTACTAAGGATACCGTAAGGGGTATATGTCCTTCCGTCGAATGCTTTTAATGTTGTCGATGATCGCGACAAGGTTGGAGATCCTAAAGTTTTCCAGCAACTCATCGACATAATACATGTCGATGCCCCCTCATCAATAATCGTTCTATGAACTGTTTTGTTGAGGGCTTTCACTTGGACGAGGAAAGCTAGTTGAGCTGGTAATTGAGGATCATATCCTTTGTGATCAAAGGATACAAGATTGGAATCTTTAGGATCCACCCCACCAATTGCTGATAACAATGCCTGCCTTTGGGATGGGGAATTTTGTAGTACTTCAAGAGTCGACATAGCAGACGGCGATTGCGCCAAATCTTCCACTATATTATAATGTTGTGCCGCTCTGGCACGAGGATTAAATGTCGACTTGTGTACTACTCCCTTTGGTGGTTTTATTGTTAATTCATGTGTGATGGGGGGTACAACTTCTGCCGAAGTTGTTGTCGAACTGCTAGGTTGATCTTTACCTTTATCGTTCGACACCTGTGGATTCCCGTAATCTTTGTTCCTTGTCGAAATCAAAGCATCATTCTGTTGCTTCGATATCGATAACATAAGCACTTGTGACGGTGAGGCATTTCCACTACCAACCAGATTTTTTCCTCGATCGGGAAACGGATCAGTTAACACAGCTGGAGTTTGTGAACTCTTTAAGAATCTTTTTAGATCAGCTTTGTATGGACATTCTCTCGTCCAGTGATCCTCATCACATATCTGACACCCATAAGGTGGTTTCCTATCTCAAGGAGGACTTGAAGAAGTTTTTCGAGGAGATGACTCTCCTTGTTTCTTCTTCTTCCCTTTGTTTTGATTTTTCTTGCCTCCTGGTTGATTGGTTTCTTTGCCCTTATCTATCGATACGGCATTTACTTCCGAAGCAAGAACTTCTTCATGCGCATTTTGATTCGAATCCTTACGGGCCTTCTTTTGTTGGGTCTTTTTCGGATTCGTGTTTGCCGTGCCAATCACGCCATCACCGGCATGAGAGTCACTGTTTGATTTAGGAGGAGGAGGGATTGAAAACTCTGGCCTAGGGGCGTCTGGTATTTTGTCATAGAGCGTGCCGGACTAAGTATATACTAAATCCAAGTATTGTGCACGAGCGATAACCTGCTCTTCTGTTACGACTCCTCCCTTTGCTACATCTTCCGTTATGGCCGGAAGTAACGACTTTATAAACCACTCAGCTAAAAGCTGATCAGGAACGTATGTTTTAACCATTCTTCATCGACGTCGCCACTCATGTATATGATCTGATATATGAGTTGCAGTTGTCTGTTTGAAGTTAGTCAATATCTCTGTTCCTGTTTCATACCTTATTGGTAATTGAAAGTGGGTCAAGAATATCGTGGCAAGGGAGCCAAAATTGTCGAACGAAGCTCTAGGCAATTCTATATACCATTTTGCCGCTGGACCTGTCAATGTCCTCTGAAAGAGGCGAAGCCTTATCGAATCGTCATTTAAAGTGTTCGACGAACACCATAGATGAAACGTCATCACATGATTCGACGGGTCTTCACCTGGATTTCCATTGAATTTAGGAATGTCGGATGGAAGTTTGTGTGGAATCACTGGCCACCAAGGGGCGTAAGTAATTGGATCATTGGTTAACGATGTAAATCAGGCAACTCTAAAGTCGCCACGAATGGTAACTGTTGATTCAAGTTAGGTGAAGCGTAACCAGGATATGATGGAATCGCCTGAACAGTTGGTCTTTGCATACCAGCATAATGGAGTTGATGTTGGTATGATGAATACGGTTGATGGACTTGACCACTATAAAGTGGTTGATTTTGACCATTTTGAATATATGGTTGTCCCGTATTCGCAAATATTTGATGTTCAGAACCTTGGTACACTTGTTGGAATTGCGGCTGTTGGTATTGCACTATCCACGGTTGCGACACCATGGGTTGTTGCGCTACACTAACCATTGGACCAAGATGTGGGGTAGTTGTACCCGACCATACTTGTGTTGCCCCACCAGTAGGCGATTGTGGTTGGGTTGCAGGGTCAAGGGGCTGTTGCATGAGAACCTGAGAAATCTGAGGTTGACATACAACAGGCATTGTTTGAACTTGCGACACGGTCACAATAGCCGGTGTAGTTGGGATGTTTGTCACAGGTACACACTGTTGCATAGAATATACAACTCTCGGTGGCTGGGATAGCATAGGTACCCAACTACTCGTTGCAATTCCGCCATAACTAGAATAAGGTTGAGAACTCCCGTATGGGTACCCTCCCGGAGGGGGTAATGAAAAAGCATACTGCCCCCCATACGGTAGCAATCCAGAACTCAAGGCAATTGATTGTCCTGGAGGACTGGATGGCCTAATTAGATTCCCAAAAGGGTCAATTTGATGAGTCTCACCATGAGAGTTACCAGACATTACTCCGGAACAAACAGGAACAGACCATACTGTCGAGATAGTCTCTTGGTGGACTCCTTCTAGCGACTGAGAGCTAGTTGGGACAGATGGTATGCCGGCGAACATTGTTGGATTTGCCACAGGTAATTCTGCCGTCGCCGTGTCATTCGACACAGTCCTAGATGTCGACGGTTGTTCAGTCATTTTTAGTCTATCCAATTGATCACCTAGTGATTCTACAGGAACTTCCACTGGTGATGGACAAACTTCTGTTGTAGCAGGAAATAGAGTGATCCCTACTCCAAATTGAATTGGAGTGGATACTTGCGGTTCCTCTATAATTTCCTCTATCGCAATCAGACCAGGTGGAAGAGGAAGACCGTCAGTTCCGTAAAAGATTTCCGGTGCCGAAGAAGGGGTTGTATCGACCGCGACAGATGTTTGAGGAACAAAACTCTCTGGACCGGTTACAGATGGAACTGGTTCAGTCATACAAGTATTTGCCCCAACACTAGGATCAGTATTACTGTCCCTCTGTGGCGATTGAACTTCTTCTATGGAGGCAGGGTTTCCGGAAATGTTTGGAGTGACCAGAATCTCAGATGTTGTTGGAACACTTGTTCTAACTTTTAAAGGAGATTTTGAACTGGTTCGACGAGCTCGCTTTGTCCGGATTGTTTTCGATTCCGGAGACAAAGACGGTTGACTCGCAAGCCTCCGAGAACGACGGATATTCAATTGACTTTCTTCCACGATTGCGGATTACTCGATCAACTAAAATATAAAGGGGGAAAATTTGTGTTTCCGATTTGAATGAATTTTATTAGACGCTTTTAAACATAACTTTGCTTTTTCACGTTTTAAGAGTCGAGAAAAAGCTAAAGATGACTCTAGTCTCCTTCGATGTATTAACGAGCCCGAAGTGACAAATGCTCGGTTGGACCTTTTCAGTTATAGAGTTTGAAAAGGGCCAAAAGAAACTGCTCTGGAGATCTAGGCAGAGGGTGTGCCAAACTTTTCGCGAAACCACAGAATACGTTTTACGGTACGGGTGGTCGATCTTCGTGAATGTTGTGTTCACTGCATCGCGATCAGTAGGGCGGCCGACACAGCTTCCTATGGATAAAGGATAATTGCCTATAGGGGTCTCCCAATATATACGCGACGGTATGTGGGAGCAAAAATCCGTATTAGTGCCACCGACTCTCAGGAGGAATCACCCACCTTCGTAGAGATCGACAGTCACTATGTTTAACGACGCCGGAACACGTCTCTACCTAGACCTCTAAATGTTTGCGTTATGTTTCAAATGCGTTGTTAGGTTCATTCAGTATATTTTAAGTTGATCTTTTTAAAGTTTGCCTTTCAAGGTTCACCACGAGATGTATATGACAAATTCCTAAATGCAGCCTAAGATGAGAAGCAAGCTTTTTCAAATCTTTTTGAATGATGAAAATCTTAACTACTGAGAGAGAAGAAAGGCAAATTCTTTTCACACAGTTCATACAGCACAAACTAATGCACTTTCTCCTAAATCATCATGCAAACTTTTTCAAATTCAAAATGCACAATGCATGTATTTTCTTTTCCCTTTCTTAATGTGGATGGGTTACAAAAAGAAAGTGGTTATATAACTTTGATTTCGATTTAGAGCGAAAACAAACAAGTTTGTCCAAAATCAAAAGACACCTTAAGATTCACTTGCTTAATCACTGGAAATACACGAAATCAAACCATACTAACGAAAGTAAAATGACTAATCAGCTATGGACAGCAAACAAGCTAACTCTTTAGACCAGCAAAATGCCTAACACAGGTTCAGATCTAAGAGGCCAAAAGCAAGACTAGTTTACTCTTCGTTATGGGAAATTGTAAATGAGTAAGAAATACAAAGAACAAGTACAATTTCGTTATATAACAGAGGCAGAATGATGGCAAGTAATATTGGTTTCAGAACAGGTGCAAGACTGGTAACTGGCAACCAAATCAATGGTGAAAACAGGCAAGAGAAAAGGAGGAAACCCCAAATGCACTAGGCAAATTTGGGCCAACGCAGGTGCTGCACAGCCAAACTGGCTCTCAGCGCAGGTAGCCCCTTCGGGACCTGCGTTGCAAAGCAGGTAGCCTGTGTACTACCTGCTTTGGAAAACGAGAATTGCGTTTTCACAGTTTCCGGGTCATAATTTTCTCAAAAATGCACGGTTTTTGCTCAAATCAGAAACAATCAGTCAAGCACACTCAAAGGGATGATTAGGAAGGTGCAAAGCTATCACTAAGAGCTTACAAGGATCCTTGTAGATCAGCTCTTCAAATCATGAACTTGCTCAGAAATGAGCTAGAGTAGCTGCCCTCTACTTCGCTTTTGATATAGTCAAAAGCTTTTCGATTTGGTACTCTTTTGTTCAGGAAATGAATAGCAAAATACTACAAACACAATCAAATGGATACGCTCCCCAGCGGAGTCGCCAGTTTGTTGTAGGGAAAAGTATCCGACTCGGATGACCCTATCCCACTCTAAGGGTGATAGTTCCTTAGCAACAACTGTAAAACAAACTACTTAAGGTTTACTTCTTTATGAAAGCAAAAGAGAATGGAGAAATGCACTAACCGTTGCCTTGCGCTTAATGTCAAATCCAAGCTCTTCTCTTTGGCCGCTTGCTCCTAGCTCCTTGTTCTTTTGCTTGCCCAGCTACAATGAGATCCTGCAAAATAACAAAGAAGGACACTACAAGAGGCATGCAATCATAACTGGTTCATGGATTAGTGTAAACCAAACATGCAATCATCACAATATATTATTGAAACAAGAGCACATAGAAGAACCTCAATAGCTTTTATTAATGAAGAAGTAAAGGTTCTGAGAGTATTACAACCATTGAAGGCTCCAACCCAGCAACACCTCCCAGCAGAAAGAATTGCTCCTCTTCACCTCTCTCAAACAATCACCCAATAGCTCAATAGTGAAACCAACAGCATATCATTACTTTGCACAAAATTCCAGCCTCCTGAGCTCATAGGAGAGAGCTCAATATATAGATGAATTGAGAAAGGATGAGTCAGCTTGCAACTGATGTGTAGCTGCCTTGTGTCCTCTCTCTCTTCAGTTAATCTTTAGTTGATTTTCAGTTCTTGAGTCCACTTGGAGAACCTTGCTTCCACTTGGAGAAACAGAGCCTCTGACTCATCACAAGGCGAAATACCTGATCCAAGTGTCATTTTTGGAAGATTCCAAAGCAATGACTCATTGTGCCACTTGTCCCATCTCGCTCAGCGCAGGTGGCCTTTGTTCCACTTGCTTTGCAACGCAGGCACACCATGGAGCAACTGAGTTTCAGCGCAGAAACCTAGTGGAGCACCTGCTTTGATTTCAGGATTGCTTGTTTTTAAGTGTTTTCAGGTGGAGAACTGATCTGAGAGCTGTTGGTTTGCTGACCTTGTTCCTCTAGGGGTAGGAACATCATGTTTAGGGAACTTTGGATCCCTTGGATTATTGACAATTCATGCTTGTTGCTGTAAGGCACAAAATTGTCTATAACACCAACCCATCTTCCCATGGCTATGCAGATCTGCAAATTTGCCAGCCTGTTGTCATCCCCTGCCCAGTGATCAATAAGGGACAGGAAAGCTCCCCATCACCTTTTGTCCTTCTGTATGCTCAAGTGAATTTCCCTCACAGTTGCCCACTAGGCACTGAGGCAAACCATAACTCAATGCCCAAGGCCGATACTGATCATCTCAGTCTTGATATTCTGAAACCTGCTCAGGTTGCCTGCACATAGATTGAAAGGGCAGCTTGTCAGATGACAAAGGAAGAGGGTGCACAGTCTTGGGACTCCTCCTTGGATGTGGACTGTTCTTAAAAAGATGAAGGAGCAGATGATGTCTCTGTCTCCCCTGCACAAGAGTGCATTGGCACCATTCATATTATTTGTGCAGGCCACAAATGACACAGAGAAGTACACAACAACCATCGTTATTCAGCAGGTGTACAAAGGCTCCCATGAAGAACATCCAAGGATGAGAGTATACAAAAAGGGGATGGAATTTGAATCATCTATACCTGAAAAGGCCAAATGCCCTAAACTTTTTGAGGTAGATGATCAAATAAATCCAGTTTTACAGCTTTTTGATGAACCGGCTGACATGCAACAATTTTAGTGGCCCAGCAAATGGGCAGTTTTTGAAGTTTTAAGTTTTCAGGCCTTAATGATTGTAAGCATTTTCTTTTACAAGTTTTAGTGTAGACTTAATTTGACTCCATGCCCAATGGATACTAGGCACTGTTTTTAAGCTTGTTTTGTATGAAGGCATTGGTCTGCAGTTCTTGAGACCTCACAGGGAGGATCTCATCCCCAGAAGGAGCCAGTGTTAGCTCTGCTACATAATTCGGTATTTGTTGGGTCAAAGACAGCTTGGCCATGTTGTTTGTGCTTAAAGAAAGCTTGCAGCAGTCTTTTCCTCCCTCCTCCTTCATTTCCCTTATATTCCCCTTCACCCCCGCTTATATTTTCAAACCTACTACCTCCATTTTACCTTTGAAACTCTGTGTAATTTCGTGTTTCCTCTGACCCCCGAGCGCTAAATTTTAGCCATCATATGACCGCGGTAACATGACCGCGCGCCTTCCCCAACTATTCCTCACCGTTAAATCCCCACCGTCGATCGCACATCACCCGATCTAATGGTCTCTGCCTTTTCCCCCTGCACGTTAAACCACGTTCAGTTCCCCACCATCCGATCATCTGTCGCGAGATCCAACGGTGATCGCTCATCCCACGCCCGTAACTTAACCACATGTTAACGCGCGGGGAAAGCGGTTTGCTGCCCGTCACATCTGCCACGTGTCGGGCACTTATTGTGATCTCGCCCCCTACGTACAAATACCACCCGACCCCGTAAGCAGTGCAGGGAATACCGCTTACCGGCTACTCGTACGTTCCCCGCTCACTATCGTCCGCGTACTTTCGACCCCCGATCATCGTCGAATCTACCCGATCGCGATCCGACGGCCCACGATTGTCTGCCCCTGCTTCCTCCCAATATCTCCCTCCAATTCAATTTCTGTCGTTCGTCTGTTGGATCCAACGACTGTTGTTTGTTCCCCAACCTGCTCATGCGTCTGCCATGTTGTACTTATGTCTTCGACCTGTATCATACACCCGAAGGTGGCCAGCTACCTGTACTCGGCACAATTAGATCCTCAACAACTGCATTTAAGGAAGAGGATGGCCGAGAAGAAAAAGGATAGCCTCGAGCAGATCTCAGCATTTATCAATTATGGAGCTTCTGTCAGTCAACACTCCACCTACTCAGAGAAGGATCACCAAACAACAGAAAAGGTCAATTTGTTCATTAAAGCAACAAATTTTATCAGAGAGTTAAGGTGGTTGGTGGTCCATTATGACCCCTTCTTGCATAGGATAGCAGAGCATTTTGTGTAATTAACCTCTATTTATACCCAAAACACAGATGTAATGAAGGTTGATGGTTATAGAGTTCATGCTTCTGTGATCCATATCAAGATTGTGAAAGATTTTTCAGCGAAAATCACATGGAGTATCATTTGTCGACGCGTTTCGAACCAACTAGTGTGGTTCATCGTCAGGACAAGTTGAAGAAACAGATCCAGATTAGCATGATATATAGCCTGAGCGGAGTCTCCAACGGCTAGATTGAATAACGGCTAATTTTGACCTTAGAAGCCAGGTCAAATTATAATTTATTAATTTAATATTATTTTTATTTTTATTATTATCTTTCTATGGAAATAAGTTAAATTAGGTAAAATGGTTGGTTTTAAAAAGGAATTTATTTATAAAAATTAATAAATATATATATATATATATATATAGATAATAACATTATAATATTAGGTTATTAAAAGTTAGGATTAATCATTTCAATGGTTGATTTGAAAAGAAAATTTATTTATTTATTTAAATTATTTAATAATTAATATTGGTATTATACATATATATAAATATTTTTTATACTTAAAATCATAATATTAGGTTGACGAGTATTTTTATTCAATCATAATTTAATGGTTAGTTTATTTTTATGGAAATTAATAAAGAATATCAAAAGATGTTACGTTAGTTAGAAAATTAGTTAAAAATAATTAGATTAGAATTTAAATGGAAAATTAGTATATAAAGGACCTTAAGGTAATATATAAAATATATATATAATTAATTGAAATGGGAGCTGATTTCTAAGTATTATCAAAGTTAAAAGCTAATTGGAAAAAAGTAATATTAAAATTAATAAATAAACAAAACAAAAATAAAAGGGAAAATTAATTAAATAAAATAAAATAAATAATATTAAATAAATAAAAATCAGTTAAAAATAATGTCAGTTAAAAAAATAAATAAATACATAATAATAATAATAAATAAATAATAATAAAAATAAAAATAAAATAACATAAAATAAAAAATAAATAATAAATAAATAAGTAAAAATGAAATAAAATAATAATAAATAAAAATAAACATAAAAGAAAAATGAAAAACCTAAAGAGGAGGGCGGAAAAATGACTAGGACGAGAGTGCAGGGACCCAACACCTACTGACTTTCCAGCCATCCTTTTTATTGAGATTGCTTGGTCTCTTTTCAATCTCAAGCGCTTCCCTAAATTTTCGATGATGGAAATGCAAGATCTTAGCAATAACACTAGCCTCTTCAATACAAACATGATGATTGGTTTTCTCAGCATGTTCAGCTAAAGCGGAAGACTTAGCTCTCCTATGCCTAAGATCCGCTGCGTGCTCGCTAATCCTTTGAGTAATGGAGGGACCAGTCTCCCCAATATAGGGGGTCCCACAGGAACAAGGGATCAGATAAATGCCCTTCATATCCTTAGGGTCGATCGGATCCTTCACAGATTTGAGGGACATACGAATGGTGTTCAGGGGCCTAAAGGTCACAGGGATACTATGCTTCCTGGGAATCCTTCTAATTCTATCGGTGGTCCCCTGAACATATGGAAGATGGACACTAGGAATTCGCTCTTTCGGTTCTCTTTTAGACAGAGAATTCTTGGAAGCTTTAAGGAAAGCCCTTTGACCCATGTATCTACTATAACCATTCTCAACAAATACATCAAGCAAATGGGATTTTTCTTTCTCAAAGCTCTTCTTATCCGAGATCCTTAGGGCCCGAGTAGCAAGGGTATTGAGAACACCCATCTTTTGAGTCGGGAAATGGTGGGAACTGGCATGAAGATACTGCTCCGTATGAGTTTTCTTTCGAAAAACTTGATGGGCAAGGGAACCATCACTATTCTTAGAAATAAGAATATCAAGGAATGGAAGGCATCCATCAACTTCCTGCTCCTTAGTGAACTTAATGGCTGAGGATTGCTTGTTGAGATGATCAAAGAAGAGATCAAGCTCATCCTGGCCATGAGACCATATGACATTGGTGTCATCCACATACCTTCTCCAACAAGGTTGATGGTTGTTGTTTGATGTAAGGTTCAACTTCTAGATATTGTAACTACTGTGATACCTGCAGCGTCTGGTCTTCATTTTCAGCTAATACAAGTTTCTTTTGTTGTTAATTGCTCACTTTCCATTTCTACTATGTTCTAGGTTGTGCCTGTTATGTATTTTTCATGTGTTCTTGACGTTTAGCATTAGAGGGGCTGTCATCCCACCTCTGTGTTAGAATCTAGTATGTATCATTGAATGTGCTATGCAGGTTTCTGTTTACTTAGTTCCAAAGAGCTGTCATCCTGTCTATGCATTAGGAAATAGATTTGCAGACCTCTTTACTAGTTGCAGCCGGCCATCACATGGTATTGTGCATCTGCTAGTGTGGTCAGTATTCTCCATGTTCGTCTAATCCTCAAACTGTGAGTAATTGGTGGTCTAAAGCCTTGTAGTCTGGGGGTGTTCACCCATGTCTGGGGTTAAGCATAGTAGAAGTGGTTATCTGGCTTGAATATGCATCATTCCCTCCATTCATCCACCTATTTCCAACCTTTTTTGTTGAGTTTGTAATGTTCCCGAGCATCTCTGAGATACAACATAGGAGAGTTTCTTGGGGTGATAACGGATACCATGTTGAGAATTCAATAGGGAAATGATTATGATTAATTCTCTTTACTTGATAACTACTTGTGGTTCCTTTTTACTTATTAACTTGTTCCTTATTATTATGTGTGTGAAGCATAAAACAACTACCAAAAACAAAAAGCATAATGACGTAGTATATAGGCTACAAGTTAAGGAAAAACCTCTTTTCTTGAGAGGAAAACCCTTAAATCTCTTCTCTTCTATATAGATTCTTCAATTGACGAATTCCAAAACCTTAAGACTGAGACCAATACCCTCCAAGACCAATACCAACCTCTTTGAGTGATGTGTCAACTTCGATCTAGAAAAACTTAGTTAAATATCTTCCACTAGCACCTTCTCGACCTTCTACGGCAAGATTTTCAACCTCCTTCTACAGATCTGAAATTTCGGCCCCCAGCAACTGTTGCTGCCACACGTGGGAACTTTGATCTTCTTGTTGAGCCTTTCTTTGACCTTTTCTTGCCTTTCCCTGACCTCTGGAGCTTGAGAGAGACCCTTGGTAGCCTTCACTTGACCTCTTTGCCTCCTTTACTCCAAGATTGAACTTGTGGAAGGATGCCCTAGGTCAGCGTAGAAACCCTAGTCTTCTCTAGCACATGTGAGAGAAAAATATAGCCCAAGCAAAATTTTCTTCGTCCTTCTTCTTCTTTGTTGCCTCCTCCTTCTTCTTTCTTTGCTAGAGTGAGAGATGAGTGAGTGTCTTCAAGGAGGATGAGTCTTCTTCTATATATAGGCTTCTTCAAGGGTGGATGTGGCACTTTCTTTAGGCCAACTTGATAGTTGTCAGGGCGACTTGGTCTTGGAGGGTACTCTGACAGTTTTGAAGACAAAAATATTTTTCTTTACAAGTTACAATGTTCCTAGTGGTGTCTTCAACTTATGACAATGACTCTTTTGACTTCTTGACCTAGGAAAAACCATATAAGCACTCAATGGGTACATGACCTATAAAATAAAATACCTTGAGCATGAAACCCCTGCTCCAAAAACAATAATAATAATTTTATTTTATTTCATAATTTACAAGAATCAGAAATACATTTCATACTTATGAATACCAAACCTAGTTACACATTGTTCAACAAAGGGATCAACAAAGCAAGGAGTTCTTCGTTGAACATTGGGTTGTTTGATAGATTCGGAAATACAAAAAAAAAAAAAAAAATGCAAGAACTCAAGCCAAAAATGAGTTTCTAAGCTAAGAAAATTGTATGGATCGAACCCATAGAGGAGAAAGAGAGAGTTTTTAGTTGATTGAGCATCATCGATACTACTAAGAATTAATACTTCACAAACACCAAGAAATGGTCTTGAGGTGGCTAATTATGCCCAACAGACACATCACCTCAAAAGATCCTAGCTCAATCGAACCAATCTCTAGATGTGAAAGCGGAAAATCATAATAAATCGTTGATATTTGAAATATGGAAATTTTGAAGAGAGTTAAGTTTTTCCATAGTGCTTCAACCTAGGGTAGGAAATGGACAACCATGATCTATCTTGTTGTAGAAATTATGATGTAGATTTGCATATCGCAAGACGCAAATCTACTCTGCTACTCCACGAATATTAATTCACAATCTAAAACAAAAAATTCAGACATGTAATAAGAAATAACACACATGCAACAAGTATTTTTCTCAGGGAAAGCAAACTGCTAAAAACCCCAATGCCTGCTTGCATTAAATTAGAAGAATAGAGATGTATTACAATTTCTTTGCTCAACTGAGCACAACCTGCAAGTGCATAACCTATCTCTCTGCTCATTGAAAAGCTCTGACCCAGACTTAGTCAAATTTTGGCTCTTCTTGAGCTCCTATTTCCTTCTGCCATTCCTTGAGAAATTAGGCCCCTATTATTTAGGAAATTCCTCAAATTGATTGCACAATTCCTTTAGGTTGATCCTCTGACTGCATGCAACACCTGTACACTCAAGACTAGTCTATAACTGCTGTTACGCTGCCTTGGAATCTCCACCTCAACTTGGTAACTCAAATTCTCTACATGCACTAGCTATTTTTGGCTATTGATTAGTTAATTGGATGATCACTGAGTTTGACTAAAGTCCCATTGCTTAACTGACCTTCCACTAGTTCCTCCAAAAATTGGAACTAGTTTAACTGAAAACAACTTGAGATAATTGACCTTGATTGTTACAAATGAGAAATCACACATGCAGAACTAAACTCTAACTCCTCAAACTCGAATTTACTGAGTAAACTGGGTGACACGGGCCATGTCACATAGGTTAACATCATCCAAGTTATCTACTGATGTGGAAATTCGATTTTTCTCAATTTAAATTAAGGCAAAATCAAATTAAGAATTTCTTGCTGGATTTTTCAACACTCCCTCTCAACAAGAAAGGGATTATCAACCACCCCTATCTCGCACTTGTGGAATTCGAACTTCCCTCTTGACATGGCCCTTGTCAAAATGTCACCATATTGTTCCTTTTTTAGAATGTACTGCAAAAACATTATCTGCCTCTGCACACAGTCCCGTAAATGGTGATACCGAATATCTATATGCTTGGATCGATTGTGAAAAACAAGATTCTCATAGAGCTTGATGCAACTTTGATTATCACAATAGATCACAATTGGATCCATCATCTAACCAAACAATCCAACATGCATCTTTCTCATCTAGATCATCTCACATGTTGCTTGACTTACAACCATGTATTCTTCTTCTGCCGAGCTGAGTGCCACAGATTTTTGCTTCTTGTTGTACCACGAAACTATTTCGGACCCAACATTGAAAATTCCACCTGATGTACTTGTTCGGTCTATTGGACTCCCCACCCAGTCTGCATCTGTGAAGCCACACAACTTCACTCCCTCTGTTCGTTTTTCCAAACCGAGTAGTGCCTCTAAGGTGTCATAGAACATGCTTAGCTTCCCTCTAGAATAATTTGGTTGGCCTAACTGCAACTTGGCTCAATTGATTGATTGCATAACACATAATTGGTCGTATGTTCACAAGATAAATCAGTGAACCCACTAGCTGTCGATAAATGGTAGCATCCACATCTTCATCTAAAGTGGCATCTTCCTTTCTCTAGTTGGTCACTAGAGGTGTCTCCATGGGTTTGTAACTATCCATCTAGAACCTCTTTAGTATCTCATTTGCATACTTTCCTTGAGAGACAAACATTTCCCCATTGCCTTGCCATACTTCCAACTCAAGGAAGTAGTGCATGATACCCATGTCCTTCATTTCAAACTCCCTTTCAAGGTCCTCCTTGCAAGATCTTATCAAATGCTCATCACTAGTTAAAATCAAATCATCAACATATAAGACAATAATAATAAAAATTACCTTCTATCAAAATATGATAGAGGTTTGCATCCGCCTAACTTTTGGTGAAGCCCAAACCTGTGAGATAGCTATCGATCCTAGTGTACCAAGCTCGAGGTGCTTGCTTGAGACCGTACAACACTTTCTTGAGTCTGCACACATGATATTCCCAATCAAAAGTCTCAAAGGATTATGGTTGCTTGATGTACACCTCCTCCTCAATAATTCCATTGGTGAATGTTGTTTTTACATCCATTTGGTGGATCTTCCACCCCATCTGTGCAACCAAAGAAATAATTGATCTAATCGAAGAGTACCTTGATATAGGAGCAAAGGTCTCCTCATAGTCAATCCCTTCAACTTGAGAATACCCCTTGGGCACAAATCTGGCCTTGTACTTCTCTATGCTTTTGTTTATTTCTTTCTTTACCTTGAAGATTCATCTCGAACCCACAACTAATTTATGTTGGGTGTGTGATATATTCTTTCCATGACTAGTCACACGTGCGAGGGGTACCTAATCCCCTATTTGTTGCACTGATTGCAGGGGGTGCAACCCCCCCATCAGAGGGTTTCATGGGGGCGGTAGCCCCCCTATACGAGGTCCGGGGCAACACCCTGAGAATTTTTTTTGGACCCTATATTAGGTGGGCAGACCTGCCTATGGTTTTGTGCATGGGTTTTGCACATGGTTTTGGGCATGATGGTTTTTTCCCATGGTATTTTGTAGATCCAGTCAAGGGAACTACGATTATGTTCTAATCCAGGGTTAATGATTGGGGTTTATGAATGCTTCAACATGTATATATATGTATTGTAACATTGAAAGGAACATAATGAAAAATCAATCTGCTAGTTCCGGTTTTGGGATCCAGGGGAAAATCTCTATGTATTTGTTTTGTGTTTCTCGCCATTATATATTTTATGTTTTTTTAAAGAATTCATTTGCAGGTGATTTTTGTACAGGGTTAAAACCTACATTTAGTATCAAAGATGTTTCGGCTTCAAGGGGACGCCTTTGCTACTGAGGGGTCTTGCTTTGGCCTGTGGTAGACCCTATATAGTGGGAGATCTGCGGGATCGATTCTTACAGTGAAAGAAGATGGTGAGTAGTGGAAAGATAGAGAATGAGAAATTTAATGGTTAGAGTTTTGAGTTGTGGAAACTCAAGATGGAGGATCTGCTGGTGGATAAAGATCAATGGATCACGGTAAATCCGTGTACTAAACCAACGACAATGTTAGTTGAAGACTGGGCGAAGTTGTATAAAAAAGAAAAGAGCACAATACAATTGTGTATCTCAGATTCAGTATTATTTAATGTATCAGGGGAAGCTATGGTGAAGGCTTTGTGCGACAATTTAAGGAATTTGTACCAATCTAAATCTTTGGTGAACAAATTGTTCCTACGGAAAAAGTTGTATAACCTATGGATGAAGGATGGAGACTCAGTGACAATGCATCTAAATGCCTTTAATACTATGGTAAGCCAATTGTTATATGTTGATATTAAAATTTCAGATGAAGTTAAGTGCATCGGTTCGTTGCGTTCTCTACGAAATTTGTGGGATAGTCTGGTTGTTGCAATAGGTAGCAATACAACTACCTTGAAGTTTGATGAAATAGTCTCATCTTATTGTCAGAGGAGATGAGACAAAAAAATATGGAGGGCTAGAATGGAGATGCCTTGACAATATAATGACGGTCCCAAAATAGAAACAAAAATAAGTCCTTGAGTGGGAAATCTAAATCTAGAGGGATATCTAAATCTCCATGAAAACCTATAAATGTGTGCTAGAAATGCGGAAAGGAAGGACACTACAAAAATGATTGTAGGTTTAAAGCTCATGAGAAAGGAGAGGGATCTAATGATACTCCTTCTGCAGAGGTGAAAACCAACTCAGATGAAGGTGTGGATGTGCACTTGAATTGATTGACTTAGGTGCATCCTTTCACTTCACTCTGCATAGGGAGTTGTTCTACGAGTATGAGAAATATGATGGTGGTGATTTATTCTTAAGGGATGAGAGGAAGGCCAGAATCGTTGGACATGGAAAAGTCAAGTTGAATTTGCAAGGTGGAAGGATTAGGACACTTCCGAGTGTTATACATATTCTTGTATTGGCCAGAAATTTGTTTTTTGTAAGAAATATGGATGATGCAGGTGTAAAAACAATGTTAGAGAAAGATACCTACAAGATGGTTCAGGGAGCACTAGTATTGATGCAGGGAGTTCGGATTGGAACTCTGTACAAGATTCTGGGTAGTACTATTATTGATGGGTGCAACAATTATGTGGTTCTTGAAAGTGGAGTAGAAAATCTAGTGCTCCCAAGAAAAGACCATACTATGGCATAAAAGGCTTGGACATATTGGAGATAAGGGACTTCGAATACTTTATGGTAATAGTATGGAAGAAGGTATGTCTAATTGCTCTCTGGAT
Source organism: Pinus tabuliformis (assembly GCA_031772625.1). Taxonomy (NCBI): domain Eukaryota; kingdom Viridiplantae; phylum Streptophyta; class Pinopsida; order Pinales; family Pinaceae; genus Pinus; species Pinus tabuliformis. Next base: position 1,691,784,918 of record CM062817.1, read on the forward strand.
TTCGATTGTTGTGAACATTGTGTATATGGGAAGTATAATCAAGCTAGTTTCCCCTCTAGTGCTAAGAGGGCAAAAGGGATATTAGAGCTTGTGTACATTGATGTGTTTGGACTTGTGCCGGTTTCATCACTAGGAAAGTTTGTGTACAATCTATCATTTATAGATGACTTCTCAAGGAATACATGGATATATTTCCTCAAGAAGAAATCTGAAGTCTTTGACAAATTTAAAGAATTTAAGGCTCTGGTGGAAAACCAGATAGAGAAAAAGATAAAGGTACCGAGGAAAGATAATGGCGGAGAGTTCTACACGAAGGAATTTGAATAGTTCTGTAATAAATGTGGTATATCATGAGAAATTACTAATCCATACACACCTCAGCAAAACAAAGTTGCAGAAAGAATGAACATGATGTTGATGGAAAAGGAAAGAAGCATGCTCAGTGGTGCCGGGTTAGGATAGGAATTCTGGGCAGAGGCAGTGGAGACTGCATGTTACCTAGTTAATAGATCACCTTCATCAACGTTGGAAGATAAGACTCCACATGAGGTATGGAATGGTAAGAAACCCTCTCTTTCACATCTGAGGGTGTTTGACTGTGATGCATATGTACATGTTTCAAAGGAGAAAAGAACCAAGTTGGATACTAAATCTGAAAGGTGCATCTTTATTGGGTATAAGGATGGTTTAAAAGGTTACAAGCTTTGGAACCTAGAAACAAGGAAGGTTGTGTACAATTGAGATGTGGTGTTTATAGAGGTCAAAGATGTTATTAACATGAAGTAGAGTTTGAGCTAAAGGAGGAAGAATCATACTCTACAACAGAACAAGAATCAGAAGATGAAGAGCCACAAATTCTAATTGTGAGAAGATCAATTCAAGAAAGAAGGCAACCAGAAAGGCATAGTCCATTTGCTTTCTATTTGAATTTCGCTTTATCTATTACTGATGATGATCCCAGAACTATTAGGGAGGCAGTAGATTCAAAAGATGGAAAACTCTGGAAAGAGGCCATGGTTTATGAAATGGCATCTTTGGACAAAAATGAGGCTTGGGATCTGGTGGAGTTGTCAGTTGGAAGAAGGCAAGGTGGCGAAATACAAAGCTCAGTTGGTAGAAAAAGGTTATTCCCAGGTGTTGGGAATTATTTTTGGTGATATTTTTTCTCCTATTTCCAAGGTAGCTTCTATTAGATTACTGTTATCTGTTGTTGCTTCTTTTTATTTTGAGGTAGAACATATGAATGTGAAGACAACATTTCTTCAAGGGGATCTGGAAGAAGAGATGTACATGAAACAATTTGAACGCTTTGTGGTGAAGGGAAAGAAAGAACTGGTATGCAGGTTAAAAAAGTATCTCTATGGGTTAAAACAATCACCCAGGGTGTGGTGTCGGAAATTTGATACGTATATACCAGGGACTTGGCTTCACCAGAAGCAAAGCGAACCACTACGTGTATTTTAAATTAATTGGTGACCATGTTATATATCTAGTCTTGTATGTGGATGTTATGTTGCTGGTTGGAAATGAAAAAGAAATTATCTAGGATTTGAAGACCCAATCATCCTCCAAATTCAACATGAAGGATCTTGGTGCTGCAAACTATATTTTGGGTATGGAAATTAAATGAGATTAGGCAAAGAGGAAGTTATAGTTAAACAAGAGGAAGTATGTCGAGACAATACTATAGAGGTTTAATATGCAGGTGATCCGGAATTAAATAGGAACACAACGAATTACAGATGTAACCATAAATATAGAGATGTAGTAGAAATACCACTTCATTTCATTAATATCAAATACTGAAATATGCTTACAAACATAATGGAAATAAGACTAGCTCGGGTGATGGTAGCTTATCTTTGAGAAGAGATGTGGTAGCTACATGCCTCTAAATTGTGTTACAATGAGGCTTGAAGGCCTATTTATTATTGAGAAACAATGGAAAACCCTAAACATCCAAAAACCTAACCCTAGGAGATGAAACACCAAACTATGGGCCCCATTGGGGTAAGTTGGTACATCAATTTCCTGGGGTGGTAACTTTGGCATACGATCTCTATTTGATGCACATGGTACCTCGCTAGAAAGATCTATCTGAGGATTACAATTGATGACCACAAATACAAAGTTGAAAACTCACATTTTCAGCTAGTGGTTTTCCCAAAAAACGTCGTTTAGGGCCTCAAAACGGCTCTAGAAGTTCTAGACCCGAAAAACTGCCAAAAATAGTAATTTGTGCTACAATTAAGGAAACTAAAAAACTGAAAGAAACAATGGTGGGGGTCTAAGTGGAATAGGCGGGTGGTCACTGATATCCACCTGGATCATTCCTCCCCCCTTAGTAAGTAATGGTCCCCATTGCGTTGAGTTCCTCCATGAGATGAGGAAACTTCTTCTGAACTTGGTCCCTGGTGAGCCGCTTGCCCTAGTGAAGGAGTTGGCCTGCTTTGACAACTTGATATAGTTGGATCCTTTTCTACTGGGTGTTCTTGACTTATGTGTCCATGATCTGATCAGTTGTGGATTGTTCCATGCAGTTTGGGTTTAACTCTGTTGGTGTGAGTTGTTTTGCAATGTTGGATGTGTCTAACAATGGTGGAAAGTAGGGCCGAAGGTGGTCCACATTGAACACTGGGTGCAGATCAAGGAATGGTGGAATACTGAGCTTGAAGGCATTGTGCCCTATTGCCTTGGGATGGTGTATGGTCCATATTGGAGCGGGTGAAGCTTGGGGTGGGGCCGAGCGAGGCGCTCCTTCTGCAAATGTAGCCAAACTTTATCGCCCACCTAGAACTTGTGTGGCACCCGATGCTGATCATGTCGTTGCTTTTATTTAGTAATGGCTTTGTCCAAGATGTCATGGACCTGTTGGCGGATGTGCTGAATGTGCTCAATGAAGTTGTTTTCCTTGTCAGCTTCAAACTGGACATGAGCCGAATTTGCTTGAGTACCTACAAATGGTATGGCCACATCAATGGGAAATAATGGCTGGAATCCCAAGCCCACCTGAAAAGCGTTGTGGTCAGTTGAGCTATGGAGAGCTTGGTTATAGTTGTGTTGGAAGTAGGGGAGGTTCTCATCCCATGTCCATGGATTCTTTGAGCTGTACATGTGCAAAATGTGTACGCTCATCCTGTTGATGACCTTTGTCTAGCCATCAGTTTGGGGATGGAAAGTTGTGGACTTAGTGAGATTGGTGTCTGGCATTGACTAGAGACTGGACCAAAATGTATTAAGGAACCTGTTGTCCTAATCTGAGATGATAAACTGTGGGATCCCAAAGTGTACCCACACTCGTTCAAAGAAGAGTTTAGCAGTGGCTTCTGCTATGATATTCTTCTTACAGGCCACCATAATGGCCATCTTGAGAATCTGTGGACGACCACAAAAACACAATCATTTCCATGCTTAGTAGAAGGAAGGCCTGACATGTAATCCATGGCGATGGATGCCCAAGGTCGACTAGGGGTAGGCAGCGGAGTATAGAGGCCTTGCTTCTTGATGGCCATTTTGGAAATGGTGCAGACAGTGCATGATCTGATGCACTTCCTAACTTCCTGTCGAAGAGTCAACTAGTATAAGTACTTTTGCAGTACTGTCACTGTTTTCTCGACCTTGAAATGTCTAGTGAGCCCACTATAGTGTGCTTCCCAAGTCATCTTGGCACGCTCACTTGAAGGAACAAAAAGGTGTTCCAGGTGGCATAATAGTGCATCCTGGAGGTGAAAATCTGGCACTTGCTGGCCCTCCAAGAGCATCTGGTATGTGTGGACAAATTCTGGGTCACTTTTATAGAGAAGTGGCCAATCAGAAGTCTTGCGCCCACAAGGTTTGAGCACGGTGGTTAATGCCGTGACCGGGGGTCGGATGAGGCAGTCTACAACATTATTGGTGCTGCCCTTCTTGTACTTGATATTTAAATGGAACTGTTGCAGGTATGTGGACCACTTCTGATGATAATTATTCTTCAAATTCCCTCAGTTTGTATGAACTGCAGGGGTCGATGATCTATGTAGATGATCGTTTCCTTCCCCAAAATGTAATGCTTCCATTGACGGTAGGTCTACACAATGGAATACATCTCTTTGTCATAAGTGGGATACTTTCGGACTGTGTCTGAATGTGTCTCATTATGATATGCCACTAGATGCCCCTATTGAGTAAGGACTACCGAAATAGCATTGTCAAAGGCATATGTCTTGATCTCAAATGGTTGTTGCAAGTCTGTTAATGTGATCACTAGTGCAAAGCAGAGGCAATGTTTCAACTTTGTGAATGCCTTCTATTGAGATTTAGACCAAAAGAATTTTGCTTTCGCTCCTCCCTTGGTGACTTGACTCAAGGGCCAAGTGATATGAGAGAACCCCAACACGAACCTGCAGTAGAAATTGGAAATACCCAGAAAGTTGCAGAGCTCTGTTAGAGTGGTTGGGGCTGGCCAATCCTGAATAACTTGGATCTTGGCTGGATCCACATGCACCCCCTATTCATCAATAATGTATCCCAGATACTGAACTTGGGTCATGCCAAAAGTGCATTTCTCCAAATTGGCACACAGCTTATGTTATCACAATGTTTGGAGAACCTTTTGGATATGGTGGAGGTGCTCTTCCCAACTCTGGTTGAAGATTAGGATGTCATCCAAGTATACCACTAGAAATGAGTTGGTGAAGGGCCGCAATATGTCATCCATCAGCCTCATGAAGGTTGCAGGAGCATTCATCAACCCGAAAGGCATAACCAGCCATTCGTAAAGGCCCTCCTTAGCTTCGAAGGCAGTCTTCCACACATCGAAGGGTTCGATTGGTACCTGGTGATATCCAGACTTCAAGTCGATCTTGTTGAAATATTTCCCCCCCTTGAGTTGGTCCAGAAGGCCATCAATTCGTGGGATCAGGTACCTATTCCGAACAGTGATTTTGTTCAGCACCTGATAGTCAATACAGAGTCTTCAAGTCCCCTCCTTCTTCTGTACCAACACAATCAAGCTCCATAGGGTGAGGAACTCAGCCGATGTGAACTTTTTACAACAACTCCTGAATATGCCTCTTGATTTCATTGTTTTCCAGAACAAAGCGCCGATAGATGAGTCCATTAGGCAATGACACACCTGGGGCCAGATCGATGGAGTGCTTGACCTAACAATGCAGAGGCACCCTTACGGGGGAGGTGAAGATGTCCTCATACACCTCCATGACCTTGTCCATCTGTTGTTGTCGTGCGGAGGGGCCTTGTCTAGAGGTTGTGGCCATTGTCTTCTTCTTTCCCTGAGGGCATATCATCAGGAAAATAAATTTCCCGGTTTTGGAAATGAGCTGACTGCATTGTTTTGCAGTGACCAAAGAGATGACGGTAGGTGGTGCTACCTTCAGTATCCTGTACAACTTATTTCCCAAGGTAACAATAACAACGCAAGGCCTTGAATCATACACACCATGTCGCTTCCACAAGTATGGTTAGCCTAATAATACATCACAAACAACAAGAGGAGAAACGTCACATAATACCTCATCCGTGAAGGGCTTGATTTTGTATGGAAGGTGACACTGCAGGCTGACACGAAGATCCCATCCTTGGTGAAGCCACTCGATGGTGTATGGTTGTGGGTGTGTTGTGGTTAGTAAGCCCAAACGCTTCATGACCTCTGCTGAAATGAGCTTCTTTTGGCTCTCGCGGTTGACAATGAACTGTGGCGGGGAACCTTTTACACACATTTAGGAGTGGAAGAGGCGCTCCTCCTTCTCTGGATCTTCCGGTTCCTCCTTCTGGATCTTCGTGGTGGCAACAGTGGCGTTGGACTCCACATCGATAATCTGCTTCCCTTTGTCATTCCCCTTATCGAGTTCTGACTCAAATTCAGAGCATGCATCTGATTCAGAAGCCTTCAACTCGGCCACTAGTGACTGTTTGGCCCGACACTCACTTGTGTTGTGAGTGGAGCTCTTATGGAACTCACACCACTTTCTTGTGTCCTTCTTCGGCTTCATGGTGTTGTTCTTTGTTTATGGATTTGGCAGGTTATCCTGGACTGCCCCGCCTTAGCTTTGTCCTTTATTCTACGGTTTGGGGGCACCTTTCTCTTGCTTCGGATTCGCAAATCCAAAGTCTTGCTTTTTCTGTTTAAGCTTTTGCTCGATCTTGACAGCGTATCGATACGTCGCGCCGAGCGAGGAGATGTCCAGGAGCTCCATCTCATCCTAGATGTACATGTGTAGGCAACTGCGATACTTGAGTACCAAATGTTTCTCAGAATGATACCCAAATTTGTGCGAAGGGTATGAAAAAAATTGGTAAACTTTGATACGTCTTGGTCCCTTCTCTACCACAGTGTGGTCCACTTTATGTATTTTATCCTCGTAGCTCCTGACAGGGTAGTATTGCTCCTTGATGGCGTCCCAAAAAAATTCCAAGTGGGTGTGACTGAAAATAGTGAGGCGTACTTTCATCCTTCTGCTCACGCTAGGTTTCCCACCAGTCCTTGACGTGGGGGGCGACTTTAAGAAGAGCAAAAGTAATCTTTTCCTCGCTGGAAAAATCATAAACATAAAAATATAATTATAGAAGATTGAACGATTTATCTATGGCATCTGCATCTATTTGGCCCTCAAATATGGGAATGTTAAAGTTTACTTGTACCTGAAAAGGAGTGGTGCCTTCGGAGTGGCTGCTAGATGTGGATGCGTCACTGGTGGGTAATCGTTGAAGGATTTGAGCAAAGTTATCCATCATCGTGTTACTTTGTTTCTCAAGGGCCTCCTCAAGCAATATTTTGATAGGATCTCTGCTCCCTCATCTTTCTTTCCTTCCCCCATGGGCGCCCATCGGGGTTTGCGAGGCTGATCTTGCAAAGGTTCAACCAGATCAAGCCCTAACTCCTTATACCCCAACCTCGTTGGGGACATGCAAAGAAAAATAGAGAAAGAGCAGACCTCTCTGATACCACTGATCCACATTTAAACATGAACGCAAAAAATTATAGATATAACCATAAATACAGAGATGTAGTAGAAATAACAATTCATTTCACTAATATCAAATACTGAAATATGCTTACAAACATAATGGAAATAAGACTAGCTCAAACGAAGGTAGCTTATCTCTGAGAAGAGATGTGGTGGCTACATGCCTATGAACTGTGTTACAATGAGGCTTGAAGGCCTATTTATTATTGAGAAACAATGGAAAACCCTAAACATCCAAAAACCTAACCCTATGAGATGGAACACTGAACTGTGGGTCCCATTGGGGTAAGTTGGTACATCAACTTCCTGAGGTCATAACTTTGGCATACGATCTCCATTTGATGCACGTGGCACCTCGTTAGAGAGATCTACCCGAGGATTACAAATGATGACAAAGAATATCAAGTTGAAACGTTATATTTTCCGCCTGGTGGTTTTCCCAAAAAACGTCGTTTAGGGCCTCTAAATGGCTCCGGAAGTTCAGGACCCGAAAAACTGCCAAAAATAGTAATTTGTGCTACAATTAAGGAAATCGGAGAACTGAAAGAAACAATGGTGGGGGTCTGTTGAGGGCCCCGAAATCGGGTCGACAACAAGGGGGATACCCACCCGATCGGGAACCTGGTTGGCGGCTCCGTGCCCGTTTGGTGTAGCGGGTCCGACTGGGGATGACGGGACCAGCTTCCCGTTCTAAGGGGTGTGTGTGTGTGTGTAGAAAATGGTGATGTGTGTGTGTGTAGAAAATGATAGTAGAAAATCTGTAATTATTCCTGAACTAATCTAATTCTAAATTCTGAAATGACTTTATACTACTTTAATCTAACAAAAACAATACATCTAATCTACAGTAACCCGGGACAAAATTTTTCCATTATGCAATCTAGAAAGATTTCACAGAATAACTGGTAATGAAGATTATTCAGCTATCATGAGAATATAAATCAATTAAGATGAACCATCTTGCATAAGAAGTTAAGCAAAACGGTTGTGAACAGCATATTGCATAATCAGTTATTCATGTATTAAGCACAAATCAATGACTCCACCGTACAAAAGTGCCAAATGGTAGTCCACTCATTCATACGTTAACATATAAATAACATCAGCTGTATATTAATCTAAGAATGCAAGCAGAAACTAGTCAAGAGATAAAAGTACCATTTATGACTGATTTTAAACTTACAGACCTTAAGCAATAATGATCTATTTCTACTTGATTCTAATGCCTACTAAGAGTACAGAAGTGCAACATCAGTAGCAGGTATTAAAATGCAAACATAAATAAATCTTGATCCGTCCATTCATCAAAAACCCCCTCCGAGGGTGCAGAAGTGCATGTTCTGAGGACAAATTTTTTGACAGATTTCCGGACCCTTCTCTAAATGCCATGAGAAGGGTTAAATACTACTAACTAATTAATCTTATTTACACGAATTTAGGGCTACGGCTTCAAATCACCGCCCTTTACTAAAAGCAAATTTATTTCTAAAACTTAAATCTAATTTCTGACCGTTTCTGTATATTCTCCTTAGTGCTGTAAACAGTGCAACATTTGCCTGGGAAGAGTCGGCTGGCTGCCTTCTTCTTTCGCTCGGGAGATAAAAGTGGAAATAACAAGAGCTGGCAACTCCTTCTGACAGACCAGAAGATATTTTCGAAAATCTTTCTCTAGCTGGGTGTATTCGCTGCGTATATACTTAGCACAACCCAGATTCTTCTCGAACTGATTTTGTTGTTGCTATTTTGGTTTCTGGTCGTGCGAATGACTGAGTGAGTTAGGAGTCGTGCTGTATGGGCAACTCCCTGTGTCGAGAATTTCTTCCGTTCTTTGTTCCAGGCTTTTCTGGAGCGTCCTCCTTCTCTTGCGCTTCTTTCTCTGCTTTACCAAGTCTGAGCTTCAAGATCTTTTGCAAACACGCTGCTTTTGTGCGCCTTTGACTCTTTGTCTTGGACAGTCTAATTTCATCAGTGCCGGTTGGCTGATAGTTTGGAATCCGCGGTCCTGCTGCATGCGGCATCCATTTGCGGAGGCATCTTCTCTCTGTTATCTGATTGGCGCTTTCCCTTTTTCCTTTGATGTTTCCTGCATATAGATTTATATCAGTTGCGTGTCTTGCAGTCTACGCAAAGAAGAAGGAAAAATGAAAAGATTGACATGAAAGCATTAAATTCTAATGAATGCATAATTCTGACATTCATCATGACTTGACTCTTCGGGAAATGCGATGCAATCATTTCTGGATACTCAAGCATGCGGTCATTAATTTCATTTAAGGTGCGCGCTCAAACTTGGATCTATCGTGTATGTCGGAGAATCCTTGCGATGAGTCTTTTCATATCGCAGATCGCTAATATCGCAGATCGCAGATCGCAGCTTTGCATGGTCGCAGATCGCAATCATCGCAAGGTTTTCACTTTGTCATTTTGTGCTGCTCGTGTGGCATTGCGACGTGCGACGTCGCATATCGGCCGTCGGCGTTTCTTTAGGTTCTCCCTTTTCAAACGCTCTTAATGCGCACGATGCGATGGGTTCTCGCGTCGCTCCTTTTAGTGTATTTATGCGCGATATAGCTTTTAGGGAGCTGATACAAAAGAATTTTTTAAACAAAAATATTTTTTGGATTTTTGGCTAAGGGTCCCCCTTTGCTTGTTGTTATTACTAATATCAAACGAAGAGGGGGGTTGTTGGTGACCACAACAATGGCGATTCACTGTGAAGAACCAGTTATCTCTGCATTTGTATTGACCGTTCGCTTCCGAAACAGCAAAATTCTTATATGTCTAAATTTTGTTATGAACAGATAGAGTAGACTACCCCTCACCTTGTTAACGATACTTTGTCTCAACCTTTTTAATCTCAATTGCTTGCTTCCCCAGGCTTTTTCTTGCATTCGCACCAGACGTTACTTGGTCTTGATTAAAGATAAAATAAGGTCTTCTCTGCGTACTGTCTTAAAAGTATACTCATTTGTCGTAGGTAGAGCCTCTGCTGCCCGCAAGCGTCCATAGCCTCGACAGGGTTACCATGTTATCCAACAATGATCATTTTTCCTGCTTGAGGTTACTCGCAACATTCCAGAGAAAAATCCTTTTTGACACATTTTTCCCTTTTTTAATTCTCTAAAGAACAATGTCTTGGTTTGGTGGCCAAATTATGACACAGTCATTCACTTGATTTACACTTTTGTTGAACAAGCCGACTCGTGATGAGACCTCTTGTCTTTTGATTACAACAATCTTAAGTCGTTGCCCTGTTTTGATAGACAGTATTGGCAAAGTCAGCAAGTTATAATATCTGTGATCATGATAAGCCGGCTCGTGATGAGACCTCTTATTCTTTGAGATATAGTGTTTTGCTTGGATTATTTCTCTGAATGCTGCAATTCCCTTTTAGCAGGGAGGAAGTCATTGTTTTTCCTTAAGAAAGCTCTGGACGACAATAATAGAGTTTTTTGAAAACAACAGCTTTGCAGAGAGTACTTATTTTATTATTGATGATACCTTTCATGGTGCTGATACAAAACAATTTTTATCACCAAAGGTTGCCTTCGTCAAAGTTCTTTGAGGTTGAAACTAATATCATAATCAAGGTGAAGTTAACTCTATTTGTTAATAATAAAATTCAGATTTTTCAAAAATTTTGCTATTTGTACAAGCGAAATCAAAATCTGATAGAGAATTGGCGTGCTCTTTTCACGAATCCTTTTCACATGATCATCTACAACGGGTTTTATTCATCAAAAAGAGAAAAACAAAACAAAATGAAATATAAAAACTAAATCTATCCTACAAAAATTAGAAGAATTTCTCTTCTATGGAAAATATAATTTAAGAATCAATCCATTGACAAGTAAAGAATCTCTCCTACCTGCCAGATCCTGCAACACGAATGTGGACGGGCCTAGGACTTCTACAATCTAAAAAGGGCCAAGCCGCAGCTTCTGGAATTTCGTATGTTTGCCCTTTTCTTCATGTGCCTTATCCCATTTCAAAACTAAATCACCCATCTGAAAGTTTTTTCTGGTTATGATGCTTGAGTTAAAAGAAGATTTTATTAGCGCTTGGTGATGTGCATGGGTTTTCCTAGCTTGTTCTCTTTGTTCTTCTAGTTTGATTATTTCCATTTGTCTCAATTGTAATGAGGAAGTAGGTACTTCATCAATGTACTGCACTAAAGACAAAGAGGGAATGACTAAGTGAGTCGGAAGAACCACTTCCCGCCCGTAAACTAAATTAAAGGGAGAAGTGCCGATCGAAGCTTTCTTTGTGATTCTATCAGCCCATAAAGCATTTACCAGCGCTTTGTGCCAATTATTTTGGCTTTGGTCGACTGTTCTTTTGATAATTCTGATTAGGTTCTTGTTTGTTGATTCAGCCTATCCATTACCTTGTGGATAGTAGTTGGCAGAATATTTCAGTTTGAACCCTCTTTTGAGCGCAAACTCAGTCATCGCATTTCCAGAAAAATATGAAGCGTTATCAAACATTAAGGCCGTTGGCAATCCAAACCTAGTTATGATAAATTGGTCTATGAATTCAATAATGTTTTCAGAATGAACTGTCTTGAGAGGAACTGCTTCTACCCATTTGGTAAAATAATCAGTTGCCGTAAGGATATACTTATGCTGCTTAGAAGAGTGAGGAACGATCTCACCTATTATGTCCAAGCCCCATTGACTAAATGGTTGGTCGATGTTGACCGGTTGTAGCGGCATGGACGCTTTCCTTTGTTTTCCTGCAGCATTCTGGCAGACCTGGCATTTCCTTACGTGATTGTATGAGTCTTTGAACAGCGTGGGCCAATAATATCCTGCACGCAAGATTTTGTGTGCAGTCGCATATCCGGCATAGTGTCCACCTGCTGGTCCATCATGAAGTTCCTGCAAAACCTTTTCGGCTTCAGTTTTCTCAAGACACCTAAGAAGTACAGAATTATAATTCCTTTTAAACAGGACATCATTTATGAGCTGGTATTGCTTAGCTTTTAATCTCAGAGCTCTTTTCTTGGTATGATCCAGACGTGATGGAGCATACCCGTTCTTAAGAAAATAAATGGTGTCAGCATATAATGATTCTGAGTCGTTTAGGCTTACCTCATGCATGTGTACCTCTTCAGACGAGTTCTCAGGGATTTGCGATGCTCCAGCTAACATCTTGCAGAAGCCTTGGCCTCTTACGATGTGTGCCGGTTTGATCTCAAGGTCGTACTCTTGTAAGGCGGTGATCCAATTCGCTCTCTTCTCGCCCACATCCTTCTGTATCAGGAGGTTTCTTACCGCTGGAAACGGTACTATGACTTTGGTATGGGTTTTTAGCAAGAAAGGTCTGAAATATTTGATTGCTTTGAAAACGACATATGCCTGTTTCTCGACGTCAAAATAATTAAGTTCAGCACCTTGTAAGTTCGAGCTAAAGAATGCGATTGGGGCTTCTACCTTTTCGTGATTTGCTTGAGTTAAAATCGCAGCATAAGATTTTTCTGAGGCAAACGTGTATAAGATGAAAGGTTCTGAAAAATTTGGGTAGCCAAAGATGGAGCATTGATGATGGCTTGTTTGATTAAGTTGAATGCTTCGTGCTCGTCTAGACCCCATTTGAAATTTGAATTCTTTTTTATCATATTTTGTAAGGGGGAAATAATACGTGAAAAATCTGGGACAAATCTTTTGACAAAATTGATCTGTCCAAGGAAGGATTGCATGGCTTTCTTGTTATGAGGTATGGATATTTCGGAAATTTCCTTGATTCTGTCGGGTTCTATGTGAATACCAGATTTCGATACTATGAATCCGAGCAATTTCCCTTCGCTTAATGCAAAGAAAGATTTCTTTGGATTGAGCGAGATCCCATACCTCAAGCATCTTTGAAAGATTTGCTTCAAATCTTGGAGATGGTTTTTCCGTTTTTTGGAGTACACTGTTATATCATCCAGATAAATCACTATTGATTTATTGACCAATCCTTTAAACGCGATGTCCATGGCTCTCTGAAAGGTAGCTCCGGCGTTGATCAGACCAAATGGCATCCTCCGATATGCATAAGTGCCCCACTTGGTTCGGAACGTAGTCTTTAACTGATCATCGGGATGCACCAGTACTTGATTGTATCCTGAAAATCCATCCAGGAATGACATTAATTCTGAGCCTGCTACTGCCTGTAGAATTTGCTCCATAGGTGGGAGGGGAAAGTTATCTTTCTGACAGGCATTGTTGAGATTTCGAAAGTCGATACAGATTCTAATGTCTCCGTTTTTCTTCCTAACGGGCACCATATTGGATACCCATTTGGAATGCCTAACGGGGAAGATTATTTTGGCTCTCAACAACTTATTAAGCTCAGTCTTTATCTGGTTTTCTAGGTTAGGGTGTATTTTTCTGAGCTTCTGCTGGACAGGTTTCTCGTTGTCAGTCATAGGGATAACATGCTGAATGATGGAAGTGTTGTAAGTCTTCAGCTCATCGTAGTTCCAGGCAAAAACGTTTTTGTACTGTCTCAGAAGGCGGATATATGCTGATTTTTCTTCAGGGGCTAAGCCCTGGCCTAGATTAACGTTTTGCGGCTTTTCGTCGGTTCCTAGGTTGACTGATTCGTAGTTCAGAGTTGAACTATAAAGCTTGGCATTAGCCGACCTTTTGAACCGACTTTTCAAGTCATATAAGTCTTCTAATTTGACCACCGATTTGGGTATAGCATTATCAGTGCTACTTTGTTGTATTTGGTGATCATGACAGTCTTCGTCAATTATCTGGTTTGTGTAGGATCCTTCAGAGGTGAGGAAACTTACGATGTCTGGGTCGTCGTTGAACACTCTCCAGTTGGTGATATTGTCAGGAATGGAAGGTTTAAAAATTAATTCTATTGAAAACCTATCAGGACTAAAATCTTCGGAAGGGATAAGTCGAGAGGCTACATTAGCTAACAGGTCTGCGCTTGCGTTTTGAATTCTTGGGATTGACAAGATGTTAAATGCTATGAAATGTGCAGTGAGATCTTGCACTAACGATTGATAATGCTTTAAATGACTAGACAGGCAATGTATGGTGTTACGTACCTGTTTTACGACGATCTCAGAATCTCCAAAGACTTGAAGATATTTAACATTCAATCCGATTGCTTTGTATAGGCCTTGAACAAGGCTTCGTACTCCGCTGTGTTGTTCGTGCAATCGAACTCAAGTCTGCATGTAAGCATAATCTTGTTCCCGTCTGGGTTGATCAGAACGCATCCTGCTCCTGCCCCCTCGTTGGATTTAGATCCGTCAAAATATAATTTCCAAAATAAAGACGTATTTACATAATTATCTAAAAAACTAAAACATTTTGAGTCATCAGTTTGGGAGAAATTTTCAACTTGGGATAAAACTGAATTCTCTAAGTATGGCGAAATATGAGCACTGAAATTGCCTAGGAAAGAATCTATTGCGTAATTGCCTACAATGCTGCTATTGTATGTGATGGCTTCATTTTCTCCTTCTAGCTCTGTCACTATGTATTTTTGGTGCAACTCTCGTTCAACCTTTATCTGATTTGGTTTACCATTGTATGGTAACCACATGTGCGACCAGTCGGTTGAGAAATATCCGTGGAGTTTCTCCGACCAATCCCTGCTGAGAATCAAGCCATAGAACTCAGGGATATCGGCTACCAGAATGTCGATAACCTGACACACTTTTGGGTTAGACGACAATCTTATGGTCACCTGATTAAGTTCACCAATCACTTCGACCTGGGATCGATCAAGTTGAACTATACGTACTGCAGATTTTTGAGGTTGCACATTCAATTTGGCACATATTGACCTGGGTAAAATATTCGTTGAAGCACCAGAATCGATCAAGCAATTGTGCACGTTTTTGTTGAAGATTTCATATGTGAGAAGAAAAGGAGGAGTATGAGACCTTGATCTTCCTCCAATCAAGGCGATGTCGTTTGGATCTATTTTATTTATCGTATTGGTTGGAGGTCTTCCCAGATTGTGGGAAGCCACAGCTGTAGGTAAAGATGTAGTAGGCACAGCATGTAATTCTTTCATCATGATCTTCTGCTGGTGTTTCAGTTTACTCAATTCATACAGAGTGATATTAGCCCTAGTCTTCTTCATGTCGTCAATGATGTTATAATCCATTTCATCCGACACTATTAGTGTTCTTGATGGAGGTGCTTGTTCAGATTGGACTGGGCTAAGCGGGGTCGCTTTAGCAGTTGTCTTTTTGGTTACGACCCTTTCTTTTGTTGCAGGGCTTGCGCCCTTTTGTTTTGGGGTAGTTTGGGGAGGATCAAGCTGATTTTTGCTTCTCGTGCTAACAGGAAATGCTTCATGATCCTCTTCCTGTGGGAGGATGAAATCCCACATTCCTTGAAGTTCTACAACTTCTTCCTCGTCGGTCTGCCCTTCAGTGGTATTCTCTTCTTCTTCGTCTTCTTCAGACTCAACGTTTGAGACAACACTGGGTGGTTTTACCTCCATGGGAGGATTTCTTTTAAAAGTCCTAAAGGGCTTTTTCGAAGAAGTTTCTGCTACTTGTTTCTTGATATCGACCATCTCATTGGACATGGCTTTCAACACTTTTTGTAACCCTTCCAAATCGAAAGGATCTTTCGTTTGCTTCTTCTTGGTGTCTTCTTTGAAAGAGATCTTCTTTGATTTGCGTTCTTCTATAGCAGATCTCTTTTCTAGGGCTACCACGCGTCTTTCCACTGCTAACGCTTCTGTCAAGTTGTCAACTAATGTGGTCTTGTTTGCCCTATCTACGAAGATAGCCAAGTTTGGAGGTAAAGCCGTGATGTACCATTCACATCTTACTTCCTCGCTGGGTTGTGAAGCAGCGAGGATTTTGTTGAGGATCTTGTTGAACCGTAAGTTAAAGTCTTTAATGGGTTCTCTAGCCTCAGCCTTAAGATTAGATAGGTCATTGATCAATGTCGCCGTAGATCGATCATCACCAAACTTAGTGAGGAACTGATTTTGAAAAATGTCCCAGCTTGTGATGGATCCGGAAGGTAACGAAAAGTACCATGACCCGGCCGTTCCTTGCATTGTATAAGGGAAGAGTCGGACAACAGCGTCTTCGTTAGTAACTCCGTTGAGATTAACAGAAAGCATGAAATTATTGATATGTTCTTCGGCTAGCATACCTGCTTCTGGGTTGAATTTAGGTAGCCACTTCTCTGGATGGGCCGGTATAGGGCTCAGGGGTGGAGGCATTAAAACCGCCCCAGGATTGTTCCATGGAGACTGGGCCATCGTGGAGCTGCTAGCTAATGGAAGTGCAGAAACTGACCCCTGATGCTGAGAAGGTGAAGAAATCAGGATCTTTGATGTTCGAAGAGGAAGGTTTGTGGAAGACGGGTGAGTGAGTTGGAATGGAAAAGTGGGTGGTTGACTTCGCGGTGAGGGAGTTGATATGGACGAAGTGGATGAGAGAGTCTCTCCATCAGACTCTTGAGGTGTTTTCCTTGCTCTTTTTCTGGTAGGAAGAGGGAGTTCACTTGGTTGTATGCCAAATTTTTCACTCTTTAATCTGGTAAGGGGATGAGCAGGGTTGTACTGCGAAGTCACGCTGCTTTTAGATTTATCAGACTTCTGGTTAAAAATGGAGAATCCCTGGAGTTTACGAATCAAAGTTTGAATTTCAGGGGGTTCAATAATAGATTGGTTTGATATATTCGAATATGTAGCAGTGGTGGATACTCGAGCGACTTCAAATTCCGGTTTTAACCGTGTTGGAGAAGTCGAGGGAGTTGATGAGGGTGTGTTACTCTCAGAATGGTATTTGGATATTGCTTTAGGTGCCATTCATAGTTCGAGCCCTCCTTCTAGCGCCAAATATGTTGGGGGCCCCGAAATCGGGTCGACAACAAGGGGGATACCCACCTGGTCGGGAACCTGGTTGGCGGCTCCATGCCCGTTTGGTGTAGCGGGTTCGACTGGGGATGACGGGACCAGCTTCCCGTTCTAGGGGGTGTGTGTGTGTGTAGAAAATGATAGTAGAAAATCTGTAATTATTCCTGAACTAATCTAATTCTAAATTCTGAAATGACTTTATACTACTTTAATCTAACAAAAACAATACATCTAATCTACACTAACCCGGGACAGAATTTTTCCATTATGCAATCTAGAAAGATTTCACAGAATAACTGGTAATGAAGATTATTCAGCTATCATGAGAATATAAATCAATTAAGATGAACCATCTTGCGTAAGAAGTTAAGCAAAACGGTTGTGAACAGCATATTGCATAATCAGCTATTCATGTATTAAGCACAAATCAATGACTCCACCGTACAAAAGTGCCAAATGGTAGTCCACTCATTCATACATTAACATATAAATAACATCAGCTGTATATTACTCTAAGAATGCAAGCAGAAACTAGTCAAGAGATAAAAGTACCATTTATGACTGATTTTAAACTTACAGACCTTAAGCAATAATGATCTATTTCTACTTGATTCTAATGCTTACTAAGAGTACAGAAGTGCAACATCAGTAGCAGGTATTAAAATGCAAACATAAATAAATCTTGATCCGTCCATTCATCAAAAACCCCCTCCGAGGGTGCAGAAGTGCATGTTCTGAGGACAAGTTTTTTGACAGATTTCCGGACCCTTCTCTAAATGCCATGAGAAGGGTTAAATACTACTAACTAATTAATCTTATTTACACGAATTTAGGGCTACGGCTTCAAATCACCACCCTTTACTAAAAGCAAATTTATTTCTAAAACTTAAATCTAATTTCTGACCGTTTCTGTATATTCTCCTTAGTGCTGTAAACAGTGCAACATTTTCCTGGGAAGAGTCGGCTGGCTGCCTTCTTCTTTCGCTCGGGAGATAAAAGTGGAAATAACAAGAGCTGGCAACTCCTTCTGACAGACCAGAAGATATTTTCGAAAATCTTTCTCTAGCTGGGTGTATTCGCTGCGTATATACTTAGCACAACCCAGATTCTTCTCGAACTGATTTTGCTGTTGCTTTTTTGGTTTCTGGTCGTGTGAATGACTGAGTGAGTTAGGAGTTGTGCTGTATGGGCAACTCCCTGTGTCGAGAATTTCTTCCGTTCTTTGTTCCAGGCTTTTCTGGAGCGTCCTCCTTCTCTTGCGCTTCTTTCTCTGCTTTACCAAGTCTGAGCTTCAGGATCTTTTGCAAACACGCTGCTTTTGTGCGCCTTTGACTCTTCGTCTTAGACAGTCTAATTTCATCAGTGCCGGTTGGCTGATAGTTTGGAATCCGTGGTCCTGCTGCATGCGGCACCCATTTGCGGAGGCATCTTCTCTCTGTTATCTGATTGGCGCTTTCCCTTTTTCCTTTGATGTTTCCTGCATATAGATTTATATCAGTTGCATGTCTTGCAGTCTACGCAAAGAAGAAGGAAAAATGAAAAGATTGACATGAAAGCATTAAATTCTAATGAATGCATAATTCTGACATTCATCATGACTTGATTCTTTGGGAAATGCGATGCAATCATTTCTGGATACTCAAGCATGCGGTCATTAATTTCATTTAAGGTGCGCGCTCAAACTTGGATCTATCGTGTATGTCGGAGAATCCTTGCAATGAGTCTTTTCATATCGCAGATCGCTAATATCGCATATCGCAGATATCGCAGATCGCAGCTTTGCATGGTCGCAGATCGCAATCATCGCAAGGTTTTCACTTTGTCATTTTGTGCTGCTCGTGTGGCATTGCGACGTGCGACGTCGCATATCGGCCGTCGGCGTTTCTTTAGGTTCTCCCTTTTCAAACGCTCTTAATGCGCACGATGCGATGGGTTCTCGCGTCGCTCCTTTTAGTGTATTTATGCACGATATAGCTTTTAGGGAGCTGATACAAAAGAATTTTTTAAACAAAAATATTTTTTGGATTTTTGGCTAAGGGTCCCCCTTTGCTTGATGTTATTACTAATATCAAACGAAGAGGGGGGTTGTTGGTGACCACAACAGGGTCCAAGTGGAATAGGTGGGTGGCCACTGATATCCACCTAGATCAGCAAGATAGTAAACCGGTGAAGGTTTCTATTCCTGTAGGTGTAAAGTTATATGCTGAACAGTGTCCCAAGACACAAGAAGAGGAAGATGACATGTCCCGTGTTCCATAAGCAAGTGCAGTCGGTAGCTTGATGTATGCAATGGTTTAAACTAGCCCAAACATTGCACATGTAGTGGGAGTATTGAGAAGGTTTATGTCAAAACCAGGGAAGAAGCATTAAACAACAATGAAGCGGGTTTTTGGGGATTTGCGTGGCATTAATGATTATGGTATGTGCTACCAAGGAAGACTAGGATTGGACGAATTTTTGGACATCCGTGGCTTTGTTGATGCAAACTAGGTTGGAGATTTGGATCAGATAAGATCTACAAGTGGGTATGTGTTTTACCTATTTGGAGGTGCAGTCAGTTGGATGAGCAAGAGACAGTCTGTAGTGGCACCTTCAACTATAGAGGCAGAATACATGGCAACCACTCATGCAAGCAAGGAAGCAATTTGGTTGCAGATATTGTGTACAAGTATGGGGTTATTACAACGAGCTATAAGGATAGACTGTGGCAACCAAAGTGCAATTTTCTTGGCAAAGAACCCTGCGTATCATTCAAAGATAAAGCACATTGATTAAAACCTACAGGGTTAAAACCTACAATTTATCTACTGGTCTTGGGACCACTTCCCAAACATTGTTCTTTACAATGGATTCATATTCCTCCACCATGCATCAACTCATACAGGTTGCTTTATTGCTTCCTCAGAAGAGGATGACTTTGTCTCTACAAGCTTTGTCATTAGAGCCATGTAGCTAGTGTACCAATCTGGTGACCTTCTCTACCTTGACTACATCTTTCTTCCACTGAGCAAGGTTCTGGGTATTTGATGCTTGTGGGTTTGCAACAACTGACTTGATATATTCTAGAAATCCATTGTCATCCAATACTACCTCCATGCAATCCTTCCATGCAACAAAATTAGAGGTGCTTTCCAAGGCATAGTCTAGCCTTAGTCCATTGAAGGACATCTTCCTAGCTCTAAAGAAATCATGCTGCACTAAGCTCCACAATCAAACCTCCTGAGAACAACTTTGAATTCTTTCTCTAATGTGAATCCTGCTCTGATACCATGTAGAAATTGCAGTTGCTCATAAAGTTTTAATCAAAATCATAAGACACAATACTACTCTACTTCTCTACGAACATTCACAATCTAGAACAAATTTTTTAGACATGCAATAAGAAATAACACACATTCAACATATATTTTTCTCAGGGAAAGCAAACTGCTAAAAACCCCAATGCGTGCTTGCATTTAAATCAGAAGAATATATATGTATTACAATTTCTTTGCTTAACTAAGCACAACTTTCAAGTGCATAACCTATCTCTCTACTCACTGAAAGGCTCTGACCCAGACTTAGTCAAATTTTGCCTCTGCTTGAGCTCCTATTTCCTTGAGAAATTAGGCTCCTATTATTTAGGAAATTCCTCAAATTGATTGCACAATTCTTTAGGTCGATCCTCCGACTGCATGCAACACCTGTACACTCAAGAGTAGTCTACAACTTATGTTACACTGCCTTGAAATCTCCACATCAACTGGGTAACTCAAATTCTCTACATGCACTAGCTATTTTGGGCTGATTGACCAGTTAACTAGATGATCATTGAGTTTCACTTAAGTCCCATTGCTTCCAAAAGTTGGAATTAGTTTAACTGAAAACAACTAGAGATCACTGACCTTGATTGCTACAAATTAGCAATCACACATGCAAAACTGAACTCTAACTCCTTCAACTCAAATTTAATGAGTAAACTACGTGACACAATCCATGTCACACAAGTTAACATCACCCAAGTTGTCTGCTGATGTGGAAATTCAAATTTTCTCAATTTAATGCTACATTTTTCAACACCTATTCACACAACAACAAACTCCTCTCTAAATCTACTCTAATCTAGATGCTAACACAAGACAAGAAGCACCTTCTTTGATACCATGTAGAAATATTTAATATTACTATTATATTGAATACATGAGAATATCCATTAATAACAAAAAATCGATATTAACTAAAGATAACTATGATAATTAGACACTACATAAACTTACAACTAATAAAAATTAATGATTAAAAAAAACTAACATTAACATTTTGATTCAAAAAATTATCAATTTTTAAATTAATTATACTAAATAATTAGTTATTTAGTATAATTAATTTAGATAGAGGGGCTGCCATGGAAATTAGAAAATTCTTTGAAAGAGATGGTGTGTAGTTACCATAAATTCATCCCTTTAAATCAAAACTTGTAATTCATGGTCTATTGTGGTTAATAGTTATGCTTAACATGGCATTTCAGTATAACTTTCTCCGAGTAATAAGTGAAACGATTTTGAACTTAAAAGTTTAGAGATATGTTTGTATGGTGTTAATTATGTTTAATGAATGTTGTTGCAAAGTACATTAAGTATTTATATACTTAATACTATTTTAAATATATTTGTTAAAATATATGATACACATTTATATGTGAATTGGGTAATTAGTTAGATTGATATGGTGTGAATTATGTTTAATGAATATTGTTGTAAAGTATATGAAGTATTTATACTATTTTAAATTTTTATGATATACGTTTAGTAACTAGTTAGATTGATCATGGAAATTTATGTGGATAAGATCGCTCTGCTTTGAGACCTAGCCGCTGCTCTTCTGCGCCCCTGCCTGGCTCGACCCTCGGGCTGCTTGCGCCGCTGGTCCCCTGTGGGCCCTTCCCTTTGCGAGGCACTCCCCATTACGGTGTCCTGCGTGCTGAGGTTCTATTGGAGGCTTGTTGTAACAGAGATGGCTTGTGGGGTTTGACCAAGGTAGCTGGGTTGCCGCCTCAATGGATCCGCCCCCTCCGCCTCCCTCTTCCGATGCAGAAGCCTTCCTTAAGCTCTTGGAATCCATGTCAAAGAAGAAAGCTTCAGAGGCTGCGAAATTCGTTAAACGCTTGGATGACATTCTAGAGATCTCGCTCCCCCCTGAGGGTCCGATCAAGGTCGCCCTTTCGTTGGCTGAGAGAGCTCTGGTTGGCCAGTTCACGGGCCTCTGGCCCTCCCCCAAATCCACGGAGAACTAGATTGCTAGAAACTGGGCTCCCCTGATTAAGAATGGTGTCACCTCGTATTTCCTAGGGAAGGGATTCTTCATGTTTGAATTTACTGACAAAGAGGACAAGGATCTAATATTCCACAACGGGCCTTATTTCATGGGTCCTCAAGGGTTGTATCTCAACAAGTGGATGCCTGATTTTGACCCTTCAGTTGACGTTCCCACAACCGTTCCTGTGTGGGTTAGGCTGCCCAACCTGCCTGTACATTGCTCGAACTGGGAATCCCTAAAGCACATTGGCAACACCTTGGGCAAATTCATCGATCGTGCAAATCACAAAGATCAATTCGACTGTGCAAGAATCTACGTTGAAGTTGACCTGGAGGTTCGCTTGCCCGAGGCAGTAAAGATCAGGGTTGGAAGCTGGTCCCATGTCCAGAAGCTGGACTATGAGCAACTCCCGTTCAAGTGCAGGAAATGCCAGGTCTATGGACACTTCGCTCGGAACTGTCCAAAGAATACTGAAATGGAGAAAGGCAAGGATGAAGGCTGGACCTAGGTTAAAAGATCCAAAAATGCCCACAAAGCCAATCGACCAGGCAACATGAAAGGCAATGGTTCGCAGGCTGCCCCTAGCAACCAAACCCCTGCCATGGAAGAACAAGGAAACAAATATATTCTGTTAAGCCCAGCTACGGAAGGTCCCCTAGAACCAGAGCTGCAGAAAGAAGGATCGATCCCCAAAGAACCCCCCATGGAATCAATACAGGTGGAAAGTAATGAAGACAGACCAAAAGAGACTCCCATTCTAGAGACAGAGGAGGTGCAAAGCTCGGAGGAATCAGAAGAAGAAGGCGAAATAGAAACTTCGCAAACCTCAGCCAGAAGATCATTGAGAGGCCGAAAATCTGCGCGGGAAAAAAGAGAACAAGAGACCTACAAAGACAAGCTCCAGGGCAGTCAACCAACCCTTGAGAAGCTTTTGGCAAATACTCTGAAGAAGAACAGAAATCAGCCTCCGAGCTCTAGGGGAGCTCATCCTTCAAAATGCAAGTGATGAAGATCGTCTCCTGGAACTGCAGGGGTATGGGGAGCAGAAAAAAAGAAGAAGCTATAAGAAGTCTGATAAGAACAGAACTTCCCGACCTACTCCTCATCCAGGAGACTAAAATGGAGGACTGCGCCTTCCTTCAGATCGGCAAGAAGCTGTGGAAACAAAGCGAAGGTCTAGCAGTATCAGCTCGAGGTGCTTCCGGTGGACTAAGTTCTATCTGGAATGCAAATAAATTCATAAAGCTCAGAGAAGTTAAAAATATCCATTGGTTGTTCATAAAAATCCATCATATAGATTCAGATATGACATACTCCCTCTTCAATGTGTATGCTCCCGTCAGCTCAGCAGAGAAAAAGCATTGTTGGGATTCCATTAGGAATCTGGTAGCTTCTGAAGACTTAGCCAATATCATCATCGCAGGCGACCTTAATCTAACACTATCAACAGCTGAAAAACGCGGAGGAAGCATCGTCAGGGACCCGGCGTGGGAATGGGTTGAGGACTTGCTACTCGACTGGGATATGATCGACATCAAGCCTTCGGTTGGGAAGTACACATGGACTAACAAAAGAATCAGACCTGGCCACATCGCTGCAAGGTTAGATCGATTTCTTGTCCAAAGCTCTTTTCTTCTTCTTGGTCTAGAATCTAGAATGTATATACTCCCTTGCAGTGTTTCCAATCACCGCTCCATTAAACTCGAGATAATGACTCATCTCGACCAAGGTCCCATTCCTTTCAAATTCAATACTCACTGGGTCAAGGAGCCGTCCTTCTTGCCTCTGATAAAATAAATCTGGAAACTCCTTGTCAAAGGCTCTGCATTCTTTGTTTGGGAAGAGAAACTCAGGAGAGTTAAAACTGCTCTAAAGTCCTGGGTAAAATCTTTACCAAACCCTGCTGTGGAAAAGAAAATGATCCAGGAGCGCCTTGATTCGCATCACTTGGCATCGGAAAACGCTGAGATCACTAAAGAACTGATCGACAGGGAGGCTAATCTTCAACGCATGTTTTTTAAGGCCAGCTTGGCAGAGGAAGAGTTTTGGAGACAAAAATCCCGCAGTCTCTGGCTCAAGGCGGGAGATAGAAACTCTTCTTTCTTCCATAAGCAAGCTCAGGCCCGAAAATGCTTCAACTCTATCTTAGAAATCAAAGTGGAGACCACCATACATAGAGACATCAGAAGCATAAAAAACACTGCCTTCACCCATTTCAAAAATCTCTACAGTGAAGAAGAAGTTGCCGATCTCCCTCCTTCCATCGTGAATGAGGTGCCCTCCCTGATAACCGAAAGAAATAATCAGTTCCTGGATGCTGAGATCACTAATAATGAAATTAAGGCCTCTCTCTTCGCTATGGAACCGGACAAGGCCCCGGGCCCTGACGGTTTCACTGTTGGCTTCATCCAAACCTGTTGGCAGATAGTGGAGAAAGATCTTTGCAGAATGATAAGGAAATCCAAAGAGTGCCAGAAAATTGGGGGAAGCACCAATTCGGCCTTCCTGGCCCTCATTCCCAAGGAGAAAGGAGCCAACTCATTCAGCTGGTTCCGCCCTATATCTCTATGCAATATAGGTTACAAGCTGATCACGAAAGTTATTGCCAACAGATTAAAAACCATTCTGCTGAATATCATACATGCGAATCAGGGAGGATTTATCAAGGCAAGACAGAGTGTGGACAACTTTGTCCTGGTCCAAGAGGCGATCCACTCCAGTATGGTCCATAAAGAGAAAGGCATGGCTGTCAAGCTAGATCTAGAAAGTGCCTTTGAAAGAGTGAGACACAACTTTCTTTTCGAGGTCCTGCACAAATTCGAGTTTGGTTCCAAATTTGTCAATTGGGTTAAGACCTGTATCAGTGAGCCCTGGATAGCCCCTCTGGTGAATGGGAGGGCCTCAGATTTCTTCAAAGCCTCCCGTGGTTTGAGGCAAGGGTGCCCATTATCCCCCCTTCTCTTTGTCCTTCAAGCTTTCGTCCTCAGCTTTCTTCTGAACAAAAAGCAACAGGATTAAGAACTAATGGGACTGAACATTGCGAGACGTGTTAACAACATAAATCATGCGTTCTTCGCGGACGACTCCCTCTTGCTGGGCGCTGCTTCTGTGTCCTCAGCTATAAGTTTCAAAGAAGTGGTCGAAGATTACTGCGAATAATCAAGAAGTAAGCTGAACAAAGGCAAATGCCATATCTACTGCTGGAATACCACTGCCTCCACATTGCAGGCCATTTCCAGTTGCTTCGGTTTTGCGGCTTCTTCGTCTTGGTCCTCCTTCAAGTATCTAGGTCTCCCTATCTTTTTACATCGCGCTGTCAACAGAGATTGGCTGCCCCTGCTTGAAAAGTTCGAATCTAAGATACATTCCTGGGGCTTTAACTGGCTTAATCTGGCAGGTAAGTCAGTTCTAATAAAAGCTGTCCTCAACAGCCTCCCCATATATCAATTTGCAGTGATGCTGGCCCCTGCTGGTATTATGAAGAAAATGGAGGACCATATCAGAAAATTCTTTTGGAAAGGTGGGAAAGCCAATGAAAAGAAAATCCCTCTATTAAGCTGGATTAAAATCTCCATGCCCAGATCGGAAGGTGGACTGAACTTTAAGAACATTAGAATGCAAAACTTAGCGTTGGGTGCAAAATTGATCTGGAGGATTATAGCCCCAAATCCGGGGTGGGCTCAGATCGCCTTGTGGAAAAAGTACTTCCGTGGGCAGAGGAAAAGGTGTCTTGATCAACCAAGAGCAAACATTGGCTCGCCTATCCAAAAGCTTTGTGCAAAATCCTTCTCCCTAATCAATGATCACGCTCACTGGATCCCTGGCAATGGCAAGCAAATCAGAATTTGGGAGGATCGTATTATGGGCTGCGACCCTCTGGCTGATGATAGATCCCTGTCTGCGCTGAAAGATTGGATGCATAATTCGGGGTTCAATACTCTGTGGGACATATCTAAATGGGAAAATGGATACTGGCTCAGCTGGATAAATTTTGAGACTCCTCAGTCCCTAACCAAAGATCTGCCTATTTTCTTAGACTTCCTCAATGGTAAGGCCCCTACGTGCAGCAGAAAGCAAGACACCCGTGGTTGGGGATCGTCGACTGGGTGCTATTCGGTGTCCCAGGGATACAGGCAGCTGCTATCGCATCCTCATGTTCCCTCAGACCCAAATCCATGGAAAGGAGTCTGGCAACAAAGCTCGCTTCCAAAAATTGATTATTTTTGTTGGTTTCTCTGCCACCAGTGCATTTTGATGGACGATAGACTCCTCAAAAGAGGCTACCATGGCCCCTCTCGCAGTTCCTTATGTGGTGAACAGTCAGAATCCGCTGCGCATTTGATGCTGCACTGCAATTTCGTGGCCAAACTCTGGAACGCAGCCTTAGGCTCTTGGCAGGTGGGCATCACTCTCCCAAACAACATTCCAGAGTTGTTCTCGAACTGGAGGACGTCGTACCCTGGAGGCTCTCCCCAAAATGGTCATCTCAAAACCGCCTGGTGTATCCTTCCCAAATTAATATGTTGGTTCACCTGGTTAGAAAGAAACCAGAGGATCTTCAAGGATAGGAAGAGAGGCCATAATACTGTCTGGATTAAAATTAAAACTCAGCTCAAGGAATGCGTTGGGGAGCAGTTGGATGGGGCAGGTCTGAGCGACCTCGATACAGTTTGGAGTGACTCCCTGGACCTCCGTTTCAACGAAATTGCCAAGCCCTCTGTTCTCCCTAAAGACTGGTAGATTCGCCTTAATGCCTCTGATTTCTTGGTTTTTTGTTCAAAGCAGGCTCATGCTACCCTCTTCTTTGATGGGGCTGCCAAAGGCAACCCGGGCAGATCTGGTGCAGGTGGAGTTGTCAAGAGAGCATGGCAAAATTGCTCTCAGATTTGCCTAGGGAGTGGGCTTAAACACCAGCATGCAAGCTGAAGCTCTGACCCTCTACCAAGGACTGAAGCAACTTATATCCCTCAGAATCGGTGATGCAATAGTGATGGGAGACTCGCAGACTATTATAGAAATTTTCATAGACAGCTCTACCCCATCAGATCTAAGATTGTCCAGGTTGATCACCAGAGCAAGAATCCTATCAAACTCCTTTCAGAGTTTGAAATTCTACCATGTCAAGAGAGAAAATAACAAAGAGGCCGACGTTGAAGCTAATAAAGTAGCCCTTCTCCCCTCGGAATCATCCTCAGAGACGGAGAAGAAAGCTGGGACCCCATCCCTTAAACTCCTGGAGATTATGTTTTATTGTCTCTTGCTGAAGCAGTTTGTTTGCATCTTTAATTTGGGAAAAATAGAGGTGGTTGCACGGAAACCATATTGTAAAAATTTCTGGGGTAGCATAGGAACAGAGACCTCGGACCTGATCAAAGAACTCTTTGAATATTGCTCTGCATATTGTAATCAGAATTATGGCATTTCGACCGGAAAGTAATACATCCCTCTAACCGTTTCTGTTAAAAAAAAAAAACTAGTTAGATTGATATGTTGGGAATTATGTTTAATGAATATTGTTTCATAGTATCTAAAGTATTTATATGATATACGTTTAGTAACTAGTTAGATTGATATGTTGGGAATTATGTTTAGTGAATATTGTTTCATAGTATCTAAAGTATGATGTGTTATCCTGCGTGGATGGGACGACTCGTTATTAGCCTCCTCACCCGGGTTCGACCCACGATACATGTTGCCGATTTGTATTCTTCTTGACTTTGTATATAATGTAAAAAAAATTGCGATCTGGGTTAATAAAAAGCTTCTAAAGAGAGATTTACCCCCTCATTTAAAAAAAAGTATTTATATTATTTTAAGTATATGGGTTAAAATATATAATACAATTTTGTATGTGAATTGGGTAACTAAATGATTAATTCTAAAAGTATTTAATCATTTCTTTCCTGCACAATGAAATGAGGATAATTATTTGTTAAAATCTGATTACCAACAATGATTGTATTGCGATCTGGGTTAATAAAAAGCTTATAAAGAGGGACTTACCCCTATTTAAAAAAAAGAGTATTTACCCCTATTTAAAAAAAAATATTTATATTATTTTTAGTATATGGGTTAAAATACATAAGTGAATTGGGTAACTAAATGATTAATTCTAAAAGTATTTAATCATTTCTTTCGTGCACAATGAAATGAGAATAATTATTTATTCAAATTTCATTACCAACCATGATGGATTCAATTTTTGATTATTTAAATGCTTTTTTTTGAAATTCCTAAACTAATATGTGGCATTGATGTGATTCATTAAACTATAGTTAAGGAGTTGTGGAAAATTTCATGATGTAGATCACTTGGAGTTTAACATTTAGTTTAATTTTTTTAAGATCATTTGGATTTTAACATTTAGTTTAATTTTTTTTGTAAAATTTTTATATATATATATATTTAAATTATATTTTTATTTTTATTTAATTTTTTAAATAATTTTTGTAGTACAATTTATATATATAAATATATATATATTTTTTTAGTAAAATTTTATATATATATATATATATTTAAATTATATTTTTATTTTTATTTAATTTTTTAAATAATTTTTGTAGTACAATTTATATATATATAAATAAATATATATATATATATATATATATAAATAATTAAATTTTAAACTATATTTTTATTTTTAATAAATCTTAGAAGTTATTAACGTATTTATAAAATTTAAAAAAAATGATAATTTTTTTTGCGTGGACCATTTTCAACAATATTTTTAGATAACCAAAATTTAGATGTAAAATATATTTGTGTGAGTGAAAATTCCAAAGACATGGTTCCTCTGTATTCCAGGGTTTTGAAAACCAGTCTATCCATTAAGATTTTGCTTTGTTGAAGTGCTCCTTGACCATTTTAGGTAAAAGACCACATGTACAACGCAGTGAGAGCGATTAGGGCGCTCTTTTTGTTTGCATCTATTTGTTCATCTGCCAGATATGTTGCTCAGCTCATTAATTAGACTGCAGTAACAGCAGACCTGTGCACACATGATCAAATCACTGTACATGTACATGTTTGTATTGGTTTAGATTGGATATCAATCTGGCAGAGGGGTATATCTGATTTTTTTAGGGGGAGCAAGAAATTCTAGTGGCTCTATACCTGGTCATATATCTGACAAGAATTTGATAAAAAAATAAGATTTTACCCCTTTCAATGGCTTGCGCATGTTAAAGATGTTCCAAGAGTTTTGCAGCATTGTGGAACTAACTAGATCTCGGAGAAGATTTCGCCATTCTGAATACCTAGATCTCTGAAAAATTGATCAGAAACCCAAATCAAGAACTCACTTGTTGTAAGCCGGCTTTAGGCAAACTAAAAGAAGCTTAGGGTTTCCCAGCATAGCTCTGTGTTACTCCATCCTACTGTAAACACACTGCTTGTATGAAAGGTGGATAGTTGACAATGGCAACGGACAGATTGAGTGCTTTGGATGATAACCTACTCTGCTCTCATATTCTCTCTAAGCTATCTTTACCTCATGCAATCCATTGTTCTTTGCTTTCACGCAGATGGCGATATCTGTGGATCGTTTTACCCCATCTCAAAATTTCCAGTCCGTGTTTTAAAGGAAAAGTACTTGATCACATGATGCTCTTTCATTCTGGTCCCCTTGAAAGTTTTGAACTTTCGTTCACCGATTCTTATGGGATTGATAACAACACCAATGCCAAATTGTTTTGGAGATGGCTTTGTTTTGCGTCTGCAAAAAAAGTCAAGGAAATCACTCTCAAAAATTGTTTCAACAGCTTTACTCTAAGTTTAATGTATCTTCCAACTTCTCTTTTTTCCTGTGATTGCCTTACGTTTTTGAAACTTGAGTATTTTGATTTTAGAGAGATACCCACATATAGCTTTGGCGGATTCAAATGTCTTAGAACCTGTTTTCTATCACGTTTACATACCACTGATGCTATACTTGAGTATCTTGTAACAAGATGCCCTCTTCTTGAAAATTTGACGGTCCAAAGCTGTAATGGGCTTAACAATACGAAAATTTCTGCAGTGAATCTCAAGAATTTAGACTTTACATACAATAACCGTCCAAGCTCACTGACACTGAACTGCCCACAACTGATGCGTATCGAAGTACAGGGTTTTCACCCTATATCGAGGTTGGAGCTTAATTGTTGTGGGTCTTTACATTTGTCCACAGCGCAGATTCAACTGCTTGAAGGGATTTCGAACAGGAACCTGTTGAGAAAGCTTACCCTTCGTCGATTCAGCAGATACTTGTCTTCTCTCACAGTTCTAAATAGTTTTCCCAATCTTGAAGAACTCTTCATAGAAAATATTTCCCCATCTGAAGACTTTTTCAGTATTTCCCATCTTGAAGGACTTTCGTTTGAAGAGCTCTTGCAAGAACGTTTCAGTTTTTTCACTCCTGAAGAACTCTCCATGCAAGTTAACAGTTTTTCCAATCTTGAAGAACCCTCCATGGAAAACGAGCATCTGAAGGTGAGTAGTTTCTGAGTTTTACTTTTATTTTAAGCATTTACCATCTTAATTATACTATATAGGGGCATTTACAAGATTAAGTTTGCATGGCAGAAGCAAGGAACAAACTTGGTGGGATCAAGCTCAACTCTTTCACTAAAAAATCTGAAGAAAGTGAATTTCAGGGTTTCAAGATTTAATGGAGAGGAAATTGCTCTGCTCAGTTCTCTTCTCAGAAGTGCTCCACTGCTGCATAAAATGACAGTTATTCTACCGAGATGTTCTCAACATATCTATGTGCAGAGATTCGTGAAGCATTTTGTGGATTTGAAAAGACTATATGAAGAAGTAAGTATAATTATAATAGAAAAACATGACAAGGACTGCGGGGATGTGTGCCTTAAGATGCCAGATGGAAAACATAATAGCTTGAGAGAAATATATCCCAACAGTTTTGAGGAATGAATGCGTATTTTGGGTTACCTTCAATCTTTGGATGCTTTAGTCATACACTGTGATGGTTATTTTCTTTGTTATTTTATGTTTCTTTACAGTCAATGCAGTGCAACATTTTATATGCATGCAAAGAGAACTCTGTTTTAAGATCTTTTGTCTCATGTTTTATGAATTGGTGATTTATAACGTGCAATAAAGGAGAAGATAATTCACAATTGTTTTGAATTGGAGGGTTTTGTGCCATTCGCTAGTTTGCTCAAGTACCTTATATGTTAGAAAGATTTTCAAGAGTTTTGTCCCGAATCAACTCAGATCTTGGAAAAAAATGATCAGAAATCCACATCAAGAACTCTGACTTCTTGTATGTCTTTATTTTGACAACTTAAAAGACGTTTAGAGCTTCTTAGCATGGCACTATGTTGGTCCATCTTAATATAAATATTAAATACATTGCTTGTATGAGAAGTGGATAGTTGGCAATGGCAACGGACAGATTGAGTGCTTTGGATGGTAAACTTACTCTGCTCTCGTATTCTCTCTAAGCTTTCTTTAACATATTCAATCCGCTGTTCTATGCTGTCAAGCGATCTCTGTTGATATTTTAAGTTTTTAACCCATTTCAAAATTTCCAATCCGTGTTTTAAAGAAGAACTAATTAATCACAAGATGCTCTTTCATGCTGCTCCTCTTGAGAGTTTTGAACTTTCTTTAACCAATTCTTATGGGATTGATAATAACATCAATGGCAAATTGGTTTGGAAATGGCTTTGTTTTTTATCCTCAAAAAGAGTCAAGGAAATCACTCTGTTGATAGTTTAAGTTTTTAACCCATTTCAAAATTTCCAATCCGTCTTTTAAAGAAGAACTAATTGATCACAAGATGCTCTTTCATGCTGCTCCTTTGAACTTTCTTTAACCAATTCTTATGGGATTGATAATAACATCAATGGCAAATTGGTTTGGAAATGGCTTTGTTTTTTATCCTCAAAAAGAGTCAAGGAAATCACTCTCAAAAATCTTCTTAACAACTTTTCATCTCAATTGTTTTAATGCATCTTTCAATTTCTATTTTGTTAGTTTTTTTTGAACCCAGGTCAGATTTTATGTTCAATAAAATATTATCCTCAGAACAGAAAAAAAATTACCTTAAGATCTGAATTTTATAACACAAAATACTTTGGGTTCCTAACTTAGCATGCACAACAGAAGTAAATCAATCATTAAACCAAGCACTTAAAATTGTTTGACACAGTTTTACCCTAGAAACCCCAGTGTGGGGAAAACCAGCAAACTTTTGGTCTTTATTCAGCTTCAGAAAATCTCATCACAGCAAGAGTATTCACTGAGAAAATTACAGCAGCAATTTCTCAGCCCTTACGCTGTTATAGTTTGGCCTATGTGGCATATAAGGCCCTGCAAACACAGCATGTGCAGTTCAGCAGATCTCGGCCTGTATGGCCCAACAAACTACAGCCTGTACAACCTGGTCTTCATGCCCTGCCAGCTGCCCTGAAATCGACATGTTGCTGTTCTGTTTACTGATACTCTCTTGTTTTTTTCCGAAGAAAGAGAATTCATAATTTCTATTAAAAGAAATTACATGCTGTTGATGCCATTGGCATATGCTGTTACTGATACTCTCTTGTTGTCAGTTCATCTTCCTGATTTTCAGTTTTATACCTAGTCTCTAGTGCCAATCGAGCTGCCTCTCCAACAACCTATTTCCCCTTTATAATTTCTAACCTAATCTCCAAAGTGATGGACATTGAGATTGCATCTCCACTTTTGAGATCTACAGTCAATATAAAATCTTTCGTTGACCTTTTTAACTTTATAAAAAATGGCCAATAAAATAAAAAATTAAATTAAGGACTTTATGTCTAAGGTCCAAATTTAGGAAATAAATAAATAATTGTTGTGAGAGAATTTCTGGTGATTTTCTTTATGTCTCTAGTGCCAATCGAGCTGCCTCTCCAACAACCTATTTCCCCTTTATAATTTCTAACCTAATCTCCAAAGTGATGGACATTGAGATTGCATCTCCACTTTTGAGATCTACAGTCAATATAAAATCTTTCATTGACCTTTTTAACTTTATAAAAAATGGCCAATAAAATAAATAATTAAATTAACGACTTTATGTCTAATGTCCAAATTTAGGAAATAATTAAATAATTGTTGTGAGAGAATTTCTGGTGATTTTCTTTATGTCATGGCACTTGACCAATGCAAAATCACCTTCCAAGCTACATTTTCAACACTTCTACACCAGTCCCAGCGTGTCATTGAAGAATACAAATTTTCCCTTCATCAAATCCTTGGTTTGGATGTCTACTACCTGCTCATTTGTGGGTACATACTGTAGCTTTACTGTCCCTTTCTGCACACAATCTCGAATGAATTGGTACCTAATCTGAATGTGTTTCAACTTGTCATGAAACATTGAATTCTCTGCGAGCTTGATACAAATCTGATTGTCACAATGAATCATAGTTGGCTCCATTCCCTGACCAAATAGCGCCATGAGAAGCTTCTGAAGCCATATTGCCTCACAAGCTGCCATGTAGCAGCCATGTACTTGGCCTCAGCAGAACAAAAAGCATTTGAGGTTTGTTCCTGCTGAACCAAGAAACTGTTCCTGATCCTAAGCTGAAACAACACTTAGAATTGATTTTCCTGTCAGCTATGTTGCCTGCCCAATTAGCATCTGTGTAGCCCTCTAACTTCACTCCATCAACCTAAGTATATTTCAGTACATACTCAATTGTGCCTTAAAAGTATCTCAACACATGCTTTGCAGCCACCCAGTGAACTTGCTTTGGCTCTACTATGAATTGACTGAGTGTATTAAATGCAAAACAGATGTCTGGTTTGGTATTGATCAAGTACACGAGAGGAGAGCCAATCAGTTGTCTATATAATGTAGTGTCCATTGGCTTTGATTTTGAAGCATCAATGTTCTTCCAGTTAGTCACTAGTGGTGTAGACACGGGTATGCAATCCCGCATCATAAATCGCTCCAGGATCTCAACTCTGTACTTCCCTTGTCTTAGGATTCAAGAAGATATCTTCGTCTCTTTGCCACACCTTTAAACCTAGAAAGTAGTGCATCAACCCCCAAATCTCTTATCTAAAGCTTTGTAGCTAGGTCCCTCTTGCATTCTGCTATGAGCTTCTCACAAAAAGTAAGAAACATGTCATCTACATAAAGAATCAAAATGAGAGGCTTTCCTTGACCTGAATGTAATACAGGTTTAGGTTTGTCTCACTTTTGGTGAAGCTCATGCCCTACAAATCGTTTTCAATCTTCGCATACCACGTCTTGGGAGCTTGCTTAAGCCCATACACTCTCTTCAATCTGCACACATTGGACTCCCTCCTGTGCACACCAAAGCCCTTTAGCTGCTCAATGTAAATCTCTTCGTAAACCACACCATTGATGAAGATTGTCTTTACATCCATCTGGTGAATCCTCCAACCCATTTGTGCTACGATAGAAATCATTGCCCTGATGGATGAGTGTCTGGCTACTGGGGCGAAAGTCTCATCGTAGTCAATCCCTTCCTTCTATTGAAATCCCTTAGCCACAAATCAAACCTTAAACTTTTCAACACTACCATCTACAACGTGCTTAATCTTGTAGACCCATCTAGAGCCAACCATAGATTTTCCCTATGGTTGTGGCACAAACTTCCATACATTGTTCTTCATGATGGAAGAATATTCTTCCACCATAACATTCATCCAGATGCTTCTTGAAAGTTGAAAGGCTCAGTGTCAATCAACTCACTAATCAATGCCATATGGTTGGAATAGTACTGTGGTGCCTTGCTTTGTCTAACTGAATATCTAGGACTACACACGTACTCCTGGGCATCTCCTAGTGTCTACTCAGCCCACTTGGACCTCTTCCTCCCTATGTTGGGAGTTTTGCTTTGGATGAGAGGAGCTCTTTGCCCCTTGTCTCGTTTCCCCTGCTTGGCCTGCTCATTTTGCTCACCACTCTGTGTCACATTATCTTGAGGTGTCTGCATTGCTTCTATCTTCCATGTCTCTTGCTCCCGAACCTCCCCTATGGAAGGATCTGTGCTGCAAGACCTCCTAAGAGCCCTCATCTCCCCAAATCTCACATCCCTGTGTATCGTTGTTTTCTTGAGTGTAGGAATGTAAACTTTGTAGGCTTTTGAGGTCTCACTGTACCCCACAAGAATCCCCTTCTTTGCAGTAGGTTCTAATTTTTTTCTCTTTTCTGATGGAACATGGCAATATACCAAACACCCAAAGATGTGGATGTGTGCCAAATATGGTTCCTTTCCTGTGAAAGCTTCCTCATGTGTCAATTTTCCTAACACCTTATGTGGACTCTGGTTGTAAAAATAAACAACAATGTTGCAAGCTTCTGCCCGTAAAAACATGGGCAACCCCTGTTTGTGTAGCATAGCCTTGGTTGCTTCAATAATAGCCTTGTTCTTTCGCTTTGCAACCCCATTTTGTTGAGGGTTGTATGGAACGGTTAGCCTTTTCTGATACTGTTAAAATTGGCAACTAGGGCCAAACTCCATGTGGGCCATATTATTTATGGCAACTGATATTTTTATTGGATCCCTCTCATCAAGAGGTGTATGATTGATCTAAAGATCATCCGATTCCGATAAGTATTCATGGAGATATGAATTTATTTGTGTTATGGGACAATTTGTCAAGGTTGGTCAGCAACCAAGCCCCACATGTGCTCAACGTTTTAGTATAAAAGGAAGTGACTTGATAGTCATTTCAAGACACACTTCACTCTTGATTTCTCTCCACTTGTTTTCGGTTTTAGTGGAAGAGAAGTCTAAGAGGAGGAAACCCTAGACGTAGGAGGAAAGGAGCCTAACATGAAGTCTAAACACAGTCCTAGATGATGCCCTAGCAGCTCTACGCACCTAGATCTAGGACACTGACATATTGTGAAGAAAACAACCCTATAGTGAAACACATAAGAAGAAAAGGAACTCGTTGGAGGCAAGGGAGGCTCTGTCTTAGCCACAACAAAGGAGAACTAAACAATGTGGTAATAGAGGTCTGTTTCATGGGTCTTTTGGAGGGCCGAGTTTGGTGTAAGGGAGGCCGAGGTAGCTCCCTAGAGGGCCGAGACAAGGGAAACTGCTTTAGCCTGCGTGGAGGTGTTCTTGGGTGCAAAATTCTTGGTGAAGGGTAGTGTAGGCTGCTGTGAGTAGGCCGCAAGCTCTACGAGCTGTTTGGAGGGCAACGTAGGGTGTATTGAGGACTGTCTATGCCCAGAACAATAGTGGAGAAAGGGTTGGGTAGGCCGCAGGCCTTAACACCCCAAATCAGGGCATGCATAGGATTGTTTGAGGGTAGTTAAGTACTCAGATCAACAACTTGGATACTTGGAGGCAGAGGATACTTGTGGAGGAAGCCACAATTGTTTAAGGGACTGTGTGGGTATGTTTTAGGGTTGACATGGGCCACAGTGATGCCCTAACCAGAACACAGTCATAACAACAATGGTACATGGTGTAGCAATGGTACATGGGACAACAATTGTACATGGTGCAACATTGGTACAACAATGGGAGCAACTATGAGTACATGTTGTACAATGCAGCATAGTGCACATAGGAGAAACTATGCATAGCATGATGTACAATGCTGCATAGTGCACACAATAGTATGATAGTGCTGCATGGTGTAGATCAGTGTTGTTGGACATTGGTGCAGCAATGGGACAACATGGTAATGATGGACATATCGCAGCTGCAAGAATGTATTGCAGCACCCGGATGATGAGGTATTGCAATTTGCAGCAACAAGATGATGAGGTATTGCAGCATGCATTTGGGTGCAACGTAGGGCAATAAAGAGCTCACCATAGTGCAACAATACAGTGATGGGTACAGTCATGATTAATGAAGCATGATGAGATGCAACACAGTGATGATGGGTGCAACATGGTGCAACACAATGAGGTGCAACATGATGATGAGGTGCAGCACAATGATAGGTGCAACATGGTGATGGAGTCATCTTGGAGAATCAATTGAAGCAACATGTTTTCAACTGAGTTTAGCTACCTCATGTATCATCTTCTTAGAGATGATCTATGCTCTTATTTAGATAAGTCAAAGTGTTGACTTTTGTTGTATATGTACTATCTCTCTCTCTCTTTGCTAAACTATTGAAGAACATATAAGAAGAATTGATCAAGGGATTCCCCACATTGGTGTTTGTCCTTGGCTAGCGCCACATCTTGTGTCCTCTTATCTTGGCTTGTCTTTGAGATTTATGTTTATGTTTTATCTGCAATTTACTATTATGCTGATGTGATTGCCAATCTGGAAAATATATTGAGCTAACTGTGAAAAATGAAATAAATTGCTCTAAGCATAGAACATACCTAAAATTAACATGGTATCAGAGTTGAGGTGAAGACAATGCCCAAGCAAGAATGAAAAGAGCAATCACAGAAGATAGTTGGGAAAGGACAAAAGGCTCAATGGGTTCCTCATCCCTCTTCAATTTCACCAAGGGTGAAATAGAAGCAGAGAATATTATCAGAATCGCACAACGGAAGGTTCTGATGGCCTACCTAAAGATCACTTTAATGGGAAGTCTGGATCTAAGGGTAGAAGGAAAGGCAGATGCCTTGCTTGCGATAAATTCGACCATTATGCGAAGGAGTGTCCGAATGGTCGGGACACATCACTTGATGATAACAATCATTCCAGGGACATATTCAATGATCGAAGGAATGACAAGTAATGTAGGACATCAAGGGAATGTCCGACTCTTCAAAGAAAGCAAGAAACCCCAGGTATGAAGAATCAAATGTTGTTTATGATAAGATAAAGAAGCATTATCTTATAGTGGCCCTCTCCTCCAGACTCTTTGGGAATCTGGCTTATTGATTGTAGTGCTTCAAGGCACTTCATCGGATAGAAGGGTGCTCTCCCTAAATTGGTAGAGATGGAAACAATCATGGAATTATACTTGGAGTCAATGGCACCTATCCCAGAAAGGGTGTAGAGAATGTCACCCATCAATTGAATGAGGGTAACTCGATTAATTTACAAGAATCTCTTTTATGTACCTGATCACAAGAAGAACTCGGTGTCCATTTCAGCAATGGAAATCAAAGGTTTCAGGGTGGCATTCATCGATGGAAAGGTGCGTGTTTGAAAATAGAATTTTCAAAGATGCTTTTGCTCATGGGTTCAGGGTTGGCAATTTGTATCAAGTTGCAGGAAGTCCATTGGGGACCATGTCAGTTGACACATCTCATCTATAGCACCGGAGGTCTGCTTATTATGGGGCCCCACCCGAAGGTGATAGGGTTGCCTGAATTTAAGAAGAGCATGAAGGTACATGTCTGAGATGTACTGAAGGAAAATCTTACAAGGGAACCATTCCCCTCATGTAGCAGGTCCATAGGTTTGGAACAACCCGAGGGGTTGAGATTCATGATTGGGAATCTCATGTATGCAAGTGGAAGAAAGCCCTCTATGGCTTGAAGCAAAACACCCTGGCTTGATATGAGAGGATTGATTGTTGCCTGATGAAGCTGAGATTCACTAGGAGTGAAGCTGATCCAAACCTTTACTTGAAGGTTGTGGATGATAGTCCTCTCATACTGGCACCTTCTGAGGACGACCTCTTTCTGACAGGTGCAAACCCTCTCATTTGCAAAAGTAAGAGGGAGTTGGATTCCGGATGTGGAATGGTGTACTGCAAGCCCGTGACTACCTCGATGGAACTTAACTTTCATAATTTATTTGGTAGGGATGCCGGATCTGATTTGGCAAATGCCTCTAATTTTCATAAACTCAGTCTAGCATTGGTGTTCTTGGTGAACTCCCGTCTGGATATATGTTTTGTAGTTAGCATGTTGAGCTCATATAATGGTTGAGCCTCACTAGATTGGTGCCAAGAATCTTCTGAGATATCTTCGGGGCACAATCTCTCATGGATTGAGATACACTGCCGGAAATATGAAGCTGCATGATTATTCAAATGCTGACTGGGCAGGCAGTGTGGAGGATCACAAGAGCACTTTTGAGTGCTGGTTCTCTTTGGGTTCTGCTTCGATATCCTGGATGAGCAAGAAGCAGAAGTTGGTTGCTTTAAGCACCGATGAAACCAAATACATAGCTACGAGTATGACCTCGTGTGAAGCTGCCTGGTTGAGGAAGCTCCTCAGTGAGCTGTTTGACACATGATGGATACCACCGTGATCTTCTGTGACAACCAGAGGGGATTCGACTATTGAGGAATCTCATGTGTTATGATCGCTCCAAGCGTATAGACATCAGGTACCACTTTATTTGGGATATGGTACATCGATGAGCAAGAAGGCTCCATCGCATTGGGATTGATGTGCAGGTCGTAGACATTCTGTCGAAGCCCCGAGGAAAGGTCAAATTTGTGACTTTCCAGAACGACTTGGAGTCGTTGAGAGACCCTCTTATGAGGATCCTGTATGATGCATGCATTGAGCTCTGGGAGCTCCAGAGGGCTTGGGGTACTTCTTGGAGCAACAAGCGACCATAGGGCGACTCACTCTCCCCTAGTGGTGCGCTGTGTATAGGGTGAATGGTTCAGCCTTCTCTTGTGATACCCCGTGGCGATTTGTGGGCAAGATGAGTGGTTCTCCTGCCGAGGCATCCTACCTATGCAGTCTGGGACTCATGGGAAGTACCTCTCATTTGGCCAATGAGTAGGGAAATGGGGTTAGGGACCATAGTAGTACCGATGGATGCATGTGTGTCTACCGTACTCCTTATGCTAGGATGATCGACATTGATCTGGGATCAATTGGAACTGACTTCGGTTCAGTAAGAGTGATATAGCTCACTCTCTCTTGGAACTGATTTGGGATCAGTATGAGTGATTTGAGACACTCTTTTGATATTGATTTGGGATCAATGAAACTGACTTCGGGTCAGTAAGAGTGATATAACTCACTCTCTTTTGGAACTGATTTGGGATCAGTAAGAGTG
The DNA here is from genome assembly GCA_031772625.1 of Pinus tabuliformis. NCBI lineage: Eukaryota > Viridiplantae > Streptophyta > Pinopsida > Pinales > Pinaceae > Pinus > Pinus tabuliformis. Next base: position 1,691,824,930 of record CM062817.1, read on the forward strand.
GTATGACACACTCTCTTCATATGGGACTGACTTCGTGTCAATAGAGAATGGTATGAGACATTCTCGATCAATTCTTCTTCTTCATGGTTCAACAGAGCAAAGAAGAGCAAAGCAGAGCAGAGCAGAGCAATGCGGGCACTGATGGCAGAGATAGTACAGTCTGGCAGATGGATCAGCAGATGGAGTTCCCCTAGTGGAGAGAGAGCGTTAAAATTGGCAACTAGGGCCAAACTCCATGTGGGTCATCTGATTTGTGGTAGTTGATGTTTTTCTTGGATCCCTCTCATCGGGAGGTGTACGATTGATCTAAAGATCATCCGATTCCGATAAGTATTCATGGAGATATGAATTTATTTGTGTTGTGGGACAATTCATCAAGGTCGGCCAACAATCAAATAACCCTCATGTGTGCTCAACGTTTTAGTATAAAAGGAAGTGACTTGATAGTCATTTCCACACACACTTCACTCTTGATTTCTCTCCACTTGTTTTGGGTTTTAATGGAAGAGAAGTCTAAGAGGAGGAAGCCCTAGACGCAGGAGGAAAGGAGCCTAGCATGAAGTCTAAACACAGTCCTAGATGATGCCCTAGCAGCTCTACGCACCTAGATCTAGGACGCTGACATATTGTGAAGAAAACAACCCTATAGTGAAACACACAAGAAGAAAAGGAACTCGTTGGAGGCAAGGGAAGCTCTGTCTTAGCTGCAACAAAGGAGAACTAAATAACGTAGTAATAGAGGTCTGTTTCATGGGTCTTTTGGAGGGTCGAGTTTGAGGCCGAGGTAGCTCCCTAGAGGGCTGAGACAAGGGAAGACTGTTTCAGCCTGCGTGGAGGTGTTCTTGGGTGCAAAAGGTCTTGGTGAAGGGCAGTGTAGGCTGCTTTGAGTAGGCTGCAAGCTCTACGAGCTGTTTGGAGGGCAATGTAAGGTGTATTGAGGATTGCCTATGTCCAGAACAACAGTGGAGAAAGGGTTGGGTAGGCTGCAAGCCTTAACACCCTAAATCAGGGCATGCGTAGGATTGTTTGAGGGTAGTTAAGTACTCAGATCAGCAACATGGAGGCAAAGGATACTTGTGGAGGAAGCCACAACTGTTTAGGGACTGTATGGGTATCTTTTAGGGTTGACATGGGCCAAAGTGATGCCCTAACCAAAACACAGTCATAACAGCAATGGTACATGGTGCAACAATGGTACATGGGACAACAATGGTACATGGGACAACAATGGTACAGGGTGCAGCATTGGTACAGCAATGGGAGCAACTATGAGTACATGTTGTACAATGCAGCATAGTGCACTTAGGAGCATCTATGCATAGCGTGATGTATAGTGCTGCATAGTGCACACAGTAGTATGATAGTGCTGCATGGTGTAGATCAGTGTTGCTGGACATTGGTGCAACAATGGGACAACATGGTAATGATGGACATATAGCAGCTGCAAGAATGTATTGCAGCAGCAGGATGATGAGGTATTGCAGCATGCATTTGGGTGCAACATAGGGCAATGAAGAGCTCAACATAGTGCAACAATACAGTGATGGGTACAATCATGATTAGTGAAGCATGATGAGATGCAGCATGGTGCATCACAGTGAGGTGCAACATGATGATGAGGTGCAACATGGTGATGGAGTCACCTTGGAGAATCAGTTGAAGCAACATGTTTTCAACTGAGTTTAGCTACCTCATGTATCATCTTCTTAGAGATGAACTATGCTCTTATTTAGATAAGTCAAAGTGTTGACTTCTGTTGTATATGTACTATCTCTCTCTCTCTCTGCTGAACTATTGAAGAACATATAAGAAGAATTGATCAAGGGATTCCCCACATTGGGGTTTGTCCTTGGCTAGCGCTACATCTTGTGTCCTCTTGTCTTGACTTGTTTTTTGCGATTTATGTTTATGTTCTATCTGCGATTTATGTTTATGTTCTATTTGCAATTTACTATTTTGCTGGTGTGATTGCTAATCTGGAAAAGATATAGAGCTAATTGTGAAAATTTTCTCTAAGCATAGAACATAACTAAAATTAACAGATACTCTCATGCGCACAGAAGTCCATGAAGGCATTTAAGGTGTACTCGCTTCGATTGTTGGACTTGAGTGTTTTGATCCCTTTTCCCGATTTAGTTTTCTACAAGGGCTTTGAACTCCTTAAATCGATAGGAAACCATGTCCTTATTCTTCATGAAGTATATCGAGGTATTCTTGGAGAAGTCATTTATGAAGGTCACATAATAATGGTATCCACTTAAGGATGCCGCTGACATGGGTCCACACACATCTGAGTGAATTAGGTTTGAAATGCCCTTGGCCTTAGTATCGCTGCTCGGAAATGTGGTCTTGGCATACTTGGCTAGTGCACAACCCTTGCACACATCATGCTGCTCGACCTTGAACTCTGGCAGTCTCGTCACAGTCTCCTTGAGCACATTGAGTGTTCCATGGTGCAAATGAGCCATCCTCTTGTGCTACAACTTGCCCAATTCTTGGTTGCAACTTACCAATGCTTGCGCAGGCTCAAACTGAAGTTTGTATAGGTTACCTTTTTTGACTATTATCACCATGGTTGCCCTGGAATCTTTAGGCCGAATGTATACCTTACCATCGTCATAGGTCACAATGTAACCCTTGTCTTCTAGGGTTGCAACAAAAATAAGGTTTTTGGTCATTCTCGGAACATACAACACATTCCACCAACAAGGGTTTACTGTCCTCCCTCTTAAACTTGGCAGTGCCAACTCCAACTGCCTTGTACTTAGCATTGTTCCCAAGTTCTATGTAGAAGTCCATTTCTTTCTCCTGTCATGTGGCAAGAAGCCCCACTGTCAATTTATGACTCACTAGTGGCTAATGAACTCAAGAGATAGGAAAATTAGTGAAAACTCATTTTCAAATATCGCTGCAAATTCATCCACTTCAGCCGTAGTAGCAACCTTTTTCTTCTGTTTGCCCTTTTTCTTGTTAGGGAATTGGTTGGTGAAGTGTCTTGGCTGATGACAAGCAAAACACTATTTCTTACGAGGGTCCTTCTTCTCTCCTTTAGAAGTTGACCCATCATTTGGCCCTTTCTTTGCCCTCATCTTACCCTTACCAGCTAGGGAAAGATTCTCTTCCTCCTCAAATTTCTTCTTCTGGTCACCACACTGAGCCCCTTCTCTGATCTCTTCTTGAATGAAATCGTCCCACATTCTTTCCCAAGTGGGAAGGTGCTCTCAACCCATGATGCATTTGATGAACACATCCCATTGTTTCGTAAAGCCATTCAAGGCTATATGCACTAGTTCTCGTGCGGGTATCATTTCTCCTACAACCTCCATTTCACCCTTGGGCATTCTTGTGCTGTGTAACTGGCCCCTCAGTCCCATCTTTTGACTTTGATAGTCACTCTGGTACAACTTAGTAAGTGCATCCCACATTTTTTTTTCGCTATTACCTTCTCAGATAGATGTGGAATAAGGTGGTCTTTGACTCCATCTAGAATTATCCTCTGCTCCCTTGCTTCTTTCACGTCATGCAAATCATGGAAATAGGATTTGAGACTGATGGAACAACTATGGTATTTATGATGCTCCAGAGTTTATTTTCCTCGAGGATGGCTGTAATTCTAACCCTCCATTAAAGATAATTTGAGGACCCTTCCAATCTGTCTTCATAGCGAATGCTAGTTGTCATGGTTGACTAAACCCTTAAACACTTGCTTGCTGAAGGCTTGCCATTTCTTGAACTGGTACCTTTGTCAAATGCCCTTGGTTTGCTAGTCAGAGACTATAGCTGTGATACCATGTTAGTTTTCTTGAACCCAGGTCAGATTTTATGTTCAATAAAATATATACTGAAAACAGAAACAAAATTACCTTCAGATCTGAGTTTTATAATACAAAATAGTTTGGGTTCCTAACTTGGCATGCGCAACTGAAGTAAATCAATCATAAAATCAACTTCAAGTACATAAATTGTTTGACACAGTTTTATGATGGAAACTCCAATGTGGGGAAAACCAACAAACTTTGGGCCTTTATTCGGCTTCAGAAAATCTTGATTACAGCAAGAGTATTCACTCAGAAAATTATAGCAGCAATTTGTCAGCCCTTAGGTTGTTACAGTTTGGCCTATGTGGCTTGTACAACTAAGCAAAGTCAGTCTGTATGGCCTGGCAAACACTGCCTATGCGGCCCGACAGATTTTGGCTTGTATGACCCAACAAACTGCGACCTGTATGGCCCAACAAACTACGGCCTGTACGGCCCAGTCTTCACGCCCTGCCTATTGCTTTAAAGTCAACTTGTTGCTGCCTTGTTTACTGATATTCTCTTGTTGTCAGTTCTTCCTCCCGATCTTCAGCTGAATGCCTAGTCTCTAGTGCCAATCAAACTCTCTCCAACAACCAATTTCCCCTTTTTAATTTGACCTAATCTCCAAAGTGATGGAGGGTTGAGATTGCATCTCCACACTTGAGGTTTACAGTCAAGATATAATCTTTCATTTACCTTTTTAATTTTATAAAAATAGGCCAATAAAATAAAAAATTAAATTAATGACTTTATCCCTAAGGTCCAAATTTAAGAAATAATTAAATGATTGCTGTGAGAGAATTTTTGGTGAGTTTCTACATGTCATGGCACTTGACCAATGCAGAATCACCTTCCAAGCTACATTTTGAACATTTTTTTTTCCTTTGATTGCCTTTGAGTATATTGATTTTAGAGAACTAGCCACTTATAGCTTTGCCAGTTTCAGATACCTTAGAAACTGTTTTCTATCACATTTACATACCAGCGATGATGTACTGGAGTATCTTGTAGTAAAATGCCCCAAAGCTGTAATCACGCTGTAATGGGCTGAACAATGTGAAGATTTCTGCAGTGAATCTCAAGAATTTAGGCTTTAAATATAATAAACGTCCAAGCTCACTGACACTGAACTGCACACAGCTGATGAATATTGTAGTACAGGGATTTCACCCTATCTTGAGGTTGGAGCTTAATTCTTACGGATCTCTACATTTGTCCACAATGCAGATTCAGTTAGTTGAAGGGGTTTCGAACATGAACCTTTTGAGAAAGCTTATCCTTCGTCATTTCTGAAGATACTTGTCTTCTCACACATTTAATAGTTTTTCCAATCTTGAAGAACTGTCCATAGAAAATGTTTTCCCATCTTGAAGGACGTTCATTTGAACAACTCTTGCAAGAAAGTGTCAGTTTTCTTCACATCTGTATAACTCTACATGGAAGTTAACAGTTTTTCTAATCTTGAAGAACCCTCAATGGAAAGCAAAGCAAACATCTGAAGATTAGTAGTTACTGGGGTTTACTTTTATATTAAGCATTTAGCATCTTAATTTTACTATATAGGGAGATTTACAAGCTAAATTTTGCACGGGAGAAACAGGGAACAAACTTGGTAGCATCAAGCTCAACTCTTCCACCAAAAAAACTGAAGAAAGTGAGTTTCAGGGTTTCAAGATTTATGGGGATGAAATTGCTCTGCTCAGTTCTCTTATCGGAAGAGTTCCTCTGTTGCAAAAAATGACAGTTATTCACCTATGTGCATTGCTTCATGAAGCATCTTGCAGATTCGAAAAGATCACATGGAGAAGTATAATTATAATAGAAAAACATAAGGACTGCCGAGATACCTGCTTTAGGATGCTAGATGGGAAACATAATAGCTTGATAGAAATATATCCCAAAAGTTTAATGAACGAGTATTTTGGGATACCTTCAATTTTTGGATCTTTCGTCATAGATTTTGATGGCCATATTCTGATGTTATTGTGTTTTTCTTTACTGTCAACGCAGTGCAACATTTGATGTGTGCAAAGAGGGCCCTGTTTTGAGATCTTTCGCATCAGTTTCTAAGATTTGGTGATTTACTAATCTGGATTCATCAAACATTGAGAGGGATCAAATGTTTTAATGTCTAAATTTTTTTATCATTTAATTCCATGTATTGAGAAATTTACACATTAATAAATTTGATCTATCTCAGTGCATGATAAATCCAGATTAAAAATGGATTTAAATTGGTTTATTTTTTAGATGTTATCTTTTTATTTATTTTCAAATTTTAATATAACATTACGTGACATTTCCCTACATTGTGCTGTAAAGCACCTCACTACTCTTGGTGCAACCATGTGCAAAAAAAAGAAACTTTAATATTTGAATTTTGAATAGGAGGGTTTTATGTCATTCATCAGTTTTCTCTAGTTTTATATTCTCTCTCCCGCTATATGTTGGTTGGGTGTTGCTCTTCAATTATGCCGTTTTGTTGATTTAATTACTGCAATGGTACTTAGTGAAAATATTTCAATTGTTTTTCTCCCATGCCGTCCAGTACCTCAACACTTTCAACCTAATATTTCATATGCTTCATATAGTTTCCATTGAAAAGGTCCTATTTTTGGGTTGCATTGTCCTTAACTTTAAAGTTAAAATGTCAATAGATATGATCAAGATCATTCTAACAGCTAGAGATCAGGTAAAGAATCTATGCCTGAGGCAACAATTTGCAAGCTGCCCTGATTCAATCTATAAGAAATTTCCTTGATTTAAATTTATGCACAAACTTTGTAACTTATATCCACTGTGGGGGAATATCTCTGTTCATTTAATATTTACAATGGCAATGTGAAGGTTCCTTGCTCCACCACTGGATTTATCTGTTGGGAGGAGTGCCCCAATTATTTTTGTGCAATTTTAGGTGTTTTACTACTATTTTCCGAGGTGGCACCACTATTTTCAGATTCCGTTTTAATAATTATTGCATTTATATACTATTGTCCAGTCTTTGTCTTCATGCCCTAACTTTAACACATTTTTCATGATGTACACATCCAATACCGTCATTGTACAACTCATTTTTGGATTTATGCCTTTTTTAGTAAAAACAGCTTGCTGAACTACTATCAACTTTGTTTCTCAGGCTTATGAACTTATTGTTAAATCTTCAATAAAGCAATTTTCAAATGAACCTAGACTTAATTGATTGTGGAGAAGTTTATGAAGGATATTCCTTTTGTCCTTTGAATCTAAAATCCATATGACAAACTGTTTACTTATAAACAGCCAATTATAAGATTTCATCGCTCATGTTCTATTTCGTTTCTGTTTACTTCAAAGTTGCTGTATTAAGAGAGAGAAGTGTAACAACTTTTCTTCTCTGAAGTATTGACGCACTTTAAGATTAAATTTGATATTATTCTTCGTTTATTCCCATTTCTGTCTATTTAATATTTTTAGCACTTTAAGATTAAATTTGATATTATTCTTCGTTTATTCCCATTTATGTCTATTTAATATTTTTAGTCTTATATACATACAAGGTCGACATGCAATTGCTATGCTTTAATTACTATGGTAAATTTATTTTAATTTCAGATCTATTAAACATCGAGAGAGGGATTCAAAGTTTACTATATTAGAACTATGACGATTTTTCCCTATAAATAATTTACTTTATCCAGTTAAATTAACCCAGTAAACTAATATATATACAATCAATAATGACTTGTAATTCTCCAAAGTTTACAGTTATTCCGTAATGCTCACTCCCTAATCCTTTTATGTTATGTTAGGTTAACTTACCTGATGTGAGATTAATCGCTGTGATAGATCTTTATTAGTGTTATTAGTATATGTGCGATGTATGCATATACTAGCTACATACTCACACCTCTCATGAATATACTATATTTTATGGTCCACTATGGTATCTGAATCATAATATAATTATGAAGCCTTAAGATTAATTAATATAACACTTTGATTAGCTCTTAAGCTTGATAACTAGTTAATTAAATATGAGCACTTAATTTTGATTAATAATTAATTAACAATATGGATTTTCTTATAATTTCTTTAACATTAAATGTTAAATGGTTTCTTATGAAACCATTGATTTGAACTGACTTTTGAATTTGTAATATTTTATTTGATGTTTATTGTTTGGTGGGTGAATGACTTGACCACTAGAGGGGGTCTGACGGTTTTCATAATGGAGGTAGATGGAAAGTTAATGGAGGGTAGGTGGACACTTCGAAGGTCAAAATTAGGGGAAACAAAAAGGGAGAAGGGACATCCTTTTGGGGAGGGAGTTTTGTTTTAGAGTGGAGGATGTTGAGAGGGAGGAGGCAAATGAAACTTGGCAGTGAAGTTTGGATTTGGACATTGAGAAGGTGTTTGGCACTTATCATTTGGACACACTAAAAGAACTATTTTGGGCTTGGGCTTGGAGGGTTAGGGAACCTGTGGAGGTTCCCTGTGCTAGGAAGTCGAATATGTTGTTCCTAGTTGGTAGGGTGACATATTTAGTTGGGTGATATCAGGAGGAGAATTGCAACAGAGCCACGATAATCAGCTATTCCTATTATTCATTATGTTCATTTAAAAATATGCTGAAAGAAAATATATATTGTGGATTGAAACTTAAAAATAATGATATAAATGCATGATTACATTGAACGAATTCTCTATTTTACAAGTTTGAGTAAGGGCCTCACATGTGGTATTAGAGCACATATTCAAAATCTAGACCCTAAAACCCACTTGCACACACCAACACACTTGTTTCAACCTTGTGTCCCTGTAGAAGATTCTTACTTGCAAGCAAAAGAGACTAGGCTAGTTAAAAACTATAGAAATCAACTAAGATAGAATATAATTACCAATTGCATCACGTTTAATTTTAGATATGACATAGAACAAATTTTATAACTAGAGGAATGGGTTAAGAGTACAAGTCTTAAGTATTAATCCTTCTCCATCCATTGAATCCTTCCATTATCATGGTAAAAATATAAACATTGAGATTTCACAAATTACATGTCACATCACTATTGAGAATGCAAGGTTAAAGGTGGATACTCTTCCTTCCACCCCACACCATGCAATCCCTAGTGTCATATTTTTTCCCACATAATCAAGGAGATACCTCACTAGAACTTAGACTAAGGAAGTAGTATCTCAATCTAAAGACCTAGAAATGGTGGTAATAAGCACTTACCAAGTCATTAAATGGGGGGAGGATACATTTTACACATGCTAAATAGGAAGCATAAAGAAAGGTTCTATTGGGTAGGAAACCCACCACCATTAAGTCCCTTAGTAGATAAGACCCTAAGAAGGCTCCAATATTATTGTGCTTACCTGAACTTTGAGAAGATTATGGATCACCTTAGAACATATATTCATAGGAAGGTTAGTTTCTAAACATAATCTCATTGTGTCACATTTGAGAGACAATGACTAAGGAGATGGAAGTAAAAAGCCACTTAGAAAAGTTTCTACTAGACATTCTTGTCCATATGCTCCATGGGGAAATCAAGTGGTTTGGAACTTGGATGACACACCTCCATGGTTTTACAAAACTCAATGAGTTCTCAAAACTGTCTCCACCCCATTTCTCCATGCAGTAAATTGTGAGTTGGATATGCTCATTGTCTATGCACCATCTCATGGAAGAAAATATCTTTTCGGTGATCTGATATACTTTGATAGCTTTAACTTTTTCCACCTCCTATTGGGTGGGGACTCGAACGTCATTCTCCACTTCCTCTTGGGTGGGGACTCGAACGTCATTCTCCACCTTTCTAAAGTATTGGGGGATAAAGCTCACTCCCTTCTCTAATATAATACTACCTAGCTAAATTAAAGATTAGGCCCCTTGGGCATATCCAAGCAACTAGATCACTTCTTACTCAAGGAACATATATTGTTGTAGTTGAAAGATACTAATAATCAATGATTAAATACACATAATTTGTTCAACGCCCCATAAAAATGAGCTCTCCTAGGGGGCACAACTAACCTTACCCATTAAAGTTCAACATATAATATTTGTCTTATGAGAACTACACTACTAAAATCAAAGAAAATTGGTCAATCTATTCCCCTAATGATGAGGCGCTGGTAATGTTCTCACTTTAGACGAAGCTCATTCAAGAGAAGGGCTTCACTATGTGATGGGGTAAAGAAAAATTTCAACATGATGATAAAACCTTGCAATCTATGGAAGTGGATATAGCAAGCCTACAAGATTCATTTGTGATAGAGGTTTTCAATGAGGACACCTTGAAAAAACTAGAATAATTGGAAATAGAAAAAGGCAACATTCTTAGAATGATATGCAATGAAATGACATTTGAAGTGTTGGTCACATGGCTCTTAAAATGAGATTACAATACTAATTTTCCCATAGGCAAGTAATGGCTTGTTACTACCTAAATTGTATTAATTGGTGAAATCTCTAATCGACAAGGTACAATTTGAGGGGCAACCTCTAGAAAGTTCATTGCTATCACCTCAACAACTTATCCTATGCACTTTAGGTGAACTATTTGTTGATTTGGGGTAGCATCGGATGTGCTCTAGCCACGAAAATTGGTGGAGAGGCTAAGGCATATGAGATCTCCAATACCTAGAAAGGGTTTGGGTAGATTCTAACCAATTTGGGAGATGTTAAAATAATTAATATTTTTAATGGAGTCCCTAAGTCTAAACTTAGGGAAAATAAAATATTAATGTGTATTAAGATAAAACTATGTTAGAATGGTCCAAAAGTCATGGATCAAGCCAAATCTAATCTTAGCTATTGATTAGAGACTTAATCTCGGCTGTTGATTTGTCAACGAGAAAAGTATAAGTGGAGGCTTGAGGGTCACTTGGAGAACACACTGAGGGAGACTAGTCAGTTCAAATTTTGGAGTGGGGTTAGTTGAGAAATTGAACCAGTGGTCTGGTGAGTAGTCAGGAGGCAACAAGTACGGAGCAGAGAGGCGGGATCAGCTACTGGAGATCACCGCTGAGGCAAGAGAGGCAGGCACAATGTTTTCCAGGCGAACGTAGAGGCAGCGGAAAACTGCGCAGTCACTTTTTGGGCTTGCATGAGTGACACAGAGAGGCCTAGGGCTGACGCAGTCAATCAGGGGCTGACACAGAGGGTTTGAGAGCCACGCAGAGGTCAACCGGGCTGATGCTGGGATTGGGAGAAGTGCTGGAGAATTATTTCTCTCTGTGCGTACGCCGGTTTGGCACCTTGTTGTACAAAAAAACTGCTGAATAATAAAATCCTCCCTTGCTGCACCGGTTTTCCCACATTGGGTTTTTCTGGGGACTGTTGTCCAAAATATTTGTGTCAATGTGTTAATGCTTGTGCATATGTTTGTTTCTGTATTACAACAATATTTATTTTAATGTTTATTGAAGTAATTTCATAAATAACTTATTGTGGAATAAGTAGGAAAAATAAATCAGTTGTTGCAGTGATAGAATTTTCACATGGTATCAAAGGGAGTAATCAGAGACAGAAAGGGAAAATCAGTTATAGGTCGAGACCACGATGCAGAGGCATCCACATCAGGGGACTTGCACAAATTTTTAGAAGATTGCACAAGAGAAAGAGATTTCGATTTCTCTATGTTGGCTTCCAGGCTGGAAGAAGTGGCATGTATGACTAGTGTTGCATCATCAGAAGTATGGTATATAGACAGTGGAGCTTTGTGGCATATGATGAGAATCAGGGAGTGTTTCTCATAATATCGAGAAGAGAAGGTGAATTTTTAGATCACCATGGGGAACAAGGCAAAGTGTACTCCAGTAGGGAAGGGTACCATAATGTTTCAAACAGAATAGGGAGAACGATTCCGTGCTACAAATGTACTGCATGCACTAGGATTGGTGATTAACTTACTTTTCGTGTCGCAACTACAAGGCAAGGGCTATGACGTCTACTTCATCAAGGAGAAGGTATACGTCAAACACCCGAGCTGGAAAAAGAAAGTGCAGATCGCAATCAAAAGTAATTGGTTGTATAGATTGCAACTAGAATCACCAACGACACTAACAGGTAGTCATGGAGACAAGAACTTAAACGAACTATGGCATAGAAGAATGGGTCAATTGCACCATGGAGCTCTGAGAATTCTCAGGAGCACTGTAACAGGAGTGTCGGATCTGAGTACGGAATGAGATGATGTATGCAGGGGATGTGTTCTAGGAAAGTATGCCAATGCAACATTTCTTAGGAGCAAACACAGGGGCAAGAGTTTACTAGTATTGATACACTTTGATATCTGTCGACCTGTGTCTGTCAACGCTCTCAGTGGTGCCGAGTATTTCCTTACCTTCATTGATGACCACTCAAGGAAAACTTGGATTTATTTCTATAAAACTAAGGATGAGGTTTTCTGTCGATTCAAGGATGTAGGAATTTACAGGGTAAGTTCCTCAGAAAGAACACCAAAAGGACACCACTCACAACCAGATCACAGATCAATACACCAGTATTTTTGACGTGGTTAAAACCCTCAAAGAGGGAAACAGTCCACGGCCTGCGCCAACGTGGCTACTACATGCAATTTATTAATCAAAGAATGAAACTTTACATAAGCTTCTCTCATGCACGGATTACCCGAACAATGACCCTCCATGCGCTTTAAATAGAACTCATGGACCAATCGGGTGTCAAGCCACGGATCAAGTGTCGGTAATACCGAGGAGAGAGTGAACCGTCGGATCACTACATATCGTGACCGTCGGATTGTAAGTTACAAAATGTACAACGGTAAAGAAAACACTTTACTAACTCTATACCTAACTCTATACTAGACCAAGTTGAACTTAACTATTTCCTATGTGTTGGAATATCCTAACATCCCCCCTTAAGAACAACTTGGGATAGGATTGAAGGATTTACAAATATGACACAATAGGAGAAGGAAGGAGGCACTAGAGCCTATCCCCCCTTAGTGACAACTTCCTGAACTCCAAGCATATATCGAAGTTTAGTGAACTTCGCCTCTGTGAGAGCCTTTGTGAAGATGTCTGCAACCTGATCATCTGTTGAACAATATTGCACTTCAAGAACATGGTCATGAATGAGCTTTCTGATGAAGTGCATGTGTAGTTCAATGTGTTTGCTGCGCTGATGCTGGACTGGATCTTTGCATAGCTGAATGACACTTTGATTATCACACCAAAGTGTGGTTGGATGCTGCTGCTCAAAGCCAAACTCTGATAGGATCTGACAAAGCCACAAGGCTTCCTTACTAGCTTCCACGGCACCACGATACTCTGCTTCTGCTGACGAAAGAGAAATGGCAGCCTGTTTCTTACAAGCCCATGTAATAGGTCCTGAACCAAGAGTGAAGACATAACCGGCAGCAGACTTCCGATCATCAGGGTCACCAGCCCAATCAGAATCAGTGAAACCAACTAATAGAGGAGCTGCTTTGGCACTGTAATGAATCCCAAACTGTATTGTACCTCGAACATAACGAAGTATTCTTTTGGCTGCTTTCCAATGACTTTCACGGGGGTTTTGCATAAAACGAGCAACAAGGCCAACAACAAAGGAAAGGTCAGGACGAGTATGGGTTAAATACAAGAGTTTTCCTACAAGTTGACGGTATAAGGTAGCATCAACTTCAGGAGAAGTACAAGAGACTGAAAGTTTGACTCCAGACTGAAAGGGAGAAGGGGCTGGCTTATAGTCTTCCATGTGAAAATGACGAAGAATATCACAAGCATCTTGGACTGGGAAAGGGAAATACCCTCCTTGGATTGCAAGACTTGAAGACCGAGAAAATAGTGTAAGTGTCCTAAGTCTGTCATTTCAAATTTCTTTTTAAGGCTGGACTTCACATGGTTTATAAGGTTGGGATCACTACCAGTAAGAATAAGATCATCAACATAAAGAACAAGGATGATAAGAGAGTTGCCCACTTTCTTGGTGTAGACAATATTGTCAGAATAACACCTAGAAAAGCCAGATTCTAAAAGAAAGCTATCCATTTTGGCATACCAAGCCCGAGGAGCTTGCTTGAGACCATAAAGAGATTTCTTAAGTCGACATACAAGGCTGGAGTCTGTTTGGATGAAGCCAATGGGTTGTTCCATATAGATTTCTTCATGCAAGTCCCCATGCAAGAAGGCAGATTTAACATCTATCTGATGGACTTCCCATTTTAAAGAGGCAGCAAGGGAAAGAACAAGGCGGATAGAGTTCATTTTGGCAACAGGGGAGAAGGTTTCAGTGTAGTCAATGCCTTCAACCTGTGAAAAGCCCTTAGCAACAAGACGAGCTTTATGTTTATCAACTTTCCCATCTGGTCCATACTTGGTTCTGTAAACCCATTTACATCTAACAAGTTTGCGTCCCTTTGGTAGAGGAACAAGATCCCATGTATCATTTGCCAACAATGAATGATATTCTTCATTCATAGCTGCTTCCCAATGTGGATGGCCTGAAGCTTCTGCAAAAGTGTCAGGATCATGATTTACTGGAGCTTGAGCCAGTAAAGAAGAGGCTCTTTCAAACTGAGAACGTGTACGTCGCTGATCTGTAGGATCACCGGCAAGATCACCTACTGCATCCCGAGTAGCACGGACCCATCTTGGAAGTTGAGGATCCTGAGAAGGTGGGGGAGGATTGTCATCCTCACTTTCATCATCTGAAGAAGAAATGTTTTCAAAAGTAGAAGAGATAGGAAGAGGTGGCACATCCGCCGGACTAGGTTCGCAGGCCGATTTATTTTCATCAAATTTTACATCTCTTCTAATGATAACATTTTTGGACTTAAATGGAATAAGTCTATAACCTTTTACATCTTCAGAATATCCAACAAAAGTACATTTCTCACTCTTAGGTTCTAAAGCTTTATGCTTTTCATCTGGAATATGGGCCCATGCTTCACTTCCAAAAACACGAAAGTGACTTACATCTGGTTTAATGGAACTCCAAGCTTCTTCTGGAGTGATATTCTTTAGAACCTTAGTAGGAGTGCGATTGATTATATAATTTGCACAATTAATTGCTTCGGCCCAAAAACTAAGACTGAGTCCTTTAGATTGCAGCATACAATTAGCCATTTCCTTTAAGGTGCGATTTTTCCTTTCAGCTACACCATTTTGTTGTGGAGTGTATGGAACAGTATGTTGCATTTGAATTCCATTTTCGGTGCAAAAGTTGATGAATGTGTTTTTAACATATTCTCCACCATTATCAGTTCTTAGCTTAAGAATTTGATGTCCAGATTGTTTTTCAACAAAGGCTTTGAAGGCCAAAAATGTGTTAAATACTTCGCTCTTGAGTTTTAAGAAGTATACCCAAGTGCGTCTGGAGAAATCATCAATGAAAGTTAAGAAATAATTGCAGCCAGAGAATGAAGCAACAGGAAGTGGACCACATAAATCACTGTGCACAAGCTGTAAAGGGGCTGAGGCGTGCCAAGAGGCACGTTTTTCAAAGCTGTCCCGATGATGTTTTCCGAGTACACATCCGGAACAAACACCATCTCTGCAAGATACCATAGGAAGACCTGTCACCATATTTTCTTTACATAGATGCTGAAGGGAGCGATAGTTTAAGTGACCAAATCGCTCATGCCAAAGTTTGCTCACTTCATCATTATGAGCAACAAATACTGAGGGAAGATTTGATGACCCAAAGTTGTGAAACTTATACAACTTTGTGGAATCATCAGCAATACCAGTAGCTAGAATCTGTTTAGGATCTCTCAGATCGTTGATTACAACATCATGAGGTGAAAATTCAACAATTTTACCTTCACCTGAATGAGTTATCTGATATACAGATAGAAGGTTGCAGGATAAGGTTGGAACACATAATACATCATTAAACTGACCATTGTCTAGATGAACAGTTCCAGTCCCTACAACATTAAGAGATCTATCATCACCAACATATATATTTTTGGTGTTACAATCATTTAAAGAAGAAAACATGGCTTGGTTTTTGGCCATGTGATAAGAGGCTCCAGAATCAATGAGCCACTCATGAGAATGAGAAGAAGAAGATACATTTAATGCATAACCAGACTGAGATGATTGACAGCGACATGCAAAAAGTGCCATTCCTGAAGATGAAGTTGAAGAATGCTCCACATGGATGTTATGTTTCTTCATTGCGGCTTCCAAGGCTTCCATCTTCTTAAAGCATTTAGATTCTAAGTGGCCATCTCGATTACAAAAGTTACAATGTCTATCAGTCTTCTTCCATTTGTTTTTATTGGTCTTATCATTTTGCTGAAATGATCTTTCATTTTGAGGCTGAGTTTGCTTAGGACCCTTGTTTGGTTTAGGACCATTCTTTTTAGGATATGACTTCTTAGGATTCTTTGAATTTGGTTGCTGCTGGGCGGCTAACGCTTTCTTGGAAGAGTTTCCAAGATTAAGAAGACCAAGGTGTAAGAGTTTTTCTTGTTCTCTTATTAAAGAATCACAAAAAGAGTCAAAGGAAGGGGCCTTGTAGTCTTTTCCTTGACAAATGAAAGCTTCCCTTGTAGAATGGAAGGTGGAAACAAATACAGAGTAGGCTGGTCCCAACTTAGTAAGGATGGAATAAATAAGGTTACTATCTTCTTTCTTAACCTTAACACCTTCCAAGAGATATCTAAGGGTCTTGAATTTGGACAAGAAATCTTCAATGCAAGAAAAATTATTAGGATCCAATGTAAGCAGCTCATTTTCAAGTTTATGGGCTCTAATTTCATTTTTAATCCCAAAAACTTTAGTGATTTGTTCCAATGCTTCATGAGGAGTTTCAAGTTCTGCAATATGGAATCTAAGATCAGGAGAAATAGACATCCCTATCAAACCACGTGCTTGATCTTGTCTATTTTCCCATTTTGCAGCCTTGTCTTCATCTTTTGGTTTCTTCTCTTGGCCTGTGGCTATTCTGTAGAGACCTTTACTTCTAAGTAAATCTTCCATGTAAGATATCCATTGGAAGTAGTTAGTGCTGTCAAGAATGACTTGGCATGGACTTTCCATTTTTTTTTTAAACTGAAGCTGAAGATGCTGAAAGTAAGTGTTCCAATGGATAGATCTCGAAAAATTAGGCTGTTTTAAAAAAAACGGCTCTGAAAAAGGCTTCTGGATGAAGTTATGGCTTTTTGAAAAAAATTTGTTGAAGTTGCCGGCAAAGTGCGCGAATGTGCGGGAATGAAATAATCCGCCCCCACAAAATGGAGACTTGAACCCAAGACCTCTACTCTCTTAAAATAGCTTTGAACCAATTGATCTATACAAAAAATTTGAGAGAGAGAGAGAGAGAGGGGGGGAGGGGGGCCTTGGTTTGCGTGCTTGCCTTGAGAAAGCTCTTTTTCCCTACAAAACACAAAACACAAAACCCAACACGGACATGCAAAGAAAACGAACCTTATGGCTCGAAGTTAGCTTTAGCCAAAAAACTAGATATTTTCAAAAATGAACCTTGCGGCTCAAAGTTAGCTTTAGTCGAAAAACTAAATATTTTTCTCAATGTTTGTGATTTTCCGAGATCACACTAAGGTGTAGGGAAAAGAGCATACGCATGAGAAAAATCCTTCCTTTCTGTTTTTGATTTGCCCAGATCGCACAGAGTCGCAGGGCAAAGAGCATACGCAGAAATGACAGGTATAGATCCGGTTAAAAAAAGCTAAATAAACCGAAACCGAAATAAGCAGAGAGAAAATAACAGTAAACTGCAAATAAAGACTGTATACCTCCAGATCTTAAAAATGACGCAGCTAGGGCTACCGGAAACTTTTTCGCGTGAAACGAAAGGGGTTCCTCACTGGAACAGATGCTCCGAACACAACAGAGCAGTCCTCTCGGCCCGAAAGCAGTCAGAAACAACAGATCTAGGAAACGACAGTCGGATGCAGTTCTACCGGCTTCAGATTTAGATCACCAACGGACGCGGCCCTCAAATAGCTCTGATACCATGTAGGAATTTACAGGGTAAGTTCCTCAGAAAGAACACCAAAAGGACACCGCTCACAACCAGATCACAGATCAATACACCAGTATTTTTGACGTGGTTAAAACCCTCAAAGAGGGAAACAGTCCACGGCCTGCGCCAACGTGGCTACTACAGGCAATTTATTAATCAAAGAATGAAAATTTACATAAGCTTCTCTCATGCACGGATTACCCGAACAATGACCCTCCATGCGTTTTAAATAGAACTCATGGACCAATCGGGTGTCAAGCCACGGATAAAGTGTCGGTAATACCGAGGAGAGAGTGAACCGTCGGATCACTACATATCGTGACCGTCGGATTGTAAGTTACAAAATGTACAACGGTAAAGAAACACACTTTACCTAACTCTATACCTAACTCTATACTAGACCAAGTTGAACTTAACTATTTTTTATGTGTCGGAATATCCTAACAAAGGAGTTCAAGGCTCTAGTGGAAAATCTGACTGGAAAGAAACTAAAAGTTTTGCACTCAAAAAATGGTGGAGACTATGTCGATAAGGACTTCACTGATTTTTGGACCAAGGAGGGCATCAGAAGAGAGTGGACAACTCCATATAATTCGGAGCAGAATGGGGTAGCAGAAAGAAAGAACAAGACTATTGTAGAAGCAGCTAGGGCCATGATGTATGATCAAGATATGCCAAAATTCCTATGGGCGGAAGCATGCAACACAATAGCTTATGTTCAGAACAAGATTCCTCATCGAGCAGTGGGCAATATTACTCTAGAGAAAGTCTTCACAGGGAAGACACCTGAAGTTAGTCATTTCAGGATTTTTGGCAGTCTAGCATATTGCCTCATACCCGAAGAAAAATGGAAGAAGCTGGATCAGACTGCGGAAAAGGGATATTTGGTAGGATATAGCGAGAATGCTAAGGCATATAGAATCTATCTTCCAGGGAGAAGGAAGGTAGTAGTACGATGAGATGTAAAGTTCATGGAGGACATGGCTTTCAAAAAATCTCGTGAGATGCCTTTCGAGGAGTAGTCAAAAGAAGAGCCATTGGTTAAGCCTCTTCAACCAACAGAAGTAAAGAATTCTTCCTCAGGACATGAAGATTCTCAGGCTGAGGAGGAGGAGCGAACAAAAGAACCTGCTGGAAGAGGAAGAACTAGTAGAGAACTTCATCACATTCTACGAGATGCAGAGGACTTCATCGGTGCACCAAGAAACAATAAGAGGGAGCGAAACAACAAGATATATATCAGGCATTACTAGTTCAGGATGTAGAGCCTGCCAGTTTCAAGGAGGTAGCTCAACATCAGGTTTGGCTAGATGCGATGGTAGAGAAATACAACTCCATAATGGTCAATGATGTCTAGGAGGTGGTGCCAAGACCTTAAGACAGATCAATGGTAGGTTCAAGATGGATCTACAAGATCAAATATTTTGCAGACGACAGTGTTGAGAAATACAAGGCCAGGTTTGTGGCTAAGGGTATGCTCAAAGGGAAGGGATTGACTATGAGGAGACCTTCTTTTCGGTAGCCATGTATATATCTATTAGGACTGTGATATTTCTTGTAGCCTAGATGGGATGGGAGATCCATTAGATGGATGTCAAAATGACATTTCTGAACAGGGTAATAGAAGAGGAGGTATACATTGAACAACGAGAGGGCTTTGAAATTCATGAGAATAAGTCTCATGCATGCAAATTGAAGAAAGCCTTATATGGGCTGAAATATGCACCAAGAGCATGGTATGGTCGAATAGATGGCTACTTGCCGAAGATGGGGTTTGTCAAGAGTGACGTGGATCCGAATCTCTATTATCTGGTTGTAGAGAATGAGCCACTAATCTTAGTATTGTATGTGGGTGATCTCTTTTTGACAGGATCATCCAGACTCATTGGGGAATGCAAGAAGAATCTAGCCACATAATTCGATATGAAGGATTTGGGACAAATGCATTACTTCCTAGGGTTGGAAGTTTGGCAGCAGAAGGGAGAAATTTTCCTTGGGCAAGGGAGATATGCTACACAAATCCTAAAAAGATTCGGGATGGAGGAATGTAGACCTATGGCTACACCAATTATCACCAACTGGAAGAAGATTGATGCATCAAAAGACAAGGATGTCGATCCCACCCTATACAAGCAGCTCATAGGGTCCCTAATGTATTTGGTCAATACTAGGCCAGATTTGCGTGCTTGTCTTGAGAAAGCTCTTTTTCCCTACAAAACACAAAACACAAAACCCAACACGGACATGCAAAGAAAACGAACCTTATGGCTCGAAGTTAGCTTTAGCCAAAAAACTAGATATTTTCAAAAATGAACCTTGCGGTTCAAAGTTAGCTTTAGCCGAAAAACTAAATATTTTTCTCAATGTTTGTGATTTTCTGAGATCACACTAAGGTGTAGGGAAAAGATCATACGCATGAGAAAAATCCTTCCTTTCTGTTTCTGATTTGCCCAGATCGCACAGAGTCGCAGGGCAAAGAGCATATGCAGAAATGACAGGTATAGATCCGATTAAAAAAAGCTAAATAAACCGAAACCGAAATAAGCAGAGAGAAAATAACAGTAAACTGCAAATAAAGACTGTATACCTCCAGATCTTAAAAATGACGCAGCTAGGGCTACCGAAAACCTTTTCGCGTGAAACGAAAGGGGTTCCTCACTGGAACAGGTGCTCCGAACGCAACAGAGTAGTCCTCTCGGCCCGAAAGCAGTCAGAAACAACAGATCTAGGAAACGGCAGTCGGATGCAGTTCTACCGGCTTCAGATTTGGATCACCAATGGACGCGGCCCTCAAATAGCTCTGATACCATGTAGGAATTTACAGGGTAAGTTCCTCAGAAAGAACACCAAAAGGACACCGCTCACAACCAGATCACAGATCAATACACCAGTATTTTTGACGTGGTTAAAACCCTAAAAGAGGGAAACAGTCCACGGCCTGCGCCAACGTGGCTACTACAGAAAATTTATTAATCAAAGAATGAAAATTTACATAAGCTTCTCTCATGCACGGATTACCCGAACAATGACCCTCCATGCGCTTTAAATAGAACTCATGGACCAATCGGGTGTCAAGCCACGGATCAAGTGTCGGTAATACCGAGGAGAGAGTGAACCGTCGGATCACTACATATCGTGACCGTCAGATTGTAAGTTACAAAATGTACAACGGTAAAGAAACACACTTTACCTAACTCTATACTAGACCAAGTTGAACTTAACTATTTCCTATGTGTCGGAATATCCTAACAAAGGAGTTCAAGGCTCTAGTGGAAAATCTGACTGGAAAGAAACTAAAAGTTTTGCACTCAAAAAATGGTGGAGAATATGTCGATAAGGACTTCACTGATTTTTGCACCAAGGAGGGCATCAGAAGAGAGTGGACAACTCCATATAATTCGGAGCAGAATGGGGTAGCAGAAAGAAAGAACAAGACTATTGTAGAAGTAGCTAGGGCCATGATGTATGATCAAGATATGCCAAAATTCCTATGGGCGGAAGCATGCAACACAATAGCTTATGTTCAGAACAAGATTCCTCATCGAGCAGTGGGCAATATTACTCCAGAGAAAGTCTTCACAGGGAAGACACCTGAAGTTAGTCATTTCAGGATTTTTGGCAGTCTAGCATATTGCCTCATACCCGAAGAAAAGGGGAAGAAGCTGGATCAGACTGCAGAAAAGGGATATTTGGTAGGATATAGCGAGAATGCTAAGGCATATAGAATCTATCTTCCAGGGAGAAGGAAGGTAGTAGTACGATGAGATGTAAAGTTCATGGAGGACATGGCTTTCAAAAAATCTCGTGAGATGCCTTTCGAGGAGTAGTCGAAAGAAGAGCCATTGGTTAAGCCTCTTCAACCAACAGAAGTAAAGAATTCTTCCTTAGGACATGAAGATTCTCAGGCTGAGGAGGAGGAGCGAACAAAAGAACCTGCTGGCAGAGGAAGAACTAGTAGAGAACTTCATCACATTCTACGAGATGCAGAGGACTTCATCGGTGCACCAAGAAACAATAAGAGGGAGCGAAACAACCAGATATATATCAGGCATTACTAGTTCAGGATGCAGAGCCTGCCAGTTTCAAGGAGGTAGCTCAACATCAGGTTTGGCTAGATGCGATGGTAGAGGAATGCAACTCCATAATGGTCAATGATGTTTAGGAGGTGGTGCCAAGACCTTAAGACAGATCAATGGTAGGTTCAAGATGGATCTACAAGATCAAATATGTTGCAGACGACAGTGTTGAGAAATACAAGGCCAGGTTTGTGGCTAAGGGGTGTGCTCAAAGGGAAGGGATTGACTATGAGGAGACCTTCTTTTCGGTAGCCAGGTATACATCTATTAGGACTGTGATATTTCTTGTAGCCCAGATGGGATGGGAGATCCATTAGATGGATGTCAAAATGACATTTCTGAACGGGGTAATATAAGAGGAGGTATACATTGAACAACCAGAGGGCTTTGAAATTCATGAGAATAAGTCTCATGCATGCAAATTGAAGAAAGCCTTATATGGGTTGAAATATGCACCGAGAGCATGGTATGGTCGAATAGATGGCTACTTGCCGAAGATGGGGTTTGTCAAGAGTGACGTGGATCCGAATCTCTACTATCTGGTTGTAGAGAATGAGCCACTAATCTTAGTATTGTATGTGGATGATCTCTTTTTGACAGGATCATCCAGATTCATTGGGGAATGCAAGAAGAATCTAGCCACATAATTCGATATGAAGGATTTGGGACAAATGCATTACTTCCTAGGGTTGGAAGTTTGGCAGCAGAAGGGAGAAATTTTCCTTGGGCAAGGGAGATATGCTACACAAATCATAAAAAGATTCGGGATGGAGGAATGTAGACCTATGGCTACACCAATGATCACCAACTGGAAGAAGATTGATGCATCAGAAGACAAGGATGTCGTTCCCACCCTATACAAGCAGCTCATAGGGTCCCTAATGTATTTGGTCAATACTAGGCCAGATTTGCGTGCTTGCCTTGAGAAAGCTCTTTTTCCCTACAAAACACAAAACACAAAACCCAACACGGACATGCAAAGAAAACGAACCTTATGGCTCGAAGTTAGCTTTAGCCAAAAAACTAGATATTTTCATAAATGAACCTTGCGGCTCAAAGTTAGCTTTAGCCGAAAAACTAAATATTTTTCTTAATGTTTATGATTTTCCGAGATCACACTAAGGTGTAGGGAAAAGAGCATACGCATGAGAAAAATCCTTCCTTTCTGTTTCTGATTTGCCCAGATCGCACAGAGTCGCAGGGCAAAGAGCATACGCAGAAATGACAGGTATAGATCCGGTTAAAAAAAAGCTAAATAAACCGAAACCGAAATAAGCAGAGAGAAAATAACAGTAAACTGCAAATAAAGACTGTATACCTTCAGATCTTAAAAATGACGCAGCTAGGGCTACCAGAAACCTTTTCGCGTGAAACGAAAGGGGTTCCTCACTGGAACAGATGCTCCGAACACAACAGAGTAGTCCTCTCGGCCCGAAAACAGTCAGAAACAACAAACCTAGGAAACGACAGTCGGATGCAGTTCTACCGGCTTCAGATTTGGATCACCAACGGACGCGGCCCTCAAATAGCTTTGATACCATGTAGGAATTTACAGGGTAAGTTCCTCAGAAAGAACACCAAAAGGACACCGCTCACAACCAGATCACAGATCAATACACCAGTATTTTTGACGTGGCTAAAACCCTCAAAGAGGGAAACAGTCCACGACTTGTGCCAACGTGGCTACTACAAGAAATTTATTAATCAAAGAATGAAAATTTACATAAGCTTCTCTCATGCACGGATTACCCGAACAATGACCCTCCATGCACTTTAAATAGAACTCATGGACCAATCGGGTGTCAAGTCACGGATCAAGTGTCGGTAATACCGAGGAGAGAGTGAACCGTCGGATCACTACATATCGTGACCGTCGGATTGTAAGTTACAAAATGTACAACGGTAAAGAAACACACTTTACCTAACTCTATACCTAACTCTATACTAGACCAAGTTGAACTTAACTATTTCCTATGTGTCGGAATATCCTAACAAAGGAGTTCAAGGCTCTAGTGGAAAATCTGGCTGGAAAGAAACTAAAAGTTTTGCACTCAAAAAATGGTGGAGAATATGTCGATAAGGACTTCACTGATTTTTGCACCAAGGAGGGCATCAGAAGAGAGTGGACAACTCCATATAATTCGGAGCAGAATGGGGTAGTAGAAAGAAAGAACAAGACTATTGTAGAAGCAGCTAGGGCCATGATGTATGATCAAGATATGCCAAAATTCCTATGGGCGGAAGCATGCAACACAACAACTTATGTTCAGAACAAGATTCCTCATCGAGCAGTGGGCAATATTACTCCAGAGAAATTCTTCACAGGGAAGACACCTGAAGTTAGTCATTTCAGGATTTTTGGCAGTCTAGCATATTGCCTCATACCCGAAGAAAAGAGGAAGAAGCTGGATCAGACTGCGGAAGAGGGATATTTGGTAGGATATAGCGAGAATGCTAAGGCATATAGAATCTATCTTCCAGGGAGAAGGAAGGTAGTAGTACGATGAGATGTAAAGTTCATGGAGGAAATGGCTTTCAAAAAATCTCGTGAGATGCCTTTCGAGGAGTAGTCGAAAGAAGAGCCATTGGTTAAGCCTCTTCAACCAACAGAAGTAAAGAATTCTTCCTCAGGACATGAAGATTCTCAGGCTGAGGAGGAGGAGCGAACAAAAGAACCTGCTGGCAGAGGAAGAACTAGTAGAGAACTTCATCACATTCTACGAGATGCAGAGGACTTCATCGGTGCACCAAGAAACAATAAGAGGGAGCGAAACAACCAGATATATATCAGGCATTACTAGTTCAGGATGTAGACCCTGCCAGTTTCAAGGAGGTAGCTCAACATCAGGTTTGGCTAGATGCGATGGTAGAGGAATACAACTCCATAATGGTCAATGATGTCTAGGAGGTGGTGCCATGACCTTAAGACAGATCAATGGTAGGTTCAAGATGGATCTACAAGATCAAATATGTTGCAGACGACAGTGTTGAGAAATACAAGGCCAGGTTTGTGGCTAAGGGGTATGCTCAAAGGGAAGGGATTGACTATGAGGAGACCTTCTTTTCGGTAGCCAGGTATACATCTATTAGACTGTGATATTTCTTGTAGCCCAGATGGGATGGGAGATCCATTAGATGGATGTCAAAACGACATTTCTGAATGGGATAATAGAAGAGGAGGTATACATTGAACAACCAGAGGGCTTTGAAATTCATGAGAATAAGTCTCATGCATGCAAATTGAAGAAAGCCTTATATGGGCTGAAATATGCACCGAGAGCATGGTATGGTCGAATAGATGGCTACTTGCCGAAGATGGGGTTTGTCAAGAGTGACGTGGATCCGAATATCTACTATCTGGTTGTAGAGAATGAGCCACTAATCTTAGTATTGTATGTGGATGATCTCTTTTTGACAGGATCATCCAGACCATTGGGGAATGCAAGAAGAATCTAGCCACATAATTCGATATGAAGGATTTGGGACAAATGCACTACTTCCTAGGGTTGGAAGTTTGGCAGCAGAAGGGAGAAATTTTCCTTGGGCAAGGGAGATATGCTACACAAATCCTAAAAAGATACGGGATGGAGGAATGTAGACCTATGGCTACACCAATGATCACCAACTGGAAGAAGATTGATGCATCAGAAGACAAGGATGTCGATCCCACCCTATACAAGCAACTCATAGGGTCCCTGATGTATTTGGTTAATACTAGGCCAGACATTGTCAAGACCCTCAGTCAGTTCATGGTGGAACCAAAGAGGGCGCATTGGGCAGCAGCCAAACATGTTCTTAGGTATTTATAGGGAACAATTGATTATGGAATTTTGTACACCAAGAGTAAGGATATTAGATTGAGTGGATTTACTGATGCAGATTGGGCAAGAAGTTCAGTGGATTGGAAAAGTACCTCTGGGTACTGTTTCAACATTGGATTAGGAATGACCTCCTGGTGCAGTAGGAAATAGAAGTTCGTGGCTCTGAGCTCATCTAAGGTAGAATATATGGCGACTAAGATCATGTGGGATAATCAGAGTTGCATCAAGCTCTCTGAGAATCCAGAGTTTCATGATAGGTCGAAGCATATTGATATCCGATGTCACTTTGTTAGGGACTGTGTCCAACGAGGAGCTGTACAATTGAGCTACACTCCTACAGGAGCACAGGTGGCAGACATCCTCACCAAGGCCCTTGAAAGGACAAAATTTGACTAGTTCAGGGAAAAGATGGGGATGGTAAAGAACCCATTTTAGTAGCAGAAATGGGAGTGATAACTGCAAGGAGGTAGAGGGAGTTGCATTGCGGATGCAATGTTGGGACAAAGGACTAGAAGCAACATGGATGTAAAGGAAGTTGTTGTACAGATGCAACAACGGCAATAGCAGAGCCATGGGAAATAATACAGGATGCAACAGTGCAGAGGATGTTGGGCAGGAAGGATTAGCATCAGCACATGGACCGATGCCGGATGATCAGGGTCAAACTCAGTGAGGAGTATTACTAGAGAACAGTCCTCGCTAAGAGGGAGTGTTGATTTGGGGTAGCATCGGATGTGCTCTAGCCATGAAAATTGGTGGAGAAGCTAAGGCACATGAGATCTCCAATACCCAGAAAGGGTTTGGGTAGATTCTAAATAGTTTGGGAGGTATTAAAATAATTAATATTATTAATGGAGTCCCTAAGTCTAAACTTAGGGAAAATAAAATATTAATGTGTATTAATATAAAACTGTGTTAGAATGGTCCAAAAGTCATGGATCAAACCAGATCTAATATTAGCCGTTGATTAGGGACTTAATCTAGGGCGTTGATTTGTCAACGAGAAAAGTATAAGTGGAGGCTTGAGGGTCACTTGGAGAACACACTGAGGGAGACCAGTTAGTTCAATTTCTGAAGCGAGGTTAGCTGAGAAATTAAACCAGTGGTTTGGTGAGCAGTCAGGAGGCAGCAAGTATAGAGCAGAGAGGGCAGATCAGCGCCGAGGCAGGAGAGGCAGATGCAGGGCTTTTCAGGCAGACGCAGAGGCAACAAAAGACTACACAATCACTTGTTGAGCCTGCGTGAGTGACGCAGAGAGGCCCAAGGCTGACGCAGAGGGTTTGAGAGCCATGCAGAGGTCAGTCAGGTTGACACTGGGATTAGGAGAAGTGCTGGAGAATTATTTTTCTCTGTGCATAAGTCAGTTTGACACCCTGTTGTACATAAAAATTGCTGAATAATAAAATCCTCCCTTGTTGCACTGATTTTCCCACCTTGGGTTTTTCTGGGGACTGTTGTCCAAAATATCTGTGTCAATGTGTTAATTCTTGTGCATATGTTTGTTTCTGTATTACGTCATGATATCTGTAGCATTATTTATTTTAATGTTTATTTAATTAATTTCATAAATAAGTTATTATGGAATAAGTAGGAAAAATAAATCAGTCGCTGCAGTGATAGAATTTTCACACTATCCTATGTCTCAAGGGGGTGTATCCCTACTAGGATTATTAAGACCAAGTTGAAGCAGAAGGTGGAGTTTAGTGTAGCCTTAGTGAAATGAGGTTTTTGGAGTTTTTATGGTTTTCTAGAATAAGTGATTGAAGGATACATAGATCAGTACCAATTCCAACTAGGGAAATGGAGTCAACATGAATAAAAAAGAAATTAGGTCAAGAAGAAGCTCTCCAAAGGTTGGTCTATTTTCTTCAAGGATTAGGGTTTGAGACTAGAACGAAGAGGAAAGATAATCCCTTACCCAGTTAAGATCACCAATGAGTTTCAACGTCTACAACAAGGGAGCTTAAATGGAAGAAAACCTTCACCACCCAAGATCAATTATGACTTGATGAAATTACTTAATACTTCATCTAAGGAACCATAAAGAAAGATAAAGCATGATAACAAATAATCACCAAATCAATGAAGGGAGAAAGACAAACCATAGAACTTCTTCCTTCAACGAGATGAAATTGTCATTGAATGGATTGATTTTGAAACGCCTATAGAAGACTTCAACATTCCATAAAAAAGAAGAAAAAATAAAAAAGAAGAAGAGAAGCTTCAAGAGTTGAGAACATTCATCCACATAGAAAGAAACCATTTACAACATATATGCCCCAAGGAAGATATGTCAATAGAGAAAGCTCCCAAACACCCAACCACGAGTACAAATGAGGAAGGGATCCTCTATGTATAGAATGAGGCCTGGCTTCTATTTACAATAAAATATGATAATATCTAATGTGATTCCTTATATCTAGCTTAAGAAATGGCAAATTCAACTATCTCTTACAACTAATATTCTAAGATAACAATAAAATAAAAGTGGTCAAGCCACATGTACAATAAACAAGAAGAGGTAAACCCCCAAGAGGAGGTTGTCTCCTCCAAAGAAGGGTGAATGATGACCCTAAGATGCCACACATAGCCTCTAAAGGCCCTCTAAAATGTGTAGATGGTAAACATCCTTTGAAAGTGGTGGTCTAGGCCTCAAAACATGGTGTAGTAGCCTCCCAAATCGAGTAATGCCCAATGTCTAACCTCATAAGATGGAATGACCTCATAGAAAGCTTGAATAATACCTTAACAAATGGATGAATCCCATAAATGTGGTCAAATATCCTCAAAATATTCATATTATGTGTAATCATGTCCTCATCTCAAGCAAATACCCTCCACAATGTAAGGGAAGTGCCCCTCCTCCACATCGAATCACGCCATAGAACATCCCATGGCTATTAGGATATCCACACATGTGGTTAGTACTCTAAACAAGTAAAATTAGCCCCAAAACTGATGAAAGGGACAATGCTCAAGGATCCTCCACACAATATGCGATGATACTATCCATGCCCACACAAATAGACCCAAAAATGCCTCGAAAGGTGTCACCAATTTCTTGATAAATGTGAATTTCATTGAAAAGCATTAAATTGCCCAAGAATTAAAATGAAGCTAATTGCTCAAGAAGTATTTATTCCATGTCATCATATCCCACCTACTCATTAGTATCCATAAATGAAATTTAATACCTTAACCATCGAAGGTCAAAATACAAGGCTAATGACGAAATTATGTAGGAGTATAACTATTAAAATGAGGGGTAACATGCCCTGCAAATTTATTGACATAATTTGGAAGGTCAAGTACAACATAGGGGTATTGGGTAGATTGACTCTATAACAAAAGAAAGAATCCAACACTACAAACATGTATACTTGAAGGCTTAAAAAGAAAACATTTCGGGCATCTTAGCATTTGCTTTCTTTATTAATGGTTGGTTGGATGAGGAAAATAATAAATCCATTATGAAATTTATCTTGACAAAGAATTACTTAAAGCTTTGAAATTTGTCCAAGGGAAAGAAACAAGACTGTATGTTTGGAATACTAAGTTTTTCATTATCTTCATGGACTTGTTAGCTATAGATCTATTAGATGTGGTTAAGGAGTCCAATCTTCAAGTAAAATCCACCACACAATTAATACAAGTTTTATAGATAACATCTCAAAGGAAGGGAACCCCTCTAGTTTTTATCATTATAGGCCTATATCCCTTTGCATATGTATCTATAGAGTCATCTAGAAAATAATTGAAACCCACCTTAAATCATTGCTATTAATCCACATCCTACATGCGCAACTCAACTTTTTGGACAATTGAAAATTACATGATGCCATAAAAGTTTCCCATGAATCCATGTTCATTATCAAAATCGAATCTATAGTGGATTTCATGCATAAAGATAAATATTATAAAGACCTTTAACAAAACAAACTAAATTTTCCTTAGGCTAATCCTTAGTTTGGCTTCATTGCTTGCCTAATCAACTAGGTAGAATCATACAACTAGTCTATATATTTCACCATCTTAATTAATATATCATCCACCCTATTTTTCCCCATTAAAAGGCCTTGTTGGGGATGCCTACTCTCTTTTCTCCTCTTCCTACCAATTATAGAAGAACTTGTTCATCGTATAAAACATGAGCATAAAGCTAGCACCCTAAAATGATTGATTATCACTCCTAACATTTACATTGTCCTATTTTTGATCGACATCCTCATATTTAAGAATGTCATAGAATGGAAATTAACCACAAAAATCCTCTAGATACTTAATTCATGTCCCCCAAACCACCCTAAATTTATTCCTTAAGTTCCTCCCCTTTTTTCTGGGATCTACTAAGGAATGCATAAAATATCTCTATTTCATGTGAAGGTAAAAGATTATCACTACTAGGATTTGTTGTGGTTATATGATAAGTTAAAGAAAAAAAATCCCCCTTTCATGTAATAGATGGATCTCAATGGTATGAAGATTAGTACTCATAAAGATGTCGTAGAAAATTTTGATATGTTGGTTCTCTTTGGTAATTTAATATATTATGGTCTAGGTATCATTAAAGCATTCCCCCCACAAAATGGGAATCCATCTCACACCCAAAGTCTACCGGTGGTTGGGGGTTGAACAACTCACAACTATTCTCCAAGGTATTAGCTAAATGGGCATGACAAATAATCACAAAAGAAGGGATTCAATAGTGGTGTATGGTATTGAAATACATCCACCCATAATCAATCACTAATTGTATTAAATCTTCTCTGAAGCACCATTCAGGTGGTTCAATGTTTTGAAAAGTTTTTATTATGAGTTTCTATATGATTGAAACCCACGTGGCATGGGTTCCATGAAATGGGTGTAATGTTATAGTAGGTAGCAATGTTGGTTTTGGCATCTAGTTGGACATTGTTTTCCATAGGATATGATAGATGTGTTAAGGAAACAAGGTTGTTGTTTCTTGGTAAATTCCTATGATCCCATTAGTGAATCCATTGGCATTTGGGATGGAAATCAACTATCGATTTCAGATTGAATGATCTATACATAGATATATTGAATCGACTTAGAAAGGCATTAATATCTAATGTTGTAACCTTATTAGATGGAAAAGAAAAACTTGTTTATTCTACAAAAATTATGGTGGCTCCTGTTGAGTAAAGTTGTTATTGATGTTAAGGCCCTAGCCCTAGGATTGATGCTCTAGCACTAGGAATGATGGAAAAGCCCTTGGAATGATGTCAAAGATCTAGAAGGAATGTCAAAGCATGTGATAACAATTCAAGATAAGCCCTAAGAATACAACAAGAGGTGTTGCAAAAGTGTTTAAGCCCTTAAAGGCAAAATCCCTTCAATAAAATCAATAAATAATTGGTCAAAATCAAGAAAAATGCAATGGAAAGCTATATCATCATTTAGCCCTTGACGAGACATTTCCAATGGTAGATGGCATGCCTTCTGACTCCTCATGGTTGAGGAGAGATGGTTTTTTGAAGTTAGCATTAAAATCACATCCGATGGACATGATGGTTCAACCAAAACTCAGGTTAACACCAATGCGTGATGCCTAAAAACTATTACATATAACCATCTGCATTAGCTCATTTTACACTCATATAACTTGTAGATCAAGGAAAAAAGAGGTTTGAAAAACCATAGGAAGGAAGATATCCAAGTTGAAGAAGAAGATTGTTTTTTTTGGGTATTTATTTCTGTGTTTAATTGTTGAATATGTGAAGGCCATTATCTGTTGTAGGCAAACTGAAGCATAGGCTAATGCTAATTTGTGGCCGAACTAGAAGAAAAAACGTGGGAACTTTCTTGTGTATTTATGTGGCACATTTGTTTTGAAAGCCGAGCCATGGAAAACTATGTTGTCTATAACTCGTGGAGCTATGAGTTTATTTGTGGCCTAATTCGAAACTTGAGCAGATTTGTGGAACATTTTTGAAGCAATTTCCCGCTCAAGAGGAGCATCTCCACAAGGCCAAAGTTTTTTTTTTTTGTAGGTTATATCTGTGGCATCTTGAGTTATCCATAGGTTTCTTAGGCCCATCCACAGTAGCAACAAAAAATATTAATTTACCTAATTTGTTTTCTGTGAAAATTTCTTAGACTTGTTGTGAGTTTTCAAGCTAGAGTGACTTTTCTAGGTTATCTAGCTAAGCATTCTTGATGTAAAAACCATACACTATTTGTGTAAACATGGAATCAAAGAAGGATCATGTTTCATGTAAAGAAACTTTATGGCAAGGCCTAAGTGTATGGTAAGACAATCAATAGATCTATAGGCCAGGCTAGAATAGTGTGTGAAGGGTGTCAATAGAAGAGGATTGAGCTTTTGAAAGAAGGGTCGAAGCCCTAGTACTGAGGAAGACAAAAATGTATTAGGTTTTTGTTGAAGTACTATATGAATATTTTGGGTGAAGAACTGAAGGAAGACCTAAGTCATCCAAAACAATATTGACAATGACCTGCAATTGTAAGCTTGAAGAAGCTCTACCTACAATAGTAAGCTTGAAGAAGCTCTAATTGTAGAAAAAAACTTCAGTGATGAATATTAGTTACTAGGTGGGTAGACCCCTTCTTGATCAGAGATAAAGAGCTGATGTAGGCTGGGGATTAAAATCTCCTGTAGGCTGGTGTTTAAGAAGTTGTTGAGATGGAGCTCAACTAGGGGACTGAAATCTCTTGTAGGTTGGTGCCTATGAAAGTTATAAGTCAGTGATCATTGAGGATTGGTGTCCTCATCTTCTTGACATGTTGGAGCCTGCAATCTCTGTAAGTTGGTGCTTACAGAGGATTAATGTCATCACAAATGGTTGTAATGAATTGAATATTGTTTTAAAAAAAAAGAACAACAAGAACAACAACATTCTTCATTAATGAAATGAGAAGTTACATAATTCAAGTGTAGTCTGTAATAGCCCTTGAGGAAGGGTGACAAAACTGTGACTCTCTAAGGAAAAACAGAGAAACAAAGTAATAAGATAGATCATCTTAGGAGCTAAGACAAGGCAAGGAAACAAGACCTAGCTTAAACAGTGGTACATGTTGATTTATGTAGCGTCGGATGTGCTCTTGCCTCAATATTTTGCAGAGAGGCTAAGACACATGCATTCTCCAATGCCCAAAAATCGTTTGGAAAAATTCCACCTAGAGATGGTTTAATTCAAATAATTAAATTTTTAACGGTTCACTAAGTCTAAACTCAGGAAATCTAGTTAATTAAAGGGTATTAATTAAATCAGGTGTGAATCTTCTAGAAGAAGACGAGGATCAACTCTTAGTTAATCTTAGCCCTTGATTATGTTTTAATCTTGGCCGTTGGAGTTCCAACAAGAGATTATAAGGAGTTTGATGGGCGCATGGAGAACACATTGAGATAGTGAGATCAAAGATCGAATTTCTCAAGAGTAGCAATGTTGAGTTGCCAGAGTGAGATCGAGTGATCTTCTTGCAGTGAAGGGCAGGGATAGTAGTCTGGAGGTGATTTTTCCAGATTCAGAGAGTGCAAAGCAGAGAGGGCGTAGAGTAGTTCAGTGAGGTAGCACAATGCCATGCAGAGGTAGCACAAAGCTTAAGAGGGAGTTTGAAATCCAGCTGGGAGAGTCAAGATCCAGTGCCAAACACTGGGGTGTGAGACCAGAGGGCCAAAAGGTCGAATTTCTAGACAACATGAGATCAACATAGGAGGTGACGTAGAGCCTAGCCAATGTGACACAAATCTGCGTAGGATTGACGCAGAAGCTGCGCAGAGGCACCGTGGGGCCAACCAACCAACCCCCGATCAATGTTGGATCTCTCGAATCAATGTGAGATTTTTCTCACTAACTCTTTGGAAGAATTTATCTGTATCGGATAGCCAGTTTGGGCATCCAATGATTTGTACTTAGATTTACTACTACATAATAATAAAACCCTCAGCTGCTGCATCAGTTTTCCCGAGTTGGGTTTTTCCTGGGACATTTTCCAAAAACAATTGTGTTGATGTGTGTGTTTATTTCTCTCCAGTGCAGTATTTAGTTTTCACAGTATTTTATTTTGTGTAGGCTACAATGTATGTATTTCAATATTTGCCATAGAAAACTGCAAGTAACTTGTTCAAGGTGAAATATTATCAATTTGCTGCAGTAGGAATCAGGTAACCGATTCTTCACATGGTATAAGAGCACAATTCATGAGCTGAAAAGCTCAGTTGTAGAAAGGAAGAGGGAGTTCGAAATTACTGTAGAGGCAATGCTTTGAAACCTTTGAGGCAGTCCAGTCCTTGGGCCAAAGAGGTTGAAGTTTTGAGCAGAAATCGATTTCTCTGAATGAGTTGACAGAGAAATTCAATCTCCAGATCGAAGCTTTCCAGAGGCAGAAGGGAGCAACATATTTTCATTGCAGAGCAAATCTTCAGTTGTGACGTAGATATTTTGCAGTAGTTGTTGGTAGAATAATTTCAGAAGAAGAGAATAACACATACTGAGGGAATTTCATCCTGTCCGAATTTCTCTAGCAGAGCAGCAATAGCTGTGTGCGATATTTCTCACTCCATAAGGGAGTGCGAATAGCTGGGAAACAACTACGTAGAAGAGAAGAGGAAGCAATTTGACTTTTTTCAAGAGAGATGGCATCAACTGGGTTGAGAGATCAAGATCGGTTGGACAGAGCCTCCAACTATGTGATCTGGAAGGTTAGGATCTCCTACCTTCTAGATGAGCATGATATCAAAACTTATGTTGATAGTGTGGTAGCTATGCTTTCCTATGCAGATCCACTCAAGAAGTACAAGGCTGAGATGGTGAAGACTAAGAGGATCATTCTCGACGGGGTTCAAGATCATGTAGTATCCCATATAGCCGGAAATGACACTGCTTGACAAATGTGGGAAGCCTAAGCTATGTTATACAAAGGATCTTCTGAGCATCAGAAGATGTACTTAGAGGATAAATTGAGATGCACGAGGATGTAGAAGGGGAAGCGAGTGGACCCATTCCTTACGAGGCTTCAGGATGTTCGAGATCAACTGGCTTTAATAGGGACAATGCCCCGATCCTCAGAGTTTGTATGATTAGCGCTGAATAACGTTTTAGAAGATTGGCAAGTTTTTGTCTAGAGCATCCTAGGCAGAGAAAAATTGCCAGATTGGGAACATGTATGGGTTGATCTACAACAGGAGGAAATGAGGCATGATCTGGTGAAGGCTACCATCAGTGGCAGTAGCAGCAGTGGGATGAAGTAGGTGAAGGAAGAGGAGGATGTGGCCCTTGTATTGAAAGGGAAGTAGGAGCAACGCAGAAGAAATAAGAATATTTTGAAGATCAAGTGATTTAGGTTTGGCGAGATGGGCCACTACAACACTTAGTGTCCTCTCAGAAAGAAGGACAAGGAGGAGAAGTAGTATCAGCAAGTTGCATCCACAGAGATCTACAAGCTGTCCTCCAGACTGGAGCAAGAGTTTTCCATGATTGCCGAGATGCCTCCAGGGGTGAGGTGGGGTGAATTGGAGTTGTAGCCTCAGAGAGCTACAATATGGGCAAGATCCTTGAGGAGTTCACCTCTTAGATCAAGGCCTTCCTATGAGAGCCCATAGTTAGTAGTAGTACGATGGACCAGTGACAGTTGGTGCAGTCAGGTGCCAGAGTGATAGATGTAGTAGCTAGTAGCGATCGGTTTCTAAGAAGCGTAAAGAAGAGTTAGCAACAGTGAAAATGGAATAGAGTAGAGTCAGCAACAACGCAGAGGCTTCAGTGACATCGTAGAGACTAGCAGCAGCTAGAACTCGGACGACGGATGCATCATACTGACCATAGTTGGTTCAGTATTTTGGATGCTTTTATGTTACAGTTGTTGTAGTTGCAACAACAACAAATGGAGAAGGTTGCAGTGCAAATGCAGTAGTTGACAATGTTGTGCAGGGTTAGAAACAACACAAATGCAACTCATATCAGAGTTGCGTAGTAGTTGGTGGGCAGTAGATCCATACATTATCAGCGCAACAGGAGATGGTGCAGAAATAGAGTGATGCTTCAGCAGGTTGCAACACTAGAGCACATTCCTCGCTAAGAGGGAGTGTTGATTTCTATAGCATTGGATGTGATCTTGCCTCGAGATTTTGCAGAGAGGTTAAGACACATGAATTCTATAATACCCAAAAATAGTTTGGGAAAATTTCACCTAGAGATGGTTTAATTAAAATAATTAACTTTTTTAATGGTTCCCTAAGTTTAAACTTAGGGAATCTGGTTAATTATAGGGTATTAACTAAATCAGGTGTGAATCTTCTAGAAGAAGATGAGGATCAACTCCCAGTTAATATTTTCCCTTGATTATGATTTAATCTTGGTTGTTGGAGCTCAAATGAGATATTATAAGGAGTTCAATGGGCACTTGGAGAACACATCGAGATAGTGAGATTAGAGATCAAATTTCTCAATAGTAGTAGCATTGAGTTGTTGAAGTGAGATCAGTGATCTTCTTGCAGTGAAGGGCAAGGATAGTAGTCCGAAGGAGAGTTTTCCAGATCTGAAGAGTGTAAAGCAGAGAGGGCATAAAGCAGCTCATTGAGGCAGCACAAAGCTTCAAAGGGAGTTCGAAATCCAGCTGGGAGAGTCGAGATCCAGTGCCAAAAGCCAGGGTGTGAGACCAGAGGGCCAGAAGGTCAAATTTACAAACAACATGAAATCAACATAGAAGGTGATGTAGAGCCTATCCAATGTGATGTAGATCTATGTAGGATTGACGCAGAAACTGCGTAGAGGCAGCGTGGGGCCAACAAGCTAGCCCTTAATCAGTGTTGGATCTCTCAAATCAATGTGATATTTTTCTCACTAACTCTTTGCTAGCATCTCTCTGTATCGGATAACCAGTTTGGGCATCCAACGATTTATACTCAGATTTACTACTGCATAGTAATAAAACCCTCAGCTGCTGCACCGATTTTCCTGAGTTGGGTTTTTTC
This sequence comes from Pinus tabuliformis, assembly GCA_031772625.1. Taxonomy (NCBI): domain Eukaryota; kingdom Viridiplantae; phylum Streptophyta; class Pinopsida; order Pinales; family Pinaceae; genus Pinus; species Pinus tabuliformis. The sequence continues at coordinate 1,691,861,523 of CM062817.1, forward strand.
CGGGGACATTGTCCAAAACCAACTCTGTTGATGTGTGTGTTTATTTCTCTCCAGTGAAGTATTTAGTTTCCGCAGTATTTTATTTTGTGTAGGCTTCAATTTATGTATTCTAATATTTGCCGTAGAAAACTGCAAGTAACTTGTACAAGTAATTTAACAAGTACGTGAAGTATTTAGTTTGTTGCAGTAGGAAATGGGTAACTGATTCTTCATAGTACATAAAGAAATTCTATCCTTGAAACTAAAACAGACAAGGGAGTGTCCAATATGGATTTTTAAAGCTCAAAAGAGCCCGAATCATATAAATAACCATCAATCAAAAGTTAAAAAAACATTTTTCCAAGGCAGAGAGGGATCCCACGCTTGGACATAGCATCTGTGTCTAAGTTTTACTCTCTGTACACATGGAAGAAGGAAATGTCATTGATGGAGGAGCGGAGGGTAGCTATGTTAACCATCCAATGGTGGAGCAAAGGAACCTCAAGATAGTTCCACCCTTGCAACCAATCAATAACAACCTTAGAGTCCCTGACGATCCTGATAGAGTTAATGACGAGCCAAGCAACACTTTGAAGTAATCCCCATAGCACCACAATCTCAACTCGACTATTTGTGCCACCACCTCCATTCCAATAGAAGTAAAATTCCCTGTTTGGGTAGAGCTTAATAAGAGCTCCTCCACACAGACCATCAACAGAGGCTCCATAAAAAAAACCGAAAGGAAAATGTTCTCCCAGTTCCGTAAAATGAGTTGTACGCCGAGAGGACCTAGAGGTCTAGGGGCCAATTTCAAGGAAATGGGCAAAGATTTTGAGGCTGGCATTAAAGGAAATTTCAGAGTAAAAGTGGCCTCCTAAGGAAAAATCAAGAAATTAATAAAAAATGCCATGTAGAGAAATTTTGAATATTAATTTACTTTTATCTATGTTCCACAACTTTATCAGCGTAGGATTTAATAATTTTTTATATATTATTTATAAGTTTTTACTTTTATTGAAGTATTATTAAAATAATTGTATATATATATATATATTTATATTTAAATTTAACGGTCTATATTTATATTTTATATTTAACTATATTTTTCGGTTTTTTTTAATGACATTGTCTACTAAGCCACAATTTCGCTCGAAATATAATTTTTGGCTGGAATATGGAATATGGTAATTTGACATTTTTCGAATATGTTTTTTTAAATATTTAACAATCTTATATTTAAATATTTTTTTAACTATTTAACTATTTTATATTTAACTATATATTCTATATTTTTGGAATATGTTTTTTAACTATTTTATATTTAAGTATTTTTTAACTATTTAACTATATATTTTATATTTTTGGTTTCCGATAATTTGTATACATTTTAAAACTATTTATATTTAAATATAAGTATATTTTATATTTAACTATTTTATATTTAATTATAATTATATTTTAATTTGAACTATTTAACTATTTTATATTCGATTATAACTATCTATATTTATATTTAATTGTTTTTATATATTTTATATTTAACTATTTTTTTGGTGATTTCATGGGGCATGGTTATTAATGTGACCACATTTTTAATTTATATATTTTTAACTAATATCAAGATTTAAATTACATTAATAACCTTTTCGATATTATAATTTATATGGGTAAGTTAGGTAAATAACATTAATAAAATATTTCATGAAAATTAATAACAAAATATTTCGTTGATACCCAAATTACTAATAAAATATTTTAAGGATATCCAAATTAAACAATTTAAAATTATTTAGGACATGTACCTCTTTTTAAATTTAAAATATTTTGATTGGTTTATATATTATGACATGGAAATTAAGTGAAAATTCCCTGGGCTCTTTTAGGCTAAAATTTTCTCTAATTAAAATTGCAATCTGAGGAGCAATTTTTAAGGACAGAGGCGTTAGTTTTTGGAACGCCAGATCCCCAGATAACATATAAGGGGAGAACATGGAAGGGTGTTTGATTCATAGACCAATACATTAAGCATTCTGAGATGGAAGACCCGTGTAAATCCTGATGTTCAACAAGACTGCTACATGGTCCCAAATGGTCTTTGGGAAAGGGCATTCCAAGAACATATCCCCAAAGAACATATAAGGGGAGAACATGGAAGGGTGTTTGATTCATAGACCAATACATTAAGCATTCCAAAATGAAAGATCAATCCCTGTAAATCCTTGTGTTCAACAAAACTGCTACATGGTCCCAAATGGCCTTTGCTAAAGGGCATTCCAAGAACATATGGATAATAAATTCAAAATCAGATCTAAAATTGGCATCATCCCATACCCTGAAACCCCCTTTTCATCACATTTTCCCATGTCTTGATGCGGTTAAAGAGGGTCAACCATGATGAGGGGAACCTGAAATATAAGAATAAATTTCACTAACATCATGGTGGCCACCACCAACACGTCCTCCTGTGGCAAGAGAATCAAACCTTTCATTTAGAGCAATGCCAACCTCAATGAGTTTGTGTCTATAAGACTCCTATTCAAAATCAGACTCAACATTGAGAACCAACAACCAAGAATGAAGCGAAGAAAAAGAGGGGTGAACAAGAGGGAACCAATTGTTCAGGTCTCCTAAATGGTAGATTCCCATCTGATTCAGCGAAAAGATAATTTGAGGGAAAAGGTTGTGATCTCCTTGCATTCTCTTGATCGCATCCAGAGCAATCAGGATCTTGGCACCATTTTCAAATTGCCATCTGAGGTTTCCACAAAGCCAAACTATGGTTGACATCAAGTTGCTCCAAATGTAAGATTTCCTGCGCTTGGAAGGGGCTCCAGCAATAACCCATTCCTCCAAACATTGTTGCTGGAGACATTTCCCTTGAATGACTTTAGTCCAAATACCATTCTCATTAAGAACCCTCCAAAGATTTCAAGAGAGGGGAGCCAGGTTAAAGCGTTTCGTATCCTGAAACCCCAGCGACTCGAATCTAGAGGGAGAATAAGAGAATCCAGCTCAATCAGGTGGATTTTTCTAAAAGGTCCACCTCCCAACCACAGGAACTTGGCAATAATATCGTTGATTTTGTGGATGATCGCCGAAGGAAAAAGAAATAAGTGCATCCAAAACACTGAAATACCTTGAAGGACAAATTTAATCATGATCACCCTTCCTCTAAGGGTCAGCCACCTATGATCCCATAGAGAGATTTTTCTGAATTTTAAGAATCAACCAATCCCAGTCCAAGATTCGATAGTTGCCTGGTTTAAGGAAACAACACAAATACTTAAATCCTGAAGATAAAGGGATAGATTTAACCCAATGAGGGTGGCTATTTACTGACTGATCTCAACGTCCTTTTCATCAGAAATTAGCTTAGTCTTATCTTTGTTAAGAACAAGTCCTGTAGCTCTTCCAAATTTAGTTAGAATATGATAAAAATGCTTCCCATTCAGAAATCTTGGCAACTCTAAAACATAGGACATCGTCTATGAATAGTAGATGGGTAGTGGAGGTTGTGGAAGAGACTCTGCATCCTGTGATAGCACCATTTATTTTTGCAGAATTGACACATCTGTTGAGAGAATCCATTACCAAGATAAACAGTAATGGGGGTGAGAGGATGTACCTTGTCTCAATCCCCTGGAGATTTTGAAGAAATCAGTGGGGGTACTCGTTGATTAAGACAGCCACAGATGTCGTAGTCACACATTCCATTATCCATCTCGCATGGCGGACAGAAAAGCCAATTTTATATAGGATCAGGTGCAGAAAATCCCAATCTACTCGATCAGATGCCCACAGGAGATCGAATTTCATAAGACAAGCTTTCTGATTGTTCGATTTGATCGAGTGAATGCACTCTTGTGCGATAGCTACAAGCTCTTGATTTCTCTTGTCAGGAAGAAATCCAATTTGTTCCACACATATATGTGGAGAAAGGATCTTTTTAACTCGGTTAGCTATTATTTTAGAAATTGATTTATATACAGAGTTCAACCAATTGCAACAGCTCAGACCCCATGATATCAAAGAAGGAGATGTAAAGTTCATCGAGCCAACCATCAGGACCCCAACTGCGATCTTTGGCCAGTTATTTCAACGTATGAAGGAGGTCCTCCTCAGATACAGGGCAATCCATAAGCCTGATATCCTCCTCCTTGACAAAATTTGGATAGAAGTTTTCCAATTTAACTTTATCTAAGATACGATCCATCTATTATTTGAATTGCAGATTGAAGAAATTAAAGGCCTCTTTCATTATGTCCTTTAGAGAGGTGAGTAACCTGCCCTCAACATTCTTGATTTGCCAGATATTATTAGTTTCCTTTCGCTTAGATGTTTCTCTGTGGACACATCTAGAATTTTTGTCCCCTCCTTCGATCCAAGCAAACCCTTCTCTTAAGGCCTCACTCCTCCTCTTGTGCTTTAAGAATATTATTCTTCCTTTGAACTAGATCGAGAACCGATTTCATGAGGTGGACAGAGAAGAAACCAGGTATTGTGGGGTCCATATAAGAGGCCAAATCGTGCTTGATCTCCCAAAGTTCCTTTGTTTGGTCCTCCTTATGCTTTTTGGTTCAAGCCCTCACCTCACCCTTGCGTCTCTTAAGTTGGACACTGAAAGATTCCTTTTTCGAAATGTTGACGGCGCTTATTGGAAGATTCCAGGATTGATTAATTAACTCCTTAATTTCCTGCTCTTTTATCCATTGATGATTAAATTTGAAAGGCAGGCAAATCTGTTTCTCAGTACCCTCGGGCCTCCATTGAATCATGATTGCATGATGATCAAAGGCTTCAGAATAGAAGGATGAAGCTTCAAGAGAATCCATCCTCATAGTCAAGGAAGAGTGAGCTAAGAACCGATCAATCCTTTTGGCAATGCCATCTTCTCCAGACCGCCCATTTCTTCAGGATGAGGATGGGTATAAAGGATGAGGAATAATGTCCGTGAGCAATTTTCGGTTAAATAAATCCTTAAAATACCCAGCCAGGAGATCCATCCTAGCTTTCTACCCCCAACATTCCCGGGCATCCAATATTAGATTCAAATCACCTGCTAAAATAAGGTGTTGGAGATCTAAGATACCACTTCTATCAATTTTATCCTAGTAACATCTTTCTGTTGATGTATGGTCCATAAATTCAAATCCTTTGGCTCGTCCCTTGAAAATATCCAGATAATATGATACGAGCCTCAAACTTGTACGCTTTGAAGGAACATCTTTTAGGATTCCAAAAGGCAACTAACCCTCCATAATTTCTACTGAGGGCACGGTTTCAACAAAATTTCACGTCTTATCCTTAGAGATCATAGTCTCTTGCAAGAGAATTAAATCAGGAGCCTTTAATTGAATGCTACAGAACATGGATCTAGAAGTTTGGGGAGATCCCAATCCCTTGATGTTGAAAGACATTATTTTCATCAGGAAAAGGAAGAACTGAGAAGCTCTGCTCTAAGGTTCCAAAGTTCCCTGATTCCCCAATTGCGATTTCATCCAATGATGGCCCTCCATCAAAGGGATGAAGTAACGTCTCTTCTAATGTCTCAGAAAAACGACCATTCAAATTCGCCCCAACGTCTCCACAAAGAGAGATATTTTAGTATTTGGTCCTTCCTTCTTCTGGGAGGGTCATTTTTCCCCAGTCCTTGAGATTTTTTTTTCCTTTTCTTAAAAGAATGCCCTCTTAACTGATTGGGGTTCGAGACTCATAGAAGAGGCACCCTATACATTCAAGTTCATCATCCACAGATAGGGGAGAAGGATTCGAATTGAGTTCAGTCCTGTGTCTAATAGGAAAGGAGAGCTAATTTCCTCTGAGCACAATCCGAGTAGTCAAGCTGTGAGGACAAAGGAAAAGGGGATTTCCCAGCCTGATTATGGATTTGATCCTTTGCTGTTGAGGCAGGAACACTTTTTCAGATTGTGAAAAATCGACATAGGATAAAGATCCTGTTGTGTAGGAGTAAAGAGGGGAGGTTCAACTTGAGAAGCCGGGTGTACAAGATCCCCCTAGGACCCCACCGACCTACTTTGTTAATGAGGAAATCAGTTATCTCTAGTAGTCTTCCAGTCTGAATTATTGTGACTCCCATTCATTCAGAGAGGGAAGTTGGCCAATAAATGCCCAGTATTTTTGCACCTATTGCACCTAAATGCGATACCCCAAAAGTCCACATGCTGCCTTATTGAAAAAGCTCCCCAGAAAATATCAATTTCCCGAAGAAGACCACCTGAAAGACCAACGTCAACCAAGAACCAAGCCACCCTTTTATCTAGAAATCCAATGCAACCCTCGCCAACATAATAGACTTTGTTAATCCGGCTAGTAATCACCGAGATAGTCTTCTTAGACCAGAGCTCCAACAAGAGTCCAGGGAGTTTATCCCACACTATTTTACCATTTTTCTTTTAGGGCATTCCATAACTGGGTCAAACCCAATATTCCATTTCTGCAAAGTTAGGAAACCGCGTCCCTTTACCCAGGTTTGATCTAGGATTTTGTTGGCATCCTCCTGCGTTAAGAAGTGTAAACCAAATCAACCATTGACAAGGACACTGACTTTAGGACCCATTTTTTCAATTTAACAACATTATCCCAGAAGATGTCTACCCATTAGTTTTTGGATTTCATCTTGAGTCTTTATGGGATTTATGTTTTTATTCTTTTCCTTACGATTATGGGGGGCTTCCGCTGATATAAGGGATACATTAGCCTCCTGATCAATATCCTTCCTAGAAGTATTGCCAAGGACCAACTCGGGAGTTGGATTTGAACCTCTGTTCCTATCAGCCGGATCTTTTTCCGCAGCGGTGGTAATATCTATAAGCTCCTCCGCGTTTAGAATATGGTCAAAGTAGCTTCGTTGGCTGTCCATGTAGATTGATGATTTGGCACCCCCATCCGCCCCAATTCATATGTTGAAAAATCGTCAAACAGGATTAGGAAATGTCACGCACCAAATGGGGATTACTATCTTAATAAGGAGTAGCCTACGGATACGGAGGAATGGCTTGAATGAATAAAAGTAGTCAGAATTTGGAAAAAAAATTTCAAAAAGTTTTGTAGAGGCAGTGTTTGAATATTTTTATGGTGGAAATAGATTCAACACCATTAAAAATTATTGGGGCACCTAAAATTTTGAAGTTTAATAGCTATAACATGGATTTACAAAAATCCCTCCCGGATTTTATCAAAATATCGCTGAAATTTCCATAACTTTCAGGGCAAAAAAGCAGTCTGGTTAGACTAGAGCTCTTAATAATGGACCCCACCCACTTTGCCCAATAAGGATTGTCTAATTGTTCTTAAAAGCTTTGCTACCCAAAGTCAGTGTCTTAATAGTGGCTTTATTTCTGATGGATTGATTCTGGAAGTACATTGAAGACAATGCTACAGGGATATGGTAATATTCCCATTTTCATTCTTCCAAAAAGTGGAAACAGAAAAACATTTCATTTTAGAATGTGAGGTCTTCAAAGCCAACAGGGAAAGTTATTCATTGCAGCTAGCGCTTGGATCTATTTAGCGAGGGGTTTGTCTAGAAACTGGGAGCATTTATTTTGAAGCTTCACAGAAAAAAGATTGAATACATCAAGAAGACGAAGAAGCAATCTGTCCCGTAAGCGATCTTTAGCCTCAAATTTCTTTCTTTTTTTTCTTTTCATTTTTCTTTTTGTCTGCTCTAAGCACTTTTCGCACTTTTCTAAATAGTCTCTTAGCGCAAAAAACTTAAACTCTTCTCTTGTACACCCGGTTGAGGTCGACTTCTAGTCTTATCACCCCCATAAGAAGTTCCAGTGACGACGCTTGGCTTAAGACCATTCTTTGAGGGACTTAATTGTTCAAATTAGAATTTATCTACCTACCAAATACCCTCTTAATTGAATTGAGAAGCCATGAGACCTTCAGTAGTTCTGATCAGAGCACCATCAAATTAATCCAAGGGCTAGATGAACACCTGAAGCAAAATTCTAGTTAATGCCTCTTTGGAAGCAACTTCGAAATATTACTGGTTTCCTAGAGCTTCGACAACGATCTCACTCCAGAATCTGTGAGTAGACATCTTGCAACCAACAACACCAAATATGACACCACCCTATATTACATTTGATCCACCTTCCCGCACACCTGCACTTAAAGAAGCCATCCTTGGATTTCTTATTCTCCTCACTTTCGATATGTTCTTCCAAGAGTTGTTCTAAAGTTTTTGTAGGCATCATGGTCACTTAGTTTTTTGGGATAATAACTTCATTACCCCTACTCATACCAAACGTTCTAAGATATAGTAGAAAATTACAGTAATGACCAGTAACACCAGTTGCGTAGTTTCAAATATATTGATCCAATCCATGTCTCAACAACTTAAGAGTCATGCCACTTACCTGGAAACATCCAGTATAAACCAACAATTGTCGACTGCCTTTAGCATGAATTGCAACTACTACAGACTCCGAGGGAACTGTTTGTTTGTGCAATTCGAAGTGGAACTTCATGGCATCCGCAACTTACGTTTGCTGCCATTCTGTGGGTAGGGCGTTACAGGTTTTCTTCCACCACCTCTAAGCTTATCTGCAACTCCCATTCGAGCTTTTTTCTCTGAATCTTGTCTGCATCTCCCAAGAAGCTGCCCCACTCCCCAAGTACTCTTTCAATGGATTACCTGCCAATCCCAGAATAAACTTGACCCAACGTAGTGCCGACTTTGACCCATGAAGTCATGGACTTGATGTCGACATGAACGTTGTCGAAGTTCATGAGATCCTCCCATGAGGCATTTACAGCCTAAGACTAGGCCATTGCAGGATTGTCATTCATGGCGTTAATGCCCTCTGAATTGAATATCATTTCTTTCATTTTCAACAATTTTTTACTTAGTTAAATCTTGAAATAAAATTCGCATCATGTAATAAACCATTATTCAAAATGTATGAACATAGAGATCAAAGTGCAAGTTAAAACTTGAATAAGAAACTCAAAGTGCAAGTTAAAACTTGAATAAGAAACTCTTGTAAACTTGAATTGAATTGAATATTGTTTAAAAGAGTTTCTTCTTTCAGTTTTGCAGTTTTATCTCTATGTTCATATATTTTGAATAATGGTTGTTCATATATTTTGAATAATTTTTTATGTGATGTGAATTTTATTTCAAGATTAACTAAGTAAAAAATTGTTAAAAAGAAATTAAACATTGGTTCACTCTTTCCCACTGTTTCCAAAAACTCGTATAAATTGAAAATACAAGAACATAATTGTATATTTTAACTTTGTATAGTTAACTATTGCAAACAAATTCTTAATAAAAAACAAAAAATATGCAATGGCACACACACATTTAACACATATTTTACCTTGGAAACTCAAAACTGAGAAAACCAATTTTATTTTTTAGTATATCCTATCTTTACAATGTTACAATAAAACATGTATATCCCATGCAATCCATAAACCTCCAATTGAATAACCATGGATGAGAAGAAAACCACACTCCCTTAACCAAAATGACAAAAGCATGTGCTGAACCACCATGTGCAACAAGACTGCTAAAAGTGAAAACCATGTGTCTAAAACTTCCAAAAATAAATGCAAAAAACCATCCACCATTTGTTTGTTTGTTTGCTGTTTTTTTTTTTTTTTTAAGGGGTTTTGACCACCCTATTACCCCTCTGTTGCACTCAATGCATATGCATCGTGCATAGCACTAATGGTGCAAAAAATATTACACATACACAATATTCTCCCACTTGTTGTTTTCTTTACATACAAGGGGTCACAAGAGTACATCATCAACAATTTAGGGCACCAATTCCTATTGTCTTTCTAAGTCAAGGGAGTTTCTTAGTGGCCATAAATTTTGTTAATGAATGTGCAACATTCTTCAAGATGTCCACCTTCACCAACAACATATTCTTGTCTTTAGCCATGTGTCTCACAAAGTGGTATTGAACATCAATATGATATTTTTAGAATGATAAGTTGGATTCTTTGCTAGGAAGGTTGCACTCTAACTATCAAAACCTATCATTATAGTTTTCTATACCAACCTAATACCTAAACACAATATTTGCAACCATATTTCTTCCTTGCATGCATGAGTGGCTACCATGTATTCAAGTTTTGTAGTTGTGAGTGCCACTATAGATCGTTTCTTGCTCATTCGACTAATTACTCTTTCAAATAGGTTAAATACATACCCACTTGTATATTTTTGTGATCTGTACCTCTAGCCTAGTACACATCAACAAAACCATGTATTTCTGTAACCATACTCCGATCCCCTATTCCTATCTGGGTCTATGGGAGGTGTTACCTATTTGTTTTGGCCCAACTTCCAAGGTTTGTTATGGAGGTGGGGTCATACGAACTCATTTTCGCAAAGTTAGCAAAACTAAATTTTGATACCACCATTGAGTTTAGCTTGTTGAGAGCTTTCTGATAGAACCAATTTTAACTTAATTCAGGTTCTGGATAAAAATTTATGCCTGATTAAAGTTTTCCAATAAGAGGGATCCACGTTGGTATGTGGGTCTCCACATGGCACCCATATGACCCTTGCTTGGCCCTCAATCGATATTGGCTATTGACCTCGACTGTGCATATATTTCGCCCGATTAACTAGCACAAAGTTGAACACCAATTCCATGAGCGAAAAGATGATATCACTCTCCACATACATGGGCCAATTAGAGTGATTTTGCCCCATTGTATAATATTTTTTCCTTCTTGGTCTCCTTGGTAGCACAATCATAACTAATAGTGCCACACAAATACTTGAAAACCCTCTTTACTATTGCCTAATGCTCCTTCCCTCATTTTGACATATATGTACTCAACGCTTCCCTTACATGTACAATGTCTAGTCTAGTGTGGACCATTACATCATCAAACTACTAACCACACTAGCATATAGAAAAGGAGACACACCCTCTTCCTCTTCTTATGTCCTGGAACTCTAATTAGTAGATAACTTTACACCTAAAAGAATAGAGACCTTTAACAATTTATGTTCCTACATATTAAACTGCTACAATATTATCTCAACATACTTCCTCTAGTTTAATTAGAGTTTCATGATTTCCTAATCTATTTTAATTTCCATTCCCAAAATGAAATTTGTAGCACCAAGATCCTTCATGTCAAATTTGGAGGAAAACCAAGTTTTCACATATTGGATGATTTCCTTGTTTTTTCCAGTTGTTTCGCACCTAATATGTTAGGGTTAGTGTGCACGAATATTAACTTTCATGGGGAGTCTAAGATACCTCTTATAGGATAAAAACCAAGAGTCATCCAGATATGTATTTATGTGTATCATATTCTTAATTGAATGTATTTCATGATTATCTAATCTGCTATTTGAATTTTCATGACTGTTTTAACATGGTATCAAAGCACGTTTGTAATAATTTACCCTCTGTCACTCAGATTTGGAATTCTGAACCCTATGTCAGTTAGATTTGGGATGGACTCTCTGCCTATAGTCCTAGAATAGAAAAAATGGACAAGCACACATGAGGATTTTGAAGAAATGATTGACCTAGTTTATGCATTCAACTTGAAGGTCTGTCTTTCTTTTGGTGTAGCTTTGACTCTGCTCACACTGTCAGTCCCTTAGTCTCCTGAAGGTGCTCTGTCAACGGACCCTCACTGTAGAAATGCTCATACACTTCTAGTTATACTTGACATGTATGAACTGTAAGGTATATGAAATGTTATAGACTTGACTTGCATGGATTGTAACGTTCTTTTCTCTTGTAGCTCTATGTGATGAGAAGGATGAGAGTAACAAGAGTAGTTCATTTTTGTTTTTTTTAGTTCAAGGGTTCAAATTTCACGGCTGCATTTCTTTTTTTATGTTCTTTCCCTGCAACAAGATTTAATCTCTATGAGAATATTTTTTTAGCCTGTAAAAATACATGAAAACTATAGTCCATGCTTGAATTTGGTAGTTACATTCTGCGTGGTTGGCTTAGTAGGGTTCATTATGTTGTTTATTTTAATTTTAGGGCGAATCGTTTGTGGCTTCTAAGAAGTTACTAACACAACGTTTGGTGACCAGGTGAGTGAATAGCCTTCTAGGGCCACTTGAACCCTTGACTCAAGAAACTAGAACTAATGTAGTGAGATTTTGATCATAAATTTCCACATCCGCACTTTGTATTGACAAAGGATAGTTCTTTGCACATGAAGCCTCTGCCTGTATTTCTTGAGGGTTTACTATCAAATTTTCTAGTGATTCAATAACTTGCTCCACTGAATGTGCTGCAGTCTCTTGACACCTATTTTCAAAATCTTTGATTTTGTAATAGGCTAAAAAATCTCTCACCCCTGTCATGCCTAGCCACACCCAAATTGGTTATTAGTATCTTGTTTTCATCTGTTCTATGATCTTGTTTTTGTTTACTGCCATGACCAAAAGGGGAGGACCACTAAGATATTTTTCATGACACTGCATCCATGATATGAAAGAAACAAATGCACATGTTATGATCGTGCATGATTTTCACGGGACATCATTTTGATGGTTTAGTAATGTTTGGATTGGCCACACCTCTGTTGTATTTATTTTTCCACCTCTGCAATCACAACACATGTGTTAGTCAACAATTTTATGATGCACATCGTTAATGATATAATGTACTCAAAACTATGAATATTATGTTAAGAGATTATATTATGGGAAGTGATTGTGTTGCAAAGATGGTAATATATATGCTACAAAACATTGTATTGCAAATGATCAAATTGTTAGGGGTTGTTGTTGCCATATCACAAAGTCTATGGAATTACAAGGTTTATGGATTAATATTTCGGTGCAATTCTATGGTTGTAAGTGCTCCATGTCTTAACTATTGCATTGTATGAAAGTTATATGCGCTGAAAGGTTCACCACTAAGTATCACGATATATTATGGGACTCGTTATAGTAATTCATATGCATTTATGTGGTACAAAGTATGGTTAAATGTATTGGTCTTTGTGCACTCCACATCAATGTGGGACCTTTGTTGAGTTGGATAGAAAGACATAAATATTTTGTGTTCCACAAGGTGTTGATATGATTCATTGGATAATAGTTGCTAATATATAATGCTTGATGTCATGGAAAATGATTGCATTTACATTTGGAACCCACCATTCAACGTTGAAATGACTTAGTTGTATGTTATAGTTCTTGCATGTGGTATGGGTAAATTTTGAGTTTCAATCAATTAACAAACCTGAATTTAATGCGTTATTGCATGGCCTTGAGAATCACAAGCCTATCCTGCGACTTTAATGCTCCATTACAAACCCTATCAATGGTGAATATGTTTGGTGATTTTGATCCACGGTTTAGATAGACAAAATATTTTGGGTTTTACTCTTTGGTTTATGTAATTAAAGCTCATTTGAGAAATTTTACAGTTCACAAACAACCATAATTGCTAAGGGCGAGCTTCCAATTGGAAGTTAAGATTGTAGGAAGCTGGTTGCTCACCAATTTTAGACATTGATAAGGTAAATTCCTATGGTTGATTATGCATTTCACTGTGTTCTTTTAATTGATTAGCTGATTTCTCAATTCTTTCTCTTGCCTACCACTCCTTGTATCTCTCCTCATACCAGTGACCTTGTTGCCCCTATGAGCTATTCATTGCCATAATATTTCAACTTTCATGTTGGATTTTATTGTTTCTGAAGCTTAAGAAGGGTGCCTCCTACCATTGTTCTTAGAATTTGTACAAGATAGCCCCATTTCATCAGAATTCACTTAATTGAAATTTATTTAAAATCTTTTTGAAAGGGGAAAACCATTCTCTACAAATTTTCTGCTAAAAAACCTTTCTCCTGCAAATTCTATGATGAAAACCCCTATTTGCAGTTTCTATAATTAAACCTTCCTTGTTTTATTATAGGTTCATGTTAACGACTGCACTATTGATTTTATTTCACAAATTTTGTTTCAGAAAAAAGGGGGGAAATCCCATGACTATTACATGACAACTTGAAATTATTCCCCCATGGTCTTTTCGAAAATTTGTCTTTTGTTTCTCCCTATTTCCCCTATGCAAAAAACAAGAAAATATACATATATGGTGAAAATGTTTCCCCCAAAAACTTGCATGCAACCTTTCGATAGTTTAAGGGACTCTTCCCTTGGGTCAATGATAAAGTTTTTTGTAGTATCCTCATGTCCTCACTTGCTGAAGCAAAGAATTTGAAATATATGCATATATCATAGCTTTTTGATGGAAAACTCACGTTGTATCTGCCTCATTTCATATAGGGTTAAGAACCTTATATGCGAATTTCCTTTTTCTACCTCTTATTGTTAAAGCCCTTCCATGTTGTGTCCTTTATTGTTATCATTGGCATTGCCTTTTTGAAAATTAAATTTAAAACCCTGTGCAATGACCAAACCCTAATTCAAAACCTAATCCTATTTTGGAAAGAAAAGGGAGAAAATAAAAGGGAAATCTACTATGAAAATTCTCCATTATAGAAACAAACTGAAGACTGTAAAAATAAAAGATCAGTTTCAAATTCATTTGAAACTAGACCATTATGGAGTATTAAATGTATGTCCTTATCCAACAAGTGAAATAAGCACTTTGTCTCTTAAAAATAGATTGTTATGTGGCATTACAGGTTCTAATTTTGGATTTGAACTACCTCTCTCGTACATTCCATTTCACCCATTATGAATCTTATTTCTATTTTATTCATCTCCCAGGCATATGAGAAATGACTGGTTTTTGATAGAATACAATAGATTTGTAGTGATTTTAAAGTGAAATGAGTAGTTTTGGGTTTACTTGTCTTGCAATTATGAATAATGATTTTGATTATTTACATCGATGAGCTCAAGTTCTCAAGAATAGGGTAGAGGCCAAGGAAGAAGGAATAGACCTCCAGGCTGGTGGGATTGTGGCAGAAACAAAAATATCCACTTTTCTGTCCATTTTAATGCTTTAATGAATTCCATTAGATGGTCATCATGGGTCATCTTAACTTATGGTATCCAAATGTGTCATATATTCCTCCTATCTATAAAATCAGTTCAAATCCATCTCTTAGACCTCATCCCAACATCCAGGAACTGCTAGAGCCCCAACCTACCAATGAACTAGTAATTGTTCGTGATCGTTGGAATCCCATTTAGAATTTTCCTGAATGTGAAAACAATGAATGGGGTACTATCCCAAGGTTCCACTTCTTGTTTCTAGTTCTCACTTAGCTACACATGTCCCCTCTTCACCTTCTCGAGGACCTGATTTTAATATGCATTCGAAGGGAATCTCCTCTCCTACCATTACGAGTGATGTTTGCGATTGGTCTACCACTCCCTCAACTATCATATTTGTTGGACCTCATCCTTTGTCCACTTCCTCTTCCCATACTTGTTCTGCAAATAAACTTGGTCACAATGCCACTCTAGAATCAACGCTATATCCCATAGCTTCTGTTTCAGAAGGCATTAGATATCAAAATGATTAGATGCAATGGAGCCTCACTTCTCCATGGAACAATTTCCCATAGGCTCTAAGAATAATTCATCTCCTTTTGCATACAAGTTACGATACAAATATTGGATGTTTGACAGGGGTATTTGACAAGTATTTGATGGTGCTGGTTTTTGATGATGCAAAATTGGATGTTGGATATTTGGAGATAAATGTTTTGATGGTTCATCTTTTGATAATTCACATTGAGAAGGTGCTTTTTTTGGTTGGAATATTTTGGTGTTTTGTTTTGACATGTTAGCCTCATGGTTCCATGATTTTGACTTTATGATTGGGTATATGCAAATTTTTAGACATGATTATCAGTATGGGCCTCGACATATATCTAATATTATGTTGATTTCCCGATGGGAACCTTTATGTGATGCATGAATATTTTTATATACAGGCTATCATGCATTTAATTTATTATGTTGATTATGAAGTCAATAACTTATAGATGTGGGCCCTCCCCTTTTCGTGGCATTTCCTATTTTTAAGGAGCCCAACCTTATTTGTCTTACCTTTAAATAGTTAAGCCTAAATATATTTTAAATACCCATTCTTTAAATTAAATAAAAAATTATCAAACTGTTTTAAGAAGTTATGAATATAAATTCAAGCTGGAAAAGGAACACAAGATCCCTGACATAGCAACACCGTTGGTATAGTTTCATTCTTTAGCTGGGTTATCATTTTTTTTCTTATGTTTGGATATTTGTGACTTACCTACATTGATCTGCAGGGATTTTTTTAAATAGAAGCATTGATAGAGGTCAATAATATCTCTTTCTATTAGTGGTATCATAAATTTTAGTTACTAATGATTTTTATCTACAACAGTTTTTTGTCAATACTAATGTTGGATATGTTCACATTATGGCTAATGTGTTGTCCTTTATGGAAACCTCATCGATAAAGATGTACTTGATGTCAACATTATCATGACTATGGAACTAATGTAGATTGGTCTAGATGTTACAAATGATGTGGACAGAGAAATGGAAAATGGATGACAATTTAATGAAGTTTAAGAAAATATACATAGTTCCTATGAAGAAGGGTTGCATACATACGCATGTCCTATGAGTAAAATTCACGTACAAAATCCGAACCATGGTAGTTTATATACCAAGAGTCATTACCATGGTATTGGGCAATAGTAATGGCTGCGAAAATGTTTATTTGATCTTGTCAAAGAATACTAACGACATTACCAAGGGATTTACCTAAGGTATTGGCTAAGGCAAAAGCTATATAAGGAGATGGAGATCAAAGTGTTATGTGTGAAAGTAATGGATTTTTAATGAATGATTTGATCTGGAATATATGTGCATCAAAGAGCGTGAATGAGGCTCATATATGATAGATTTGAAATGAATACTCATTGCTTGTTCTATTTATGTTTGTAGATAACAATGTTAGATTTATGATGATGGTATGATTTCCATATAATGATGTATGACTATAATAGTTTGTGTGCCAAGATTTGGGTTCTACATATGTTGGATGCAATGAAGCCATGATTCAATAATTTAAGATATATACGCTAGTTTTCTTCTGGTTAACTGCCTATATACGCAGATGTGGTTCATTGCTGTCGCATATAAATCCTATGATAATTTATTCAATATGTTGAAATATATACATGAGTCTTATGCATGGTAGTCACGTACATATGACAATATGTTTCATGGATGTCCCATATATGTTATAGGGTTTACAATGAGACTTGATGATGACATTTGATGAGTTATGCTTTGTTTGTTGCTGTCTGTTATCACTTAAGAATTCTAATGCCAAAATTTCTCATACTAGCTTGATGACAAAGGTCAGTGCTAGTCTAAGTTTATTTTTTTTGTTTTTTACTTAGAGTCTAAGTCTTAGGGGTCTTGAGTCAAGTATGCATTCTCCTTCATCACTGTTCATTCTCATTCATCACCGGTCTCATAGCCATGTGTCAGTTTAGTTTAAAAAATTACTATGTACCACAAAGCCTTTTATGTGATTTCGTATCGCATGTAACCATCCTGAAGTGTTTTCGCAGTGCATTAATCCTTTTTGACATTTTCGCAGCGCAAAAGTCCTTTAGGTGATTTCGCAGCGCGAAAGTCCATTAGGTGATTTCTCAGCACAATACGTTATTAGGTGATTTCGCAGCGCATAATTCAAAATTTACATTGACCGCGCTGCGAAATCGGAGATTCGTGCATTCCGCAGCAAATCTTTCCCAACTGTCAAATCTGTCAAGCTAATCTATGGCTGCATCATTCATTGTTAGTTTGTGCACTCCATATATCACGTCCAACCGCTTATCTCCATTATTACAACCACCAGGTACGTTGATACACACGGAATACAAGTTCCAAGGAAAGCCAGGTATGCACAATATTAATGATGATTGTAAGCCTTGCATGAGAAACAAATCTGCAAGATTTCAATTTGAAAAAACATTGTCATCAAGCAAGGCAGCTATCAGGCGAGGCAACAATTCAAGTGAGGCAGCTATCAGGCGAGGCAGCAATTCAAGTGAGGCAGCTATCAGGCGAGGCAGAGTTTGGATTTTGAGCAGTGCTAGCATTTCTAGCCTCCATTACACTGAATCTTCATTTAGGGATCGACAGAAAGGAAAGATCACAGATCAGGAAAATGTATGAGAAACGAGCCTGAAGGTTTAGACATAACCTTGAAGAACAGAGAAGTCGAGCATGCATTTAAACAAGCTGGATGTTGGAATTTTTGCAAGAAGCTTCAGGGAGGTCATGCACAAGTTACTAAGGAATTTGCATTGAATTTCACAGGACTAAACTCAAAGGTTGGCATGTTGGAATTGCAGGTCTCACCAGACATGATATCCACAGTTACAAAAATTCCAAGAGGGCAAGAAAATTGGTTCAAGAATTTCAAATTTGACATGAACCCATGCAAAGAATTTCTAAAGCAGGAGTTCATTAACTCAGATTTGAGCAAGTCTATTCCTAGAAGTTATGTTAAAGAATCATATGCCCAATTGCTTACTTGTATATAGAAGTATCTGACCTGTGAAGGGAGATATAACAAAGTGTATTCATACCATTTTAAACTTCTGTTGCATTTCACAGGGAAAACATCTATTGATCTACCTTTTTACTTATTTCGCAGCTTAAGTAAAATGTGTGACAAGGTACAACTGAGAAAAGAAGCCTGTGAGACTTCATTGTTCCACCATGGCTTGGTTAAATTGATTGTTCTACATGAACTCCAGAGGGTAGGCAGAGACTGGGACACATTTATATTCATGTCCGGTTTCAAAAGCAAGACCGGTCTCAGCCCTCAAGCTGCAAAAGAACCTTCAACAACAACCGGTCCTCAAGCAGAAACAAGAGCCAAGAGGATTTCAAAGTTAAAAGCAAGGAAACAAGTTGGAGAGTCTACCAAGCCACTGACTATTCAGGATACACCCCAAAAGTCAATTAAAGAGAAAACTCAAGAGAAAGAAACTGCACATGAATCAAGCACAGGTGGAGGAGTTAAAAGAAGAAGAACTAGGAGCCAGGTGGCTAAAGAAAAAGGTAAGTCAGTGAGTATTGAATAAAGCCCTGTTTCAAAGGGAGACTTAAATGATTTATTGCAAGCAATTGACATTGAAGAGTCCCCACTAGTTCAAGTTGAGTTGATACAGTCAGGAAAAGAGGAGGCTAAGAAGGTCAAAGCCTCAAAGAAACTCAAGTTTGATGATCAAGTTGATCAATTTGTTTTTAAGCCTAGGAGACCCATAAAAAGGAAGTTCAAACAAGTACAGGAGGTACCATCAAGATCTGATGAATCAGGGGAGGTGACACGACTTCATGAAAGAAAGGATAAAGGCAAAACAGTTGCCACTCAAGAAGAAGGTAGTGTGGAAGACTTGAAAAGGAGATTGGAATCTGCCAACTTTGAAATTGCTAGATTGAAGAAAGCTGCTAGGAAATTTGCAGCTAAGGAGGCTTATTTCAACCAAATGTAAGCTCGATGGGAGGACCAAACATTTCAAATTCCTGACGTGGTTGATTTTAATGTTCAATTCTGTAGCTGGACTACTCCTGCAATAAAAGAAGCTCAATTTATCAGAAAAGTCAATACAAACCTTAGGTTTGGGATCAAAGTAATGAAGAAACAAATTGAAGACTTAAAGATACAATTGAACCAACAAAAAGAATCTCCATAAAGAAATCTCACTTCAAGTAAGGATATGTTTCAAAGTTTTGATGGTTTTGCTTGGTATAATCTTTTCAAACATTCCCATTCAATTTTGGAAGGTCTTGGAATAGTTGAAAGAATGTTTAAACAACAAAGTGCTCAAATAGCAAAGTTTTGGGTTGAAACTGTGATTTTTGAAACAACTCAGCAGTTTCGTAGCGCGCTACGAAACTGCTAAAGGTGATGACTAGATCTCAGAAGTTTCGTAGCGCGCTACGAAACTGCTGAAGCTAAACAATTCAATATCAATCAACCGGTTTTGAAACATAAGCGGGATTTTTGAAAGGGGAATATATACAAGGCATCATCTGAAGCTATAAACATTCAACCAGGTCAAGACAGGTGGAGAAAATATGGATTCGATTCCAACTTTAAATTTTTGTCATAAAGTGATTACATTTACCACAGTTCAAGATAGGTCAAAACAGCTTGAAAGAGTTTTTGCCTTTACACATAAAAGAGGTGGACAACACATCAAGGACGTGGCCATCTGTTACATTTTGGATAATCAAGGATAAAGGATATGCTTCTTTGGTTCGAAAATTTTGAGGCAAACTAAAGACCGATGAGCAAGGATAGTTTCCTATGTTTCAGGGAAATGGAGAAGATGTAACATTGAAGACCAGCATGGAGTTTTGAACATTCATCATAGCCAAACTAAAAAGGGACCATCTACCAAAGAACGAGAATGTTTGTAATCAAGGCTATTATTAGTATAATAAGGAGTTAGACTCCTACTTGCTTTAAATCTTTTAATAGGCAGTTAAAAGTTGAACAAGTGTCATTAGAAATAGATTTCGAGTTCCCCTCAGGTTTGAGGAGGAATATCAGTTAGGTAGAAGAACTTTATAAATAGGAGAAAGGGAAATGTAATCTGGGTTGGAAGTTTATGTAAAAAAGCTCTGTTGTCAAGCTTATGTAAAGACTCTGTTTATTTGGTAATACAATAAATGGCTTCTACCGCTCAAGAATCATAGTGACTTCAATGTATGAATTCCTCTTGTTGTCTTTCATGTTGTATACAGTATTATGAGTACTTGATTACTTAGAAATCACTTGTAGTGTTCTAATTTCCTTCATATGCTCAAATACTATCCCTTTGTGTCTGCTGTACTTTATCTATATTGAAGTCTGAAAGCCTTGATTTTATTGCAAAGATAATTCACTGTTAATGCTAAATGACATATGACTCCATGAGCCCAATGGATGCTTGTTAATTTAGATTTTACCAGTCTCATTCCTATTTGTTTTATAAAGAGTTAGCCATCTCAACTATAATCACAAACCTTAAATCCTTTGAGAGAGCCCTCTCAGGCTAAGGAGGCGAAGTCTTAGCTGAAAGATTGGTCTGAAACAGTTACTTGAAGTCTTCCTAGTCTGTAGCCTTCCAGGCCCTGATTTTGAGATAACACTGTCTATCAATGATGTCTCTAACTTGATGATCTATGTCTGATAGTGTTGATTTGGTTGAATATGGAATGGAATATTGATTGCTGATGATTCTACAATGTGGTATCAATGATTTGTGATTGGTTCAATAATCTATGTATGGTTCAATGGTTGATTTAGTGTTACAATGATCCAATGATTCAATGATCAATATTATGAGATCTGTATGCGGGTCTGATATAGAGGAAGCGGGTATACACGTGGGTATGCTTTAGAACAATAACATATACATTATAAAGTAAATATGATCCGGGTTTGCAGTGGCAACACTTTCTTTCTATGATGGTAAACAATGTATGACTTGGTATATTTATGAGTGGTTATGCATTGGCATGATATGGTTATGATGATATGGATTGGTTTTATATGGTTGAAATAGTTGGTTGAGGTTCAATTTGGTGATTATTTTGCTGATGATACAATGATTTAGTTGGTTCTATGATTGCAGTTGAGTTTCAGTATTCAGTTTGGTATTGAGCATAACGTTGGGTGTGGGTCCAATTTGAAAATATGATGAAAGGTGGCCTACATGTTTTGATTTTTTGAGTCAGGTGGATCCATATGAAATATTATGAAACGTGGTCCACAAAGAGATGTTGAGGGTTAGAGCCTTCAGTAAGGGAGTCAGAGCTTCCTTTCAGTGGTAGTTGGTAACATTGTTTAGGGGGTAGGTGCTCCCTTCCAGTAGGATCCAATAATGAGATTAGGGGGTTGTATCTCCCTTCCAGTAGGTGATGGAGAACGAGTGGAGGTTGTAGGTTCCTACAGGTGGGTGCTTGCGTGCTAGTAAGAGTCTGCACTAGTAAAAGGTGTGATGAAGTTTTATTAATAATAAAAGAAGAAGACAAATACGACGGTAGTGGTGGTTTTTCTCCCACATTGGGTTCCACCTAAAATATTTGTGTTCATGTGTGTTGATATGTTTCCTACGTGTTGATAATTTATTTTCTCTTTACTGCTCTTGCTTTCTTCTTAATAAATGAATAATGAAAGAATGATGCACTGGTTAATGATAAAAAATTGATCGAACATATGAAGAGTTAGTTAACTCGATATACACAGTTTTAATTCACTAAAGTTTCCTACACACGCTGGTTTCATAAATGAAAGAAGCGTACATAATTCTAAATGTTAAATTGAAAGGTTAAGTGAATTAAAAATACTGATTCATCCCCCCCAACCATTTAGTATTTTTCATAACAATTGGTATCAGAGCAGGTCACTCCAATAGAAGCTTAATCGCTTGAGAGTGGATTAGGGACAATGGGAAAGAAGTAGAAGAAAAAGGCAACACAAAGGAAGAGGTCAAGCCAAGAAAGAAGTGGCAGTAATGTATTTGATGCCATGGCAATATTTGCATTTACAAATCCAGGAAAATCAACAATAGAACAAGGAAAGTCAGATATGATGGGCAAAAAAGGTATGTTTGTAATTAATGATGCTAACTATCAAGAATGGAAAGAAAAGACAAAGTCTAAGCTAATGGAACTTGGATCTGATGTTGGGATTTAGTATGTAATGGCCACACTAAAACTTCCCCATCAGGTGAAGATTTTCAAAAGAATAATAAAGCAATAAGTGTTATCTTTTGTAGCTTTACTCATTAAGTATTCGAAAAGGTCATGCATTATGGAATTGCAAAGGAAGTATGGGATAATTAGGAGGCAATCCATGAAGGAAAAAACAAAGGAAGATTGTTCATCAAGAGAACCAACAAATGGATTTACTGATTTAGAAGAAGATAAGTTAGGAGAAACACTTAATCTTAGAAGAAAACTTGTTTTTTCTTTGAAGAGGACTAACAATCTTAAGGATAAGTTGCATGCATATGAGACTATAACCTGTATGGGCGCAATTTCATCAGTCTATGCATGTTGTGCCTCCTGCTGTACCTGTTCCTGCTGTAACTCCTTGTATCATCTGTGCATCTCCTGTTCTTCCTTCACGCGATCCTCTTGTCGTGCTGTTGCCTCATAGCCTCAGTATCCAAAGCTTCTTCCATCACAAATGGATCTGCTTGAACTTGTGACTTTGCTCCACCTCTACGCTGTCAACAACTGTTGTGGGGAAAAATGCCTATTTAGGACGATCCTATCCACCTAAGGTGTGATAGCGCCTTAGCAACAAACGAATGCAGCTATCATGATTTCTTCCTTTATGAAATATGAAAGAGAGGAGATCGGCAGACTTACCGTTATCTTCCGGTTGTCCCTCGAACTAGATCCTCTTCTCTTTGTGTGTCCACAGCTACTTGCCTCCTCGCTCGATCAAGAGAACAACTAATTGAATCCCGCGAGATCACAAGAGAACAACTACCTGTGACAAGAGAACAACTACTTGCAACAAGAGAAGAACACAATACAAAGGCAAATATACATATTCATAAATGATTCAGGATTAGAAGTAAATCAAATATACTAATGCAATTACACAAAATACACCAGCATATAGGAAAGAATCAAGATAGCTTTATTGAAAGTAATAGTGTTCAGGAAGAGATACAACCCATAGGGCTCCAACCCAGCATCTCCTTCCCAGCAGAATGGACTTCCTTCTTCAACTCCTTTCAAAGCATAACACACCCAATGTTTCTAGCCACAAACCAACAACAATTCTTTGCAAATACTAAATTCCAGCCCCCTTAGACCTCATGAGAGAGATCTATATATAGGAGTTTTGGAGAAAGGATGAGTCAGCTTGAGGCTGGCATGAAGCTGACTAGTGTCCTCTCCCACTTCAGTTCTTGAGTCCACTTGGAGGTTCTTGCTTCCACTTGGAGATTTGGAACCTCTTACTCATCACCAGTCGAATTCCTTGATCCAAGTGTCATTTTGGAAGCTTCCTGGGCATTGACACCTTGAGGAATGACTCTGCCACATGTCCAAACTCGCCCAGCGCAGGTAGCCTTCTTTGCAGTTGACATTCAACGCAGGTAGACAGTGGAGCACTTGACATTCAGCGCAGATGCTCAGTGGAGCAGTTGACATGATCCAGAATTGCCTTGTTTTTGAGTGTTTTCAGGTGGAGAACTTTTGTTAAGTGTTGTGGTTTGCTGGCCTTGTTCCTCTAGGGGTAGGAACAACATGTTTAGGGACTTTGGATCCCTTGATTATTGACATTTCATGCTCAGTGATGCAAGGCACAAAAATTTCTATAACAGTTGCCCCCTAAAGTATGAGGCCGTTTATCGGGTGAAATGCTTTATCCAGGAGGGTCCGAAGTTCATCCATCTGCTAGGAGGAGACCTGTAATAAAATACAATACAATACATTATGATTCATACTGCTTTCATGATCTAGCTGAGGCGGGCATTCCCATGCTCAGCTTTATAAATTCATTTTGGTACATAGAACAGACGATCGTCTGATGGTAGACTGATAATTTTGGTGAAAATTATCATCCTTTGAGTAGGATGATCATCTGCTGCAATGATGTACATGTCAAATGTCTTTATTTTTCCTGAATATATATCGCAGCCCGGATGGATGAAACTAGATCCAGGGTCTTCAAACTTGTTCGATCTTCACTCTAAGTACAAGTCGATCCATGTGAGAATTGCGCTGAAGTCGAACATGGAAAGACATCGCTTGATTACCAGTCAATGATGTAAACCGTTAACAAGCGCGAGAGGAATCACCGATAATGATAATGACCCTCAAGGTACTGCAGTACAATTCACGTGGTGTGAATAAAGGACTTGGCGTCGAACACCACGCAAAATCTTCTGGTCGAAGGTCATTGATGTATACCTGTCGCCGGAAGTGAGAAACTTGCCATTGAGGCATGCAAGCTTCAAAGTACTGAAGGGGTTGTTCCTAGATCAACTCCTTGGATAATGAGCTGATGTCGACAAGGAGCGATCCATCAAAGGAGGGCCTTAATGAATCCCACATCAGTGACACGGAACGGAGCTAATGATTTTAATGGAGGTGAAAACAATCTGTGACATATGATTCAGGGTGGCGGTCATGAATGGATGAAGGATAATGTATGGCAGTGGATGGGACCCGGTTGAGTCTTTCTGAACGACTTCTCTTGAACATATGGCGACACTGATGCGATGGATCGGTAGCATTACCCCAAATATGGATGGTATGGCAAGACCATGGTGATGTGACCGGTGAATGAAACAACCCAACCCGAATGTGATACGGAGGAAAAGTGTCATGTTCAAGAGCGACCTGCTACCATCAAAGTTTTCTTGATCTTTCCCAATTTTTCCCCAGTCATTGCTGACCAGTACCTCTTTATTTTTGTCAAGCTTGAGGAGGATAACATATGCTTGTTCTATAACCTGCCCTTCGGGCAAGCCCATCGCTATGTTTTAACGAGCTTAGCGATAGGGAAACTCGTTCTCGTCTAAAGACAAGTTTGTCGCTATTTAATCATTTTAACGAGTCTAACGACAAGGATAACTCGGTCCTTTTCATTTTTAGAGAGTCTGAAAAGGTACATAAAGTTAACTCCAAAATTCCTTTTTCGTCATCTAATCCCTTAAGTCCGAAAAAGTATAAAACAATACAGAAGGGATGAATTTTCGATAACTTTAACGAGCCGAATAAAACAAGCGCTCGACCTTTTTGTGCAATAATCCCTCAGGTCCAAAAAGATTAAAATCTAGAGGAGGGATAGCTTTTCCGGTCCTTTAACGAGCTGGAAGGCCAAAACTCGGCAATCTTTTCATATTTTACGAGTCAGTTGAAAAGAGCTTAAAGAAGACTCGTCTTTTGAGGAATGAGTGATAAACAGGGATAGCAACTGATTCCAGGTACAGGTTGGAATTTTCCAATCACGACAGTGTCACAAGGATGGCTAGGTGAAATCACTCTTCGCAGTTGTTCCTCAAAATGGGTAAACAATCATATGGAGGTGAACGATCGCCCAAATGAAAGTGGAGGTGGCAGGTGCAAACACGACCAAGGCTTTTATGGCTGATAAATTTACGATCACAGCGGTTATTTACCGGGATAGGTTCATTTTTTAGTTAAAAATGAGCTTAAACTCTGGAGGAAACATTGCTCACTGCTTATATTTATTTTTTAACGAGCATGAAGACCGCGTTAAAACTTCTCGGATCTTGCGTTTATTTTTTAACGAGCATGAACTTTATGCTAAAACTGCTCGATTACCCAGTCATAAGATAAGAGTGTCTCATGAAAGATCCCATTTTTTATAGAGCTTGCGCCTTACCAAAGCTATGCTCACTCTCCTTTCTTTATGCAAGTTCGGAAACGGCTAATCCTACGAGTTTAAAGGGTTAGACCTACAGGTTTAAAGGGAGGACCTAAAAATTTAAAAAATAAATAGTCGCCCCTTGCTTGCACTCCAAAAGGTTTGCATGCCCCCAGGTATAAAGTACGATTTCAAGGTTACCTCTACTTCAATTCCATCGAAACTTTCGTTTCACCAGGAAAGGCTTACCTCTTTCAGGTTACCCAAAGATTGTCTCGTTAATCTTTCAAACAAAACACTTCCTTGGCAATGTCTACCGAAATAGACAGAGGTGAGTGACGACCCCCACCCTCTCACATAACTTTGACAAAAGAATATTATTCTAGAACAACCCCTCTTCCAACCACGGACGGGGTACGGACTAGTCATATTCTCCCGCGGAAACCTTACCCTATACCCAAAGTTTCCCTGCCGAAACAGGCCAGGATGCATGCCCCCTGGGTTCCAGTTATATCCTCCCGAATTACTCGCGCTCATCAGGAGGACGGCCCGTGGGTTGAGACACTTCTTGCATGAATAGACCATTTAGGGATGGCACATGACTATTTGCGATGTGTGATCCGGGAAACGAAAGTTGGTCCACGAGCTTGACCATTCTTCCTTCATGCGGAAAACACATTACTCTAAAGAGTGAGGAGACTACCGCTCCCATGCAATATATATAGTCTCGTCCAAGGAGTAGGTTATAATCCAAGGGTCCTTGAACGACCATCACGTTCATTTGAACGGTCTTCCCTTTCAATGTTATAGGCACATTGGGGAGGATCCCTAAAGGTCGACTGGTTCCTTTATCAAAACCTGATAGATTTCTCATCTCAGGTAAAAGCGCCGGCGAACCAAGCGCTTTCCAAGCAATAGAGGAAAGGATACTCACAGATGCCCCCTCATCAATGATAGTGCCAGCCATTACCATTCTGTATATTTGACAAATCATTCTGAATGGCACACTGGCTGGCAACCGGGGTCTGCCTAGTTGGTTCCAATCAAAGGACACAACCAGGTTGCTTGGTGGTGGGACCGAATATACGACCGGATAGCACTCTGATGAACTTCCTTCCTGCGACAAAGGAATGGTGGCATTGCCCCCTTGATCATCAGAGTCAGTGCTGATGAAGAGAACTTGGACGGTGTCGTCTGTATTCTCCTCTGTGATGGTGTCATTCGAAGATGGAGCCTCTGAAGGCAAAACCGGGTCAACTGCCGTATCAACCTTTTGACTTTCGTCAGGCATGGATCCAGACGGTTCTTCTTCAATGACAGGTGCTTCGGCTGACCATCTAAGTGGCTCAGCCGGATTCTCAACTAGTGAGGGACTTGGCAGGAGTTTTTGATATCCAGGAGGAAGATTCGCTCGTAAAATCGGACGATCTTCCAGAACTCTTTTTGCCTCATCTAAGAAGGAACAACGGTGGATGGCGTGATCGCCTTCACACAGTCTGCAGGGAAATTTAACTTTCCCATTCTGTCCTGGAGCTTCACTCCCACTAGTCGACGGTGAGCAGTCGACATGGCTATCAGAGGTCGATGCTCCCGAATTGTGCAAACGGGGGGACCAGTCTCTCAGTATCCACGGGATACAGGGACAATCTCTATGGAAGTGGTCTCCCCTGCATATGATGCATGGCGATTTAGGCCTTACAAGTGCGGTGTGTGGATTTTTGTTAGATGACATTTGTTTGCCCCTAGTCGCCTTAGGCTCCTTCTTTTTCTTTTCTTTCTTCTTCTTCTCCTTCTTCTCCTTAGGAACCCGATTTTTTGACCGACCAGTTCCGTCAAGCGAAGAGGAAGGAGGGGAGGAAGATGAAGTGGAAGGCTGGGAGGCAACTCTTGTCTGATCTAACTGTTGACTCGACTGTTCAGGAGTGGTGGTATTCTGAACGACATTGGTCGAAAAGAGCCAAACTAGTAGGCCAATTGTCAGTCCTGGAAGGGACAATGTGGCCATGTGGGGTGCACCAACATCTCCCCAAGAGGAGAAGGGACTAGGATTTCCACCCAAGGGAACTCCTTGGTTGATGTGCTCCATCTTTTCAACCTAAAGATCAACGCAGGATTAAAGGGTGATTGTTCCGTTTAAAATAAATTGTTAACGACGCTTTTAGACACAACTTGCTTTTTCAGTTTTAAAGAGTCGAGAAAAAGCTAAAGATGACTCTAGTCTCCTTCGATGTTTTAACGAGCCCGAAGTGAAAAATGCTCGGATGGACTTTTTCTGTTATAGAGTCTGAAAAAGGCCAAAAGGAACTGCTCTGGAGATCTAGGCAGAGGGTGTGCCAAACCTTTCGCAAAACCACAGAATACGTTTTACGGTACGGGTGGTCGATCTTCGTGAATGCTGTGTTCACTGCATTGCGATCAGTAAGGCGGCCGACACGGCTTCCTAAGGATAAAAGATATATGCCTATAGGGGTCTCCCAATATATACGCGACGGTACGTGGGAGCACAATCTATATTAGCGCCACCGACTCTCAGGAGGAATCACCCACCTTCTTCGAGATCGACAGTCACTATGTTTAACGACGCCGGAACACGTCTCTACCTAGACCTCTACGATGAGCGTTATGTTGCAAAGCGTTGTTAGGTTCATTCGATATATTTTAGGTTGATCTTTTTAAAGTTTGCCTTTCAAGGTTCACCACGAGATGTATGATACAAATTCATAAATGCAGTCTAAGATGATAAGCAAGCTTTACAATCTTTCAACTTTGAAAATCCTAGCTACTAAGGGAAAAGAGAGCGACTATCTTTTCTCAAAGAGCAATCAGCACACTCTAATGCACTTTTCCTAAATCCAACATGCAAACTTATCAAATGCAAAATGCACAATGCAGGTGTTTGTTTTCACTTTCTTAGTATAAATGCCTACAAAGAAAGCTTTTTGCACAATTTTGAATTTGCTTTTACAATGATCAAAATAAACAAGTTCACTTTCTTCGAAATCAACAAGGGTAGAAGAGATTACAATCACTTTGCGATTTTCGAAATAAAGACTCGTTTTGATACTTTGAAAAGAACAAATTCAAACCAATAAGCAAAAGTAACAGTATAATCAATCTGAACCAACAACCAATGAACTCTCTTCTAAGATCACTTTCAATTAGATCTGAATCAAAGGCTACAGAAAGACTACTTTACTCATGCAAAGGAAGACTGTAAATGACGCCACAAACACATAAAAACATTCACAATCTTTTTGTACAAAAAATGAGGCGGAATTCAGGCAAAGAAAAGGGTTATCAGACCAGCACCTATACTTGGTTAAAGGCTGCAAAAAACAGAGATCAAAACAGGGCAAAAAAGGACAAAGAACCCCAGCTACACAAGGCCACACTGGTTCAACGCAGGTAGGACACTGTCAGTTTGACATTCAGCGCAGGTAGCCCCTTCGGGACCTGCGTTGAAATGCAGACTGCCTTCACAGTGCCTGCGCTGGAGAGAGAAACTCTCGTTTCCCTCGGTTTCTGGGTCACAAAATGCTCAAAAATCAACTGTTTCAGGCCAAATCAGAAACACAAGCAAGGTATAAACAGAGGGATGCTTTGATAAGGTACTAAAGACTATCACAAGGATCAATCAAATCGTTTGTGGATCTAGTTTAAATCATAGACAAGTCCAACATACTGGATCAAAGCAACAACTTTTACTTTGCATCCGGGAAAGATACAGTTCAAGAGTTGCTGCCAAGTCTATGAAGTAAACAAATGACGGAAACACAAATGAAATGAATAAACAAGTTCTCCGCAGTGGAGTCGCCAATTTTTTGTGGGTAAAAATGCCTATTTAGGACGATCCTGTCCACCTAAGGTGTGATAGCGCCTTAGCAACAAACGAATGCAGCTATCATGATTTCTTCCTTTATGAAATATGAAAGAGAGGAGATCGGTAGACTTACCGTTATCTTCCGGTTGTCCCTCGAACTAGATCCTCTTCTCTTTGTGTGTCCACAGCTACTTGCCTCCTCACTCGATCAAGAGAACAACTACTTGAATCCCGTGAGATCACAAGAGAACAACTACCTGTGACAAGAGAACAACTACTTGCAACAAGAGAAGAACACAATACAAAGGCAAATATACATATTCATAAATGATTTAGGATTAGAAGTAAATCAAATATACTAATGCAATTACACAAAATACACCAACATATAGGAAAGAATCAAGATAGCTTTATTGAAAGTAACAGTGTTCAGGAAGAGATACAACCCATAGGGCTCCAACCCAGCATCTCCTTCCCAGCAGAATGGACTTCCTTCTTCAGCTCCTTTCAAAGCATAACACACCCAATGTTTCTAGCCACAAACCAACAACAATTCTTTGCAAATACTAAATTCTAGCCCCCTTAGACCTCATGAGAGAGATCTATATATAGGAGTTTTGGAGAAAGGATGAGTCAGCTTGAGGCTGGCATGAAGCTGACTAGTGTCCTCTCCCACTTCAGTTCTTGAGTCCACTTGGAGGTTCTTGCTTCCACTTGGAGATTTGGAACCTCTTACTCATCACCAGTCGAATTCCTTGATCCAAGTGTCATTTTGGAAGCTTCCTGGGCATTGACACCTTGAGGAATGACTCTGCCACATGTCCAAACTCGCCCAGCGCAGGTAGCCTTCTTTGCAGTTGAAATTCAACGCAGGTAGACAATGGAGCACTTGACATTCAGCGCAGATGCTCAGTGGAGCAGTTGACATGATCCAGAATTGCCTTGTTTTTGAGTGTTTTCAGGTGGAGAACTTTTGTTAAGTGCCGTGGTTTGCTGGCCTTGTTCCTCTAGGGGTAGGAACAACATGTTTAGGGACTTTGGATCCCTTGATTATTGAAATTTCATGCTCAGTGATGCAAGGCACAAAAATGTCTATAACAACAACCTTCCTCTTGCATGTGTCACATGCAGGTGTGCTACCTTGTGCTGCTGCTAATGGTGTTGCTCACTGTGATGCTGCTGCCATTTCATCTTGATATCCTTGTCCATGAACAACTTGATGTCTTCATGGATATGAAATTTCATAGACACTTGATCGACTGCATCCCCAGTTGTGTTTTGAACGGTGTCATCGAATCTGCTCTCCTGGAAGCCATTGTACATATGCTGCTGAGAGGTAGACGAACACTTGTGATACATGGAGACATAGCAACACTCATGACAAGAAATCTGTCAATAAAAAACCAAAACAAATTGGAGGAATGACATGTGACAAACCTGTGTGATTGTCTGTAAAGATTGCACAATTTTCACCAAGAGGTTGGGAGACTGACTGCCAAAACTATGCAAGGCACAGTCTGGGTTGTCGGGAGGCTGAATGACTGCTGGAATTGCACAATGCATAGTTCATCTTGGCTTGCTGGAGACTGAAACTGTGCAATGCATAATTTTAGTCAGCAGTGACACGCAACCAACAAACTGCATTGTGCAATTTTTGGGGCCAACAGGACACTACATCTAAGAATTGTGCAATGCGAGCCTAGAGGACAATGTTGGGCCAGACTTGCACAATTTCTGGAGGGAAGGCAGAGCCTTCACTTCCAGAAATGCACAATGCTAGCTAGCAAAGGCAAGGTCTGGGCTAAGGCGACCCAGACCTGCCGATGGGCGACTGAAAACATGAGAACTCTGAATGCATGGTGATACTAAGTGTAAACAAGAGTGAATGATCATGCATGAAAACAGTAAGTGTAGGATTTAGAAAACGGGAAAGCATGCATGTGTGTGAAGCGAGTTGCCGCAACGGCAACTGTCGGTACAAAAACAATGTCATGCATGCAGCAAGAGTGAGATGTGAACGAAAACTGAAATGCTGCTTCTACAACCTAACATACATTGAAACGACAGTAAGTGCTCATTGAAATCAAGTAGACAACACTCACACAAGCCAAAATACAAAAAGTGACAGAAACGCAACGCAAGACATGCAAAGCGGGCTTACCCCGAAACAACTGAGCTAAATGTGCCAATGACTCCTAGATGCAATGTGGGATGTTAGAGCTGCAAGGTCGATGTGAGGAATGAGCTCTGCAGCGTCCAGTTCATAAGTTTTTATAAAATCGAGGTTATGAAACGCATGCCACAAATATAGGAAAAATGACACTTGGCGTGAAGTTTCTGAAATGATCCTTGCATGTAACCTCCAGTTGCTAAAAATAGATCCCTAAATCTAGGGATGGATTTGCATGATGTAGTGGGAAAAGCAGTCCATGCATGCAAATTAGTTTTGCTCGATCCCAGAGGGAACCGGTCAACCTGAACGCACATGCATCGGCCTGAGAGACTGGGATGAAAATCTGTGATGTTCCTGGGCTGAGAAGAGCTGGCTGTCCCAGAGGGATTGCACAATTTCTGGGAGGAACATGTGATTGTTTCCCAGGATTAAGAAATTTATGGGCTGAGTAGCTGTCCTAGATTAGATTGCTCAATTTTCTCAAGGAAGCCCGGCTGACTGCATTGCACAATTTCTGGGCCCAACAGGCTGCCTGATTGATTTGTGCAATTTCTACTAGCTGCTAGGTTGGCTATCCCAAAGGGATTGCACACTTTCTGGGAGAATCAGTTGATTGTTGCCTTGAATTGCGTAATTTCTGGGCTGAGCAGCTGTCCTGGGATAAATTGCACAATTTTTGAGAGGAAGACTGTCAAGAAGAATTTCTCAATTCTGGAGCCCAGCTGGGTTTGCGCATTTCTGGAGGGAAGGCTATTTCCCCTATAGAATTGAGCAATTCTGAGAGGGAGTTGCTTAACCAACAATCGACACTAAGTTTGGAAAGTATCTTGTGAAGGAGGTGGAACAAAATTGCATACATAGGCTGACAAGACTCTATGAAATAGCTGAATCCTAGGTGCTTGACGATGCAAGACATGATGCTGAGGATGGTTGGTAGGGAGGCTCCAAAATGAAGTTAAGGAAAAATTTTGGAGGATGCTTGTAGCTGCTACAACACATGGTATGTTTGCAAGTTGTTTGAATGTTTGATTAATTCCATGATATGAGTATGTGTCAGTAAGATTGCATGAAGGAATGATATTGTTTTAAGATGGTTGTACTAACACATATGCGCTAAGACAACTGATATGCGCTTTAATGTAAGTGTGGGCTAGTTGTAATATTATGACTTATGACTATTAGTTGATTGTGATTCTTGGTAAATGGTCATTTCAATTAATAGATATGATGTCTTGATATTTGGAACATGTGGTTGATACTAACGCATATGTGCTAAGACAACTGATATGCGCTTTAATGTAAGTGTGGGCTAGTTGTAATATTATGACTTATGACTATTAGTTGATTGTGATTCCTGGTAAATGGTCATTTCAATTAATAGATATGATGTCTTGATATTTGGAACATGTGGTTGACATGTGTCAACGATTGTAGGGAACATGCTTTGTATTAGCATGACAAGGTAATAGTTGATGTGTTTATATAACTAACAATTGGGTGATGTGACAACACATAGTAAGAATCGATTGCAACAAGGTAAACATGTAAAATGAAGGAATTGGGTGAGAATTCCTTTGGGCTATGTTTAGAACCACAATTCCAAATGAATAAATGCTTCGCATACATGAAGTATTCTTAACCCTAGTCTTGTTTAAAATTATGTGGGTATGTGTTATATTCATGGACATGTATAATAGCTGGTGTCTAGTTATAACTAGATCTATCAAGGGAATTGGAGTCCCTTAAGAGATGGCATGGATGTGTTCAACTACAAGGCAACATGCTTGGCACAAAAAGGTAAGATATCTGGTATATTTCTATATTTGTTTATACATTGACAATTATGTGTTTATGGCAATATGATACAAGGAATTGCATGGAAAAAGACTACCATGAAATCTTGAAGAAGGCTCGGGCTAAGCTTCCCTCTGGAAGCACTAGGAACCCTGGGGATTGAGTCATGGTGTTTATTTCTAGTCTTATGATTTTCGTATTTTATGATTGGTTTGTGCTTGATTGCGGATTTTTTTTGGTCTGGGGCAAGGCCTTTCCAATTTGTTTGTGGTGTCATGTTGTTATTGGTGTTTCATGGATTTCTTCTTGTTTGTTTCTTGTACTTGCCTTTATGTTTTGAGGGTCTTGGGAATTGGTTGGGAAGGAGGAAGTTAATGGAGATCTGAGAGAGCTGTGTGACACCTGACAGGTAATGTAAGGCCTAGATGAGGCTCGATGCATGAGTAAATGCAGTTAAAGGTAAGAATATGATAGTCGGTTGGACTAGTTGGGTCCATTGTGCTAAATGCACGGTGGTAATGCAAACATGAGAAAGGTAACTAGAAAGGTAAAGTAAATGGATTTGAAGTGTTAGATGCCTTGGTTATGTTGGGAACTGTTGTTATCAATGTTGTGCAAGCTTAGAATGGATAAAGGGAGTTATCT
Source organism: Pinus tabuliformis (assembly GCA_031772625.1). Taxonomy (NCBI): domain Eukaryota; kingdom Viridiplantae; phylum Streptophyta; class Pinopsida; order Pinales; family Pinaceae; genus Pinus; species Pinus tabuliformis. The sequence goes on from CM062817.1 coordinate 1,691,896,261, forward strand.
TAATCCCGACCTTATGCTATTTGGTAATTATGTTGTGATCATGATTATGTTGATGTATATATATGTATGTATGTCATTCTCTGACAAGGTCATCAGAAATCATGATTGTTTAATGATAATATTTATATGTATATATGTATGTATGTATGTCATTTTTTGACGGGATCATGACTACTTTATGCTAATGTTTATATATATGTATGTATCTATGTATCTATTGTTGAAAAGTGTAACTAGGTTCGGTATTCATTATGACATGTGTAATTATAATTTTATGTAATTGATGAAAAGAAGAAAAATAAAATTATTGTAATGCTTGTCTTATGGGTTTTATGAGATTTTTTATATTTATTTTAGTGACTGCTCCCATTGTGAACCTTTAGGATTTGTCATCTAGTCATAAAAGTCAATTTGAGTCTATATCATGTATGAAGGACCCTTCTTGGGCATATTACTCTTTTTTATGAGTCATTAAATTTATAGGAAGGACCTGCAATACCAAGCAAAATCTCCTCCTCAAGTTGGCTTCAAGAAGGATAATTATATCTCCATCAAATGACACGTCGACCCAGCTTGCAGTCATGTCAGCTTATTTAAGGAGGAAACAACTATAAATAGGGTTGCTCGACATCACTTTTGAGACTGGATTTTAATGAAGGTCTGAATCAGTTAGAAGTGTGAAAGGGAAAAAGGAAAGTCACCCAACCCATCAAAGTAACAAGAAGGAAGAGTGAAGTTATTAAGGGTATTTTTGGGATTGTTTTAAGGGTAGAAAACCTCTATACATGCAAGAAGTATGTTGCAACAATGAAGGATGAGGAGAAGTTTGTTGCAGTAATGAAGGCTAAAGATAATTCTGTTGTAGTAGTAAAGGATGAGGAGAAGTCAGTTGCAGTAGTGGAAGCCGAGGAGAAGTGTAGTCCTCCTAAGGAGCCAAAGTGGAAGAAGGGCTAGTCATGAAGGTTATGAATTAAGGATAAAGATTGCGGACCTAATTCAAGAAGGCCAAAGGTATAAAGCAGAAGGAAGCCAAGGTTGAAGAAGAAGCCAAGGAGGAGGAAGGAGAAGAAGGTTGACTATCGTCAACTAAGGATCGTGTGTCTTGGGCTTGGAGTAACAAATAGGTCAAGAGTCTTGGTTTTGATATTCATCAATTGGAATCTCTATAAGAAGAAGAATTTGATTGGGTTTTCCTCTCAAGTGGGAGAGGTTTTGGCTCTGATTGATAGCCTATATTTTTTGTCTCTTATCTCTTTTGGTTTATGAATTGGTAGTATTTGATGAAGAAGAACACTAATAACCTAAGTAAAATAAGATCCTAATACAAAGAAGTGAAAAGCATTCACAAGTAGTTACTAATAGAAGATAAATCACTTGATTTCTATGCCTTAGATTTTTCAACATGGTATCATAGCTAAGGTGACTAAGTCAAGGAAGGGCATCTTATCAAGGGACACTCAAGGGTCAAATCTCATGGAAGGCATCAAGCAAAGATCATCTTGAAGTCAAAGGAAGCATCATAACCCTAGATCAAAGAAGTCTACAAAGAAGTATTGGGATCATCATCAAGAGGGAGAAGGACAAAATCCTACATCTACTCAAGTCAAAGTATTTTAAAGATTATTCATCCAAAGGAAGCTAGATCAAAAGGTGGTTTCATCTCACTCTCTATGGGATCAAGGATCATTCTTGAAGAAAACTACTTTCGTCAAGGATAATTTTTCTATCCTCTATATCACCATCAACATCAAGGACACAACAAGAAGAAGGAGCATCCTATCAAGTAATTATATTTATGTCCACATCGGAATTTGTCAAAATGTCTTTGTGCAAGGAAAGCAACAAATTTTGTTGGGGCTTCAAACTAACTTGCATGGAAGAAAAGGAAAAATCTGAATCTCATTGAAAATGAGGTCATGGAACATGTCAAAGGTTTATCGCTCAACCAAGAAAGGAAGATGCTCAAGCTCTTGCCAAGTATATGAAAGGGGAAGTTAAGGCTCAAAGGATTCTCATAGAATCCATCAAGGATCCCCTCATCCCATATGTATCTAAACTCAAAACTTAAAAAGAAATATATGACAAATTGGTAGAGTTGTATTATGTAAGCACTACAGGAGAAGTCATCTCATTAATGCAATAACTCTACAAGCTGAACATGTCAAGGGAAGATGGAATAGCCTCATACTTATGACTAAGGAAATTGGTAAAGGAAATGACTAAGGCTTTGGAAAGAAAAAATGTCATTTTGGCACATTTATTTATGAAAATAATGGAAATTAGGAGAAAATAGAGGCCTCATTAATAAAAACGCTTATGAGGATTAGTTCACAGACTTTCATCAGTTCATATTTGGAAATCTCTCTCTATTATCTCTCTCTCATACTTTTGGACACTTAGAGTTTTCTTGGAGCACTCTTGGAGGAGTGTGGCATACTTGGAGTTTTGGAGAAAGAAGGAAAATGAAGAGCAAGAAAGCACAAGAGGACATCAGGATCAACAACTACAACGAGTTTCTCTTGTAGGTACCGAGTTGCATGCATGTTTTCCTCACTAGTTTTAGCATGCATGGCATATGCATGTGGATTATTGGTCATGATTTGTCACTGGCATGGAGGATTGCTTGGATTGAGAATGGATTTTCCTAAGCTTACCATTTCCTAGATAGCCATGGTTTTGTAGATTTCTTTCTTTATTTTCTAGTTGGTTCTCATGTTTCCATTAGCTTGGGTCTAGTTATTAGTTCTTGGAAGCCCTGGTTGGACAAACACTCTGGAAGCCCTGTAACAACTTGGGTTGAGTTACTAATCCTAGAAGCCTTGGTTGGAAAAATGCTATGGAAGCCCTTGGTGGGTTGAGTTAGTAGTCCTGGAAACCCTGGTTGGAAAAACATTCTAGAAATCCGGTATAAGTTGTGGGTTGAGTTACTAGTCTTGGAGCATTGGTTGGAACAAATGCTCTAGAGCCCTTGAAGGTTTGGATAGAGACCAATTTGATGATAGTTTTGTGATGTATGACCATGAGGTGGAATCATTGTTTGATGAGTTGAGGTGGTTTGCCTCTGGAAGTCCTAGATGGTTTGGGTTGATGTGTTTTATGAGATCCCATATTCATTCTTGGAATAGCACGGGGGTGACTGATTGAAAGAAAGATTTGGTTTAGCCATGTCTACGTTTGGGTGGTACGTGGAAGTCTCGAACCTGGTCAGATTTTCCTATGTTTAATAAAAGCTAAGTTCTATTTTTTTGTACATATTTATATGTGGATTTAATGGCTGTTATCTCACTATTATTTTCATGGTTTTATGTTGGTTATAAGCATAGTTAATTGACTGGTTCATGTCATGGTTATTTCATTTATTTACTTGTAATGATGGATGCAAGACCTAATTGATGTCATAACAGTTCAAGGGAGAAGGTGGTGATCCTTCTTGTCATCTCTCATACGAGTTTTCAGTCATTCATGCTTTGTCTTGTAACTTGGACCCGTAGATTGCATTGATGACAAGTTTTTGACAGAATGTCAGTCCCAATTGAGGATGGTCAAGCCTAGTCCTAGAGTTAGTTTTGGCTTATTAGTCTTGTCATTGTGTGTTTAATGGATTCCATAAGTTACAATAAGTTCTGGGCAGTATTCAGAATTCTGGGCTTGAAAAGTGCCTTAAATCTCGCGAACTGTTGCATAGGTGTATTGGAAATAGTCCATGGATGTAGGCATCCAGGTTTGTGGGAGCGTCCAAAGCTCTCTAGATGCTAGCATGCCCATATCATGGGAGCGTCCAGAGGTTTAATAGCTTAAAAAATCAGCAGGACCCAAGGGCATGATACCTGAGTGGTTGGGATGGTTCCTGGGAGTGTTTTTGTTGATGTGGAAGTTATGTTTGATGTGTTTCCATCGATTCCACTTCCTTAAGGTCACCTAGGAGGATTAATCATATCATAGTAGCCTCTCGCCACATGTTTACCCTTGTTGGAATGTTACTTGGGTAGATGTGGGAGGAGGGTGTTACAACATCACAGAGCATGCTGAATCCTCCCACTCTAGGTGACAAGGACTGGCCTCCCTTTCACCACAAGGGGTAATCCCTAGTGATAATAAAAATTGAATAGTAATTGTAGAATAATGTAAATTAAATTGATTTTCTAGTAAAAAAAATAAATAGGCCAAATTATTGACTAAATATTATTTTAAATAAAATAATGTTTTCTGGAAAAAAGGGATGGTAGGTACATAACTCAAGAAAACTTATTAAACAAAAACTCCATTAATGGCAAATGAGGAAAATTAATATATATCATAATTCACAAAGGTTAGTGAGAAAATAAAGATCAAAATAAAGAAAATAAAGGAATTAAAGCACACTAGTGTTAAATATATCTAATTGACTATGTGGTTTAAATAACATAACATCAAGTATTATCAATATTTAACCTGCATAACAATTAGAATAATTTAATTTAATAATTTCCAATAATAAATATTAGAGAAACATTAAATTAAATGTACTATGTGAGACATTAGGAAATATGAACAAGTCAAGTAATGTCTAGTAATTTCACGTTTTCCAGTGAGGGAAAATTGTGAGAAGTAAAAAAGAAATAAAATTTAAAGAACTAGTTTTTTTTATTGCATTTGAATTTATGATGCACATAACCATAGATATCATGTATTAATGAAATTAAACCTCTAACTAATAAATTCAAATTATGCTTTTAAAATCGAAATATCAAGTTTTCCAAAGTTTAAAATCATTTAATGTATTCAAGAATAATGGCTAATCAAGTTAAGACACCATTTTGGAACGATGAACCAATGTGTAAAAATGAAAGTAAATAAAACACAATGGAAGAAACTAAAGAAATGAAAGAAAATAAAAGAAGTGAATTATAATATTATTACTAAAACCTCTATGTCACAGTGAAGGAGACCATTTGCAACATGTACAAGATGGTTGTAATAGTTCGTAAGTCTTCTTCCTCAAAGCTACCATCCTCCAAGCTCACTCTTGAATGAGAAAATTAGGGGTTTTATGCAAGGTTTGAATAATTGTTTTATGTAACTGTTACATAACCATTTGTTTAATATTCTAATGTAAAGGGAAATGAGAATAATCTCATTCTTAGCTTTAATCGGCTAAAACATTAAAATTGTTTGTAATTCGTTTCTTGGCTCCACATATTTAGACCTAAACGATTGTAGTGGTTGCAATGGTTTCCATGTATAATCTTCCATCTCAATAATATGGTCCAGATCATTCCTTAATTAATCATGTATAACACAAATAAGAGTTGCAATTTAATAAAACAAAAATAAATAAATACATATATAAAATTCGTAACTTTTCCTCATTCCTTAGATTTGGTTTTAAAATTGTTAAGGAAAAATCCAAATGTAAACATTATTCACATACCTCATGTTCTTGAAAAATTCCTGCGGTAAAAATCTTCTCCATCTTTAAGTTACCCAATATTATCTTATGGGTAAATCTCCAAAGAAATTAACAAGTTTTTTAATAAATCCTGAATATTGAAAACACATTCACATAATATGTGTGTATCCAAATTGTTTTTTGATTAAATTCTTCATAACATAATTCTAAAATTAATTCCACATGAATGTATTGAGGTCTTTCACAGAAAACGGTCATAAATCCTCCTCAATCATGTGATAAAATCCCAAGCTTCTAAAGCATATTTCACATGAATTTACATAGGTAAACACAACCTAAAATAAACCCTCAAATATAGCATGAACGAGTTTGAGACAAATATTTTTCGTGAAGATAAATTTATAGTGAAGAAAACCCTAAAATCCCCAGCTAAGGTGCAGGCTTAATAAACTTAGGGATTAGATTCAAGTTAAATCAATGGTTGTCATAGGCCAGGTGAGGAATAGGGAGTGCTTTAATGAGTGCTTACCCACTTGATGAAATCTCATCCACTGATCTTGTTTTTAGTGAAGGGATGACATTCATATTGGGTGGAGAGCTATAAGTAAATTAACCTCCTTCCTTGACCTAATGGAATTCACATGAATGTGTGGGGCCTCGTGCATAGTTTTCAATGTGATCCTTCATTTAATAAGATATGGTTCAATAAATATTTTGTCCTTTAGTCCTTTTAACGCAACATGAAAATAATTTTGACAAATAAATAAATAATTTTGATGCAATTTGGAAAATAAAATATATAGGGTATGTTGTTTAGTAATTAATGATTTTCATAGATTACCCTAATATTTATTGAACATTTGTTTCATCAAAAGTTTTAAATTTTACTTTGCTTTCTCAACTTTCATGTTTTACATCATAATTTACCACAGTAACATTTGTAAAATTATGTTTCTAATATGTATTTCACACATATATATGCATATATATTTAATAAATCAACTCCCTTAATCATGGAAATACCAAATTTTAAATATTATTAATATATATTTGTTTCCCCCTTTTAGTGGACATTTTTTCGCCATTTTTAGGAGTTCTTAATGATAGTAATAATATCTCAATTATGTTTAGTCACATATACTAATTCTGATTTATGATGGTTACATGAGATCTATGATTCTAGTTTATGATGATTGCATGCGGTTCATGATTCATGATTTATGATGGTTTAGTTTTGAGCTAACCATATGTGATATGTTTATACATGATGATTTGATCAAACAACTAGTTTGACATGTTGTGACAACACGTAAACAAAATTGCAAGTGTACCTCATTGACGAGCTACTAATGAGGTATGATTTGAGTTTGTTTCAATTTATTTTGAATCTAATGGAAGTTATATGCTTGGTACAAGAAAGCATGGAAATGCCCAGTTGGGTGGTTGAAAACTGATTGCAAGAATTAGCAAAAACAACAAAATGAATTGGGAAATGCAATAATATGTTGCTAAAGAACTTATGGAGGTGGTCCATTGTAGACATTGGTACCCAATAATGTCCACTGATTTCTAGGAGCATGCTATGAACAATATGATGGTTTTGAGGGAGGGATTTGCCTTGATTTTCAGACCTTTCGATGCGAGGAAACCTTTCTAAGGGAGGGACCGCCTGAGGGATTGTGTAGTAGAGAAGGGGATGCCCATGGAACTTGGAAGGTGTGTGACTGCACGTAAGGGGGTGACCATATTATGAAAATTCCAAACTAGAATCCTATTGCAACAACTGGAAATTATTCTCTTAATTGTTAATTTAATTTAACAATTTATTTGTTGTTTGCTCGACAAATGTATAATAAATCACACTGTAATATACACAAATAAAAATGCAGAAGAATAAATGATGGAAGACATGTTAATACACACACATAAACATGACACAATTATTTTTGGACAAAATTCCTTGGAAAAACCCAACTTGGGAAAACCAGTGCAATAGACGAGGGTTTTATTATTTGTAGTAGTGAGAAAATATGAGTACAATTGGATACCGAAATCTGGAAATCCTATAGAGAAAAATACTAGAAAAAATCTAGTGAGGAATTTTCTTCACCCCATATGAAAACTCTTGGCATGACTTGCCTTCTGAAACTAGACCCTCTGACCCTTTGCATCAACCTCTGCGATGCTGTGTGCAACCTGTTAGACGTCTAACCTCAGAATGGTCTCTGAAGAAGCCGCTCTGCCTTTTTTTGATTGGAAAGACGCTTCTCCGACACTCTGGGACTCCTTCCTAGCCTCTGAAACTGAAAACTTCAATCCCTCTTAGCAATTCGACTTTGCCTGTAAAAGTTGCTGCGCTGCCCCAACATCAGCTTCTCCGTGGCTCTTTTGCCTCTCTACTAATGTACTTGCTGGATCAGGAATGCCTCCTCCAGCCTCACTGTCTTTTCCCCTCTCGCACTTCTTCAATATCTAGCTCTCTTTTGGTAACTGACTATTGCTACTATGGAAATCGATCTACTAAAAAATTGAACCTCTCAAGTGTCTTCTCCATCACCACATCGAACTCCTCTTACAATCCTTTGTTGGAGCACCAACGAGCAAGATTAAAACTTAATCAATGGATATGATCATCATTGGATCAATCCGTGTGAGTTTTTAGATGATTCTCTCATTGACTTAATTAATACTGATTAATTAACCATATTCGCTAAGTTTAGACTTAGGAAATAGATAAAAAATGGCTAATAATCTAATTAAATCATCTCTAGGAGGGATTTCTAGAAATGATTTTTGGGTTTTGGAGATCTCATGTATTCTAGCCTCTCCACAAAAGTCCATGGCTAGAACACATCCGATGCTACAAAAAATAACACTCCCTCTTAGTGAGGAATGTGTTCTAGTGCTATTGCACACCCTATAGCAACACATTGTCTTTGCATCATATCCTATCACATTGCTAATGCCTGTCCATACTTCCCACCAACTACTGCGCAACTCAGATATATGTTGCATCTGTGTTGTTGCTGACCCTACTAAACTGCTTCCAGCACTGCATCTGCATTACAACTCCCTCTCATCTATTGCTGCTGCAACTGCAACATCTGCAACTAAAAAGAATCCAAAATACTGAATCAATTGTGATCAATATAATGCATCTGTCACTTGAGTCCTGACTGCTACTCGACTTTGCATTGTCCATTGAAGACTGTGCTCCCCAACGTCTGACTGCTACTAGCCTCTGCAGCTGTCACTCTGGCATCTTACTGCATTAGGTGTGATTGACCCATCATGTTACTAAATACTGTGGGCCCTCGTAGTAAGTTAATGATCAAAGAAGTGGACTCCTCAAGGATCCTGTCCATCTATAGCACTCTAGGCCTACAACTCCAAATCACCCCACCTCACTCTTGGAGGTATGTTGGTGATCATAGAGAAATATTCCTCCAACCCGGAGGAAAGCATATAGATCTCATCATGTGCTGCAGCCTGGTTTTGCTTCTCCTCTTTGTCCTTCTTTCTGAGAGGACACTGGGTATTGTAGTGACTGAGTTCACCACACCTTGATCACTTGACCTTCAATAGGTCCTTCTTCTTCTTCCTTCGCTCCCTCTGTCCCTAACTGGGACCCTTATATGCGAGGGCTACATTATCCTCCTCCTTTACCTTCTTTTGTCCGCTGTTATTGCCATTGATGAAGCTCTTTAAAAGAGCTTGCCTCAATTCCTCCTACTGCAATTCAACCCACATCTTGTCCCAATCTGGTAGCTTGTCTCCACCCAATATGATTTGGACAAAAACCTTCTAGTCCTCGGAGACACTGTTGAGTGCCAATATCAAAAGCTTTGTTGGTTGGGCGCTGCCCCAACAACTGAAAACTGGTCTCAAACCTCTTGAATCCTGGTGAGGAAGGGGTCTATGCCTTCCCCATTTTGCATATGGATGAGCCTCAACTTCTCCTTGATGTACATCTTCCATCGCTCGAGAGTACCCTAATATAACGTGGCGAGAGCATCCCACATCTGCTTGGCAATATCTTTTCTAGCTATATGTGAAACAACATGATCCCAAACTCCATCTAATACCAATCGTTTCACCCGTTCCATCTCCTTTTTGTACTCCTTCAGCTGATCTACATCCTAGGGAACTGCTACCATTGCATCAATATATGTTTTTAGGCCAAAATCATCTAGAAGGAAGGACATCATTTCCTTCCAAATTACGTATTTGGAAGCCCCATCCAACCTGTCCTGATCATGAAACCCAACAGTGGCCATCTAAAAAAGATGTAAAAAATATACTATTTCCTTCTACTCAACTATTGATTTTCTATTCGCACTCCCTTTTATGGAGTGAGAAGATGCTCACAACGACTGCTGATCTGCAAGGAAAAAATGAACATCTTGAGACTAGAAGTTCTTTGAGGAAAATTTTCCCTCTATATGTGCTCTTCTTCCTTCCATCTGACATTGGTTCTGCTCTATTGAATTACTACAAAAACCACTGTGTCTAGCTAGATATATGCTCAATGAAAAAATATGAGCTGCTCCCTCTGCCTCTAGAATCACTCGATCTGAAAAGATCAAATTTTTTTCTGCCCAGTCGGAAAATCGAACCTCCACAAGTAATTCGGCCTCCTAGTAGATTTACTGGACTACCCCTGGGAACTTTGGCCTGCTGCTCACAAAGAGCAACGAAATTCCTTCTCTCTTCACCTTTAAGCTCTCTGGATGATCAACTGTGCTCTGATACCATGTGAAAATTCCAAACTGGAATCCTATTGCAGCAACTGGAAATTATTCTCGTAATCGCTAATTTAATTTAACATTTTTGTTTTTGTTTTTTGCTACGACAAATACTAAATAAATCACGCTATAATCTACATAAATAAAATTGTGTAAGAATAAACAATGGAATACATGCTATCACACACACATAAAAATGACATGGTTATTTTTGGACAAAAATCCCCAGAAAAACCCAACTTGGGAAAATCGGTGCAAAATATGAGGGTTTTATTATTAAGCAATAGTGAGAAAATATGAGTAAAACTCAATGCCAAAATCTAGAAATCCTATAAAGGAAAATATTGGCTAAAATCTAGTGAGGAATTTTCCTCACCCTACAAGAAAACTCTCGGTACGACTTACCTTCTGAAACTCAGCCCTCTAACTCTTTGCGTCAACCTTTGCGTTGCTCTGCGCAACTTGCTGGACGTCTAGCCTTAGGCTGGTCTTTGATGAAGTTGTTCTTCCTTTTGTTAACTGGAAAGACGCTTATCCGACACTCTGGGACTCCTTCCCAGCCTATGGAACTCAAAACGTCAATCCCTCTTAGCTATTTGACTTTTCCTCTAGAATTTGATGTGTTGCCCTAGCGTGAGCCTATCTGCGGCTCTTCTTCCTCTCTGAAAATGCAATCAATGGATCTAGAATGCCTCCTCTAACCTCACTCTCTCTGCCCCTCTCACATTGCTTCGATCTCTATCTCTCTTCTGATAACCAACTGCTACTACTATGGAAATCAACCGGCTCAGAAATCGAGCCTCTTAAGTGTCTTCTCCATCATGAACACATTGACCTCCTCTTATAATCCTCTATTGGAGCACCAACGACCTAGATTAAAACTTAATCAATGGCTAGGATCATATTTGGAACGATCCGTGTAAGTTTCTAGATGATTCTCGCCTTGACTTGATTAATACTGATTAATTAATTGTATTCCCTAATCTTAGACTTAGGAAATACTTCAAAACTGGTTAATAATCTAATTAAGTCATTTCAAGGTGGAATTTTCAGAAATGATTTCTGGGTTTTGGATCTTATGTATTCTAACCTCTCCACAAATTTCGTGGCTATAACATATCTGATGCTACAAAAACTAAGACAGATTTCCCGAGGGACTATGTAGTAGAGAAGAGCAGGTCGGGAATGAAATTGTTTCAGTCATTAACATTTCCAAATGGAATCATATGCACATTGGGAGTGTGCCATGGAATAATGAAATGGTAATTGTTCACCGAGAGGACAAGTGGTGCAGGATTGTAGCATTGATTATTGGGTGTTGCTTTGACTTTGGCAGTGGATTCTGGACTTCTTGGGAAGGAGGTGAATTGTAGTATTACTTTAAGGGTGGAGGTGTGAGTCTCTAGATTCCCTTATTGTTGATATGAGTATCATATCTTTTCATTTGTTGGTTGAGAAAATGTGCATATGTGTATATTATTGTAAATATTGTATCAAGCTAGATTTATAAAGCTCTATAAACAATATGGTTATTTGATGGATGAGAAAATGAGGTTTTTATTGCAAATATCGCAATGAGTTGTGTTATAAAGCTCTAATAAGCAGTATGCTATTTTGTTTTCAACAAGATGTCATTGTATATACTGGAACGAGTTATGTTATAAATCTCCATGGGAAGTATGTTTTGCTTTCAATGGTTTTCTAGTTATAGGTGTCATTGAACACTTAGGGTGGTGTTACCCCAAGGGTTATGTAATAACCCTAGTTAAAAATCCATGTAAAAATATATATATATATATAAGACCAAGGTCACGGGACACGTATTCCAAGCTAAATGGTGGTAAAAACATCCTAGCGGGTGTTCATTTGGTTTATTATGGCTAAGCAAATTGGAAAAGGCAATGGCAAAGGATTTGGAAAGGCACGAGGCATTATTTGGCATTTATTTACGAAAATAATGGAAAATAGGAGAAAAGGAAGGTGAAAGGTCACAGGTTGCATGTGAGGAGGAAGATAAAGGAAAATAATGGAAAATGAAGAAAATAGAGGCCTCATTGATAAAAAGGCTTCTAAGGATTAGTTCATAGAATTTGGTCAGTTTTAGCTTAGAGCTCTCTCTATATTCTCTCTCCCTCATACTCTTGGATTCTTAGAGTTTTCTTGGAGCACTCTTGGAGAAGTGTGGCATTCTTGGGATTTGGAGCAAGAAGGCAAAGGAAAATAAGGAAAGTGCAAGAGGACATCAGGATTAGAAACTACAACAAAGTTTTCTTGTAGGTACCGAGTTGCATGTATGATTTCATTGCTAGTTTTGGCATGCATGGCATATGCATGTGGTTATTCGGTCATGATCTATCATTGGCATGGAGAATTTTTTGGATTGGTAGTTGTTTTTCCTAGCCATGTCATTTCTTGGATAGCCATGGTGTCGTGGGTTTCTTTCCTGTTGTTTTCTGGTTGGTTCTCATGTTCCTCTGGCTATGGGTTGAGTTAGTAGTTCCTGAAATCCTTGGTTGGAAAAATGATCTAGAAGACCTTTAACAACTCGGGTTTAGTTATTAGTCCTGGAATCCTTGGCTAGAAAAACACTCTGGAAACTCTTGATGGGTTGTGTTACTAGTCCTAGAAGCCCTAGTTGGACAAATGCTCTGGAATCCCAGTGGCAGCTATGGGTTGAGTTACTAGTCCTGCCAGCCCTGGTTTGAACAAATGCTCTGGAGCCCTGGACAACTTGGGTAGAGATCGATATGGTTATGGTTAGTGATGTTCGACTGTGAGGTGGAATCACTAGTTGAGTTTTGATATGGTTAGCATTTGGAAGCCTTGGTTTGGTTTTTCTTGATGTGTTCCATGAGATCCCACATTCATGCTTGGAATATGGAACATGGGTGACTAGATGAAAGAGAGATTTGGTTCAACCTAGTCTATGGTTGGGTGGCTCATGGAAGTCCCTGACCTGGTTGCAATTTGCATATGTTAATAAGATATTCTTTTCTCTTGTATTTGATGGGTAAATATCCTTGTTAATACGTGGTTTTAATGGTTGTTATATCCTTGTTATTTATGTTGGTTATATGTTGGTTATGAGCATGTTTTATGACTATGATGGTGTATGGATCTCATGACATTTTTATTTGTAAATGAATGAACAATGAATACGTGACCTAATAGATAATAATGTAGTTAATGTGAGAAGGCATCAATCCTTCTTGACAATTCTTAGATAAGTATGAGATCCCTATGCTCATATTTTTTGTTATAACTTGTAGATTTCATATTTGTGATATGTTTGACGAAATGACTATCATGGTTGGGCTTGGTTAGGTCAAGTCCTTGATCAATTTTTGTGTTAGAGGCTTTGTCTTGGTGTCTTTTATTGCCTCAGAAACTATCATCAATTTCAACATAGTGGTTTGGAGACTAGCCCTGAAAAAGTGGCTTAAATCTCACAGTCTCTGGCACATAATTGGATGAAAACGACTGCAGTCTCTCCCTTACAAGAATTGTGGGAGCGACCTTAGGGTCCCAGTTGCATGCATTCTCATTTCATGGGAGTTCCTAGGGTTTAATTCATTGAAAGGATAAGTTAACTCATGGGTTGGGTACCTGGAATGGCAGATTAGCTCGTGGGGGTCTTGTAACACCTGAGGGATGTTTGTAAAGTGTTGGTTCGTTAGTTCCACTTCCTTAACTGCACGTAGGGAGTTTAATCATATCATAGTAACTCTTCGTCTCATATTTACCCAGGTGGAACGGTAATCTTGGGTAAGTGTGGGAGGAGGGTGTTACATATTCTCCCTTCAAGTGTAGGGATAACTGAAACCCCTATAGGCAGGCTTCACCAACCATGCATTATCACCAACCTCGATGTCTTCCGCTAGCATCAAGGCATAACTAGCTTAGCCCTAGAAGCTTCTGCATAGTGCCATAAAGTTGATTGCAGCCTTGACATAGTTTCTAACACTCCCTACATGTGGTAGGTGAGGTGTAGAGTTCACACCAAGCCTGTGGTAGGTAAGGGATGCAGGAGTGCCTATGCCAACATGCATAGAACCATCTGTATGAGAATAGGGAATGCAAATGGGCTAGGAACTCCTTGGAGTTGGATTGGCTCAAGCTCAGGAGGAGTAGAACCATAGGGAGCCTTAATAAACCATCGACGTCGACACCAAGTACTGATGTTGATCCGGAGGTCTGTAGGACATATTAGACAAAGCCATGGTTGAAATAACCAGCTCAGGGAAATCATGGCAAGGTCGAGACTTGCTCCTATGACAGTCATAAAGATCCCCGTCTGATGCATTGCATAAGGCAGGGTCAATATCCCTTAGTCGAACCATGGAAAAGATTGAGTGCTAGTTCAATTTAATGTAGAGAGGAGTGCCATATATTTATAACATAGTCTGGCTAAACCTCATCCTACCCTTGGAAGGTAACCCTAAACATGGAGGCTCCCCATTTATGCAACCAAATTTCCCCTTAACTTGATTAGATGAGGAAGGTTGACGAGGCCCAAAAAGTTTACCCCAAAATATTTTTATGGGAAGCAAGGGGACCAACCAATATGATGTCATCTAGGATGAGTTGGTGGACATGCCAGCCCAACGACCATGCTATTGGTCAGGAATGGACCCCCATGGACAAGTTAGCCCATTCAAGTTCACCTTGTAACATTTGTGATGATGCAGGTGGGAGAGAGTCGGGCTAGTGAATTGAGATTACATGGGCAGGTTGACGTGAGCCCGACAGTAACCCCATTAGCTAGAAGGGTGGCCCACTAGCCAGGTGGCTCAGAAGACCTAGACCAGAAGAAAAGGGGTAAGCACAACATGGAACTGCTAGGATAGAATTCAGAGGGATGACGTGTCTTGGAGAGACCCTCCCGACAGTTTCAAGAAGTGGTGTAAGAGAAAGCACCAAGAGCATAGGAGTGGGATGGCGTTACCTTGCGCCACCCCAGAAGTCTCACCCCGGAGGTATTAAGAAGTATGGAAAGAAAGAGTGTCAAGATAGATCCAACGAGATGATGTGTCCTGGATGCTTCACCAATGGTCGGCGAGCGGTCCCACCAACCACATAAGCCCAGTGGTTAGCAAGGGCCCATCCTTTGGAATGGGTAGGAAGGGACCTAATTGGTCGAAGTAAGCTTGTTGCATTAGTCCAACATGCAAGACCAACAATATTCTCATTAGTTGTAGGAAGACCCATGGCCAGGTCAGCTCGATGCTCTAATCCTAAAAAGATAAAGAGGTGTAGTAAGAGAAAGCATCAGGATGATGTAACCTAGGTCGATAAGAGGGGATACATGCTGGAAATATGGAAATTATTCTTTTGGAACCGGAAACCACCCTCGGGGAAAGCTTGTAGTGGATTAGGAAACATGGCTCGTTCCCCCAACATTAATGCGAGTCGTTAATTATCCGATGGGAGGTATTCCTTTACCACCGTCTCACGAGGGGAAGCTACACTATAACATGTGTGCACGTTGGACCGTTGGGACTCCTGTGCGATGGCTTTACCATTGAAGCAAGTGGGGATTCACCTAGGATTTGTAGAATGGCTAAGCAGTTATTGATTAGGTAGATAAAAGGAAAAAAAAATGTTCACTTATTCGTCTAATAGGGCTTAAAGGGTTGGATATGTTACATAATTATTCCCAATTGGGTTTTATAACACTCAAATCCTTTGATTCTTAGTTTGTATTACACTTTAGTTTCCTAACCAAGTAAATATACTAATAAGGTTCCCTGGTACCATAATTATTCTTTATAGATCAATCTACTCCAATACTTTCAACAACGGGTCACCATTGAGACAGGGCTACGACTCCAACAAGGTAAAAGACTTCCTAAATATAGTCATGGTACACGGTCAATGCAAAAAAAAGTACAAGCCAAGGTACCAAGCACTAGAAAAACTCCAACCTATAGTATCTCAACCCCCATCAATGCGCACAATCCAATGTAGTGGACCCCTTCCTCTACCTCTACAATCCCTTAGGTTACGTTATTAGTTTTATAGGGCTCTATCATATACCATTTAAAAAGTAATAGATCCCTATGACTCTAGGAGTTCTAGCTACCCTTAGGAGTCTCCAGGAATATTCTAGGCCTCACACTAGGGAGCTTATCGCACCACTTCAACTTGAAAATGTCACTAATTGGCTATAAACCTCATACATTCAACCCAACCATAGACCAGTCTACTCCAATACTCTCAATAGTGGGTCACCATTGAGCTAGGGCTATGACTCCAACAGGGTAAAAGACTTCCTAAATCTAGTTATGGTACATAGTCAACGCAAATAAAGGTAGAAGCTAAGGTACCAAGCACTAGAAACACTCCAACCTATAGTATTTCATCCTCCATCAATGCGCACAATCCAACATAGTGGACCCCCTTCTCTATCTATACAATCCCTTAGGTTGTGCTATTGGCTTTATAGGGCTCTAACATATGCCATTTAAAAAGTAACATAGCCCTATGGCTCTAGGAGTTCTAGCTACCCTTAGGAGTATCCAAGAACCCTCTAGGCCTCACACTGGGGAGCTTATCCCAACACTTCTCCCTCTAGGACTCTAGCCTTTCCCCAAGGAAATCCAAGGTGAAGTGTACACACTGAGATCCAACTAAGATCCATAAGGTAGCATAATAGCAGTCTTTGTCTCTCCTTAAAGTAAGTGCAATGGACATGATCATTGCATAGAATGTGGAATTCCTCCTAGAATTATAGTATATCCTCAAATTATATATGAATGTGTCAAAAATGACAAGTGTCACTTCAAAAATTCACTTCCATAACACTTAGGGATTCATTCCCCCTCCTTGAGAACTTGGCCTAAAAACATGTAAATGATGACTTTAGGTTTATTTTAATATTTTCTGTAATGCCTTGGGTTAAGCCAACTTCAATTCTCCCTTATGCCCCTTTACTTCTCATGGAGTCCTATATCCCCATCTCTCTTGCCTCACTTGGTTTGTAATCATAATTTTTATTATCAATATGATTGTGATTACAAATTATATTTACTCGGCTTGCCAACCTTTCAACACTTAGGATGTCAAACCAAAAATCGCACAAACATTATGGCCTCAAAACATATATAAAAATGGTAATGCATACCCCAAAACATATGTACATACTTAGGCATGTAGGCCAAACATATCTTGGCTCACCAACCTAATAGAAATATGTACAATTACATCTGGGTTCAACCTGGGGTGTTAGATATTCCTTCATCCAAATTCATATGATTGTTTATAATTAGTAAGGAGTACATTAAAAACAACTAAAGTACATGGAAAATCGATGTATCTACCATTACATATCCATAAAGTTTAAAATGATAGAGATTTTCCTAGCCAACATGCATTGTATTCCTAGAAGAGGTGAGATATCCTGAGAGACTACAATTGTAGAGGAGGGGATCCCCTTCTGGGTTGTGTGAGCTGAGGGGAAAAAGAGAGTTAGTGATTGGGATGGTTGAGTGAGTGAGAAAACTGTGAAGTAGATGAAATTGGGATGAGTGATGGAGTGCTCTTGTT
The DNA here is from genome assembly GCA_031772625.1 of Pinus tabuliformis. Classification (NCBI taxonomy): domain Eukaryota; kingdom Viridiplantae; phylum Streptophyta; class Pinopsida; order Pinales; family Pinaceae; genus Pinus; species Pinus tabuliformis. The sequence goes on from CM062817.1 coordinate 1,691,913,940, forward strand.
ATCCCTTGTTGATCCAGGTGGCTCCGGAAATAGAAGTGGTTGAAAAAGCTCAAAATCAAAGTCATCATATGGAAGTGAAACTAGGACCATATCATAGTGCTCGTCACCCTGATTCCAACAGTGTGAACGACACTCGAACCTGAGTTTGTATGATCAAGATATAGACAGTCAAAGTTATGATCAAACTAGGCTAAGTGACAGCCATTAAAGAGGCAACAATTTGGAAAAGGGATGGTGCATTGAAAACGATGGTTGGAAAGGGTGAATTTTCGAGCTCTTTAATTTTCCCAGAAATCCTTAAAAACCACCAGTGAAATGTTGTCTATTATTAACACACACACACACACACACACACACATATATATATATATATAATTGGGGTGGCGGGTCACCAACTAACCCCCCCCCCCCAACGGTTCAATGACATATTTGTTCAACACATAATATAATTATGGGTTGGACCACTAGAGACCCAAGCCCACCTGATCATATGAAAATTACAATTGGAGGAAGCTGACAGGGGTCCCCGTCCAACCCATGTAGGTCGGCATGCTAGCGGGCAACCCCATTTTAAAACATATACCATTATTCAAATCAAACTGTAAATCGTTTGCCAAACCCCCATACCAAACATAACACGAAGGTGCCAAAATGGGAGGTCCGCAGTTTTGAACCCGAGACCTTCCAACCAACAACGTTCTATTTTAATTCCGCCAACCAAAAGGCCGCTAGGACTTTGTTGGAAGGTCCACCCACATATTAATATATAAACTCAACATTCCATTCGATTGTGGAGGAGGTGGCTGAGCCAAGGAGAAAGTTTGCAGGTGGAACTAAGAGCACCCAAGATAGAACCACACCCAGGTGGGCACATAAACCGAGAAATATTCTGAAGTAATCTTGGGATAATTATAAGGATTCTTTAGGGAATCTAAAGATTACTTGGAGCTTAAGAGGTTACTTTCTCAGAATATGGTCAAGTATATAGTCGTTTGACACGATTTCGCGCCACGAATCCAATTGTGTTGTCCATATTTGTATTTGAGCTCTGCATTTTTTGTCCATGACATAAATTGGAGGTATTAGGGTCATTTATGTAAAGTTGATTGTAATTAATTTTTGTTGCCATTTAATGAAAGAGGCCTCCCCACTTTGAGCAGGGCCCGTAAACGTATCCCACATTGGGTGAACTCCATAATCAAATTACTTTGTGCCTTTGATATCATGGTTTCTTTATGATTCTTGCTTCTTTTTCATGTGTTTAAGTTACTTGGTTACATGCTCTTTTAAATGCAATTATGTATGCATCCTTGAAGTAAAAGATATGGATCAAGTTTGGCATCAAAGCAGATCTTCTTGATGTGAGTTGCATCAGTGAATGCTAACCAAGAACAAGCTCCAAAGAGGAGAAGGAAAACTCAAATCCCGAAGCGGGGCGTGCACCACGAAGAGGGAACATGGTAGATGAGGAAGCTCAAATGGAGGAAGAGAAAAATTATCGAAAGATATTCTTCACCATGGAAGAGAAATTTTACATGTTGTATGTAGAATATGAGAAGACAATCAAGCCTAAGAAGAAATAACCAAATAACCATGCTTCTGTAAATGATGAAGGTGGAAGAGGAGAGCCTCCTAAATTTCCCTCCCCATTATCTAGTGATAGTTCTTATTCTTCTTCTCATCACCCTAATAGACATCATAGGAATACAACTAAGAAGCCATTTTTTAAACTAGATGTAAAGTTCGATTTTCCCACATATAATGGAGAATGTAATGCAGAGAAACTCAACAATTGGATTAGAAAAATCAAGGTTTATTGTCAGATTCGACAGATCGAGGAAGATGAGGCCAAGATCCAATTAGCATCTCTTCAACTGAGTGGCACTTCTCTCGTTTGGTGGGAGAGAAAGTGGTAGAAAGAAAACAAAAACTTGGGTAATCTCCTTTCTTCTTGGTCCAATTTTGTTTCTACATTAAAAGATCAGTTTTATCCTTTGGGTTATAGACAAAAGGCTTTAATGGAATGGCAATATTTGAGACAAAGAAAGGGTCAAAATGTACAAAGCTTCACAGAAGAGTTTATAAAACAAGCCTTAAACTTGGGCATTTCACTTGATTCACCAGAAATTGTAACAAAGTATATTGGTGCTTTACATAGCTACATAAGGAATTCTTTGTTTTTATTTGAGCCTACCACTTTGATGTCGTTAGTGTGAAGGCCATTCACCTTGAAATCAGGGAAAATAATGATAAAGAAGAGAAACCGAAGAAATCATATTTCAAACATCATAATGGCAATTTCAAAGGAAAAGGAAAGGGAAAGGACAAGAAGGTAGCTACAACCAAGAAGGAGGAAGGAGAAAAACCATCTTGCACACATTGCAAGAAGGAAGGCGATGATGGTGAACACTGTTGGAATTTGCATCCAGAGTTGAAAACAAAGAGATTTGGTGGGAAGAATAAGCAAAAGACAGTGGAAACCATACAATAGGACCTTGGATCTGATTCTAGTGACGAGACATAGATCACGACAGTGGGCATACAAGGTACACTTTCTCCTCATGCTAATGAAAATTACTGAATTAAATGCAAATACAAGTTATTCAAATGAGTCTCTTGTTAATGAATGAAAGAGGACCGAATTATTCCACATTAGAGTCATAATGAAACATACTAAAGTGGAAACCTTGTTTTATCTGGGCTTACAAGCAAATTTGATTTCAAAATCCTTGGTTAAGAAGTTGGGGTTAGAAATCAAGCCTCATCCGAAGCCCTACCCTCTTGGATGGGTGTGCGATAAAGCCAAATTACTTGTAACCAAGCAGTGTAGAGCTAGATTTATGATTGCATACAAACTAGTAGATGAGGTTTATCTTGATGTTGTACCCTTAGATATTTGTGGTATTGTATTGGAGAGTTCATATTTGTATGATAGGAAAGAAATTTTCTTTCACCACAAAATAAGTACATCATCTCACGCAAGATGAGATGGAATACATTGTTAGAGTTCGTCACACCAAAATCAGTGCCAGTATTGTAAGTACAGGTCATATGAATAAATTGATTAATTCCAACAAAGGGTGTATGCTCATGGTTGTGAGAGAAAGATATTCAGAGACATTTGAAGCTTTCCAAGGTTGTGATCCCACTCATAAAAAGGAATTGTATGAAATTATTTCTAACTTTAATGGGATTTTTCAGGAACCAAGTGGGTTGCCTCCGAAGCTTGAGATCCAACACAAGATTCACTTATAGTAGGATGCTCCTTTACCCAACATTGGTATGTACAGGTTGTCAGCCATTGAGATGGAGGAGATCAAGGAGCAGGTACAAGAATTGTTGAACCAAGGGGTCATAAGGCCAAGTTCTTCTCCATTGGCTCACCCATCGTGTTGGTTCCGAAGAAGGATGGCACATGGAGGATGTGCGTGGAATAAAGAGCACCCAACAAAATAATGGTGAAGAATTGATACCCTCTCCCTCGCATTGATGATTTGTTAAATCAATTGAAAAATGATTTCTATTTGACAAAACTGGACTTGCGCAGTGGCTATCATCAAGTAAGGATTGTATAACAGGATGTATGGAAGACTACATTCAAGACGAATCAGGGCTTGTTTGAATGGATGGTGATTTCATTCGGACTATGCAATGCTCTGACCAAATTCATGAGGGTGATGAATGATTTTTTCTGACCTTTTCTTGATGATTTTGTACTAGTGTATCTTGACGACATTCTTGTTTTTAGGAGGACATGGGAAGATCATATGAGTCATGTTAAAAAGGTGTTTGATGTGTTGCAAAAAGAAAAATTGTATGTCAAAATGTCTAAGTGTGAATTTGGTAAGACCTCTTTGATTTAGTTGGGTCACACTGTCAGGGTGGACAATTGAAAATAGATCCTTCTAAAATTGATGTGATTGTAAAGTGGCCTAAACTCACCAATGTTAAAAAGGTTTGTAGTTTTTCGGGTGTAGTACAATATTGGAGAAGGTTCATTTCCAACTTCTCTATCATTGCATCCTCCTCACATGCATTGACAAGTGTGAAGCAAACCTTTCAGTGGCGAGGAAAGAAATAGAAAGCCTTTGATACATTGAAAGAGAATATCAATATCGCACCAATTTTGGCCTTACCTGACCTTCAACAACCTTTTGAGACCGGGACAAATGATAATGGATACACCATGGGAGTAGTACTGATGCAGTAGAGGAAACTTGTATGTTACCATTAAAAGACATTCTCCCAAGCTATTGTGAGCTATCCCACATATGAAAAGGAGTTGTATGCCTTTGTTCAAAGTGTGAATAAGTGGAAGCACTATTTTATCGGCAAGGAGACCATCATTCACACAGATCACCATCCCTTACAGTACCTCTAGTCGCAAACCAAGCTTCAACAAGCACGTCATTTCAGATGGATGAGATTCCTCCAACAGTTTCACTTGGTAATAAAATACAAGGACACTAACAACAAAGTGGCATATATGATTTCTCTCCCTCCTATTTTTGCATCTATAGTTTTACAAAATTCTTCTTTGTCTTTTGAAAGTTAAGTTGAAAAGTATGTTGATGATGATTATGTTAAGGATGCAAAGCTAACTCATGGATCACCGGTGGAAAATTACCATTTGCAAGCAAAGTTGTTGTACCACCTTGGAAAACTTTGTATCCCCGCCAACGAAAGAATACATGTAATCAAAGAGGCACATACCTCTCTTGTGTCAGGTCATTTTTGTGTAGGGAAAAATTTGTTGCATTTGCAGAGGTTGTGTTATTAGCCTCACATAAAGACTATTGTGACTCAATATGTAAAGGGATATGTGTTGTGTCCAGTAGTAAGCCCACTAATAGAAAATTGGGGCTCTACACACCACTTCCTGTTCTGAGTCGTCCATGGGAAAGTGTTTTAATGGATTTTGTAGGCAATTTTCCTTTTTATAGGAGAGGTCATGACTATTTGTATGTCGTTTTGGATCGATTTATAAAAATGTGTCGTAATTCCTTGTAAAAAGTAGGTCATTGTAGAGCATACTGCTCATCTCTTCTTCCAGTTTGTATGGTTCCACTTTGGGCTTCCCATGTCCATTGTGTTTGATCGAGACTCTCACTTTCTTGGAGAGTTTTGGATGAGTTTGTGGAGAATTGTTATCGGGAAAACTAGTTTCCATTCATAGCTACTAGTCCCACTAAGACGGGT